>HG992275.1:16393333-17025416 GCA_905220595.1 Spilosoma lubricipeda
TTTTAAAAACAGATCAAATTTCTTGAAGACCACCACTGAATGTCTTGGCCAATATCTCATGTCTGTCTTCAGAAAAATACTCTATACTCTCTCCTAATCATAGCCTCCTTATACTATAAATGTAAGTTTAATTGTTACGCTTTCATGGAAAAACTACTTAACCAATCATCATGAATCTTTGTACAAATAGTTTTACAGGTATTAGAAACAACTTAGGATACTTTTTATTAAATGCGAGCGAAGCCGTGGGTGAAAGCTAATATACACTATATATAATACTCTGGGAAAACCCGTTAGTTGTTAACACTACTACCGTGGGAGAGCCACGCTTCGGCTTGAATGGGTCGGCTCGACCGGAGTGATACCACGGCCTCACAGAAAACTGGTGTTAAATAGCGCTTGGCTGTATTTCACCGACTTGACTGAGTGAGGATACCTGAGACCAATACTCCCCACATTCCTTTCCCCATCCCCTAAAGGTCAGCAATGCACTTGTGATGCCTCAGGTGTTGCGGGTGTCTATGGGCAGCGGTAATCGCACTAATCGCTTACCATCAGGTGATGCGTCGGCTCGGTTGCCAACTGAACCATAAAAAAAAAAAAAAGAACAGGTGATTGGTTCTCCAGGTTCTCTTCATAGTTTGGATATTTTTCAAAGTTTTTGCGGTCCTTTTTTCAACCCGAAAGTGTAGATTTGGGAAAGCTAGGAAATACCTCGAGAATTATTATGGGGGATAGATGAATTATAAAACTATTGTCTAAGACTGCTTTGTAAAATCCTCTAAGAAGTATCGTCAATTATGTCTATGACTACTGCAATAGACAATTTTTCCCCTTTTGCAAAGTCATAATCTGTGATAATATAATAGTTATGAGTATTGTCATTATGAATATTTTTATTATAATAGAATAATGAGCTAAATTGCTAAGTCGGAGACGAAGAGGAAGTATACAATGTCATCATAAAATTATCGACTTAAATTCGCTTTGTAAGTTTCATTTTCTTTGAGAACAATTTATATAAATAACGCTAAGTATGCACATAGAATATAGTGGTTGCACCATATTCATTCTTTTTATTACAAAACTTAGAAAAATACCTCCCTTAATAGGTATTATCCATAATAGCTCAAAAGTTTTTCCATTACTACCTAATAACTATCACTACCTGATGTATATCTATCAATATTTAATTATGTCTTAATATTAAGTGTGCCGTGATGTACTAGTGAGACACCTTCCCCAGGTCTAAAGTCGTCGAAGTTTTTAATACGAGTATATGCAAGGTTCCTTTTGAAAAGTAAACAACAGCAAAATTCATGTAAAGCGACCGAAAAAGACTTATTTTAAAGTTACATGTTATGTGTTTTTAAACATATATATTATTTATCTTATTACAGTCATGAAGGTATTACACATAGCATTTTTAAACCATTTTAATGTACATTAGAATCAATACTGCTAAGGGAATATTTGGTGGAGTGTGTATTTGATTTTAAGCACACGTCTATTTATAGCAGTTCTTAGTTTTATAACTTTCACATAACTATTGAAAAGTCTCTGATGGTTACTCTATTCTCCCTCAATTGCTTTTCTATTTTAGATCGCAACTTTTTTTATGGTAAAGGGCAAACGAGCAGACGTATCACCTGATGGACGTATCACCTATTACCGCCGCCCATGGGCACCCGCAACACCAGAGGCGTCACAAGTGCGTTGCCGACTTTTGGGGGACGGGGAAAGGGATGTGGGGAAGGGTTGGGGTATGGGCCTCCGGTATCCTCACTCACTCGGTGAAACACAGCGCAAGCGTTATTTCACACCGGTTTTCTGTGAGACCGTGGTATCACTCCGGTTGAGCCGGCCCATTCATGCCGAAGCGTAGCTCTCCCACGGTAGACATATGGAGAAATCTACTTATTATTTTTTATCGCATTCCATGTTTTCAGGTTATTTTTTCTTTCTTCAATTCATCCTCTATCACTTATATGATCGCGGAGTGTGAAACGTATCGGCAGTATCAGAAACAAAACTAAATGAGTTTTAAAGAATCAAGATAAATATTGTTGTACAAAATGGTAAATGAAGACTTAGCTATACTTGTAGATCTACAGGCCATGAAAGTTGCCTTAAAGCCCTTAAATTTGCCTGTAAACAATGCCAAGAAAACGATCAGTGTACCTAAAATGGAGAACCGAAGTACTCAAACTGAAATAAGCATATGGGAAAAAAATAAGATCGTATCTTCATTATATTGCCCTTTACAACAGAGACCTAAAACTAAAAGAACAATTTCGAGAGTTGCCCCCGATAGTACTAAGGAGAAAAAATATAAAGCAAAGCGCGGCACTACTAAACCAAACACTAAAATGGAAAATTTGAATGCCCCTTCAAAGTTAAGAGAGTCAAAGCCAAAGAAAACGAGTTGTGGAAAAACAGCATCCAGGAAAAAAAATGTACGCAGAAACCAAAATGAAAATATTTGTAGAAATAACTCGACATAAAATATCGTGAAGTATTCGGCAGGGTGATTATATGTTAAATCATAGTGAGCACATACTATCTACCAGTTTATTGTCTTATATTGTTTTTTGGGTCTATGTTCTTTTTTACTTTTTTGTATTTTCGACCGACGACGTTTGTCTTTCATATATTATCTTTAAAAGGTAGGTTCTTCTAAATCAGTATTGATGGTCGAAATGGGCACTTTACTTCTATTCAAATACAACTATCTTTGGCAGGCCCCAAAAAATTAAAAGGCACTATGCAACGTTTAAATATTTTATTAAAATTATTTAGTACAATTATAACAAAGTGTTTTATTATAGACTACTACTATATATAGTGGTGATGGATTTGCGGCAACAGTTTTCTTCTCTGAAGAATCATCTGAGTGGCTTACCCTGTGAAAAAGATATTAGATCTTAAAACATCGTAACATGTATGTATGTCTTCGCCGTTTCGCTACAGTCACGAAGGTGAAACGTACGCCTTTTATGTTTGCAAATATCTTGTTTCTGAAGTCATGTGTTATACGAATATTTAGTTTCAGAAGTAACGAAACAGCCAAGCCCTACGTTATAACTGAGGTGTACAGTTTGTGAAGTTAGGCTCTACATGAGATCTGATATCTTTTTCACATGGTAAGCCATATGCAGTCGTCTTGGCAACATTTTACATGAAAATGTTTTATGAGGGATAAACTCTTCTTTTTATAAGAGAAACAGTGGTTATGTATGTATAACAGCGTACAGCGTGTCTTAACTTCTTAACCTACTCCATTTTTGAGAGCTAATCATAATTGGGCTAAATGTGAGAGCGTGTAAAAAATACTTGTAACTCTATACTAATAATATAAATCCGAAAGTAACTTTGTCCGTCTGCCTGTCATGCTTTCACGGCCAAACTTCTGCACCGATTTCAATGAATTTTTTTCATGAAATACTTGATTTATACTCTTAACCGCGATAATCGTCGCACACACGCAGGCGGAGCCGCAGGTCAAGTCAATAAAGTTTATCACATCACATCACACTAATATATAAAGGCGAAAGTTTGTGAGTGTACGTTTGTTACTTCTTCACTCAAAAACTACTGAACGGATTTGGATGAAACTTTACAGTAATATAGCTTATCCATCAGAAAAACACATAGGCTACTATTTGCCGCGATAACCGACTTACCCACGAGCGGAGCTGAATAGTTTTGTTTTTTAAACGCAATAATCTCAAGAAGTACTGGTCCGTTTTGGAAAAATATCCCAGTTGTCAAGGAAGACTATATTAAATTACACTATGATCAAAAGGAGTGTCGTATCAATAAAACATGCTACAAGAACGGCAGAAGTATTATACCCTTTGAGAACTTCTATTGTGTGCGCTACGTAAACGGTTAAATTTTAAAAATTATTTTAACTGCTACAGCCTTAGTCTATTTTTAAAAGAGCTCACTATTACACTTTCAAGTGAAAACTCCTTTTTTTTATGGAATAGGGGGCCAAAACCAGGAGACGTATCACGTGATGGTAAGCAATTACTGCCGCCCGCAACACCAAAGGCTTCACAAGTTGTTGTTGCATTGTCTGCATTCGCAGTATGATGACCACCACTCTTGAAATCTGCTTATGCTTTACATCAGGCAGAGTAAAGTCGTTTTGGCTGGGCCAAACATAAAAAAAAAGTGCGATGGTGACCTTTGGGCGATGGGGAGGGGGATGGGGAGTGGTAGGGGAAGAATTTGGGGTATAGGCCTTCTGTATCCTCACTCACTCGGCAAAACACAGCGCTATTTCACACCGATTCTCTGTGAGGCCGTAGTATCACTCCGGTCGAGTCGGCCCATTCATGTCGAAGCGTGACGCAGACGAGGTTGCTTTGGGCAACTAGTAGTTTATAACCTTAGTTAAAAAAGGCCACATAACTTTATATACAACTGAAATATACATGGTCCGTACTTCGATTACCATCGCGGCCTCGGTAAAAAGAGTTTAACTCTATGTTCTTCATATAAATTACCTCTTTGTTCATTACATTTTGTTCTTCAAAATCTTTGAAAGTTTGCAACATGCCTGTCATGTGTCATTTTTTAATCAAATGTTGAAATCAAAAATAAAATAAGCAAATTTCATAAAAAAAATTGTAAACATGATATAAATTTTAAAAGTGAAAACTGTCAAATAAAATGGCTTTAAATGTAGCAATTTTTTGTAAGAATGTTCGTCGTAAGTTCTTTGTAATCTTTCCTTTACTTTTAAGCACCATGTTTTTGGGTAACATTTAAAATTTTGATCTCCCAAAGATAGTTAAATGCAACCTAACTATTAGGAACACCAGTGACTTACAATAAGGAACTGTAGGTATACAAGTAATATTTGAAAACTTTTTTATAAATTGCTTTATTTTCATATATTCATTTTAAATGTGATACATCATCTTCTATCATCACAATCAAAATGAACATGAAAAGGTTGACGCCAAACTTGACTTTAACTATGAAGCTTCGTTTACGGGTAATTGACGACAAAATTCAATGCTCGTAGGGTGGGTTTAAACTAAACGAACAAAGAGTTAGAGCTAGAACAAGAGCGTTGTTTCTTAAGCTTTTGCTTTAAATGAAAACTTGTTTTCGATGTTAACATTAAAGTAGTAAAATTCTTTTTTTTATGTATTTGTTATTGTCAGGACAAGGTTTGTATAGACTTTAGGTTCTCAACGTGGGCGATAATGCCCCTTTGTAGAAGTTTGAGACTTTCTGGGGAGCGACAGAAGACCCAGAGAAAATTAGGGGGCATTAAGATGTCGCAGAGACAAAACATCGATTAATATGTTTTGTTTCTGTTTATAATCTAAACTGGCAAGCGAAACGGTTTGGGGCCGCGGTAAGTGGTTGCCTGTAAGATATTGCCTTGGAGCGATAAGGCCGCCACTTGTACATACTTTTTTGTACCTAGTTTTAAGTTTATCTTATATTTTCTATAAGCTGGTGTACAATAAAGAGATTTATTATTATTATTATTATTATAAACCCCCAGCCATAAAATTTCACATTTATTTAACTAAAATGGCTTATTCCGAATGGTTTTGATTATTTCAATATGAAATAGATTAAATTATATTAATTTTATGATCGTCAGTGTCTTTGGGAGTCAGCAAGTGACATACATGCGTCGACAGGTCTGAGCCCGCACTCTGCTCCCGCGTCGTCCTTGCCCGCGCGACGTCCGCTCACCTTTCGCAGCGGGTGTTACAAATGAGTCACTGCATGTTTATATTATTCGTGTCGTGTCGCAATAATTGTTCATTTTACTTTTATTAGCATTATTGCGCGTAATTGAAAACAGGATTTTAGAAGTTGATCTTGTATTCACATATCTGTAAAGTGCAAACCATGTCGGAAGCAAAAAAGAAGAGGTGGCAGTTTTAGCAGTTTTATTTAATACGGATTTACCTAAAATCCCACAAATCCATCATCACCATGGTGCCTTATTTGTAAAAAGACATTTTCAAATGAAGCGATGTAACCTTCTAGGCTTCAAGATCATTATATTAAAATATACCCGGATAAGAAAGACAAAAATGTGATCTATTTAAGAGACATGAAAAAGAAGTACGAAATTCAGCCAACTATATCAAAACTTTTTTCATCAGCTTCTAAGTAAGACGATGACGGACTTCGAGCTTCGTACAATAGCTCATTGTTGATTACTAAAAAATGGAAACCATACATTTGGGGAAGATTTAATTTTACCAGCAGTAAAATAAATAAAAACCACTGTGTTCCATAAATCAGCTGCAGATATTATTAGAAAAATCCCTTTGAGCAATAGTTCTGCGCAAAGATGAATTGATGAGATGACTAAAAGTATTGAAAAATTATTGTGCAATTATCTACAGACTTTTCAATTTTCAATTCAACTGGATGAGTCCACTTTACCCACCAATGAAGCATTGTTATTGTCATGCGTGAGGTTCACTAAGGATGAGAAAATATGTCAAGAACTATTGTTTGCTACAAATTTAGAAACAGATACAAAAGGAGAAATTATATATTTGGAAAAGTTTTGTGCCAAAATGGAAATTTCTTTAAATAATATTTTTTGCAGATTGATGCGGATGGTGCACCGGCTATGACAGGACGTCACAAAGGCTTCATAGCCTGCTTTATAATTAAAGTTACTGACGTGCTAGCTGTGCATTGCGTAATCAATCGCCAGTATTTGGTTGCGAAAAATTTGAGTAAACGCCTCCATATATCACTGCAATATGTCTTTAGATCAGTAAAAAAAAATCAGAAATAACTTGTTGAATGACAGATTATTTGGTCAGCTTTGCATTGCCTATGTTACGCCTATAATATAGTATTACTCGTTAATATATAATCGTGCCAATAGCTGTTTTAAACTCACGACAGATGGTAAGCAAAATTAAGATGGATGATGCGTCGCTTTGAGTTAGATTTTCGAAGTTCGGCGATGACTTGTGGTAAATAAACTGTGGTATACCACTCTGCGTTAACCGTTCTACGATCTTCAAGTGCAATTGTCGCAACATGGCCGGTTCTCTAAACGAACGTGGCCACCATCTTCTTTGAAGTGCTACGAGAACGAACAACTTTAGTCGGCTTTGGCTCACCTTGAAATACCCAGATTGTAGATTGTTGTTTGGAATCAGGATCGTAGGCATAGATCCAAGATTCCTCACTACTGATGATGTCGTAGACGTAATTTGACTCTCCTCGGTTGAACCTTTGCTGAGTTTAATTACACCATCTGATGTGGGTCGCCTTGTGCCTTGTGCATTGTGCCGCCACATTCGAATAGAGAACAGTTCCAAATTCAAAATTTCCGGGAAATATAGAAACAACAGAACTTAAAAGGCATGCCTAGTATGTGTACCTACTCGTTGTGATATGTTTATTGAATTCCTTCACCCTGGCTCGCCCACACACACGCACGTGTCTTAATATATTTTCCCGCCTTTTCACCGAGTAGCTATATTTACTCCTCTACAGTTTCTGCGCGTCATATGTGCTCGAGACAATTATGAAACCTTCATGTATGTATTAGGCCATTAATCACGAACTTACATACATACGCTACAGTGTTATATTTTCTTACTCTGCTTAGGTCTTCAATACATTGCAGCGCTGTGGGAAGTTGACACAGGCTTAAAAGATTTTTTTAGGTAATTTAGAAAATATTCACAAACACAAATAAGGCGATACGAAGTTCGCCGGGTCAGTTAGTTGTTAATAAACAAGGTTGTAACTTATTTACTCGTGTTATTTTTGAAAAGTTGAATCCTTATGGTCTATTACTCAAAAAATCCATCCGTAAGTTGTGCGGTGGTCACCAATGTTCGATGTTTCAGAAAAGTTTATTGGCACTTATTATAGCCTAATCGAGCAAAACGATTCCTTTACATAAGACAACATTTAAAAATGTATTTTGCTTTCTCTCTATCTCTTTGCGTAATATTCCCAATTGTTTTCAGACACTTCGAGACAACTTAAAACCCTTGGTGCTTTAATAAATCAACAAATATGGAAAGAACCCTTCATATTGAGAATCAATACGGGACCACCAAAAATAGGCAAAAAGAAAGATCCGTTAAAAAAGCTGACACAGGAACCTGTGAAACTATTGATACACAATACTGTTACTGTGGAACAGGCAAAAAGAAACAGAATCATACCAAGATGCCCAGATAGGCCTGATCACCTTAGACGTGGTCCTACTACTCCATGTAACCCTTGCAAGAAAGAACCAAGTCGTCAGAAGGACCCATGCGGACGTCCCCCATCAAAAGAAATATGCGCTGCTTATTTTCCAGCTGGTGCTCGCAAAAGGACATGCAGCAGCAGAAATCCTTGCGGTCCTAAAAAAGACAAATGTCCCAAATCAGATCCATGTGGTCCTCGGAAAGACCCATGTGGCCCAAGAAAAAAAAATCCTTGTGAAGTATGTCCTCCAAAAAAATGTGTACCATGTCCACCTCCACCACCTAAGAAAGAAGTATGTGATCCTTGTAAGCCCTCTAAAAAAGACCCATGCGGTTAAGAACACTCTTGAATATACATAAAATCCAAAGATATTAAAAAATGACTTTTATATTACAGTATTTCTTTAACCAGAAAAATTATGTCCAAACTTATATTCATAACTATTTTTTGTATTTTTGCCGTTGTTATTGCTAATGTGGGTCATTAATATGGATGAGAAATAAGTGCCTGTTATCAATGCCAATTTAAAATTTTACATCAGCTGTATTGCATTATTATTTCTATACTTTTATTAAAGCCAATGCAGTCAAAACAATGGCCTTTGAGTTTTTACTAGAGAAATAAAAAATAAATTAGTATTTATTACATAATAAAGAAACCTACGTACAAATCCTTAATTAAAAAACTTTTTATAAAAAAAAAACCGACTTCCAAAAAACAAAACTCCCTGCCAAAAAACACTAAAAAGCTCAAAATAAACTGGCTCTTCATAAATTGCAATGTGCCAATTCTTGTCTATACCTAACTCTTTATTCATTTAAATAGTATTATTATTATGTGTGCTAGGTACCTAAAATCTGTTTGAAGTCGGTGCCAAGCCAAAATGTAATAGTAGGTACTAAGGTATCGCACTCGCCGCTGCCGGATAGCAGCTCTTCGTGAAGAACAAAACAACCCAAGCAGGCAGACCCGTGCGGGCTGCATATGGTTGTCTCGAAATATAGCGAGTGTGTTCCTACTATTACATTTGGCTTGGCACCGACTTCAAACAGATTTTAGGTACCTAGCACACATAATAATAATACTATTTAAATGAATAAAGAGTTAGGTATAGACAAGACATTGCAATTTATGAAGAGCCAGTTTATTTTGAGCTTTTTAGTGTTTTTTGGCAGGGAGTTTTGTTTTTTGGAAGTCGGTTTTTTTTTATAAAAAGTTTTTATTTTTACATTTTTAGTGTAAATAATCATAAAAAATAAAAAAATGATAGTTACAACTATTCTAGGTGTGAAGTTCTCATCAATACAAATTAAACAAGCCCAAACACAAGGCAACTGCTATAAATCGTAGAGGAGTTCCCTCGACTATCTTTCGGCTCCATTATCAGATCGACTCCAGACCTCCATTAAATTGTAGTGCTTTTAAATACTTTATTAAAAAAATTAAAAATGCACTAGTCGCCCCTACAAATTTCGAAGGTTCCCCTCGATTTCTCTGGGATGCCATCATCAGATCCTAGTTTCCTTATCATGGTACCACCGTCGGGACATCTCCTTTCCAACAAAAGAAAAATCATCAAAATCGGTTCATAAACGACGAAGTTATGCCCGAACACACATAAAAAAAAAAATATATATATACGGTCGAATTGAGAAACCTCCTCCTTTTTTTGAAGTCGGTTAAAAAGAACAATAACAATATTTACATACAAACGTCAAAAAACTACACATCTTCGCCTACTGGTAGCGTTCCCAAAAGACTGGCAGCATTACCACGTTGAATGACAATACTGATTCCCTGTGCTAGAAAAAGGGTGACCTCTTGGTCGCGAGAAGTGTCATACAGTTGCTTAGCTAGTTCCCCATGTAGCTCGAACCCCATGAACCTAGCGTCTCTACCCCAAACGGTTCAAAAATTTAATTACCTAGTAAATTTTGGTACTTACGCCGTTTGAGACTTTCCGCTGAAGCAGCAACAGCGCCAGCATAACCAGCTGTACTTGGACGATGAGATGGCGCAAGGGTGTCAACGCAAGTTGCGTCTCACACCAATGACTTACTCATCTTCCATGGCAGTAAAGACATACCATCTGGTCTCTTGCCAGCGTCCCGTACCAGACCATTTGGTTCACGTACAGCTGAAACGCAGGCGGCAATAACAGCGCGACGGATAATGTCGTGTTCGTAAAATATATCTTTTATACTATATACTTATCTTTAAATTAATACTCTAAGACCGAGCTATCTTGGCGAGTATTTTTAGGAACAAAATGGTGGCATGAGGCGACGTACGAGGGGCGGTGGCCTAGGCTAGAGTTTGACCATAAGTAAACACAATCGATCCTTTATTCAATCAAATATCGTAATCGATACGTTTTATTTAGAAGTTATTGATTTTTGTTTATATAAGATACAAGCCGACCCACGCAACCTCGTTTGCGTCTCCTATTGCCCGTAGCGTGATAATTTTCCTCCGTTTTTGTAATATTCTTCATTGGTGCTCCGCTCCTGTAGGTCTTAGCCTGATGATATATAGCCTATAGCCTTCCTCGATAAATGGGCTATCTACAAACAAACTCTTCAGCTTTATATATTAGATAACGAAATAGATATTCAAATGTTAGTGAATTTTGTAGTTAATTAACAACATGTTGACTTCAATAAAAAAAAACTAATAAAATTAATTTTTTTCAGTTGAAAGACATGATTTACTTAAATATCAGTTAAATAGTGTTATATCCGAGAGTTTATCAGAAAGTGGTGAAACTGGCACTCGGTCTTGTACGTTTCGTCACATTGTTTATTTTGTCGGTAAATTATATGACCCACATCACTTTGTCACACACTAACACTAGTCACATAATGTCTTCCACGGTTAAATATTTATTTTATACTTTCCCTACCAATCTAACCTCAGCACTAAGTCACTTGATTTTCTTCCCTTATCTAATTATTTTCTATTAGTATGTTCTGTTTTTGACCCATCGCACCACCAAATTACACTGCCAGCAGTGTCAAGCGATTTTTTTTCTTTCTTCACTACTGACCAATTGGTCGCACCATTCCATTCAGCCTGTGGGTGCCATAAGACCGGGCTAAGGGAACAAATCATACCACACAATAGCACTGTAAACAGAAACAAAACTTGTAACTCTGTATCTATAGTATGTTGTCACGTAGTGGCTTTAGGAGCCATAAGGTGATGGTGGTTAGGCCACGAGGTTCTGTTGAAGATAATTAGAGACTTTAGAACGAAGATTTTCACACTATTTATTACAGAATAGATAGATTTACAATTGGTTACTGTCGTGACCACAAAATTACAGATTAGACAGGGCGTAGGTTCTGAGAGTTCGATCGGCGTACCTCCATGGTAGCATGGGGTACTTAACTGGAGTACGAGTAGCCACGCAGTAGTCTGCCGCTGGAGAGGGGCTTTGCAGAGACGCGGGCCACGGCTTTAGAGGCCGGGCCCCGTAGCAGCGGCTCAGCTGCCGGGCGTGGTAGACGCCAGCAGGAAGTGTGGTGCTGGGCTCCGGCGTTAGAGGCCGGGCGGCCCAGCCGCCGGGCGTAAGAGGTTCCCAGCGGCGGTGGAACAGCGGTCGACAGGTGGGGCAGCCGAGAAAGGCGTCCGTGGCGAGGGTAATAGTGTTGACGCGTGACAATGTCAAAATCTTTTCTTTAAGGAGATGCCTTTGTCCAATTGTGTACCAAGATTGGGATCTTTTCTTTTTTTCTTTTAAGGATTAGGCGGGCAAACGAGCAAACGTATCGCCTGATAGTAAGGATTACCGATTACCGCCGGCCCTGGACATCTGCAACACCAGAAGCGTCACAAGTGCGTTGCCGGCCTTTGGGGGTAGGTGGGAGGGAAGATAGGGGGAAGGGTGGTGTATGGGCTTCCGTTATCGTCACTCACACGATGAAACACACAAGCACTATTTCACATCGGTTTTCTGTGAGGTCGTGGTATCACTCCGGTCGAGCCGGCCCATTCATGCCGAAGCGTGGCTCTCTCACGAAATGGAGCTATTTACACATTTCAGCACGATTCACGCTACACCATATCGCGACCTAGCCGTGCCCCAGTTACTGGGCCAGACATTCATTCTACACCGGGCTGTTGGCGTGTATTCTTTGCACGGCCGGGTTTTCCAGGTATTTTCCAAATAATATTTTTGTATTTATTATCTAAATATTTAGAATGGCACATGTCATATATTTCAGGATACTTGCGCACTCATTTTATTATTTTTATATCGTTCATTTTGATGATTACATCACGAAGATTTGTCGTTAAATGCCCTGACGTTAAATCGCATCGATAAGAGTGTGCGATTGATTTAATTAACTTTAAAGTATGATTCACGCTACAACGTGTCACGACCGTGCCGAGCCGGAGCCGGGAAACAATATCCACCGATATTTCGGCGCCGTGCCCCGTCCGGGCCCAGGCGGCGCACAGCCTGGCCATGGTCAAGCATGAATCATTTCATACAAAAGTATATTATAGATGTTTGGCCGGGGCACAGCTCGTTCGCGAAACGGTGTAGCGTGAATTATGCTTTATAGACGGAACCGTCAATAAGGCCTCCCCTAAAGAGTTTTACTCCCAACTTTAATGATTTTAAGCTTTGTGAAAGCAAAGAAGTCCAATTTCAAATTTTCAGTATTATCCTAAAGATATTTTTTATGACACAGGGGTAAACGGGCAGACCTATGAATAAGGAATCCTACCTCTATGGGGCAGACGTATCGCCTGATGGTAAGCGATTACCGGAGCCCATGGACACCCGCAACACTAGAGGCGTCAAAAGTGCATTGCCTGCATTTTAAGGGGTACGCCAGTAGTCAAAGTTATACTCTGTGTAAATAGTTTTATTTTTATGTTGCTCAGTTTTTATTAGGAATTTAATATTTATAAAATAGTTTTTATTTATTTTACTTGACTTTATTTTAAAACTTCATATACACTATACCATGATATACACATGTACATCGGCGGTATTAATGCCCAAGGCATTCTCTACCAGCCAACCTTTGGGTGATGTAGAATATTCTTAAGGTAGGAAGACAGAGGTTGGTTGTACTTCATTTATCATTCATTGTAAGTAATGTAAATACGTTTTAAGCATGGTTTTATGTAAACTTGCGTCAAATTAAATATACTCATGGTTTAAGAAAACAAGGTCTCGCATTTCGAGAGCGACACAGTATGACGTCACTATCCAGTTACCACTTAATAGCATCGTAACATGGATTGAAACAACCAGAACTAGCGATAGTGGTAAGGAAATAAGGCTCGTGTCACCCACGTGATCACAGTGTCTCGGAATGCTATACCTGGCGAAGTATATTGTTATACCATGAATCTACACTACTACACTTCCAAACATTTTTTCTGATTTTTTCAAGTGTCAGTGTCAACCGGAGTTACAAAAATTTTCATGAATAATTTTATCAACATATCATGGCTCCAGCATCTAGCAGTATAGGTATAGCTAAATCTGCGAGCAATGTCTTTCGTAAGTTATTGTTTCACTGATTGTTGTTGATAGCTAGAATTTCTAATTTTATTAAAATATCAACGGTTTAGCAATAGTATGGCTTTTAAAGTAAAAATTAACAGGTTTAAATGCAGATTCCTTTATTTTTTTTTATTCTCTTATTATGGATTGTCAAAACTTTTCAGCACACATATTATTGCCTGCCACACAAACCTGCAAAAAATATTCTGTCCAGAATTTTTTTAGACAACCTAAATTTAAAATAAGTTTTTTTTCTATGATCAACTTGGTGAAGGTCGATCTAGGATCGGATCTTGTACTAACAGTGTCAAAACAGAACAGTGATCTCTCTGTCTGGCTGATTCATCATCTCCCAACTTTTTCCCAAATTTATTTGGGGTCGGTGCAATGAGTTTTCCTCCTCCATTCTCCTCTATCACTCGTTAGTTCACTGTTTACTCCCTTCCTGGCCATATCCTCTTTTATGCAGTCCAGCCATTTTTCTTTGGTCGTCCTCTACTCTTATCTTACATCCATCGACTTCCATACTTAACATTTTCTTAACTCGCAACGCATCACATGTCCATACCAGGCTATCCTGTTGCTTTTCAACTTTTCATTCACTGGTGCTACTTTCAGATTCCCTCTATTGTATTCATTCTTCACTTTATATATTCTAGTCACACCACACATGCATCTCAACATTAGCATTTCAACTACATTCAGGCGTCTCTCATCTATTTTCTTTATTGGCCAACACTCAGATCCATACAGGACGGCAGGTCTAATGATCGTTTTATATATTTGTACTTGAGGTCGCAAATAGTTCCTGTTACCTGTCGCCACTTCATCAATCCTGCATTGATTCGATGCTGCACACACCTCTCCACTTCGCCATTATTTTGTAACAGCGAACCGAGGTACGTGAAATCGATACAGAGCAGAATCAGCTGTTGCATTCAGTGATACAAAACCGGAGACACCGCCGAAATCGCAGAACATGTATTCGGTTTTAGTTCTGCTGATTTTCAAGCCAACATTCTCCAGTCTTTGCTACCATGTCTCTAGTCTGCGCTGGACCTCGAACGTGACTTCACCGACCAATACAATGTCATCTGCAAATAGCATGCACCACTGTGCCTCCTCATGTATGTCCGATGTCAGAGCATCCATAATCAGCAGAAAGAGGTATGGACTCTGGTGCACAAACCCAAATTGGTTTCGACTTATTGTACTTTCCTCTGTCACTCTTATTTCAATAAATTTCTCCCAAACTTTCATACTATGTGAAATGAGCTATACTCCCCTATAACTGCCACATTCCTGTACATCTCCTTTGTTTTCAAAGATGGGTATAAGCGAAACACCATTCATCCGGGATTACCTCTTCCTGTGGCAACTTATTGAAGAACAATAATAACCTCCATACTTCAACTGGTATACCATCGGGCCCAATAGCTTTTCAATTTTTCAAACTTCTTACCGCGATTCTAACTTCATCTGTACTAATCCCGTAATCACATGCCCCTCATTCAACATTCCACTTCATTCATTCTCCTCATACATCCTCATCTTTTACTAATACTCTCCCTATTTCATCTTTTATGCATCTTACATGCTTCAAATCTTTCGCTCTTTCCTCCTTACTATTTGCAATTCAGAAGATTTTTTCCCTCAAGGATCTTGGAGATGTTTGTGCAGTTTCGTTTGAGCTTCAGTTCTGGCCATTGCTACAGCTTTCTTTGCCTTCTTTTCACACTCATTATATTCTATTTTTCTAAGTTATTCATTTATTCACCTCTTCATATATCACTCTCTTTCATTCTTTCACCTACTTTTTCATTTTTCCAAGATTTAAAAGCGTTCTTCTTTACTTTCAAAGCTTTTTTGTATTTCTTCATTCCACCACCACGCGTCTCTATCAATCACACCCTTCCCTTTCGTTTCTCCAAACACTTCTTTCGCTGATTTTCTGATTCAGTTTGCAATTTTACTTCAATGTTCATTCACTGTTTTATTCTGCATTCCACCTTTTTTTATCATTCTACCTACTACTTTTTCTCTGAATAATCTAGCATGCTGTTCATTTTCTAGCATTCGCTACTTGATTCGGGGAGGGGCCCGGTTTACTCTACTTTTACTTACAACTTTTACCCTAGCTTCCATTAATAGTAGTCTGACTACTACTGACTCACCTGGCACTACCTTGCATTTTTTTACACAGGTGACTACTGTCTGTCTGGCTGATTGAAAATCACAAATGTTTATTATGTAATTTTTTTTTTCTTTTCTTATATTCTAATATTTTATATTAGTCTATAACTAGAAGTGAAAACTTGTTATTGGCTGTCTGATGACTAATCTGCTTTGTTTTTTACTAACATATCTAGCTGTAAGTTTTCCATGAATAAATAAATAAATAAATAAGAGCCGGAGAAGATCGACTTTCACTCATCTAATAACCAGATGAGACATATTTTTTAAACATTTTATAAATTAATGAACACGATACTTATAATAGTTTGCCTGTCGCCATGCTTTCATGATAGATGTATTCAGTAATTAATACAATTAAAAAAACTGTTTCATCAGCTTATGAGATGGGTGTAAGTGAATCTTTACCAGCTCTAGTACCTTTGAAAGAGAACTCCTGTATTAGGAATACATTCTGTGTCACAGGAATCTTCACAAACATTCATGAAACGTATACAAAGAACTGCCAGGCTTAGATAAACAATATGTGGATCACACAAAATATTGTCTCATGTACCAATCGAAATCGCAACCTCCAGCGCAGTAGGAAGCTAAGTGGTCCCCTATTAGTTTCATATTAACACTCTTCACAGTCTTGTAAATTTGTTTTCAGGCCAGCGGTTGACAATGTTTCATCAATTGACAGAAGTCTACAGACCTTCGATATCTAAGCAAAAAGAAAGATTGATTGAAATGATCAATGGTATATATTTTTTTTCATCCATTCAATATCGTTGGTCTGCCTCGTTGGTCTCGCGGTTGGCTCGAGCGACTGCTGATCATGAGGTCTCGGGTTCGATTCCCGGGTCGGACCAAATGTTTGTATGATCTACAAATATTTGTTTCGGAGTTTGGGTGAGTTCTATCTATAATATGTATGTATTTACAAAAAAAAAGGTATACATATATGTATTTGTATCAGTTGTCTAGTACCCCATAACAAGGTCCCAAACTTTTTTGCCCACTACTGCAAAGTCAAAAGGAAGTGTAGTAGTTTGTGAAGTCTATGTATGTTTGTATGTTACACCATAGCACCTTATCTGCAGAACCGATTTTAATGAATGGTTTACTTGCGTATCCAATATACTTCCTTACGCTTTTAGTGAAAAGTTGTTAATTTGAAATTACAAACAGACACTTCAGTTTTAATTATTTCTATAGATATTTAATTTTCATTTTATTGTGACACTATTTGCAAACAGACTAACTAGTATTAAGTTATACTAACTTTTAAACTTTCGCGTTCCATGAAATATTAACAATTATTTTTACCAAGTTTTTACCAGGTTGCACTGGCCGTGGTCACAGGCTGAGTCAGCCTGTGACCACGGCCAGTGCAACCTGGTCGAAACGTCAGGCAAATCAGAGGTAAGTAATATCTTTTAATAAGTGATCGCGTTAATTCCCGAAAAAATAATTGTTAATATAGTATTAAGTTAAAATATTGATGTGTCCAGAAAAGGCAGAGATGGCTCGGAAGTCTGAACTAGCAAGAAAAATGAAAGTTTTCAAGGGGTTTTACACTCTAGAAATGTCGCCACCTACTACTGATGAAAAACAGGTAAATAAATATATAGATGGAATTATAAATTTATTCTGTTTTAGAAAAGCATTTTAAATGTCCAAAGCGTCATAAGTCGATAAGATAATTTTGATCAAACATGTAGCCTATTGTCGTGACGACAGTAATTAGGACGACAGCTTAAAACTTGCTTGATGTGAGGACAGCTTCTCTCCGAGCCATGGAGCATCTCAATGGTCAAGAATTGTCACCCATCCGTAGGCGGACCTGAATGCTATGGCTTGACCTTGCAATCGCATCCATGTCAGTCACCTTTAAGTCCCTTTCTGATTTTTCTTTAAAACGAACCAAGTCGTATTTAACTATATTGAGAACACATCTATTTAGGAACATAGTTATGGCAATATTATAATTAGACTACATATTAGCTTCTATTATAGCTGCAAAACCTTGATTGAACATGTTTACACAGTTATGTTTTGTATATATTCAGCTGCTAGTAGACTGCGATGTATAGATGACTGTAACCCCATTTTAGATGGATACTGACGTAATTTCCTACCTACTGTAGCATATTGGAATCTAGGTTTATGTGAAAAATATGTACCTACTTTACGTGACGTTTCTTAACTGACTTCAAAAAAGGAGAAGGACCGTATATATATTTTTGTGTGGTCGCAGATAACTTCGTCGTTTAGGAACTGATTTTGATGATGGTGGTACGATGATAACGACACTAAGATCTGATGATGGCGTCCAAGATAAATTGAGGGGAACCCTTGAAATTCGTAGGGGCGACTAGTGCATTTGTTAATTTTATTTTAAAAGTTGGTGCTTTCCGTATGGTTACATTTCAGGTCGTTCTAGAAGTCGGTTTATTTTTGTTAAAATTTTACTTGTTGCTTTACACGGTATTTCTTTTTCAGTCTTTCGTAAGGGCAATGTGTAATTTTAGAAGCATTAGAATACTTTTTTAAACGACTTTAAGCTTTTCAATTTAACAGTTTTGAACTGTACTACTGAAACTAAATTTAACACTAAAAGCATCTTGTAAGTTCTGTTTGTTTTTTTTATTGTAAGTTCGGGTTAGCCGTAATTACAATACGGCTAACCCTATAATAATATATATATAATACCTATAGCCAGCCTTAAGCCCAAAGCTAACCTACTGGTCAAAACGTTTTACAAAACAGATAAAAGCTTTTAGTCTGCATTGGTTGGCATAAAATTGATATTAGTTAATGTAGTTTATTGACACTAATTGACAGTGTACTCAACTACATCAGTTCCACGTGGAACAATTAGGTACTTGCGGCATTTAGTCCATTGAAATGGTACATTTTTTGGGCATAGCGTGCATTTCTCAAAGGACGCCATTTTGTTTTTTAAATACTAACTAACTAGTACACAGTAACAGTTGTAGATAATTCGATTGGCAACAAAAATTGAAAAAAAAAAATGTTTTTGTCAGACCTATACTTTGGCAGATAACCCATAAAACCAAGACCAAAACCATAAACAAGAGTTGCAACCCCACAAACTTGAATTTATATTACACTAACATCTCCTTCATGGCTAAAAATAAAATTGCACCCTTTGAGAAACGCAACCCAAAATGTAACTTTTTAATGGACTAATTGGGTAGGCGTTCTAATTAATATATATGTATATATCGTAATTTTTTTTTTTGAAACAGTACTGAAACAGAATAGTTATATATTTTTTTATTCAAATTTGCGTTCTTACACAGAAATACTTTCAAAATCATTTTTGATTCTCTATAACTCTATTTTTTTTTTGTTTCAGAAACTTGTGAGTGACCTTAAATTACTTCAAGAGTTTATGAAGTCAGGTGCTATAGGTCATATCACTGTGAAACAAGCCTGGTTACTTTTTCTTGTCGGTCTTGAAGTTTGTCTATGGTTCTTTATTGGCGAGACCATTGCAAAGGGACGAATTGTGGGTTATGTTGTGTAGTATATTGCAAGAGAAAAATATTGTTCAAAATTCTCAATTACTATTAGAAAAAGACATCGAGTTGGTATTAACAGTAGGCTTATTTTAATATGAATCGAGCGACTTCAATTGAAATTCCAAAAGCGAAACACATTTGATTTGCTCATTTTAATTTGAAAAGCTAGTCCTAGATTAGGGACTTAAAGTAGTGAAAAATGAGGTGAATATTAAATATATCCTTTGAAACCACAATAGTTTTTTTTTCTTGTACCGAACCGAATAGTGTATCATTTATATAATCTCCGTTTTAAAATGTAACAATCACTAAGTAATCCTCAATATTACTGTAACAAAAAGTAGCCATCGCTAACCTATATTTTTTTCGATACACTAGTCAATTTACCTAAATATAATTATATTTTAAATTCAAGCATTGCTAGAAAAATATAGAAGTACCAGGTTAGAGGTTACAACCTACAGCCATCATTTTATGCGTTTCTAAAAGAAACTGCAAGTATGGGTTATTTCAACTGAGCTTATTCTACAGTCCATAAAATATAGCTTGAGCTAATGACTGATGATACAGATGACTACTGACGAAACCGACGGAATTACTTTGAGCTAATGATTTTAATTTGTATCACTTACATTTTCATTCTTCACTTACCAGTTACTGTTAGATTATTACATTTTAACTGCTTTATGACTTTAGTTGCAGATGTCGTTGGGCGGTGGAACTTACCCATTCACCTGTTTACCCAGTATCGCAGTATCAAAGGTACCATTGACACTGCTTGTGGCCTCAACATATTATATTAAAATAATATTTCTCTAACCCCTAACAGTTAAGGAGATTTACTTTCTATCATCAGCTCACTTGACTTGAAAGTATACATCTAAAGGTCTATACATACCAATGAAATTAAAAGAATTATCCTACGACTCCCTAACTATTGAGGATTTTATCTTATCTTCCATCATCATCTCACCGAAATAACTTAAAAAATACTACCTAAGGTAACGTAAATAATTATGTACCAACGTATGATATTTAAACACTTATCCTCCAACACATAACCACTGATTAGTTTATCTTTCATCATCAGCTCAGCAACATGACACGATGGCTACCAAACGCAAATACTAGAATGGCTTTAGAAAACAAATGAAAAACATAGTACGTGCCTATAAAATTTGAGGGTGGCCCTCGAATTTCTTGGGATCCCATCATCAGATTCTAATAAATTGGTAAAATGCATAGAGTGTAAAATGTGTTGTCATCATCTTCAGATTGTTGCAGTCCACTAAGGGACATAAGCTTCTCCAAAGGCATGCTAGAGCCCGGTCTGTTGTTTCAAAAGAAATTATGCTGTCTGTAAATTAAACGTAGTAAAACTTCTGTAAAAACTAATTTGCATTTCCTGCAGTTAGATAAGGCGGCGTGCGTTATCTTACCCGAGAACTTTGTTCAATAGGTAGAGTTTGAGCTGTAATATTAATATAAACATACAAATAAATAAAACTAGCTGTCCCTGCGAACTTCATACAGTATACAGTCGCGGACGCAAAATAAAATTGACTAGGCCCGTTATCTTTTAATTTTTCTAGTACACAAACCTTGTCCTAACAATAAAAAAGTTTTATTTAATTTGGTCAGCCTAACGGAAATTATGCGCGTACATACATTTCAGCGATTCATTTCTATATATATAGAAGATTGAAGTGTCTGTTTGTAATTTCAAATTAACAGGTGCCGACTAAATGCATATAAAAGTATATAAGTACAGCACTTACATAAAAACCAATTAATAAATTATTTGTCTGTCTCTTTGTTTGTTCCAGCTAATTTTTGAAATGACTAAGCCGATTTTGACAAGACTTTCACTGGCAGATAACAACTAATATAATACTTAGGCTATTTTTTAGACTAGCTTCACCTCACAGCTTACCCGCGGTTGGACCCGGTTGGTGTAATATCGCGGGTAACACTGTGGGGCTCAGCGTATTAGGTAGAAATCCTGTGTTGCAGGGGAATTTACAAACGTACATGAAACGGGCACAATGAACTCCCAGACCCAGAACAACAATTCGTGGATCACACATTGTTGTCCCATGTGGGAATTGAATTGAAGGTTTTGTGCACCTGATGCAGTTGAAAGCGTTGTGGCAACCGCTTAAACCACTTTTTTTTCGTGTGGAAACCCCCACCGACGTTAAAGTTTTACAAAAACAATGTAAAATTGTTCCCTTTTAAAAGTTCTAGAAAAAAGTAAATAAATGACAAATTTACTTGGGATTGATGATGTTTCACTCCAGCATTTACCTTCGTATTAAGTGAAAGTAGGCGTGGTCGCACCCTGAAATTTTTGGGGGGGGGTCACTAATATATAATCTTAAAGGTGTCTGCCTATTTTGACTTCATTTTGTCTCCCGCTTTGCTAAGGAGGGAAGTGGACTTATCATATTTCCAACTCCTCCTGTTTTTCTTCTGATTAATTTCGTTGCGGGTTCCAAGACAGTTAATATTTTTTCCTGGGACTTCCCGAGTGTCATAACTCGGTGTGTTCGTGGGTCACTGCTGTTGATCCTGGTGTACAGGAGTTACAGCGGTGGGCGTGTGGGTGGGATTAGTCCCTAAAAAAAAAAAAAATATATAATCAATTTAAGTCGAGTAAATTAGACTTCATTGCAAAATACACAATTTTATTGCACACATCAAAAACAAATGGATATCTTTTGTTTTCATTAGTAAACTAGTGGTTGCCCGCGGCTCCGCCCGCGTATATGTCGGTTGTCGCGGCAAATAGTAGCCTATGTGTTATTCTGATGTATAAGCTATATTACTGTAAAGTTTCATCCAAATCCGTTCAGTAGTTTTTGCGTAAAAGAGTAACAAACATCCATCCAAACATCCATCCATCCTTACAAACTTTCGCATTTATAATTTTAGTAGGATCTATTGGTATGATAATATTTAAGACGTCTGGTTGAATATTTAGAGGAGCTAGCTCCGTGAGAGGGAGGTCACAAGAAGGGCGTGTGTGGGACTCCCGAGAAACCCATCACTACTCACTAAACCCCGCGGCGGCCTAACTTGGCAGTCAAGAGGAGCTCCAGAAACGCATCAGCGACTTCTGGGCCCCCTCTCGATTCCACTTTTCGGACTGCGTCTGGAGCATGACCCTCATTATTCGCCTAATCACCCGAAATGCTTTTCGAAGCTCTATCGACTGTCCAGGATGAGGCCTGGGTACTTAATGTACTAGCTCGTCTGTACTTCAGTGTCATCCAAAGTGAGGAGGCGTGGGCTGGGCGGTTCATGGCGCTCAGATAAGCCATGCAGGCGCAACCCTCAGGCCCAGCTCACGAATCTTATCCGCGACACAAGCCACACCTTGCTCGGCGAGCAGAAGCACCTCCCCGAAGCGTGAACCTCTAGCCAGTATTAGGGTATCGTCTGCATAGCAGGCGACACTGAGGCCAGAGAGCACGCTAATGCGAAAGCTCGCATCGCATCCGAGGTTATATAACAATGGGCCCAATACCAGGGTCCTGGAGAACCCCACAACAAACGTCCCACCTACAGCCTCAACTCCGTTCCAATCGACAAACTCGAAATGCAGAAGGTGAATCTGCAGCATTTCCTTACTTTTTGAGGAGCACCAGTTTTGCTTCTTTCTAGCCGAGGGGGAAGATACTAAGGCGAAACACTCAGTGAAAATCTGCCTCAGTTTGCCTCCTAGCACACACATAGTGATCACTAGCGCCCGACCTGGAACACCATCAGCAGACCCCTGTGACTCCCTCCCCCCTTATAACTGCGCCTGAGTGATAGACTTTTTATATTTTTTTCTATTGTGTGTTGTTTTTCAGTTTGTTAAAACTAACTGAATTGCTTTTGTGTATGTAAATGTGAGTATAGTCTAGGCTTGTAATATGTTCATATTTAGTATCTTTCTGGTGGTTTTGAGTGTTTCCCCAACCTACCCAAATGTCCTGTTGGCGGTAGTGTCGCCTTTCGGGTCGTAATACGATGGCTGGGGCTCATATGCAGTCTGTATGGACAGGCCGACTCAAAACTAAGGTCCTTTCATCAGAAGGCCAATCCAGATCCTGTATTGTAGGTATTCGCATAGTTTTTATTATTATTTTTATGTAATCAATGTTCAAGGACTTACTCTGTGGTTAGTTTCGGCATTTCTTTCCAGAGTAAGTCTTAGGAAATGAGAAAAAAGCCTCTCCTAGCTGTATAGTCTGATGTGTAAAAATATCTGAAAAGATTTACTGACAAATAAATATTCATTTCATTTCAGACCGCGAGAGCATAGCATTAGCATAGCATATCTTATAAAGTGGCTTACTATACTTAACTAATTTGTTAGTTAATTGTTCACGTTGTTACCTATAACATCACGCTGCGGTGACGCAACCTGTATTGCGTGGATCAGTTAGTGTATACAGCTGACCTACGTTTCGTTTAAAAATAAATACCTGCTTAACAAAGTAAAAGCTGTTGTCAAATGTTTGCTCGCTATCTTCAATTCCAATTTTCATGTTATGAAGTAGAATCTTAACTACCTACCTAGGTACCTATCTATTTCAGGAGGCTTCCTACCAATCCTTCATGCTCAATAGAAGATATTGAATTGATTGATTCGATACGACAAGATAAAAAGTTATTGTATCAAGTACCTACTAAGTACCTATATTTAGCTCCAGCGAATGCAGCGGCTACAAATGGCACCAACACACTACACAGTCTTACCCTTACCTATACGTGCAGCTTATTAGCAATCGAGATTTGAACGGAGTTAGATTTGCGCGCGCTACGTTTTAGTAAAATAATAAATCAAAAAATAAAATAATATTGTTTTAGTGTTGTTTAACAAAATTCTTAAAGACTTCATTAATTGATTACTTAATAACTTAGAAGTACATAGTTAAAAGCTTCGTGGACAACTTTCCCTAGAGTTAAGAGTTTAGTGAGCAATTAAAAGTTTTTGACAATCATACGTCAATCTTTCAAAATGGCGGTGAAGGTGCAATGCGGTGTTTCCGCGGAAACGACAAATAAGAAATTATGATTTAAAACAAACAAAAACTTTTAAAAATGATCGTGAGTGCGTGTTGGTAGTGCTCGTGTTGTATAAGTTACATCATTTTTTTCCTCTGCAGTTGTTTTGTTGGTGTCCCTAACGTGATGTTGCGGCGAGTTAACTTCTACTCGATATGTTTCGCATTTGGTCTCAGTGTCCTTTTGATACTTGCTGGGAGTCGATATGCAGATAACACATACTACCGTCCGTCCATGGAAAGCGGGAGAAATGTGAGGACTTTTTTAAAGGTGGAGGATGGAGAAGAGAATTACGTGCCCCAGTTACTATCAGCGGATCCATACGAAAATGGTCCAGAGGACTCATCAAACAAGGTGTTCGAGGTAGCCCGCAGCCATATTAAAGGAAGGACAGCTAAATACAACTTTTCCTATTCAGGTGTTCATGGCTTAGAAGATTTAGTTATGGAATTGGGTGGCAAGCCTATGAGAAGCATAATAGTGTCTACTTGGAGGTCTGGTACTACGTTTTTAGGGGAAGTGCTAAATACTATCCCAGGTACTTTCTATCACTATGAACCTCTACTAAATTATGGAATTGTTCAAATAAGAGGACCTCCAGAATCTAATAATGCATTGAGCACTATCAAAAATATGTTAAAATGTGATTTTTATGGAATGGATACTTACTTTGAATATGGAAAGACTCATTTGCACCAGTTTAGCCATAACAAAAGACTGTGGGACCATTGTAAATATAATAGAGAGCTGTGCTTTGATGCTGATTTCACTTCACAATTTTGTAAGCTATTCCCATTTCAAACCATGAAGGTGGTCCGTCTAAGATTACGTCTTCTACAAGAAATTTTGGATGATAAAGAGTAAGTAATAATGGTGCTAATTCTGTTATTAATATCATAAAACTAAAATTTCACTCAGATTGATATATTTTGATTGTGATTTCAAAATTCTATTCTATTGTTAAGTGGATCTAAATTTAGTGTTCATAACATAGAGCATTATATTTAAATCTCACTAAAAGCTTTAGGCATACTAGATAAGACAGACATGATAAATCACGTGTAATTTGTGTATATAAATAAAAATGAATAACAAAACACACATATTTTTCCACTTAAGCTACAAGAGCTAATATTCACTATCACCATAAAAAATATTTCACAGAATCAAAATCATTTTTACATTAAAGAATTTATTCACAAAATTGTTGAATTTTAGAGCAACATCTTCCATTTCAGTCTTTCAAAAAGAAATATAGCAAATAAAAATTACCATCTGAGTTGAGTTCCTAATTAATTTTGGATCTATACAAAAATACTTTGATTTTAACTTGAACTTGAAAACTTAATGTTTATTTTTTTAAATACATTTGGAAACTTGAGCAAACCATACAACATTTTAGTCATGTTAGTTTATAGAATTACAAACAACAGAATTAGCACTAATGTACTTAATATAAATATTTCTTGAAGTGATTATCATATATTATATATTTTTACCAATTTATAAAATTTATTTGTGTGTATTTTTAAGAGCTATATAAATAAATAAATATTTCAGACATCTAACACACAACGCCATCTAGTCCCAAGCTAAGCAGAGCTTGTGTTATGGGTACTAGACAACTGATATAAATACATGTACCCTTTTCTTTTGTAAATACATACATATTATACATAGAAAACACCCATACTCCGAAACAAATATTTGTAGATCATACAAACATTTGGTCCGACTCAGGAATCAAACCCGAGACCTCATGATCAGCAGTCGCACACGCCAACCGCTATGAGGCAGTCACATCATATACAAAGTGAATCTCACTTCAAAACATAGTATTTTCAATAAATAAGCTTATAAACATCTTTAAATATTTTTTTAACTAAAACAGTCTATTTTAACCATTTGTTTGTTTTCAGGCTTAATGTGAAGGTGCTTCTGTTAATCCGTGATCCCCGTGGTGTGATGCAATCAAGACAACATCGTGACTTTTGTCAGCCGTCTGCTGACTGTTGGCACCCAGAACTATTGTGCGCTGACATGATTAATGATTATGTAGCTGCAAGTCGCATACAGACACAGTATCCAGATAAACTTATGTAAGTTGTTTTTAATTTATATTTTTTATAGTGATTTGTATACAAGTGTCATGAGGCCTGCCTCATTCTAGGATATCTAAGTCTTCGAAAATAGGGGTGATCAATGCTATTCATTGTATTTCAATATAAGTGTTGCTATTAATCTGCATAGCAGATCAAACACAGTGCTTTAAAAAAGTAATTTGAAAAAATTATATCATTTGATTCTTTCAATTTGTATATATAGTAAAACTACTAACTAGGAAAGCATTAATTTCTAGAGTAATGGACACTATACTCATGGTGGCATACACTATGGCCCTATTGAGATGCTATTGCATATTTAGGTCTCGGCTCTCATCGCAATAATTTCCTATCAATATTCTAATAAGTAGTGGACTGCAATAAGCTGATAATTATTCTAATAAGTCTTACTTATCTTCTCTATTTAAAACCAAGAAACAGTAACAATTAATACATGTCTAATTTACAACTTAAAATGACTTTCTTTTACCGAAACTATCTATAATTTCATCATCATGAAGAATAACTTAGCAGTCAGTCTATAGACAGGCCTCTCTGAAAAAAGTTTATAATCAAGTATATTTCACTTACTTACATTAATTAGTCTCATGTTGATTTCTCTTAGTTTAAAGATTTAATATTTTGTTTAAGGTTAGAAATGTAACACTCAGGTATCAAATGATGGCAATGTGGTATCTTATCAGTGACAGGGACTCTTATCTGAGACATGTCATAATCACTCTGTATGTATTTCATACCATACCATAAGTATAGAGTGTGCTTTACATGTATAGCTTATTTAGTTTGATAACCATTTGTTATTTTTATAAAAATAAGTTGAACTGAAACCATTACCTCATATTATATTACTCAGTATTTCCTTTGTAATTTGGAAAAGACTATTTATGAGTGTAAAGTTCTTGGTTGACATTGGTATGAATTCTGAGTGATTGCTACTCTTTGTTACTGCCTTGTTGGTTTAGCCGTTAGTTTATGCGGCTGCTGATCGAGAGGTTTCGGGTCCGATTCCATTTTTGTATTTGAGTTGATTGAATGAAAGGCGTTTCGCGACTGCCCCGTGTGCTTAGGATACAAGGTTGCATTCAAATCGCGTTTGAAGCGCGTTTACGCGCGTCATCTTCGTGTTTATAATACGGAATACGATACTTAGGACCCTAGCACGCGCTAGACGCCTAAGTATCCTAAGCTTACAAAATCATTAAATCAAGCGTATTTCTGTATACTTATTTGTTCTTACGGATCTTTGACCTGACTTTTTATTAAAGTTATTGTTTCGTTATTTTTATATATAGTATTCTAAAAAATAATTAACCGCAATACAATTAGTGAAACCGTTGGTATTTGTTAGGTATTGTATTTTTTGTTATCAGCTGCCAGAACCTTGCGATGGTTATCAATTATGTATAAAATACAGTTAAAAGTCATAATACATAATTGTAAACACGAATGAGGAAATAAATACTATACCTCGAATTCACAATGAAGGACAATTTGTTTTGACTTACTAACGAAAATTAAAGTAGAGAAAAACTTTATGAATGATTTTGTTTACAGAAAATGCGACTAATATTTTCGAATAATTTTGACTGTTTGTTCATCTGTTTCCTCATAGCTCCTTAACTACTTATTAGACCTGGACAAATGAGGTATCGTTAGAAGCGTCTTGGTTGTCCACTGGTTATAGGCTATATGACGTGTCACTGAATCTAATGTGGCGCCCTCGAGCCGACATAAAGTACTTTATTAAAAAATAGATTTGAGATAAATGTGCCGTGTTTGGTATCATTCGAAAGGGCGTTACTTGTGCATTTTCTCGTGACTTTATCCGTATTTATTCGATAATTGAGATATTTCTATGGTATCTATTTAAAGTATACTTTCCAAAGCAATAACTATTATAGAGGTACCAAAGCATTTTAAATAAAAAAAAAAGTAAAAACTAAAACCCAACTATGACAAAAAAACGACGCTGAAAAAGTAGGTAGCAAGTTTCAAAAGCCGTAGTCACGCGTTGTTAAAGTGTTATGGACTATGGTACATTACACTACATGGACTGCGACTTTTGAAACGTAGTTAAGGAGTAACTTAGGTATATTTTAGGCTAGCTTCGCTCGTTGGCGTAACACCGCGGGGTTTATCTCGTATTTCATAATGACGATGTAGTCGCCATTTAATCGAAATTCTAAAAAATATTCATAATAACGGATGATGTGTTGATCATATGGAGTTCAATGCCTATCAATAAATAATTATAATTTTTTCCTTTAGATAAATTACCTATTAGCTACAAGGATGTTCGTTTAATACAAGGCGGTTATAACTATTATTAAATTATTATACATATTCAGTACAGTTCCTTGAAAAGAAATGTCGTCGGAATCTGCTACGTTAGGTGTTTTTCTGGCATACTTTTAAACTGATTGAATAAAGTAAGCTAAAGAGTTTTTGTTTGATTCTTTGACTTTGATGTATGAATTCTTGTTTTCGATCAAAGTTTTATAAGGCTACGTAAAATGTAAGTGCACTTTATTACTGGCAAGTTTATTCCACCGGCTAAAACACTGGTAACGGGTTGGGAGTTTTTGTTGTCTTTCTTTACGTAATCAATGACTTTCAAATAGTTCTGGCACTTAACCTAATTTAAATACATTTAACTTTTGATTGTTGTTTAGTGAACCTTTAAGAAACAGCCAGTAAATTTGTATTGTGTTGTTCATATTTCATCTTTTTAACGAGAATTAACTCTCTCTACAGGGTGCTCCGATATGAAGAGCTGGCTCTTGATCCTAATGTTACAACACATCGAATTTTAAAGTTCCTAAGGCTAAGTCCGACTGCATCAATAGACGAGTTCCTGCAAGCACACACGAATAATGAAGTAGCTGGCGTCAGCTCCACTTACAGAGTCTCCCGCGATGTGCCTTTCAGATGGAAACAAGTGTTGGACTTTGCTTATGTTGACGAAATACAGGTATGTATCTGTTTTATCTGATATTCGACATTTCTGAAACGTTTAGAGATTTTGCTAGTTTAAACTTAAAATTTCGTATTAGAATCAAATTCGCAGGGACAATAAACAAGCTACTTATTACAAAAAAAAAGATTATGAAGTAGCACTGGACCCTTATATGATGTTCTGGTAGATCGATATAAAACATATTTTGAATCCTACATTGAAAGAAACGGAATAATAACTTATAGGTAGTTAGTTACCATATTAGAAAAGTAAGTATGGCAGTAATATTCGTCTTAGATCACTATTCTAGATAGATAGTCTATTACTGTGTAAAATCGAAGGCGAAGCGCAGAAGCGGTGTGTTGAACGGAAATTGCACTTCATAAACAAGACCATAGTTCTAATGTTTCTATTCACACAATGATTCATTTCAGGTCAGTCTTGGGAGTTCCGATAGTTTGAGAACATAGTGTTTACCTAATGTCTTTATCCCAAACAGTTAAACTATAAATGCTCTTGTACAAACTGAATAGATGTGGTGTGCCTTTGGAGAGGCGTATGCCAATGATGATAATGATGAGATATTTGAAAAGGTCAATAGTTTATTTCTCATATACCTATACTCGTTGTCATATTGTAAAATTTTCATGATCCAGCCGTGATCTGTGACTACTATCTTATCAATTTACCCGGTTGCTTACATACATATGCCTGTTTCGATTACATTAAAATGATTGATTGTTGCAGAAAACATACAGAAATGTAATGTAAATAAATACTCTTTATAAAATCTAAGTTAAAATTCTGGTTTACGTTATTCTATTAAAAAAATGATCTCTTGATTAGTTTTCGCTTATTCCACTTTAATTAAAAATGAACGTGCTGTACTAAATTAAATTTCAGATACTGTTGCAAAGGAATTATAGTGTGCCTAATTATATGCAAACACTTTGATCGAAGTCGAGAATTGAATTTATTGAATTTAGCCATACCTACTGATTACAAACTACTTTCTATTATCGCCTTCAAACTTAAATAACTATTTGCTTTATAATTAAAACTTAGGCAATCGGCCGATGAAGGCTTGTTCATAAACCGATAATGTTTGCGCTCGGAACTATAAAGTTTACCGTTTTGATAGTATTTATTGTAGTTAATAATTTACTAAAACCAACGTGACAAAAGGTACACTTAAAAGTCTACGGTTATAGCGCGTTGCACATTTTCGAAAAGAGTTCTAAATTGACACTTAGGTACACAACAAAAACATCGCTAAAATCATATTTAATCGAGTCTTTTCAATCGTCCATCCAGGTTTAAACTGATAGGCTAAGCCCTATTGTTCATTCACTATTCATTGTCACTATTGTTAAATGGTTTATTGCTTGATATTTCAGAACGCGTGCAAAGAAGCAATGGAGCTGTGGGGTTATCGAATGGCTCACAATGCGACACACATGGCTAGTAAAGAGTTTTACCCTATAGAGAATTATACAGTCACTGAGTGAACAAATCAGTATGTTGCTTTGGAACAATGACTTTTTAACATGGAGAAATAAAACTAAACTCGCATTTTGTAAGTATTGGTTACGGAATGTTTGGTTATTTTTTTTCATGTGTATCATATTTTTTATCGCTTTCTGCAATCTGTGAGAGTGATTTTATGAAAGTGGACAGAGATAATTCCCACATTTGGAACAAACATCCTGTGTCGTGGGTCCATTTTACAAACATAAAAGAAACGGACACAAAGAACACCCAGACTCGGGACAACAATTTTTGAATCACACAAAGTTTTGTACCGCGTGGGATTTTACTCCCGAAGCTTGGCGCAGTAGCAAGAAGCGTGGAAACTGAAACCACTAGGCCAACAGTGCAGTCCACTGACAGGATAGGAGTGACTTCAGATACTAATATATATAACTAATCAAAAGCGTTAAACAGTAAGCTTCTGGAATTAGGCCTCTCTTTAGCAAGTAGGTTTTACCCTACCGTACCTCGCTTTTAAGATGGATTTGTATAAAGTTTGTTTCGAGTTTTCCTTTCTCTATTCAGTGATGTTGTTCTTCATAGTATGCTCCATTAGTCGCCTCTTACGACACCCTTGGGATGAGGGTGGTGTCAGTCAATATTCTTAATCTGTCACCATAAGGAGAGAGGTGTAACGTATCTACCTAACGTATTCACGACAAGATTCGCGTCAAATTTAAGAGAGGCGTTGAGATGACAGGTCAGGGCTAAGTCCTATCTGGAAGTTGCTTTGCTACTACCAGGATTCTATAGATTCTAGAATACAATGCTAGAATCTACATAATAGCTTATGATCCTAGCTATCTACCTATAAGACAAACATGTGCTTGATTTTGAAAGGGGTTCACAGACACTTCATTAAAGTATAAGATATACATGTGCTTGATTTTGAAAGGGGTTCACAAACACTTCAGTAAAGTATAAGAAATACATGTGCTTGGTTTTGAAAGGGGTTCACAGACACTTCAGTAAAGTATAAGACATACATGTGCTTGATTTTGAAAGGGGTCACAGACACTTCAGTAAAATTTACTGTGTGCATATTTAAATAAGCACACAGTAAACGCAAATAGCGTAACGTTTAAGTAAATAATCTAGTGTATCTTCATCATCAGCCTATCGCAGTCCACGGCTGGACATATGCCCCTCTAATTGCGCGGCACTTTATTCGATCCTAGGCTTCTCGCATCCAGCTCCTGACATTTTGTTTATAAATTCCTAAATTTATTTTCAGATGGCGTTCCATAACTTTTGCTCCAAAAAATGGCTGTTTTCTATTACTTAGTGAAGCATTGCTATTGCAAGAAATAAGGTATGCTCTTTTAGACTAATTTGTTTGAAGCCAACATTTTGAATTTAAACAAACTCCGAATCAGAATATGTATTTAAAAACTGTAAGTGATAACGCAATTGATATTTTTATCAATACTTTATTAAATATTGATTTCATCTAGTGATGTACAAAACGAATATGTAAAACGATTAACGTTTGTGTTATTTTACAACGAATAAGCGTTACTATTCATTTAGTTACTTACTGTAATTTTTTATTTGTTTGACTTAGTGTTTATTTTTTTCTCTTTAAGACTGATCACTTTTCCATTTATCCGATTCTTCCATACATTTACGATGAGCGTTGCGCTTATATACATATAGGCCGTGGAGAAAAAGTACTTCGTAGTTATTAATAAACTCAGGTTGTGTACTGTAAGCACTGCGGGTGTGTCATTATATCAAAACGTAAAAGATGGACCATTGAAGATGTAAGGGAATAATTGCTTGACAATATCGTGTGCATGTTCAAAGCTCAAGCAGTTTTCCTCGCCTTAACGCATTTAATTATAAGCTTAGGCAACGCACTCATGGAATTGAACGATTGTTAATGCTTCCATATAGACATTTATAGATGCAATATTTTTATTAGATATTGAAGTGTAAGTAAATCTACAATACACCTCTGTTTAACAATAGTTACTATCAGTTGCGGGGTTGCACACAAAATAACGACAAAAATACTCATTAGTAGCCGTGACGTTAATATCTGTGATTTATTTTAAATTAAAAAAAACGCATTTGACAAATATTTATTTAATAGTGGCAACACTGCAGTTTATAACGACGTAATTTGAAAATATTAATCTCAAAAAGCAATGTACCACTGACGCATGTTCTAAAATTTTGCAGATTTAAATTAAATGATCATAGTAGGTTATATTTAACTTTATCAGCTCTCTAAACAATCTAGACTTATAATCTTTAAATTTAAAACGACCAAAAACTATCTAAATATAAAGTTTTAATCAAATACATAAAATGCATCGTAATATTAAGCATATCACATTATACTAACGTTGATGCCTTTTGTGTTTTATAACATGTCGTTCATTTGCACGAAATCGAAAAAAAAAATATCTAAGCAGTTTTAAACTTGCATCCAAAAAAATATAGGTACATAAAACGTCTTCCTGAAACCAGAGTTTCACAATTGAGTTATTTTTTTTAAAACTTCGGAGTTACCATTTGAGCAGTCGCAATTTTTTTTTCTCTCAAATGAACGATGTACCTATCTATATGTGAACAATACGCCAATGATCTTGAAATTTATCGTGAACTCCGTCCATGAGAAAATTACGATCCACGACAATTTAAACCCCAAATACAAGTCTCGTATAAAATAATACGTAAACAAACTTTTATAAAACCCTGCAACAATTATAGTAAGAATAAATAGTTGCATAAAGTATAAAAGATGTTTTAAAGATGCATTTCCATGTTATTCATTATTTTTAACAGAATTTAATAAGTACATACAATAAAAGGAATTTCCAAAAATGTTGTAATTTGCATTAGGACAATATTTTTTATTTTTGTTAAAAAACTTGGCATTTTGATGCTTGCGTACACGTACAATCGTACACTGTTATAAAAAAACTAAAGTCAAATTGACATGCTCATTTGTCACATGACATAATTGCCTACAAGCGTATACGTCATTGCGAGGTACTTTGTGGCCCATGTAGAGTAAGCCTAAAGCATAAGGATTTCGGAATGATTTTATGATACTATTCCAGCATGCTGTAGTCAGTAAATCAGTTAGACGTGCTTATCGCTTAGAAATATAACACATATACAATTACGCACATTAAATGTAACTGTAACGAATTGCTAGTGCAGTTTGTGGACCATTTTACATGGGACACCTAGTATTCCTGTAGCCATAAGTACGCTAATAAATATTTTAAGCAAATGGAACTAAACGACGTAGTGAGAACTCATTAAGTGCACTTGATTATAAGGTAGTGAAAAATTAGAATTAAAAGATTTGATTATATCCGTAATGTATATTTTATGCGTTCGGCATGACGGAGCCCTCTCTGACTTAGTTTCTTAGTAATTACATTCGCCATCAAATGTTTTTAGGGATGAATTATCGATTTTAAATTAATTAGGGACGAATTATGTCGAAATCTTTTGACTGGAGAAGTAGGTCATGGCTTTTAAAACTTAAATATGTCTCCTACGAGATTTTAAATATGATTGGTGACGAGAAAGACTTCTTAAAATATTATTTTAAACTTTTCTCTTAAATTAGTATAGTAATCGAATCGCTGCAGGACCAATATGAGCGACCGTGACAATGTTGTAAAACGGTCTATTGACTTTGAATAGGTAAGATTGATATTTATTCGGAACGATTAACCAAACCTAGGTAAGTGTGGGCAATAGACTCCTTGACCTCTGTTTAACGCGGTCATCGAGAACATAACGAACATAAAAAACGTATGACATTATCCCTAAAATGAACGTATCGAAGAATAAAAGCTTCAACAGAAATTCTAAATCGTAAAATTGATGAGAATAAATTTAAGTCTACGTTGAAACCCTACAAAATTTATTATATACTGGTTTAATTTAAGTTTTTAACCGCCTTCTAAAAAAGGAGGAGGTTTCTCAATTCGACCTATATATTTTTTTATTTGTGTTTGCGGATAACTTCGTCGTTTATGAACCGATTTTGATGATTTTTTTAATGGAAAGAAAGAGACCTGAATAGATGGAAAGAAATCTGATGATGGCATCCAAGAGAATTCGAGTCGAACCTAGAAGTCGGTTTTGTCTTTGTTAAAATTGTCATTATTGAGGTCACATCAACGAAATCCCAGTTTTATAATGAATAAAAAAAGGAGACGATTTTAGTAACGAACTTTCGGCCATTATTAACGATGCACCTTTGCCTTTTAGTGGCAATTTATTGAAACGGGAATCACAAAATTTTATTTAAAGGCGTTTTCACCGTCCCATTTAACACATAAGAAAGGAATTTGGAAAGTCAATACTTCCATATCCTATAACTCATAATCACATTCATATACGTGAATAGTTATCTAAGGGAATATAAAATATTATATGGAATTGCAAACAATTAGGTTGATATAGAATAGTATGGGGTTTAGAGTTAATGGGAAAATTCCATAGAATTTTATCATATTAGAGAAACGACTGCACTTGTCTCTCGCTCGTGTTTGAGCTGCTAGTGTGTGCAAAGGCGACACCTATATTCCATGCTCGTTTAAAAAAAACAGTGATGCATCGACCACGAAAACCAAGTAAACATATTCTACAAACGTCAGCGATAAATAATAGAAAACTACCAATGTATTTAAATGACGTCTCTCAACGCTAAGTCGCGTACGTGGTCAATACAAAATATAATCCAATAATACAAGATAATAAAGGCGCTAGCGATGGTAGAAAGACAATCGACGCGATATCTTGCCTTTAGGGGTAGGTCCCAAGAAATTCTCGTTTCGTACGAAAATATGAAACCTGATTGGTTAGACTGCGAGGTTGGAACGATGCGTAACTATTTTCTTAACGCGTATGGACTATAGTAACTGTTGATAACGCACCTACGCACAAGTATCATAAGGAATGAAGCTTAAAAACACCCGATGTCAATAAAATACCATCAATTACTAATTAAGATAACATGCTTCCTGATAGATTTGACAATATAATATATTCATTTATGCCTTAACGAAATATCGGTAGTGATATAGGTAAGATTTATTATTGAATTGCATGTTAGTTATATACATACATAGTAATGGTTTATAAATCAGAGTTCTGGTGGCTGGCTGGATCCAGTGTAGATTTTTTATCATATCATTAGCATATCATAAGGTATACACTTATTAAATAGTATTTATTCTCAAATTGTGCTTGTATTTAATCATTATTGTAAAAATAAATATTTAATTGTAATTTTGTTCTGTATAGTGTGATATTTTGGTTGATTGAATGTTTGATATACATTATTTTTTAAAGAAATTTTCTTTGTTGTACACTTTATTTCAAGGAAATGCATAGTTTAGATGCGTATAGATGTAATGTGTGGAGAAGTTAATAGAATCATTTTTGTTTATGTTTATATCGAAATGCTATCGAATTTATATGTATGCGTAACTGATAGCCTCTTAGACTCAGAACAATAAATAATATATAGATTTTAATTTATATCGTGCATTATTATAATATGCAAGCAATAATATAATAAAAGCCATAATTAAGAATGGAAGCGGTAGAATTTAAGGGTAGCCTTACTAGAATAAGAGTTACGATTGAATGATTAAGAATGTTGAAGTTTTAATCCGTAGATTGTAATAGCACGGCCGGCGTTATTATTGCAAACCTTGTACTATCTTTTTTATTTGAGGTTAATAAAGTTACAATAAATACATTTTTGTTTTATTTTTAAAATATTCTGTTGGTTTATTGAGCAAAGACAAACAACTTGGGGGAGGCTGAAGAAGTAACAAGAAAGACGCGATGGTACATGCGACAAGTGTCCTATGTAAGCGACGCTAAACTTACGTCCTACGTTAGTTTGGTCTTTCTCATTTTTGATCGGGTTCGTCACGTTCGCAGCGTCGCTTTATATTCGTCGCTTATCTAGAACAGCCCGTGAATCATCCATGGTGTTGCGTCTGATCACCCATATAAAAATTTCGCGTTTTGTCGCGTCACGTCACATAGGATACAAGTAGGGCGTTGGTTTGAATAAATAACGTTGCATTATCTATATTCTATATTTATATATAAAGCTGAAGAGTTTGTTTGTTTGTTTGTTTGAACACGCTAATCTCGGGAACCGCTGGTCCGATTTGAAAAATTCTTTCGGTGTTGGATAGTCTATTTATCGAGGAAGGCTATAGGGTATATATCATCACGCTACTACTAATAGGAGCGGAGCAACAATGAAGAATGTTTCAAAAACGGGGGAAATTTTCACGCTACGGGCGCTAAGGCGCAAACGAGGTTGCGTGGGTCAGCTAGTAAGCGTATAAGCGTCGCCCACCTACGAGTAGACCCACGAATTAGGATATAGTGGCATTCTGTAGGTAGATTGTATTCTGCTTCCTACTACCCGTAACGATTGACACAGCTGTTCGTATGGCAAGCCATCCATAGACTAGCTAGGATTGCTTAACTTTGTAATATGCCAACCTTTTTTTCATGCGGGGTTTGATTTTCTCACCATACCCTCCGTGAAGGTGATGGAGGACGTGTGCGGGAATCCCGGAGAACCGGCCTACCAAATGAACCCCGCGTCGGCCTACCTCGGCAGTCGGGAGGAGCTCCGAGAACGCATCGGCAGGTTCTGGAGTACTGCCTTACCCCACGATTGTGGTATATCCCGGGGTGAACAGTCACCCCTGTAGGCTGCTGTCGCGCCTCACACCGTTATGTACGATAAGAACACCGACCCGCCGCACTGATATGTCACCTGTTGCGGGTCGTTGGCTATATCGCCTCCCCAAGATGTAGCTATAGCGATCCTTAGGCGACGATTGGGGATATCAAAAGAAAATTTGCCTATCTATTCATAACTGTGCCAATCAGTCAAAACCTGGAGCTCACTACTAGCGTACGTGTTTCCCTCCCACAATGATCCCGGGTCCTTTGGACGCACGCGAAAAAGCATCTCACCAAGCTGCGTTGTCTGCTACTTTTGGATTCTACTCGTGCTTTCCATCAGGCCGAGTAAAGTCCCTTTGGCTCCAAGTATATTGCAAAATATTGTTAAAAAAAGCTTGCTATTGTCTATCTACACCGGGTGAACACATATGTACCAAGACATGGCTGCCGTTCGTCTTCCATATTTACCCTCTGCATCATAAAAAAGAGGAAAATGAAACTCAATGCTAGTATTTGACATTTGTTTTTATTTTAGTAATAGCAAGCATTGTGATGATTCTGGAATATACAGCGTTTTGACACTTAAAATGAATTACAAACAAACAAAAATATTGGTGCTCTTTGAACATATTCTAAACTAACTAACATTTATATTCAATCGACCACTATTATAACTATATTCTGTTAAATCTTTTTAAAAGTCTTTTAAAGCTTTCCTAAATTGGTCTATTATTTCACTATATTAGGAATAAAGTCATCATCGTAAGATCGTAGCACATAATGTCGTTTTATCCTAATGTCCAAAGAACATTTTGAGAAAAGGATAAAATTGTTCCAGGTAAAGATGGATTAATATATTGTATTCCATCGCAAAACTCATTGTTATAACTGTTCCATTATTTCCAAATACCTTACATTTACATCGTAAAATTCATCTGATGGAACAGATGTGTTAATTGCTGCAAGAAATCTTGTCACCACCGAAGTTCTGTTTTCTTCCTTGAATATAATACCTTTAAAAAATATCGAATTATCTATACATCTTTACAAATAAATAAAATTGGAGTGTCTGTAATATTAAAATAACCGCTTTTTACTAAATGCTTATAAAAATATAAAAAATGTATGTAGGTATACACGGTACATTTACCAAATAACACTTTCTTCATTGTTTGTCTATCTGTTCCGGGTAATCTCTGGAACGGCTGGACCGATTTGACTTTCATTGGCAGATAGCTGATGTAATAAGGAGTAACTTAGGCTTTTTTTTAGACTAGCGTTGCCCGCGGTTGTTGTCATAGTATCAAATAAACCAAGGCCATAGAAACCTAATTTAGCCCTTTTGATAGCTACTCTGTTAAATTCGGCGTACATGGCAAATAATAGCAAGACGAGTAGCTAAAGATATGCAGACTTACCCATAGCTGTTAGAGTTAGTAAAATGTTGATACTTAGGCATAAAGCCACTCCGACTAAGTTTAGTGACAAGAGAATATATGTTCGTATTGAGTAATTTGTTTCACTGCGGATAATAATAATAAAAGTTAGATTTACATATCTGTAAAGAATCGGCGGCAAAAAGTACAGTTAATGTTGCACACTGGTCGTAGCCTAGTACACACAGGAAAATTTTTAGTACATTGATAGGTTTATAATTTCAATCTTTATTGTGTAGGTACAGACAGAAAAATTAGTTACAAAATATAGATTACTAGCAGACCCACGCAACCTCATTTGCGTCTTCCATTGCCCGTCGCGTGATAATTTTCCCCCGTTTTTGAAACATTTTTCATTGGTGCTCCTCTCCTATTAGTCTTAGATGCGTGATGATATATAGCCTATAGCCTTCCTCGATAAATGGGCTATCTAACACTAAAAGAATTTTTCAAATCGGACTAGTAGTTCCTGAGATTAGGTGTTCAAACAAACAAACAAACTCTTCAGCTTTATATATTAGTATAGATAACGGATTTTAATGTAGTTTCAGCAATATATGTGATTAAAGCAGTGATTAAAGAGGAAGGTTAAGAAATATGAAGGGTTTGTTTTGTACCAATTATTTCCGATGAATATAGCACTTTTGCAGTAGGATCTTAGTTTAGGAATAGAAATGTGCTGAACCATATAACAAAACTATCAGATCGGAATGAGGCTTAATGGATCTTAGCATTCGACATCTGTTCCAGAAATGCAAGGTCACAAACCAAAAGTACCGATTTTGAAGATAGTACTTTTGCCAAAATGATATCTAGAAAGTATTTTTTTTAATCCGAGGATAAACCCGATTCTAGTCGGATATACCCAAAAAACTACTGGTAGGTACAAAATATTGTTAGTTATAATAAATAATAATACCTCGTAACAATAGCTTGTTGAATCTGCATTTTTAATTATTGATATTTTAAGTATGCTAATAAAGATCCTAAGGCACATTAAAATAAACTTGTTATGCTTATCAATTAAAAACCTACAATCTTAGTTTCCTTAGCGATTTACTTTTACTCATAAAATAACTTGTCTATCCTACATTGGTGACATTCTGTTTAACAGCTGTCACAAGTTGTATTTATTTTTCTTTGGACCTAACGAGAATAGACACGGGATATCGTTTTTTGTTTTTTCGGAAGACGGTCCCCATTTCATCTCATCCACATTTATTCTCCTATTGCCCGTAGCGTAATAATTTTCCCCCGTTTTTCGTAACATTCTTCATTGTTGCTCCGCTCCTGTAGGTCTTAGCGTGATATATATAGCCTTCCTCGATAAATGGGCTATCTAACACTGAAAGATTTTTTCAAATCGGACCAACGGTTCCTGAGATTAGCGTGTTCAAACAAACAAACAAACTCTTCAGCTTTATATTAGTAGGTATAGATTTCATCACGACGAAGACTTAAAGACTTGAAGACTTGTGATATGAAGACTATAAACACTTGACATTGGCAGAAATAGCTGATCCGAGAGATCCGCCTGTACATGTATAATTAAATGTATACATATATATTTAATTATATATGTACTGCTAATTTATGCGTGTGTATTTACTAATTCATCTGTAAAAGTCAACAAATTAGTATTTTTAAAATTTTATTTTGCAAAACTAATTTATTTTTTGGAGCTGTACATTAAATCCTTTGACAGTTTGTCATCAAAAGTAGAAGTTCAGATCCTGCTGGTTGCCATTTCATCAAAAGAAGAAGAGAAAAGAGAGTAAGCTCTTAAATTTTTTTTATAAATAATTTAAATTCTGTTATATATAATACTAGCTGAATCCCGCGGTGTTACCCGCGGTTATTGTTGTACCGCGAGTAACGCCGCGGGACAAAGTTCGTCTAAAAAAAGTAGCCTAAGTTACTCCCTGGATCATCAGCTACCTTCCAGTGAAAGTCCCGTCAAAATCCGTCCAGCCGTTCCAGAGATTACCCGGAACAAACCGACAGACAGACAAATTTTTTTTTAACTACAGTTTTGGTATATGTACCGTGTATACATACATATGCATCTAGTAAAAAGCGGTTATTTTAATATTACAAACAGACACTCCAATTTTATTTAGTTGTATAGATAAGATAATTGAAATGTTAGTTGATCATTTTGTGTTTGTTGTTGTTTGTTTAAATATATATTTATTGTATAGGAATTAAAAATAACATAATGCAGAACAAGTTAAAGTATTTTTACTGAAATAACAAATACTAAAAGTATTATGCCGCATACTATAATTATCATTATTGAAAGATCAGTAACGTCCTTCGAAATGTATGAGTCTGTCGAATTGTTCTCTGACCGCCACATAGAGACGTCTGGTATATACGTAAACTGATGGGCGATGACTACTGAAAAGAAAAACAGAACATAGAAAACAAGGACATGTAATAGTGGGTAGGTACTGTTGTATGATATAGGGGGCGTGTCTCTCATAGAGTTATTATAGGTAGAGCCAAGCCTCCAGCCGTCCCACGGTTGGAAATCGAGAGACGATGGCGGTATAGGCCGAACCAAACTTTATGACGTCTCGGAAGTTCGGAACATCGTGCGAGTCGCTACGCAGTAAACAGTTGTAGGTATCAGCGGGCATAAAGGGCTGCAAGGGGAAGTCGACACATGCCGAGTCTTACTTGAGTGTGTGAACTGTGTTTCTACACTACAAACACACACACACACACACACACACCAGCAGTCTTATCTAAGTACATTCGAGTTGTTAATAGTTTTCGATTGATTTGTAATATAATAGTTTTGTTACTTTTACTTCTTTTATTTTTGACTGTTTTGTGTATTTTACGTAAACTTTTCGATGGTTAGGTACATACTAATTTGATGTGTCGATTAAAATTGCCACGCGGACTGAATAATCTTCTTTTTCCAAGTTACTTTTTTTTTTAATAGATTTTCACAAAAACTTTTATAACGGCTGCGTTGGTAGTGGTAATATTTAAATAAAAATAAATTAATATTTGAAGTTAGAATGTGAAATTGAAATGCCTCGAACAACATCTTAGAAATCATCCTTCTATTTATTGTCGGTTTAGTATGGTAGGCACCTATTCATATTTATGAATAATGTAGCTATATAAAATAAGTACGTGTTCATCTAGTTAATTTCGCCTGTTGACTGTATATTTCGATGCAAACTTATTGGCACAAAAGTGCTAGGCATCAACGGGACACAGAGAGAGAGAGCCTCTGCCGGCTGGTATGTACCTTTTTTTTTTTTTTTTTTGCGCGGGGAATGCTTTTCGCACCATACCCTTGTTGGGGAGACGAAGGGCGTATGTGGGACTCCCGGAAAACCGGTCTACCCACTAAACCCCGCGGCGGCCTACCTCGGCAGTTGGGAGGAGCTCCAGGAACGCATCGGCGGCTTCTGGGGTCCCCCCTGCCATACCCCATGACTGAGGTACATCCCGGGGTGGCTGGAGTCACCCCCGGGGCAGGAAGCTATCACGCCTCACACCGTTCTAAACAGTACGAGGCGAGACACCAACCCGCCATAGACGACACGCCCCGGCCGCACCGGGGTGTCAACTGTCTCGGGTCGTTTGCAGCGGTCACATCCCCCCAAGATGTGGCCGCAGCGACCCTTAGGCGACGATTAGGGAACTAGCGACCTCTGCCGCGTCCCCTTCGTCGCCGTCTGCGAGCGGGATCGGCCCTTTCCCGATCTCGCTCAGCGGACTCCTTCTGGAGCATAACGTCCTCACAGAAGGGGACCGCGGCTTCCCATCCCTCACCATTCGTCAGCATTGCCGCGATCAATGCTGGCGGTGACAGGTTTCCTCCGATCTGTCCGACCAGGACTCGACGCTCGGACTCCCACGCAGGGCAGTCCTCCAGTGTGTGCTGGGCGGAGTCCTGTTCGGACCCGCAGTGGTGGCATTGTGCTGTAGCCTCCCGTCGTATTCGATTCTGATAATCTCCGAAACAACCGTGCCCGGTAAGTATCTGAGTCAATCGGTAGGTGACACAGTCGGTCCTCCCTATCCAAGCTTCGAAGTTCGGCAGAACGGCACCAACAGCGCGTTGGCTAGCACAGCCCTGTGTTTCGAGCCGTGCCCGCCAAGCCCGTAGAGCTTGCGCATGTGCGTTCCGCCGTAGCATTCCGGGCTCATGGTCCGGCGCTGCCCCTTCGTCATCCCGACCGACAGAACGAATTTGGTCGTAGACCATAGTGTCCATATCGGCCAGAATGTCGAAGGGTGGATATCGCGCCAGGACCGTCGCTGCCTCGTATGAAATCGTGCGGTAGCCCCGTACGACCCGTATGGCCATCAGCCGCTGCAAGCTCCTTAGTTGGGCCTTACAGCGGGAGGAACCCGCCAGGTCTTTAGACCAGACGGACGCCCCAAAGAGGACCATGGATCGTACGACGCCCATATAGAGGCAACGAACTTCTTCCCGTGGTCCCCCGAGATTGGGTAGCAGACGGATTAACGCACCCGCTACCCCTCGTACTCGGGGGGGCTGGTATGTACCTATTCATATTTTTGTAAATTAAATTATCTATAAAATAAGTAGGTACCTACATGCAATAATAAATTTCATATTTTATTTAAATCCACTCTTCTAATTATTTTGCACTTAACTGTACCTGCAGGTGTGTCCTGCTTGCGCAGCAAACTTCAGAACCGTCATAAAGTTTGGTTCGGACTATACCCATCTGTCTTTTTCTACTCGCGACGGTTAATTGTTGTGATTAGATTACTATTATTAGTCATTTACTGCGCATGCGTCATTAGAGAAAGACGGGGTACCGCGATCCTCTCTCTTTCTAATCGTTGGACGTTTCCACTTACTGTCAGTCGAATATAGAATTATTATAGATAGAGATTACTCATGGAGCCAGGCTTCCAGCTGTCCCTCGGTTATAAAAAGAAAGACAATCGCGGTACCCATCCGTCTCGCTCTACTCGCGTTTGCGCGGAAAAGCAGCATAGCATGGTATAAGAAGACACAGTGTTACGTCACTACGTCAGTGTCACGTCAGTTCTTTACTACGCATGCGTCAGTGGAGAAAGACATATTATGGGGTACTGCTTACAGGCAGCCGTATGTCTATCCCATTCTATCTATAATAACTCAATGCAGCCGTATGTCTTGCCCTCTATCTATAATAGCTCCATGGGGTGAGTGTTCTCGATAGTTACGAGAAGGTGATATCATCGGTCCGAATTCATAAGTATTCGTGTTATCTTTGCAAATAAATCTATATTAATATATAAAGCTGAAGAGTTTGTATGTTTGAACGCGCTAATCTCTGGAACCGCGGGTTCGATTTGAAAAAATATTTCAGTGTTGGATTGTACATTTATCGAGGAAGGCTATATACGCTAAGATCAATAGGAGCGGAGCACCAATGTAGAATATTTCAAAAGCGGGGTAAAAGGTTGCGTGCATTAGCTAGTATTATATAAATAAAATATTGAATCCTACTTATGGATGTGTGTGTGTTTGTTACTCTTTTACGCAAAAACTACTGAACGGATTTGGATGAAACTTTACAGTATACCTAATATAGCTTATACATCAGAATAACACATAGGCTATTAGGCTAACAGCTAGTAAGTTCTATTATAAAACAATTTATCTGTAGTCACACTAACAGAACTTAAAAATGCTGTCAAGATCCTTCTCGTTTCTTTAATCTTTTACTGATATTTTGATCTGTTTTTGTGATATTGCAAATATTACTTTTTTTATATTCTCGATAAATATCATTACAATTAGGTTTCTAAAAATATTCATAGATATACTACACAATTTTATTATCATTGAAGGAATTTTATTAAGTGTTTGAGACCTAAACAACAAACAGTGGTTTGATGTTTAGGTCTAGGGTATGTTAAAAATAGTTAATTTAAAAACTTACAAATATTTACTTACGTATGAAAACGGGCTTTAAGCTCTAGTACGATATCTCGTATGCCTGATGTGACTGAAATCAATGAGAGCTTTGAGCGACTGGGAATTAATCTTATCAGTTAAATTAATCATGCCCTATACCTAATCAAAAATATATAGTCCCTATATATGCACTTGTGGCTGTACAGCTGTATAGTATACCTATCTTGCGTTTTCCTCTGTCTGAGTCATTTTTATTGATACATATTTATAAAACGTTAGATATGATTAGAATAATAGTTATAATATATTAGAAATAGAAGGTATGTTTGTACAAATGGTCAACACACCAAAAAGACTGCCGCCGAGACTTCTTGAAGCAGCTGTTCTAATTAAGTTTTGCTTTGCATTTCTTATGCGCCTTGATACGTAGATATAGTCTGAACCAAACTTTATGTTGTCTCGGAACATCGTGCGAGAACAGTTGTAGGTATCAGCGGGACATAAAGGAGTGCGGGGGGAAGTCGACACATGCGCAGTCTTGCTTGAGAATGTGAGCTGTGTCCCGACACTTCAAACACACACACACACACAAACAAGCATAGTCTTATCTAAGCACATTGGAGTTGTTAATAGTTTTCGATTGTTTCGTAATATAATTGTTTTGTTATTTTTACTTGCTTGTTTTATTATTGACTGTTTTGTATTTTTTTTTTTATTTTTTATTTGATATTTCTATTAAAATACCACGTGGACTGTGTGATCCTCTAAGTCCAAGTAAAAAGTACACATTTACAACGCCTACGTCGATAATGATTTTATTTAAATAAAATTATAGGAGTATTTGAGGTTTGAATTTGAATTTTATTTGCTTCGAACAACATCTTAGAAATTTTCCTTCTGTTAATTGTCGGTTAAGTATGGTAGGCACCAATTCATATTTTTTAATAATGTTGCCATAAAATAAATACGTGTACATTTACATTCATCTAATTAATTTCGACTTGACTGTTTACTGTATATTTCGATGCAAACTTATCGGAACAAAAGTTTTATGCATCAACGGGACGCAGAGAAAGAAGTGCGGGGGAGAGAGATGCACACCGTCTCTGCCGGCCGGTATGTATCTATTCATATTTTTATAAACTAAATTATATCTATAAAATAAGTACCTACATGCAATAATTGATTTCATATTTTATTCACCACGCGTCTAATATTATTTTCGACCTAACTGTACCTGCGCATACCTGCTTGCGCAGCTAACTTCAGAACCGTCATAAAGTTTGGCTATACCATATTGATTCATTATCGCTTTCACTGATAACACATCACAACTTTGTTTTCGCCGAAATAAAGATTTTGAAATGAAATCCGCTCCAACGGCTTGTGCACTTTTTGGAATGGGTAAAAAAATGTTAAACTTGAGTCAGGAACTCGCGTCAAAACAAGTGACCTGATCAAAAATTCGTAAGACGGAGGCGTGGCGTGGGAGAGGAAGTAATATCTCCCTCTCTTTCTACCGCGCAGCGAAAATGAATGCCTGCTCCTGTTGTTTCGTTTAAGCGAGGCAAGGCGCTTGCGCGAGTGTGCGTATGTGTTTGTACTACAGCATGTTACGCGCATGCAGGATGGTGACATCTGATGGCTCAACTGTGTGCATACTTGTAAACTTCGTGTATAACAAGTGTTTAAATATAAAAATTGAACAAAGTGCACCTATGAAAAAAGTGACAAACAAATAGTGAAATAAAATGAGTGAGTACTTTATAAAAATACTAGATGAAAACCCGGGTAATAATATGTTTAAACTGTATGTATAGCATCAAGCTATATTTTTATAACATCACAATAAGCATTTCTGTAGTTATCGGTTCTCAAGAAATATTAGGCAAAGGAAAGGCAAAGCAAGGCATAGATTCGTTTATAATCGTTTATTGTGTTTAATAAATATAGGAAATAAAAAAACTAAATTTTATAAATCAAAAATACAGAACGTTAATGTTCAAGTTTTCACTTCTCCCGGCACTCCCGGAGTGCAAGTCGTTTTCTTTTAAATTTCCTAGCACCCAGATCTAGATTGGCTGACAAAGGCTATCGTGTTGCCACAGAAACTATAAATAAGTCGGAGAGTGTAGCCGTCGAACCACTGCTGTTCATGGGTCTTTCAGCATAAAAGATGGATAGGTAGAACTTGAACCTCTCGTACGCACTCCCAGTCCGTATTAAGCAGTTTACATAACTACTTGTAATTTCTTTTTTTTTATCTTATTAAGGTTCTAGAATATTTTAAGAATTGTTTCCCCTAAGGATGTAAAACCTTTTTCTCCATAAACTCTAATGTTACATAAGCGACAGATAAGAAAAATAACTTTGAAGTTAAGTCTATGTATATTGAATGAAGTAGTTGTTAATGTAAATATATTGAATCCTAAAAAACAAGAAATACGTTGCTTTTTACATAAAATAGTCATATCTATAATTCTTCGATTTATAATTTTTAGAAGAAGAGAAATTTTGAAGCTTGATATTATTTCAATTTTGAGAACATAAACAACTTACCGACATTGTGAGTAACCATAGCGATCTTGGGAGTGTTTTTCATTTCACCAATATGTTTTTTATTTTGTAATGTGTGAATTATGTTCTGAGGAATTTGAATGAAACAAAGTTCTTTTTCCTATAACCTGAACTTGTACCAAAGAAATGTCTTAGGTTTAACTGTATTGGGAATTTTCTATGTTTTCGACCCTGTTTGAGTTTTAGAGATCGTTCTCTGATTAATTTCTTTAAAGATATGGATAAAGATTGTTTTAAACGAAGCTTAGCTTTAAGACAGCTCTTCTGTAAAGTGTGTTAGATAACGTATCATAATCTACAGAGGCTTAAGTAACTTACTTTAGTAATATTGAATCGTAAAAGTATAGGTATTACTTAGTTCATGAAAGTAAATAAATTTATTCTGTCAAAAATATAACAAGAAAAAAATGACAATCAAATTGAGAATCTTCTCCTTTTGGAAGTCGGTTAAAAACGGAAGCCTTTCTGACTTTCTGTAACAAAAAGTTGACTGATCCATTTTATTTTTCAAAATCTAGTTGTTATTTATCATACCGCCAGCAAACCTTTCTACGTTTTTACAAATACACAAACTCAAACATTAGGTACATTGTGTAAACTAAAAATGTGAAACTTGTGTCTACTTGCAAGAAGTAGGTTCGGTGACTAAATTTACTTATTTTTTTGTTAAATTATTCTTTTGTTTTGTTGTTAAGTTATACCTATTAAACCTTTTAGAAATCAGGTCGTCTTGATAGCACTTTAATTCCAGTAGTACTCTTTATGTGAGTTTTCACTTTTTCAATTAAATTAGTTTTAAGAGAGTGCGTTTAGTTGGTGACGCGACATTAACGCCTTGGGCCTTTAGCAGACTTGGATGGAAAGTTTTCATCTGGAAGGTTATCCATGCTTGCTTGATAAGCCTTGTCATTTATCGACGCCGTCTTACTTCACATGACCATTTCAAAAAAAAAATTCTTTGTAGTAACTTATTATTTAGAATTTATTTCGAAATGAAAAGAAACATATTTCGTGTTTTTTAAAGCCGGCCTTGAAAATATTGCATTTCTATTTGTTTTCAATATACTTTTCATTGTCCACAGTTACAAATACATTAAATGTCTAACTTTTGTTACGTACAGCTCAGTATATGTTCGATAATTATTGTCACATTTATTATATTTATCATACTCGTAGTATCGAGTGAGTATAACCTACTTAGTATTAACTAGAAACGCCGAGAGGCGAAGCTAGTCTTAAAAAATAACATAAACTTCAAACGAGTCTGGGGGGTCAAACGCCCCCCAGAGTGTGTCTGGCTGATTAGAAATTATTTTAAAATATTATACTTAATGATATTATATAAAATTCAGGCTTCCTAAAATGACGTAAGTTAGCATGGCTTTTTTCCACCTTTGATACCTGCTAATTGTAAAACGACCCTACTTTCAGCTTAGTGAGTATTTATTTCTTTCTGATTATGTTAGTCTACAGACCCTAAAACTTTCATCTCTCCTAAAATGTTGCAAGCCTGGGTTGACTGGGATCTTGGACTATAAGTTATTGCTTATATCATCAGCTATCTGCCAGTGAAAGTCCCGTCAAAATCCGCCCAGATGTTTCAGACATTAAGAGGGAAAAAATAGAAAGATAGACGCAAATTATAAAATTGATTTTTTTCATGTGATTTTATAATAATAATGATTATATAAAACTATGTTAAACCTTAGATTGGTAGATCCCGTTGTTAAGACGGTTAGAAGAAAGTTTCATGTTATGACTTTAGTTTGTTGGTGTATGTCGATATTACTAAGTTTTTATACTAAGTTTTACTCATATTGTTAATGTATAATCTGAGACATTACAGGCAGAATAGTAAATAGTAAACAGAAACTGTAGGTTTATTTTAATCAATTGTTTACAAATTCATCATAACCTAATAAATTGAAAAATACGTTCCAATATTTCGCCATCAATTCTTCTTTCTTTCTACTTTTAGACCTAATAATTTGTAACTAAATGTCAGTGCTTTTTGTACTGTTTACATGCTCACTCTTTTTTCCCGTAAGTGAGCAGAAAGAATTATGAATGTTTCCGCTGGGACACCTACTATTCCTCTGTTGGTATCAAATCATGCATTTCTCAATACCCTTCGGAGCTTTTAATGGGCTGCAGATATAAATTCAGGGCTCGCCAAATGTATTGTCATAGGGAAAACACCGGGCCCAGAGGCAATTCGTTTCAGGTCAGAGATCATGTTGCAGTAGGTACTTTTTTTTATTTACTGTCCTTATAATGAGTATGAAATATGCCACAACTGTTTCAGATATGATCCCTAACTTTGCTGGGTTTACCACTTCCACGTGGGGAACAGGAAAGAATTTGGGCATCAGTTACTTTGAAACGTTTATGAACATGTCAAAAAGTTGTTCACACTTATAAATATTATTTACAAGGTATATAAATACTTTGAGTAACATTTGTATTTTTATCCTTTCTTTCTAGTATATGCTCCATCGTATCCATATACGCCATCGTATATGTCGGTTTTCACGGCAAATAGTAGCCTATGTGTTATTTTATGTCTATAAGCTTTATTACTGTAAAGTTTCATCCAAATCCGTTCAGTAGTTTTTGCGTAAAAGAGTAACAAACATCCATCCATCCATCTGTAGTTACAAACTTTCACATTTATAATATTAGTAGGATTACATAAACTTGCCATTTCTAAACATGAGTTATGCATCTATATAGGCACGTACGGAAGTTAAAGAAAAACAATAAAAGATCAAGTAATAGGTACTTAGTAACTGGTCGTCGTTCCCATTAACAGTGGATAAATTTTTTTCTTAGATATCATTTGAGTCCCTCTTGCAAAAACAAGGATAATAACATGGTAAACAAGGATACCTACATCTGAATCAATAATTCCAATTTGTCACCTAACTTCATTACGTTAGACCTTTTTAGTCATAGGAAATATACGGCATCTGATCTAAGTTCTTTTCAAACCGCATATTGGGTAAATTTTCTCGTTTGCCTGAGTAAAGTGTGAACGGAACATAGCTCATTAGGTGAACTACATCTTACCTATTTATATTAAGCAATAATAATATCAATCTCATTTATGCATTGCATTTTATACTTAAACATTCTATATCTGTTTAATTAAAAGTGATATAAAGCTTATTGAAGTATTAAGGTGCTCCAGATCATTCTACATCATTTTTGAATTTGTACCCTGTTCATCATTTAATTTTATTTTTATGATAGAGCGGGCAAATAAGCAGACTGGTACCTGATGGAAAGTGACGACTGTCGCCCAAAAACGTCCGCTCGAACTCAGAAGTCACAAGAGCTTCCACCTCTTTTTTCGTAGGTTTGAAGGTCGTATAGCTCGGAAATATCGCAAAGGATGATTTGTTCCTCAGAATGGTTGACAACAACCAAACAATGGAGATACCTAATGTTAAAACAACACAAAGTAATTAGGTGTTTTGTTTCTCATTATCTCGATTATTAAACGAGACCATTTAGGAGGTAGATATTAGAAAGAAAATTACTAACTGTACAATAATAAATAGACTTCTTTTTTTACTGACTAAACCAATGATAAAGATGCTAAGTCACATATATTTCATGAGTTCCAGTAGCGGTGTTAGCTGTTAGCGTACTGGGAAACACAGCTTTATGTCTAACTCTTTCTAATTTTATGTCCACAGTATTGCCCATTGCCCTTGCCAGTATGCCTTTGTACGTTGCGTACATATTGATCACAGGGGCTTGTGTCTTATTTATTGTTTGTATACTACTGTTAGCTTTCAGTGAGTTGTACACCTATTATTCTTAATCTTACTAGGGAATTCATTAGTTATAATATAATCATTAACGTATTATTATGCCCATTTGTCATTGTTCAACTCTTAAATGAAATGTAGCTTTTGTATAAAAGGTTTTGAATCATTTATCTGTCAATCCGTTACTACCCTCGCACAGACAATCAACGTAAAATGACAGCGATTATGCTGTCGTGTTTCGTTGGTGAGTGCGAGACCGGACGCCCAATGATGCAGAACAGCACTAGCCCGCCATGGTGTGGGTCACCATGCTACATTGTCTGCATTCGCAGTATGGTGACCACCACTCTTGGATTCTGCTTATGCTTTCCATCAGGCAGAGTAAAGTCATTTTGGCTGGGCCAAACATAAAAAAAAAACGAACAGTTTTTTATTTCTCTTTTTATCTCTCATTTCATGTCGTCTATAAATGCTTGTAGTTACTCAAATATAATATGTATTGATATTTTAGAATTAATGATTAACATTTTTTGTGAGCTCACAAAAATGATAATCTGCTAGCAGCATCTATATTTTTCATCATTTGGCTAAGGAGGCCAAGGTCTTAATCTAATACTAAAGAAAATGCCATTTTTTTCAGATTTAGTGCCTCCTGAATATAACACTTCATTGTGGGGTCTAGGAAAACATTTAAATGAAAAACATAAACCTACACTACCAGATAAGAAGAGCTGGCGGATGTAATATACTTTGGACTCAATTTTATGTGATTAATCCTCTTTATGATTTCGTAATGTTATGTAATTTAGATAAAAAAGATAATAAATGAAACTTTCCTGTCTACCGATAGTACTTTCAATCTACTCCGTTAAACTAGAAATATATCTATACTCATATTATAAAGCTGAAGAGTTTGTTTGTTTAAACGCGCTAATCTCAGGAACTACTGGTCCGATTTGAAAAATTCTTTCAGTGTTAGATAGCCCATTTATCGAGGAATGCTATAGGCTATATATCATCACGCTAAGACCTACAGGAGCGGAGCACCAATGAAGAATGTTACAAAGACGGGGTAAAATTATCACGCTACGAGCAATAGGAGACGCAAACGAGGTTGCGTGGGACGGCTAGTATAGTATATACTTACATTCAGTCAAAAATGTAACAATAGATGTTTTTTTTTATGGTTCCAATTTCATTTTTTTGTGTTTTTTTTGTTGTTGTTAGATTGGCAAAACTGTTTTCCATTTTGACGCGGAGTTTGAGTTGCATCTGTTATTTTATTAAACTACCTGACCCGGCGAACTCAGTACCGCCATTTTTTTTTTTTTTCTACTACCCCTAGCAAATAAATATGGCCAGAGTCTATGCTAGTCTACTCCTATCTCTTTCCATATATGTTTTTCAGTCCTACCCTTAAGGGGCTTTATTCCTAATCTACGCTTTCATTCTTGTTCTCTAGTACCATTTCAGTTCCCGCAAGTATTCGTCTCGTAATTCCATACATCAATTTTATACTTTCATTCCTAGTCTGTTTGGGTCTATTGGGTTTTTTAAGAATTGGCTCTCCGTTTATTTATTACATTTCCTTTTTACAATCGTATATTTAATTCTTATACTATTTTATACTATTACAATATTCTTCCTTCACTTCTCTGCTTTATCTGTTAACATTTTCCTATTTCTTATTTTATCTTACAATTAACTCTTAGTTTATTACAGTTTCTTGCCTTTACCTTTTTTGTTTTACTAGTTTACACTTCCTTATGGCCTATTCGACATAGCAGAGAGAGTCAGCAAGCTGAAGTGGCAGTGGGCAGGGCACATAGCTCGGAGAACCGATGGCCGATGGGGCAGAAAGGTTCTTGAGTGGAGACCACGTGACGGTAAACGCAGCGTAGGAAGGCCTCCCGCAAGGTGGACGGACGACCTAGTTAAGATCGCAGGGACTCGTTGGATGCAGGCCGCTACCGACCGGTCGCAATGGAAGTCAATGGGGGAGGCCTACGTTCAGCAGTGGACTTCTTACGGCTGATATGATGATGATGATGGCCTATTCTTATGCTACTACATTTTCTTTATTTCTAATTTCTTAAACATTTAACATTGGATAACTATAAAAATATACTGTACTATATTGAATAGTTATTCTCTTTCTTTACACTTGAACCTAGCCAAGTATTCAGAGAACCCACCGTGCCCGGTTAATGCTTGGGTCACTTCCTTGGTCATTTTGATATTTCTTATTATCCTGTATGCCTCGGACGCGATAGGGAAATACAGCTTCGTTCCGGAAGATGTTTTTTCGATATCGTACCTCCGGTCCCATTAGCGAAGCGAGTCCATTCGGATCATTCGCTTCACGAAGGAGATCGGACATAGGTCGTAGTCGGGTTTCTTTTTGGACCCCAGCGCAGCCTCTTTGGCAAGTGAGTCGGCTCTCTCATTTCCCTCCAAACCCGCGTGTGCTTTAATCCAAAAGAATCCTTCTTTTGGATTAAAGCACGACGCTCTTGTTTTGGTTTTTACAGTGTCTGATGGCGTCTCTAGATTCTCTAGAGTCTCTAGAGTCTCTAGATAGATAAAATACCTAATGCTCGAATCTGTTCTAATAAATACGACTTATCATTCAGTCCACTCCACCGATACGAAATGTACGTCTAATTGAAAAACACGCAACCTTCTGATCATTTCGGGTGGTATAGACCAATTTACAGCGGTGATCACCCGACGTGCAACATAATATTGGGAGGACAGAATAAAATTTAGGATTCTCAGGTCATTTAACTGAACCTTTATAATTTGTGACGTGTTGAAACAGGCAATATTGGGGGCAGATTCGAAGAACTCCTCAGTTACTTTTTATTTATGAATTTACCAGCGAAATAAAGTATATTGTCAGTTCAAACAATGTAGTAGCAGACGCGTTATCACGTTTTGAATTCATGGTTTGCCTAACAGCTATAGATTACGAGGAATTACGCTCACAGGAAAAGGAACAACCACTCAGCATTAGTACAAGGAACAATGGATTGAAATTTTAAGCACATCTGCATACATAGTTTTTCGTAGCATACACGAAATCAGCCATCCAGGCGTTCGTACAATTAGAAAGTGATTACACAAAAGTTTTTCTGGCCAAGAATAAATAAAGACATTAAACCGTTAACTTGTATAGCTTGTCAGAAAACTACAGTAAAACAATCTTTTTTCAAGGTAGTAGAGCCACGCTGATTTCGACCGGGGCGGTACTACCCTCGCACAGAAAATCAACGTAAAATGACTGCGTTTGTGCTGTTGTGTTTCGTTGGTAAGTGCGAGATCGGAGGCCCAACGACGCAGAAGCATCACAAGGCTGCCATAGTGTGGGTCACTATGCTGCATTGTTGCATCGTCTGCATTTGCAATGAGTATGGTGACCACCACTCCTGGATTCTGCTTTTGCTTTCCATCAGGCATGGTAGAGTCATTTAGGCAGATCCATGCATAAAAAAAAAATAGACACATTGCTTCTGACATAGGCAACTTTCGACCATGTAGTAGATTTGATCACATTCATACGCATTTAGTGGGACCGTTGGAAACTACGAAATATGGTCATCGATATTTAGTTACCATCAGACAGACAGACAAAAAATTAAAAAAATGTTATTTCAGTGCATGTATCGTGTGCACATATGCATTTATTAAGAAGCAGTTATTTTAATATTACAAACAGACACTCCAATTTCATTTCTTTGTACGAGCATAGATTCGTACGGCTTACCATTTGATTAATTGAGGCACGCAATTGAATACTTGAGGGATGGTATCGCACTCAGAAAACTGCATTAACGACCAAGTTAGGATTGGGTAGATGAAATTCTAATCGCCATGTTAGAATTACAAGCAACATTAAATAAATAAATAATTAAATATTTCGGACATCTAACATAACGCCATCTAGTCCCAAGCTAAACAGAGCTTGTGTTATGGGTACTAGACAACTGATATAAATACATATATACTTTTTTTTTGTAAATACATACATATTATGCATAGAAAACACCCAAACTCCGAAACCAATATTTGTAGATCATACAAACATTTGGTTCGACTCGGGAATCGAACCCGAGACCTCATAATTAGTCGCACACGCCAACCGCTAGACCGACGAGGCAGTCAGACATTTAGGACCACAGAACAAAAGAAATTCTCCTCTTCTGTGTTTAGGACAGATATAGGAATTAGTGAAATGGTTTATGAACAGACAGTTAGATATCCTTCAGAATTTTGCCAAACAGAACCAAGTTCAAATATGAGTACTCATGATTTCATGGAGAACTTACGTGATACAATCCATAAACTCAGTCCTCAGACACGAGAGAAAAGTAATTCGAAGAAAATATTTGTGAGTAAAGATTTAAAGTCGTGTACACATGTTTTTATAAGAAAAGATATGTTAAAAAAAATCGTTAAGTCCTTCTTATACTATCCTTAGTGGGCGCGTCATAAGATTACCTGTAATGCTAAGTAGTACTCACATACATGAATCTGTAATTGTTTATTTAATTAGTAATTGAACAAATGTTTAATTCACTGTATTTCAAAGGATTAGGATTAATTGTTACGATGTTCTTTTTCGATTCACCAAGAAAAGGTGATCCGGCCAGTGTTTGTGTAGATTTTATAATAACTTTAATTATCCATACTAATATAAAGACGAAAGTAACTCTGTCTGTCTGTTATGCTTTCATGGCTAAACCACTGAACCGATTTGAATGAATTTCGGTTTATAGACAATTGGACTTTGGAGAAGGGCATGGCCAATTTCTCTATTATCGATATAATCTACATACACGCAGGCAAAATTAGTATGTTTTGTAATTAAAATGTATCATTACATAAGTTTTAGTAAGTATCTGAGTCATGACCTTCAACTTAGATAAGAAGTTCGTGTCAAGCTGCAAGATATCGCACAACTGTACCTACATCACACGTAATCTATGTGTTTGTTTACTCACAGCTTCACGAGGCCCACTTATCAAGTACATACATATGAAAATGCAGCGGAGCATAGCAAACTCCTTCTCAAGAATCCCCAATTTTACAGAAGACTTTATGTTACTATTTTTTTTAAAGAGATTACTATTAATTCTTATCCAATTAGGATAAGGATCAAAATTATATTTGACAAAGTTACTTTAAAAGTAAGTTTAACCCACGGTTGGCGTGTGCGACTACTGATCGTGAGGTCTCGGGTTCGATTCCCGGGTCGGACGAAATGTTTGTATGATCTACAAATATTTGTTTCAGAGTTTGGGTGCTTTCTGTGTATAAAATGTATATATTTACAAAAAAAAAATATAAATATGTATTTGTATCAGTTGTCTAGTACCCATAACACAAGCTCTGCTTAGCTTGGGACTAGATGGCGTTGTGTGATAGATGTCCGAAATATTTATTATTATTTTTATTAAATAAATTAAATCTCAAAACCTAGGATTTGTTAATGTGATTTATCTGTAGGCTATATACATGATACACAACCACAGAATAACTAATAGAAGCACAACTCCGGTGTAGGTACATCATTTTGATACGTCTTGTAGTTTAGTTTTAATCAAAACTGCATTTAATTTAAATCCATTGTGTACCTACCTAGTTTATAAGATCTTAGCGTACGAGAACAAAAAGTAACTTCATTTTATCGCTTTTTAACCGACTTCAAAAAAGGAGGAGGTTTCTCAATTCGACCGTATATATATATATATATATATTATGTGTATGTATGTGTGTTCGGGGATAACTTCGTCTTTTATGAACTGATTTTGATGATTCTTTTTTTAATGGAAAGAAGATATCCCAACGGTGGTACCATGATAAGAACACTAAGATCTGATGATGGCAACCAAGAGAAATCGAGTCAAACCTTGAAGTCGGTTTTATTTTTGTTAAAATTTTAGTTGTTCTTCTTATCTATATTTATATAAACGAATACCGAAACAGTATGTACGCGAATAACTTCCGATCGGCTGCACCAAATTAAATAATTCTTTTTTTATGTATTGTTAGGACAAGGTTTGTGTGCAAGAAAAATTAAAAGATAACGGGCAAAGTCTTCTTTTTTTGTCCGCGGCTGTACACTGCCTGTGGGAAACCGAGGCAGATATATAAATATGGCGGTCCGAAGTTCGTCCTATTTACATATATCTATTATATATTTTGTTATCTATACAAATAAATGTACAAATTGGAGTGTCTGTTTGTAATATTAAAATAACTGCGTTTTACTAAATGCATATGTATGTATACACGGAACATATACCAAAAATGTAATTGAAAAAAATTTTGTCTGTCTGTCGGTCTGTCTGTCTGTCTGTCTGTTCGTTCCGAGTTATCTCTGGAACGGCTGGACTTTCACTGGCAGGTAGCTGATGATCCAGGGAGTAACCTAGGCTATTTTTTTAGATTAACTTTGTTCCGCTGCATTACTCGCGGTTCAACAATAACCGCGGGTAACACTGCGGGATTCAGCTAGTTGTTTATAAATATTGACACTGTTTCGTTTATAATATATTTTTCCAAAAAGAGCTACATTTTTCACAGACTTTTAAATTTAGCAGCTTAATAACCAAACGTGATTTGTGTGGTGTAGGTATGGTATGAGTATAGTGTGGGTAAATGTGGTTAAAGTCACGTAGGATTTTGTAGTGCTCAGTAGATAGACTTCCTAAGTAGGTAATTTAATCACATCGGAGGAGTTCATCTGCGGTTGTATTTCCATAATTTTGAATTTTAATTTTATTTGATGATGACCAATATAGTTACCTAACTTAAACACTTTTTAAGTTGGTTAACTAATGGTAAAATTATTACCGTCGTTCTGACGCAGTCGGGTAAACACAAAATCATATTTGTTTTACATTCCAGTAAATCTACTAAAGTATAAATTACTATTTACTGCAGCTATTGATGTTCAGAAATAACTATGCAATAGTTAAGAGTTCTATCACCCAACTTATCAACCTATGTAAATGTATATATATTACAATTAACTGCTAAAACGGTGAGTAAACATGACAATTGAAGCATCAATAACTATGTTATCGGTTATCGGTAAAACTTATGGTCAGGTTGTAGTCGTTAGCTGCCGAGTGCCGTTTTATAATTAGACGTGTTTGACCGGGCACAGCGCACGGGCGTGTACGGCGCAATTCACTCCGACTGTGGAAGCGTGCGCGCGCGTCATCTCCTACAAAAACATATTATTGTTTACTAACACTGACTCGTTTACGACAATCTTATTTATTAACTACATATTGGAGAAAGCGGTAAGTTTTTTGAATTGATTTGTTTGTCCGTAGACAAAGCATGCTTGTTACAAGTTTGTATTTCACGTATAAAATATGATCCCTACTTATTTGGTCTGTGATAAAACTTGGGAGTGGACCTCCGGCATTGACAAAGTTGTGTTTATTACAGAACTGGTGTGATACAGATTGTGTGCAATACTTTGTATGTTCTTTGATTGTGATACTCCCTGATGTTTCGCTTAATATTAATAGACGAGTCTTTCAAACGATTAACCTAGGACGGGTATACAACTTTTTTAAAGCATTATGCCATTGTGAGTGTAGAAAAATTGCAAGATAATATGGCGAAGTTGAATTATTGCACGTGTTTTTATTGTCATCATCACCATAAGCTCACAGTTAGCAATAAAGCTGTGCCTAAAAGCTATTTTTTCAAGTTTCTATTCCATGGACTAAGAAGGTTCAGCTGCCCTAAGTAAGCTTTGTTTTGCAGGGAACCTGGGACAGGGAACATTAAACAGGATAGGTACCTAATAAGTCTTGTCTCTAAACATACAGATATTAAAATCTCATGACTTTATAATAAAGTAATGACGTCTCGCTTTAGTCGTAGGTAATGTAAAATGTGTTACGGCTACGCTTTAATGACAGTAACCTGTTTTATGTAAGTTGCCTGGCACCATTTTGCATATTATTAGGTATGCACAGAGCTGGACAAAACACTTAATTGTATAGCTTAGTTATAATAATAACAATAAAACACTTTTGTACATATTTTTCAAAACAAAATATAATTTGTAAACAACGCAAAATCATAAAAAAAATCTTAAGGTCGCATTTTTTTATGCGGAATACAGTACTTAATCCAGTCATTATTGTACCAGCTACCTATCTACATATATAAACAAAAAAATATGAACGGTTCTAATTAAACCGTTTTTATATTTTTTTTGTTAAATTTTACAATCATTTTACGCGTGTATCCTTACCTAGATCCGTGGATGTACAGCTTAATTTCATGATACAATCAATCAAAAGCATCATTAACTAATCAATTTTAAGACTACCTACGTCATCTGGGAGAATTATCCATTTAAAGTTAATACATAGAATAATGAAGAAAAGAAACAGGTTTTATGAATTTTATGATACCTAATGGCCCCAATTAATAGTTTTTTGTAAACTCTGTTTTGCGTAAGTTATTTTGGAGCCATTTACTGGCCCCACAAAGGAATAAAGCATGAAATGACAGTCAGATCAGTTACCAAATTGCACTATGATGAATTGAATCAATGAGTAGGTACCAGTTTCTGAACGTGTCTCCCGAAACACTTGACATTGGCGGAATCTTTGCGTTGACTCTACACGCGAGATAGAGTCCATAGACACCTAATAATAATATAACTACCAGATATAATAACATATCATATATTCAAAATTGAACTGCCTCGGTGGTGCAGTGGTAGCGTCGCGGCTGCTGTGCTTGAGGTCTCGGGTTCTATTCCCGAGTCGCACCAAATGTTAGTATGATCTGCAAATATTTGTTTCGGAGTTTGGGTGTTTTCTAAGTATAATTAGTAGTTAGTATTTGTGTCAGTTTTCTAGTACCCATACCACAAGCTCTGTTTAGACTAGATGACGTTGTGTGTTAGATGTCCGAAATATTTATTTATTTATAAACAGCTTGTAATAGTTGACTGCTTGACATAAGCCTCTCTTTGAAAAACAGGTTTTGGCCTACTGTTCCACGCGGGCCAGACGGAGGATTTGTTTCAAGTTATCCTTCTTTTTGGCAGTGATATTGTCCTGCATAGTTTTTTCCGGTAGTAAAGGGGGGGGGGGGGGAGGGATCACTTTGCATTCTTAATCTGTCACCACAAGGACAAAACCACGAATTGCGCCTTACTTACACTTAAATTTAAAATCATAGGAACAAATCACCAGGTGTTCAATTGGAACAAGTCGGTTTACAGTGATTTTATAGTTCACCTTGTTGTTATGTATATAACTTTATTCTTGCATATTTTTACAAAGTAAGCGTCTTGCACCTTTTCATATTTCCTTATCGTTTAACCTTGAGCGAGATATTGATATTATGTCATAATATTTGTTTAATTATATGAGCTCTGGAAATCATAAGAATAATGCTAGTAATGTAATGCTTTGTTGCGGTTTGTATGCATCAGGCAAGGCATAACATAAAATAATATAATATATTTTATGTTCTGTGGAAACGGTTCGCAAAATCTGAGACGCTTAAAGCAAATATAAAAGGCTTCTAAATATACCTACGTATTTTAATAATTTTCCGATTCTCATGAAATTTTGTGAGCATATTGAGTAGGTCTGAGAATCGGCCAACATCTATTTTTCATCCCCCTAAATGGTGACCCATCCTTAAAAAAAAATTATGGCAAAACGACGTTTGCCGGGACAGCTAGTATTTAATAGATATGCAATAAGATCGCGCTAACATGTGATAGCCATCTCAAGTTTGGTAGAGGTTTCACATTTATTATGCAAATATAAAATAAAAATAGAATACAAATCACTAATAAATATGTATGTGTTATAAATAATCTAGCTATTTTTGTTATGACTTGTTTTTCTGACACAACCAACAGCACATTTTTTTTTATTTGCTTAACTCATAATTTCTTTCACTCATTGTAGATCGAGAAAGTATGTGTGGCATGTATGTATATGAAATAAGGGTTACAACTAGAAGTAATGAAATTGTCACGACTTTCACACACAAATGAAAATAACCATCTACCTTCGGTTTAATTACTATCCAGCATCATGCAATAGAAGTTCTTGATGAAATTTTATGTGTCTATTTATATACAACTAGGTGATCCCCGCGGTGTGAAGCTAGTCTAAAAAAGGGTTTTTTAGACTAGCTTCACACTTTTAATTTAGTTAAAAGCGGCTATCTTCTAATATATAAAATTCTCGTGTCACAGTTTTCGTTGCCATACTCCTCCGAAACGGCTTGACCGATTCTCATGAAACTTTGTGAGCATATAGAGTAGGTCTGAGAATCGGCCAACATCTATTTTTCATCCCCCTATATGGTAAGGGTCACCCATCCTTAAAAAAAAAATGGCAAAACGACGTTTGCCGGGGCAGGTAGTTTTTATATATACTACTAGCTGTGCCCGCTACTTCGTACTCGTGACATTTAGATTTTCAAGTTGTTTTTAATTTTTCACGGTTTAAACCTTCCCTGGACTACGATAAATATTTCCAAACCAAAATCAGCTAAATTGACCCAGCCGTTCTCAAGTTTTAGCGAAACAAACGATCAGCAATTGATTTTATATATAAGACTAGTTGTTGCCCGCGGCTCCGCCCGCGTATATGTCCGTTATCGCGGCAAATAGTAGCCTATGTGTTATTATGATGTATAAGCTATATTACTGTAAAGCTTCATCCAAATCCGTTCAGTAGTTTTTGCGTGAAAGAGTAACAAACATCCAAACATCCATCCATCCTTACAAACATTTCACACTCAATTTCACATAATATTAGTAGGAAGTAGGATAGATAATACTACAGCGTGTTAGTAGCGATGCTAAAAGTTGCCGTGGGCGAGCGCCCTTAATGTTCGAAGGAAACAGCTTTTATGTATTTTTATTATTACACACCTTTCACAACGCGCGATAAGGAACTTCGTTCCAAAACTTCGTTCCAAAAAACATTACGGTATCGAATACTTATTAAGCCGATATTTTCTTCTTTAGTGCATTTTTGTGGTCACATTTACTTTTTTTAATGTAAGTCATCAACATTTTTTATCGCTAATCCGATACTCTGAAACCTTACAAGTGCTAAAGCATCATATTAACATAGCTCGGGTTACAAATGAGTTTCCCTTTTTACCCGACTACGGCAAAGGCAAAGGAGGGTTATGATTTTGACAGGCTATGTATGTATCTATGTATGTATGTTCATTTGTTTTGTCATAGCTCCTTAACTACTTAATAAAACTGGAAAAATGAGATAGAAGCATCTTGATCGTCTGCTGGTTATAGGCTATATGATGTGTCACTGAATCTAATGTGGCGCCCTCTAGCCGACATAAAGTAGCGTACTAAAAAATTAATTTGAGATAAATATGCCGTGTTTGGTATCATTGGAAAGGGCGTTATTGTACATTTCAAATATATATGTCGGAGGAGTCGAGTTGATTGTTGTTTCTATGTATAACTTAATATTGTTTGTTTACATTTTAATTACTTTTAAAATTCTTATTTTTATTTTATTTGATTTGTTACATTTTTCTATAACTTAAAAACCTTACTAATCTATTAAAAGTTGCAAATATTGTTATTTAAATACGACCAATCAGAGCAGAGCACGTGCTTCGAGCGGGGTCGAGGCGCCATTTTTACTTTAGGGAGGCAGACAGTTTCTGGAGACATAAGAGTGATAGCAACTGATCGAGTTGGATCTTTGAGAGTAAAGTAAGAAGGGTGTCCTGAACCCGCTGCTCATTCTTAACAGTTGATTTTTATTCCTAAATAATTGTGTGATAAAATTGTTAATTTAAATTAAAATTGTTAAAACTGTGATCATTGTTTTGTGCTCGCATTTTACCCTAATGACGCCCGCTAAGCCCACAACCACTAACGACGATGTCAACGACAATAATGCTGTGTTCTGTGATAATGCTTCTCCGACATCAGAAGTGGGATCGGTGCAGGCACAAATCGTGAGCGAACAGATGTCAACAAATGACGGATGGAGCGCGTTATTCGAAGCGCAACAAACCAGCATGAGGCTACTCGTGGAGGCGCTAACCAAACGATCGAATATCAAGGATAAGAGCATCACGCTGCCCAAATTTCGACCAGAAGATGCAGACACTGACGCCCGGGCCTGGTTGGCAACGGCGGACATCTGCTTATCGGACCGTGGCATACAGGGAAGTAAATTAATTCTCATGCTTAGTAATGCTATGCAAGGCGAGGTGGCCACTGCAAGGCGAGGTGGCCACTGCAAGGCGAGGTGGCCACTGCAAGGCGAGGTGGCCACTGCAAGGCGAGGTGGCCACTGCAAGGCGAGGTGGCCACTGCAAGGCGAGGTGGCCACCGAAAGGCGAGGTGGCCATTGAAAAGTGAAATTGGTAGAATAAGAGGCGAGAGGTGGCCATCTAGATATTGTTAATAAACCAAAAATGTGTAACGCTATAAACGGCGAGGCGATAACTAAAAGCCTGTTATTACTATAGGGCATCTATTTTACGAAAATTTCCTACATGAAGTTGTTTCACAGAAGATAAAATGTAATAATGTACCCGATCTCCTTGGTCAGGAGTGGCCGAACAATACAAAAATATCTCTTTCTTTTTTTGCAGATAATGATGATTCACTGTCTTCAACATCACACGAGGGCGTGTAATACGTCAGGACGGCCGTGTCGGAGGAGTCGAGTTGATTGTTGTTTCTATGTATAACTTAATATTGTTTGTTTACATTTTAATTACTTTTAAAATTCTTATTTTTATTTTATTTGATTTGTTACATTTTTCTATAACTTAAAAACCTTACTAATCTATTAAAAGTTGCAAATATTGTTATTTAAATACGACCAATCAGAGCAGAGCACGTGCTTCGAGCGGGGTCGAGGCGCCATTTTTACTTTAGGGAGGCAGACAGTTTCTGGAGACATAAGAGTGATAGCAACTGATCGAGTTGGATCTTTGAGAGTAAAGTAAGAAGGGTGTCCTGAACCCGCTGCTCATTCTTAACAGTTGATTTTTATTCCTAAATAATTGTGTGATAAAATTGTTAATTTAAATTAAAATTGTTAAAACTGTGATCATTGTTTTGTGCTCGCATTTTACCCTAATGACGCCCGCTAAGCCCACAACCACTAACGACGATGTCAACGACAATAATGCTTCTCCAACATATATATATACTAGCTGTCCCGGCAAACGTTTTGCCATAACTACTAATAAATTAAAAATTAATTAAAAAAACATTGTCCAGCGGACAAAATTGTGAATCTAAACCATTCCCAGATCCCCTTGAACACACACAAAAAATTTCATCAAAATCGGTCCAGTCGTTTGAGAGTAGTTCAGTGACATACACACTCACAGAAGAATTATATATATAAAGATATATATATTATTAGTTATTATTTATTCGTGACTTTGACCGTATTTATTCGATAAGTGTGATATTTCTATGGTACCTATTCAAAATAAACTTTGCACAGCAATAAATATTATAGAGGCACCAAAACATTTTAAATAAAAAACTAAAAACTAAAATTTCAACTAATTTCGACATAACACTTTAAGAACGCGTGACTACGGCTTTTGAAATTTGTTTAATACTTTTTCAGCGTCGTTTTTTGTCGTAGTTGGGTTTTAGTTTTTACTTTTTTTATTACATTTGTATCGTATAAACCTCTTTTCAAAATAGTACCTATGGGTAATAAGCCTACTAGTGACCCGGCCCGGCTACGCACGAAAGTGTTGAAATTCTCGGATTTCTCCTACTATCTATAATAAGATAAGTTACACATACAAACCTTCTTAAATAATTCTGTCAATTGTTCAAAACTGCATTTAAAAAATCTGTGGATCTAAGCGAAGAGACGAAGCGACATTATTTATACTATGTCAAGAATATGCTAAGGATGACGACGGCTAAGGCAGGAAACAATGCAAATATTATCACTGTAAAGATAATTAAATTCTAATGTCTTGACGATGATGTTCTTCTAGCCGATTACAGCCACGGTGGCTAGTCTCAACGGAGCCCAGCCAACTACGCAGGAGATATCTATACAAATAAATAAAATTGGAGTGTCTCTTTGTAATATTAAAATAACCGCTTTTTACTAAATGCATATTTATGTATACACGGTACATATATTAAAAACGGATTTAAAAAAAAAATGTCTGTTTGTCTGTGTGTTTGTTCAGAGATTACCCATCTCTGGAACGGCTGGATCGATTTTGACTTTGACTTTCACTGGCAGATAGCTGTTGATCTAAGGAGTAACTTAGGCTACTTTTTTTAGACTTACTTTATCCCGCGGGTTTACGGGTAAAGTATTTTTTTTAGTCCGCGACTGTACACTGCCTGTGGGAAACTGAGACAGATAAGTAAATATGTCCTATACAATCAATCCGTGTCTGTTCAATAATATCAATATAGATTTTGACCGCGGCACCGCTTGCGTGTACGTCGTAGTAGCCTATGTGTTATTCTGACTTTACAGTTATATAGCTTGTACAAGCTATATAACTGTTAAGTTTCATCCAAATCCGTTCAGTAGTTTTTGCGTGAAAGAGTGACAAACATCCATCCATCCATCCATACTTACAAACTTTCGCGTTCATAATATTAGTAGGAATTAAAAAAAAAACTAAATAAATAATTGACACATTAACATAATTTTTATAGTATTCTTATGTAATGTTATTCCGTTATTAATAGTAATGATGAGATCACAAGTTTATAATAATACTAGCTGAACCCCGCGGTGTTACCCGCGGTCATAGTCGTACCGCGGGTAACGCCGTGGGATAAAGTAAGTCTAAAAAAGTTGTGAAATGAAATGAAATCAGTTATTCTGCAATTAGGTTACGTAAACACGTTTGCAAGTTCAACTTTTTTTGAGCCGATGAGTTCGGCCTTTCCTAACTGGACTAGCCTTGAGAAGAATGAACGAAACAAACTCAGGGATCACCGTCTATTTTAAAATCTAGTAGTAGTAGTCTAAGTTACTCCTTAGATCATCAGCTATCTGCCAGTAAAAGTCCCGTCAAAATCGGCCCAGCCGTTCCAGAAATCACCCGGAGCAAACAGACAGACAGACAGCCAAAAATTAAAAAAAATGATATTTTGGTACATGTATCGTATATATGCATTTATTAAAAAGCGGTTATTTTAACATCACAAACAGACACTCCAATTCTATTTATTTGTATAGATTGCAGTTTAAAATACCGATACTAAGTACATACAGTACATGTAGTATACAACTTATTATTAATGTAGTAAATAACATAATAACAAGATGCACATTATGTTCATGACATCTGCCCTGTCCATGAATCGAAGTTCACGGAATGTGGATTATTATTTTTAATCGAATTGGCTATATTTTTTATTTTATTTTTTTATTTTATACAAACTTGTACCTAATTCAAATCGGAGAACTTTGTAAATGCGTTCTAAAGGTACCTACTTACGTGAAAGCGAATATCTATCTTTAAACAAAATACCAAGTATTCTAAGTTCTGAATCTAATGTGCTTTGTTACGCGAATTTCACAATATACGACAAATAAGCTTTAAAATAATCGCATATGTGTATTGTGTAGTGTGTAGTAGTCAACTCTAGTGCCGCACGGGGTAAGTGGTCGAATCAACATTCCCGGATTCCGGTTACAAACTTCCGTCCCTACATAAAAAAAATACTACCTGACTTTTAAAAGGAGGAGGTTCTCAGTTTGGCTGTATTTTTTTTATGTTTCTTACCTCAGAACTTTTTCGAATGGGTGAACCGATTTTGATGATTCTTTTTTATTTGAAAGCTGGTGTTTCCTGTGTGATCTCATTGATTCAGTTCTTCAGGTCTTTTTTTTTAATTTTAATTATTTTAATTATTTCCTTGACCTTCGTTACCAGAAGCAAGTCTCTACTAGCTATCATAGTTATAGTATTTCTTATTTCGTGTTTCTAACTTTGAAAATGACAAACTTCCATACAACTCACTCTCATAATATAATTTCATGATAAATCGCTTAGGGATGAGACTTTCAAAAATCCTTTCTTTATAAAAGGCTTACAATATCGGCACCAGAACCAAAATTTCAAGATGGTAACCTGTACAGTTTATGCTCTGCGTTAATGAATCCGGCATTCATAGCTTACCCTCGGTGATTAGAAACAATCACCGAGGGTAAGCAACGACGATGGCGTGGTCAGTACCTGGATGGGTGACCGCTGGTGGCAAGATACCTTAGTCTATGTGATTCGTACGTCACGTTAAGCAGTCGGTCCCGGTTGTTATGATAGGGTAGTAGTCGTTACGCTTGGTTGGACGCCTTTGGGCAGCTTAAAAACATCTAACGGTAAGATTACGTAGCCACAACGTTCACTTAGGGCAAGTAATAGTATACGTATGTATTTACAATAAACAGTATGTAAGTATTCTATGTCTATGTCCAGCAGTGGACTGCGATAGGCTGATGATGATGATGATGATGAAGTATTCTATCAATCAAACTAGCTTTCATAGTGCAGGCTCTGCTTTGTTTGAAGCTAGATGGCGTTGTGTGTTAGATGTCCGAAATATTTATTTACTTAGGTACTTCCGATTTTTTTTTTATGTTTGTAAAATGACTTTTCTCTGCCTGATGGAAAGCATAAGTAGAATCTAAGAATGGTAGTCACCAGCCGCATTGTGAATGCAGACAATGCTACAATGCAGCATGGTGACCCACTGGTGTGGGTGCGTGGGTGGCGGCCTAGTTGTGCTTCTGAAAGAAAGACAGAAGGAAAAAACGTTTATTCTGACATTCATTTATAATATTTACCTATTTTTATAAGAAAATAATTCAGTAAAACAGCATGCACTATTTGAGCCAACATAAAAATATGACCTTGAAACTTGTTAGCAAAGTTTTTAATCCTTTACTTCAATTTAAACGATAGTTCTAAAAATAACTTTGAAACACGAGTGTTAAGATACTATTTAACATGGAAGAAATGCGACTGAATGAAAAGCATAGCAATTAGGAATAATACATCTATTTTACCCAAACGACGGGGAAAAAGGAAAGGTGATAGTTTTGGCAATCTATGTATGTTTCACCAAAGCGCCTTAATTAAATACCGATTTAATAAATTAGGTGTAACATGGCTGGGTGACAAAGCCTATTTTTTCTAGTTTTTACCTAGTTAGGTAAGGTATATGTATGTTATTGAACATTTTATTGTTTTTCTTGTTTTTGCATGTAATGTGCCATTCGGATAATTTTAGACCACGAGGCAGCGTTGCCAGACCGCTCGATTATGGCGGGACGCTTTTTGATTCAAATTTGTAATGTTCCAGGTTTTGTCCCGCTTTTTGGGGAAAACTGGCAGTCAATAATAAAATGAAAATTCCACCATTACATCACAAATAGGAAATGGCAATAGTTCTTTCGCGAATTAGGCTAACACGTAGTCGAAGCTTTTTTTTTTGGTCACTCATGTGTCGTAATTTCTGTTTATATGCGAATTGCGATATACGTCTGTCTCCCGCTTTCGACGAAACAATCCCGCTTTTTTTTACTAAAATGTCTCAAAATCCCAATTTGACTAAAATAAATCTGGCAACGCTAGTATGATATGACCCAGGCTGATCCCCTGTACTCGTATATATGTATTGAGCCGAATATCACACTAATCACACTAATAGCATAAGCACAATATATTAAGGCGAAAGTTTGTGAGTGTGTATGCTTGTTACTTCTTCACGCAAAAACTACGGAACGGATTTGGATGAAACTTTACAGTAATATAGCCCATACATCAGAATAACACATAGGCTACTTTATGTCTTGATAATCGACATACATGCGGGCGGAGCCGCAGGCAACAGCTAGTTAATAATAAAAGAGACAAAAAAGCGCGTCGCAGCGTGGTAAACGTCAAATCCTTGTTTCGTCATGAGATTATTTTAGTTCACCGATGCATAAAAGTAAAATATGTATATAAGCACCGATGTGTAACTTCTGTTCATCGACCCACGACTCTGATAGGTACTTATTTATACATACATACACAGTTATATGTAAATAAACAGTATTTATGATTAGTAATGCCTTACATCTCAATGTTTTGAATATTTTTATACTTTACACTCAGAGCTGTAAGTACTATACTGTTAAAGAATAAAAAAGGTGTAACCCTTTTATTGTCGACGCACCCCAGCCCTAGACACGCTGGACAAATCCGTACATGTATGTATGTGCATGCACGGATTTATTGGTGAACTTGTCAGTTCAAATGTGAATATTTTAGTTGTTGTTTCAGCAACTCCTTTGTTTTTTTTCTCCGTTAAAAGTATTGCACAGTCTACTAAAATGACTTTTGTGTGTTTTGAAAGCACGGGTACCATAATAGGCAACCAACAACGGCGATAAAGCTCACTAAAGTACACAGGCGACTAGACTTCAACTCAGCGCTTGTGTAGTGTGTGGACGATGACGAAATTGTTCACGTATGTGTACGGACTCGTGGTTCGGCTCGCGGTGCGTGTAGTAAATGGTGGGCATATGGGACACCTTGTACGAGGTGAACCGAATCGGTGCCGTTTAGTGATTCATTCATAAGTATTAGTTAAGTTCAACCTAAAAGTAAATATCACAAATAACAACAAGAATTCAAAATAAAGTAAGTACATAGCTTCAAGCGTTCAAACTATTATTATTATGATTGTACACTATACTACTTAGATAATACTTTGAGAAGATTATATGAAGTATTTAAGATAAGCTAACCTTTAGAATTGTAGAGGTCAGTGCCATTATTTTATTATCTGTTTAGAATAACGAACTTATAAGGCACTCATTTTAATTTGGTATTATTAAACTTATTATATTGTTATTAGCACAAACATGGTTATTTTGCATTCCAGTATAATATAGGCTTGAGTCAAGCAGGTAGGAATGCTAATAAGATGGTATAAATGCAAACAAGAATATACAACGTGCTATCCTATCTTCACATTTTTGCAGTAATTATGAATGTCAAGGACGTTTATCCAAAAATGGTTTCTACCGAACGGCTCACATCTAAAAAAATATACATTCTTTATACGATATTAAATCATGTATACATTTAGTAAAGTCTAAATTAACTTGAATGACTGCAAGCATTTTCCACGAAATGAGATAGTTGCCGAACTTGGTAATGTAGACTTTAGATACTATGTACACAGTTTAAAATCGTTAAAAATTGTGAAACTCTTTCTGACGCTAGTTGTTCGGTCGACATCATCCTTTACATTAAAGCCGCATTTATATTTATCTGACGTCTTGTGTTGTGATGCATCAGAACGGTATCAGTATTCATACATTTAATATGGAAGCGTTCACATTTATTCAATGCGGTGTGTTCTGACGGTTTCTGATGTGTCGTGTCACAGGCGATCCCGGTCCGCGTCAGAAAGGGTGAGGTTTTAAAAATATTTGAAAGTATTTGGTAAAATCAAAGATTTCAAAGTATCAGTATCAATTTAAATAAATATATAGGAATAACTAGTTGACTTAAAAACGAAACAACTTTTACTTTCTAGAATATAAACATAACTCTTACAATGAACAATTTTTAATTACATATTCGCAATAATGTCTCTTTTGGCTATAAATATAAGGGTAACCGGCGCGTAATAGTCATCAGATATTTTATGAATGCATGTTTACGCAATTATGCTCCTAATTGTGTTTGAGCAAAATCGTACAAATAAAAAAATACTTTGAAGTTCAAAGTATTTTTTATTCACAGATGCGAATGAACAAATGTGTGAACTCTCTGGGAGTCAAGACGGAACTGATACAAAAAACCGTCATAATGCATCATAACACGTCATATCAATGTGAACAGTAGCCATCACGACAGAGAGCATCACAACACAACACGTCAGATAAATGTAAATGCGGCTTAATACGTTATGTTTGAGCGTTCTTTATATTATTGTAAGTAATTAAATCACTTATAGTTAGACTGGTAAACCCGACAGATGCTGTCTTTCAGGAATGTAGAATTGCTATTTATTGCCATAATAGAATTCGACAAGCCTCCTGCAAATTACGCCAATTAATCCGGTCTTGCGCTACGTCTTCAGATTTCTTGATGTCATATTAGAATACTATCCCTGATGAGGACAAAATATTTTAAGTTCGACGCCTTTATTTCAGGACCGCTTTTCTCAATGAGTCCTTTATAAGGGCTGTGTGTTTTACCTGTATAGATTAGAGGACTAGGATAGGTAAGAGGGCTTTATTTTCTTGCAACGGCCAGTTCGAATTAGCCTTAACAATATTCCTTCCCCATGACCCCATTTATTACCAACCTTTGCCTTATTTCGTTATTCTACCATCACTATCATTCATCATCATCATCCAATAAAAAAAATCTCAGCCGAAAGACGTCCACTGCTGGACATAGGCCTCTCGAAGACTCCCCAAATATATTATGTCAACATTAATTTTATGCAATGCAACTACAAAATAAGGTAGGCAGAAGCCTGCCTACACTGTTTTATTTGCCTACTTTGTCTTGTATATATTATATAAGGTATGTGTATAATTATAATTATTCCACTCATTGCCACTTAAGCATATATTTGTTATTCGTTTACTGGCATCTGTGACCTTATTTTGTTCTTTAAACCAGGTGTTTAGCTTACCGGCTATCGACCTAATTCGCTAAATAAATAATCTTCATCCTTAAAAAATAAAATAAATAGCGTACCAAGTCCAATTGCGCCCCATATCATTTCGGTTCTTGAGTGAACCACAAACAATACAAGTAAATATGTACATAGGTTTCTATATAATATAATAAACATCTCCCTTATGTCAAAAAAAATTTAAGTGAATCAAATAAGTAATCTTAGAAAAAGGTCAAAATGATTTTTAAAACACAATGAAATCCATTAAGCTATTTAGGAGTAATTTTATGACATCTACACAGAAGAATTAGGTAAATGTATACTTAGGACGACGTATTTGGCATCCGTTCCATATTCAAACGTGATGAGTAAAAATGAATTAATGATAACAATTAATAGTGTCCTTAAGTAAACAACTTGACTTTAGAAGAAAACATTTAACTAATGAAAAAAAAAATCGTTCAGACTTAATACAGGACATACTGAACAGTTGGGTTACAGCTGAAAATCAGCGCAGTGGTCACTTTCAGGACCGCAGCATAAGCTGAGCTGTGGCCTTTTGGTCACACAGCTAGACATTTCACTGCTTTTATTTTGTTCGTTTTGTATATTGTTTGTTGTTATTTACTCTAAGTTAAATGTCTTATCTTTCTCTTTTACACGTATGTTATGTGTGACTAATAAATGTATTCTATTCTATTCTATTCTAATAGTCCGGGATCTTTATATAACTTAACAGCCACATAGTTCTACAAATTGCGTGGTACGTTTTTTGGTCCTACTACCCCTGTTAGCTAGCTACCTCAATCGAAAATGTTGTAAGCTGAAAGGTGGACCCCTCATCAAAATGAAGCCACTCTCGAAAAATTATATATAGTATAACAGTAATAACTTGTAAAATTTGTTCCGAGGATCCCGGGCTATAATCCATTAGAAGAAAAAAAATTACCATTAAAGCATAATATTGAAAGTTAAGAATATTCTTATTAAACATTCGGTTTAAACGAATATACCTATCAATCACATCTTTAAGTGGGAACGGTTTTTCTATAAAGCAATTTTGTACGAATATAATATATTGTAAACCACTTCTATGATACTTTCTTGAAAATTAAGACAAAAATACCATACGTGAGTGAGAATAATATTGAAATATTATTCTAACTCACGTACAATAAACAAACTTACACAATACAATTTTAGGCTTACTACGCACAAGTTATACTGTTCGTGTGAGTGTAAGTAGGCATCCTATTTTCCCGTTAAATGATGAAAGATGTGCCGTTGTACACAGCAAAGGTTCAGAACTTAATTATCATTAAAGGCTTTAGTCTAAGAATATCTAAGAGTTTAGTGTAGTTGCATTCATTGATCTAGGGGCATTCACCCGTTACCAATGTCATAGCGGATACTTTATGGACAGGTGCGGATATACCACTAACTAATCTTTATTTGGCTCTTCCTTTCGACTCGTCGGTGGGTACATAAATTGACTCAACAAAGATACTGCGATCATAAATGATTCCATCGTAGTTCATCAAGAATCTCAAATTCAAATTTTGTTTAAAGAAATACTGATCAAAACTTTAGACTTTGAGAGTAGACTTGACGGTGACGTATTAGTAAATCATATAAACAAATGGCGCACTCTGATAAGTGAATTTTCAAGACTAAATCTAGTAAAGGAAGAAAGGCCTGCTGAAAAATCATGCAACGTTTTGATAACATACTGGTTTTCGATTCTCAAAAATTACTTTTAAGCATTTTCCTAAGGCTTATAATTTTCTTTGAGATTGCACATTTAAAAAAATAAATAAATTAGAGTAAGTAATCTATAGTATTTTGTTGTCTATCAACGGTCCATCTCGCAGGATGCGATTGCTATTTATACATGAATCAATAAAACCTACCCTTCGTATGGCTCGGAGCCCCGGTGCCGAAACTGCACCAGCGGCGACCCTGACACTGCCTACCACACCTTGGCTGTGTGTGAGGCGTGGGACGGACAAAGGGCGGCCCTCATGAGCACCGTTGGTGCGGACCTCTCGCTGTCGGCCGTCGCACCAGCTATGACCGGCAGCGAAGAGTGTTGGGCTGCCGTCGCCTCGTTTGCTGACGAGGTGATGGCGGCCAAGAGAGAGGCTCTGCGGGAGCGGGAGCGAGCTGGTCTCACTCTCCCGCCCCGCAGACCCGCGGCGAGGGGGCGCCGGCGAGCACAATTCGCCCGCGTCCCCGAATGAGAGCGGCCACGGGCGGTGGGTCGGGGGACCTGCCGCCCCATGCTAAAGTGGCGGAATGCGCCCCTTTGTGTTCCTGGGGTGCATTCATACGAGGAGGACAGGCCCCACCATCTGTGCACGTGGCCCGGAGGGTGGGGCTTCGACAGAGGTGAGCCCGACGACAAAAAGGGCGTCCCTAGCCGAGTCGCGGTGAGCAATCTATCCCGTGGCTCGGATTAGGCGAAGGAGGAACACCGTGGTGGTTTAGTGGGTAGTCTGGCCAGGCTTAAGTGGTCAGGAGTCCCACACGAAGCGAACCCCCTGCCCCCGCGGGGGGCGACCGAAGTGCGTAAATGCATTCCACCACGTAAAAAAAAAAATAAAAAAAAAAAAAAAAAAAAACCCTTCGTATGGCACATAACATCTACGTAATATATATTCATATTATTATTATAAGAGAAAGAATTAAGAGAAATTGAAACGAATAAAATCATGATTTAGCCTTAGAAGCTATATTTATCAAGATCCGTAAAGTATTGCATATGAAAGTACTGCTAAGAAACAGATTAAACCTTCTTAATATCGATTTGAGATGAGAAGGAAAATTCGGAACAAACCCGTATAGGGTTATATGGGTAAATCATGTGACCAACGCGATGTAGGAGGTCAAAGCCTTGTCAAGGCCATTGATAATGATGACAGTAATTGACTTATCATTAATTTATCGTCAACAGTCCAATGCCTTAAGTTTTGTAAGTGAGCAGTTTATGTCGTACTTCGGTCGTTTTATTTTTCTGATCTGCGATAACCCATTAGTACTATCGTCATTCTTCATTTTCGAGAGTATTTCTAAATCACTGTATATTGTTATAATGGACACGTTTTCATAGGCATGAAATATTAATAATTCAGTCCAATCAAAAGCTTTTAAATACGTTTATCAATGTTTACGGAACTAAAACGTTACGGACTAAAATTCTTAAAAGGAACTAAGTACAAGATATAAAGCTATGTAACATATATTTATAATGTAAATATTATCATATATATGAAGTTAATTATGCATATTATTACATGCTTATAATGTCGCATCAACAAAATTTGCAAATGCGTGCGTACGCGCGAACGCATTGTTGTAGATAATTGCGTGTTACGCAGTTTCAATTGTTTCATAATAAATCATAGTAATGTAAAGTCAGAATTTATCTTTTGATTCTTCGTAAATAGTTGTAATTTTAAGGTTCTGGAGACGTCTTTAGAAGAAATCTGCATTCTTTGATTGATTTTGAAAGAAATGTATCACGAATTCACGACTAGGTCAACTATGTTAGTTTTATAGTAATACTAGCCGACCCACGCAACCTCGTTTGCGTCTCCTATTGCCCGTAGCGTGATAATTTTCCCCCCTTTTTGAAATATTTTTCATTGGTGCTCTTCTCCTATTGGTCTTAGCGTGATAATATATAGCCTATAGCTTTCCTCGATAAATGGGCTATCTAACACTGAAAGAATTTTTCAAATCGGACCAGTACTCCTGAGATTAGCGTGTTCAAACAAACAAACAAACTCTTCAGCTTGAAATATTAGTATAGATAGATATAATCTTCAATCTTTAAAAATGTAGTTCCCAACTTGAAAAACTCAAGAAATATACACAATAGGCAGTGCCAATCTTATGGTAATCAGACCGCTGATTAAGATACTATTATATTTATAAATATTAATACTCAATATAATAAATTAATAATATTAAATATTTCGGACATCTATCACACAACGCCATCTAGTCCCAAGCTAAGCAGCGCTTGTGTTATAGGTACTAGACAACTGATACAAATACATATATACTTTTTTTTTGTAAATACATACATATTATATATATAGAAAACACCTCCGAAACAAATATTTGTAGATCATACAAACATTTGATCCGACCCGGGAATCGAACCCAAGACCTCACAATCAGCAGTCGCATACGCCAACCACAAGACCAATGAGGCAGTCTTTCTCTCAATCAATATTACAGATACATTTTACCATAAAAATATATGATAGGTGAGAATATAATTCACGGCCCCTAACTTAGAATGCGTTGGTGTAAATGATTGAAAGCAAAATGATATAAATACATTTGCTATGCTGTCATTTTTTGCGAGACACGCAGGTCAAGTTAAAAGTGCCTAATAGAATTTTAATAGCCACATACCGTGAAGGACGAGGTTCATGACGTGAGTTCTGTCTCGTTACTGTAGTATAATCAAATTTTTAATTATTACTAAACGAGTCTATGCCTAAATATAAAAATTGACCTTTCTTTATGCATATCAAGTATTTTCAAGCGTGTACTGGTTGTCGTTATTATAAATGTTGAGCAAAAAGCGGCAAATAAATAATACCTGTTGGGAAGAAAGACCCACTAGATATTTGTTTTAATAGTGCATTTCTCCAGGAAGGTTATGGGAGCCGGACATCAATTAAAATGTTGCAAAAATCTGGAAAATTTGTTGCTTTTGTGATACGCAAACAAAGCGTTTTTTCTAATTTATGACACTTTCCTATTTGGCATTTAGAATTAATAATAAATTACTGTTGTTAATAAATTCAGTTGTAACGAACCATGAAATCTTTAATTTAAAAAAATCACGGCTCAAAAATAAAAAGTAATAAAACTCGGTAAGCAAAATCGTAAATGTAGCAAAATTCTAGAATAATATTCGTATTTGAACATCACAAGAACAGACTAGGTACTAGAGTACTTCAAAACTTATTGACTCATTAATGCAACAGCTAGCTAGGTTGAAAGATTACTGCTTGTTAAGTTTTAAAGTATTCTAGATTTTTTCTAAAATGTTTTTTTCACACAAATAAATAAATTTTCGTAATATTAAGCTCATCAGAAGCTGAACTGACAATTTCTATTGAAGCATGATTGCGCCCTTTATATTTAAACTAACCCAGTTTACTGACACTCAACGCGTAATAAATTGGATCTGATTACGGAACGATACACTCAAATGAAGTAGGTGTGAAACATATACTCAATATTAATATTGACACTATATAAAACCATTAATATATCAAATGACAAGTTCTTAGGTTTCCGCGGTTAATACATACTAATAAAACTAATATTATAAAGGGGAAAGTTTGTGAATGTTTGTTACTTCCTCATACAAATACTACTGAACGAATTTGAATGAAACTTTACAGTAATATAGCTTATACATCTGAATAACACATATGCTATAGGAATACATGCAGGCGGAGCCGCGGGCAACAACTAGTTCTAATACAAATGCGAAAGGAACTTCGTATGTTACGTTTTCAGGGCTAAAATGCTGACCCAATTTGGATAAAATTTACAATGGAAATCCTTTGATTCTTGAGGAACGACTAAGACTACTATTTGTTAAACGACACGCAATACCCGACACAGGCAAAAACAAGTAGTATATATCTATATTTAAGAACATAAAAATACGGTGGTTTTTCTTCCGTTACGAAATATCGTTACCGATAATAATAATAATTTATATTAGTGTTAAGGTTGTACATTGACCGTGTTGAAAAAAAAAAAATATCAAAATAGTAAAACATATTATACCTTCAAAATCAATCCAAAAGCTATGAGAATGTAAATGCACCAAAAATAACCATAAATTCTAGAGACGTTACACGTTTTTTTTCTTTTTAAGGTTCAACTTTACGAAGGGCAAAAGTACCTAATCTTGTGAGCTCTCACATATTTCATTAAGCGGTTAGTGGTAAAACTAAACTGGTTTTGTTGTGGCCACGTTAAACTAGTTAAAAGTGAATTGATCCCTGATTTTTGTATACAGTTTTATCAGTTGTTAGCTAACGGTGAATCGGTGATACAAGTTTGTTTTCTAATGTTATGAAGTTAAAGATAAAAGTTATTTAGAATCAATGGAAATTAGTGTAAATCAACTAACTATTTCTTTCATAGTGTAGTGTGTTTGTGTTATGAGTTACAATTTAATTACATCACATTCTCTAGTTGGCAAACAACGCAAATTAAAAGTTCTAACTTTTTACCACATCAAGGTTGTCTGTATGTACGTACATACATTATGTGAATTGTATTAAAGTTTAAAAATAGATATATTATCTAATTAAAATTGGTAAAAATCAGCACTATTAACGTCTAAAATAAAATTTATTTTCCTGTTTTCATTAAATAGTACAATCAAGCAGGCTAAGTAAATGATCTACTGTAATGATATGTGTTGCTTTAAATTAAACACCAGTGTAACTTGAACTTATATTGTACAGCTTTTTGTAAAATGCAAAATTAAAATATATACTGGACACCCATATGTAGCTGCTTTTACATAATTTTGAACTACGAGTGTATATAGCATATTATTATTTCAATTACATAAAACATTAAGTACTTAATTCAAATTAAATATATACTTCCTCACGTCAAATATGTTTATTAATAATGTTTTTAAATATTTTGAAATCTCCTCTCTAAGATATCCCTATGTCCAGGATTGTACTGTTGAAGGCTATCGAGGATAGTTTTTTAATACGTATTATATACTAGCTGAATATCCCCGCGGTGTTACCTGCAGTTATTGTCGTACCGCGGGTAACGCCGCGGGACGAAGCTAGTCTAAAAAAAATAGCCTAAGTTAGCCAGTGAAAGTCCCGTCAAAATCGATACCCGGGAACAAACAGATAGACAGACAAAAAAAATTTAAATACATTTTTGGTGTGTGTACCGTGTATACATGCATATGCATTTATTAAAAAGCGTTGATTTTAATATTACAAACAGACACTCCAATTTTATTTATTTGTATAGATGTTTTGGTGCCGTTATAATATTAATTTCTTTGATGCCAAACACGGTATATTTATCTCAAATTTATTTTCTAACAGTAGTTTATGACCACTAGAGGGCACCACATTAGATTCAGTGACACGTCGTATTATCTATAACCAGCGGACGCTCAAGACGCTTCTAACGATATCTCATTTGTATATTTCTAATAAGGAGTTGAGGCGCTATGAGGGAATAGATGAACATACGTACCTATATATTGCGGCAACCGTACTTTTGCAAGTACGACGCCTAGGGGTTTATGTAGACAGATACTGGATGTACCTGAATTTTAGGAAATAACAAGACTAAACGTATCTATACGCTTTTACTATGATATCAGAACTTTACAATATAATAATACAGATAATTATAATTCACTGCTAGGAGGTCTTGTCTCCTCGACTCCTGCAGCGAATCTCTTCTTCAGCCTTTCAAATTCCAGTTTTAGAATTATACAAATCAAATTTAAAAATAATTGTTTCAAACAGGAGATTTCACCTGCCAGTTATACATTTATAACAGGAGGTTGTATGCCTCCTCACCATGAAGGCCTCGGTCGCCACATTCCGCCCACCAAGTTGAAAGCTCCTGTTTGAGTTGACTCCTGCTTTGGACCTTCGGGGGAATAAATTGGATGCTCACTTTCAAGGTGATAGCAACGCGTCGGGCAAGACCTCTTCTGTGGGCTGCTTATGTACATTTAAATTCAATCATGCCCTTATCGCTGGTCACTTGCAGGACGGGTTGCTTCGGGCCGCAAAAACCCCTGCAAAACTCGGTCCGGCATCTCCAAACTGTGAGACTCCGAGTCTCTGACCTCTACTTCATTGAGTTTCATTTTCTTATGTAGCCACATGAAAGTAAAGATACACAAATTAATCATAGTTATTATCACAAACAATTATCAATTACACATCAACCTTTTTCAATGTTCTAAAAAGGTTATACTTTATAAAGGCTATCAACTTCACCTTAGAATAAAAGTAAATGTTTTGACACCAATGTCAAACGTCAAGTTGGAAAAATTGTTCAATTTATTTTTAGGATATAAATAAATTGTGTACGGGATCACCTGTTAGACATCAGCCAAATCTTAGAGTCTAAAGCCCCTCTATATCCCTTCTAAGTAGATTTGGATGTGTCTTAAACATTTATAGAGATACAAGTTTCCTATCTTTTTTTTTCGAAAATCATTGTAAGTTTTTCAATACTTCTATGAAAACGTTTGTTTGATTATAAAATAACCCTAGCAACGACACGTTGTTTATTTTATAAGCTTAGTTACGCGAATATGTCAAAGTTATACCGCCATACCCTATTACTACTACTATACACATTTATTTTAAAATATGAATAGATATACATTTTCTTTTCCTTTTTTACCGAATATGAAAGGTTTCATTAAATATGTGTGTACAATGTCAACACACGTTCTATTATTTATTTTTGCGTTTTGAAAAAATCAATTTTCTAATCCGTCCTTTTATACGTCGCGGTTTATAAATTAATACTAATTGTCCCGCCGTATACGTAAAATATTTTTTTTTTTTTATCAAACGTCGTTTTCTGTCTAAACTTCGGTTTTGAAATATTTTCTTTAGCTTTAGCTAGTAACTTGTTTGATAAATTATTACATGCTAAATATGAGTTTTGCGCGCTGTCTATCTCATGGTTTATATTAAAATCTGATTTTAATCTCGGTTTTATCGCGTATTTTTCTATTTGTTTTTCAGCATCTGGAATAGAAAAATTCTCACGAAACTTAGACAACGTCTGTGGCCTATCTACTCCTATACAATACAACTGCGAATCATCTTGAACAGGAACTGGATCTCGTTCAGACAACTCGTTGTTCAATGGCTTACGACTAAGAACATCTACTACTACGTTTTGTACAATATTAAAATCATCATTCTCCCTTGCCATATTATTGAAATAAAGATATTGAGTATTTGATAAGTTACAAGAATCATTATTTAAAATAGTATTATCATCATTCTGGTATCTGTCTAACGACAGTGAACTGAACCGATGGGTCTTTTCCCCATTTACAAACTTTACAGCAAACTTATTTTTCAATAACAATGACTTGTCTGCAAAATTAATTGAACATGAATTATTATACATAAAATCAATTCCTAATACAAAGTTTACTTTTATATCTTCAACCACAAATAATGATAACTTCACCATAATGTTCTCAATTAAAGCATTTACTTCGCAACGTCCGCAAATTTTAACCGATGAACCCGTTATGCTTCGGATTGTCGTTAAACTATCGCCCGATTTTATGGTAAGCTGTAGCTTGCGTGCTAGCGACTCGTCGATAACACTTACAGAAGCACCTGTGTCCACCATCACGACACACGTAGTATTATTTATTTCTATAGGAATAAATGGAACAAACTGACCCGATTCCTGTATTTTTGATATTGCGTGGAGTTGGTTTTCATCTCTGGATTCGACATCAGTCTCCACATTCTTCAATTCCTGTTGCCGAATCCCTTGTAAAAATTCTGCTGTGAGCTGCTTGGAGTTGCTGTGTCTCTAGAGTAAAAATTTCTATTAACATTAACCTCATTCCTCGGTCTCAAATTATATCGCGGTGTGTGAAAGTCTCCATCGTTTTCACTATGCGATTCTGGGGATTGTCTTTCGTAAGACCTTTTATTAATTTGGGTTGGTCTTTTGATGACCACATTGTTATCTTTTCTAAAATGTACCGCCCGTTCTATTCCTTGCGGTGGATTAGTAGGTAAATTTATACTTTGACTAATTGGTTTAGGGCTTTCCGTAACATCTGCCAATTGCAAGATTGTGTCACGCAGCTCTTCTCTCGTATTGTATAATTTAGAAGATAAAAGACTTTTCTGGAAATATCCCATTCCTTTTAAATATGTGATGATGAATTTTTGGTCGTCATTTATGTTTGCTTTATAGGCTAGCGAGGATAGTCTGTAAAAAAATTCGATGTTGCTTTCGTTTTGGATTTGCTTTGCTTTATAAAACTCTGCAACTTCATCAACCGATGATGGAAATTCCTTTTCTATTTTTAATGCGATCTCTTCGAAACTTAAGTCGTCTCGGAAAATAGTCTTGTAAAAAATTAATGCCGCTCCTGACAAATATGCCCCAAATATCAACGGACGATCTTTTTCATTCCATTTATTAATGGCATAGATGACTTTGAATTGGCTCAAAAAATCAGTGAATGATTCACCTCTCGCACCGGAAAATGACTTACAATCTTCCATTGTCACATATAATGGGTGTTTTTTACTTGAATGCAATTAAATTAATAAATAAATCAAATATGTTAGCTGTCATATATGGACGAATCGCTCCGATGTCCACTCTTCACAGTTAGCGCTCGCTGTTATATCACTATATTGAATTTCCTTCAGGTACACGGCGCCTCCACCAATGTGCGGCAACCGTACTTTTGCAAGTACGACGCCTAGGGGTTTATGTAGACAGATACTGGATGTACCTGAATTTTAGGAAATAACAAGACTAAACGTATCTATACGCTTTTACTATGATATCAGAACTTTACAATATAATAATACAGATAATTATAATTCACTGCTAGGAGGTCTTGTCTCCTCGACTCCTGCAGCGAATCTCTTCTTCAGCCTTTCAAATTCCAGTTTTAGAATTATACAAATCAAATTTAAAAATAATTGTTTCAAACAGGAGATTTCACCTGCCAGTTATACATTTATAACAGGAGGTTGTATGCCTCCTCACCATGAAGGCCTCGGTCGCCACAATATATATTTATATGTTACAGCCAATGTGCCAGCCAATATATATAACTAGCTGACCCGTCGAACTTCGTACTGCTATATTTACATATCTGTCTCAGCTTCCCACAGGCAGTGTACAGTTGCGGACAAAAAAAAATACCATTCCCGTTATCTTTTATTTTTCTTGTAGACTAACCGTTTCCTAATAATAACGAATACATATAGATATTTATAGACATATAACCAAATCGTATAGACAATGTTATAAATTAATTACTTTGTCCGGAGTATACTAACACTAGCCGACCCACGCAACCTCGTTTGCGTCTCCTATTGCCCGTAGCGTGATAATTTTCCCCCGTTTTTGTAACATTCTTCATTGGTGCTCCGCTCCTGTAGGTCTTAGCATGATGATATATGTCCTATAGCCTTCCTCGATAAATGGGCTATCCAACAGTGAAATAATTTTTCAAATCGGACCAATAGGTTCTGAGATTAACGCGTTCAAACAAACAAAAAACTCTTTAGCTTTATATATTAGTATAGATTGGCCCGCTTTTATAGCGGCGGGCTACATATGCTACATTTTACCGAGATAAGCGAAATATCTTTGTGCAAAAACTAATTTATAAATAAATTATGAAACAAAATTTAGTTAAAGTCTCCGGGTGATAATAAATGAAATAAAGAAGGTAGATTTATTTAATTGGAGCGTGCCTCTTATCCGTGTAATTACACTTTAGATTAGTAGAACACAATTTTGTAGACCTTCAAATGTCCCACTTGTGTAAAATTGGGTTTCTGTTAAAATATTTGCAATAATTAATAGAAGGGAGGGTCTAGTTACCGGACCTGTTGTCAAGCAACCATTGTAATTTATTACACGATATTTCTGTTTGCCGTCATTATTTTGGATGGTCAAATGATATACAAACAGTTAATTTATGATAATGATTTATTGTTACAAGATATTTAATTAAGTATTTTGTTACTGTTTTGCAACTAAAATATTAAGAGACGGCATCAAACAGTACAGAATTTTTAATAACTTAAGTGTAGCCAATAAAAACAATGTAATAATCGAAATTTTTAGTCAAATATTTTGTTTTGATTGTCGATTATTGGTTTTTAGGATAAGGTAAAATATGGAATAGAATGTATTATCCATGTTCATCTTAAAATACTCAATTATTTGACTAGTTTGTTGAGGTCATTTTTTTTAATATAAATAGGAGTCAAACGAGCAGACGTATCGCCTGATGGATACCCGTAACCCGTTGAAGGTGTTATTGGCCCGGAAATACCGCAGACGACAGTTCATTCCACAGTTTTGTTGTGCAATGCAGAAAAGCGCAGAGTTGTGGACTGCCAACCATCTAACGAGGCGCTCATAGCCCAGTTGCACTCGGTGAGCAGGAACAATCACCGAAGGTAAGCAACGACGGCGCGGACAGTACCTGGATGGGTGACCGCTGATCGCATGATACCATCTCCGTGATTCGGAGGTCACGTTAAGTATTCGGTCCCGGCTGTAATCGAGGGATAACAGTTGTGAAGCTAAGTTGGAGGCCTTTGGGCAGCTTGAAAATATCCGACGGCAAGATTATATAGCCATAACGTAGTCTTGCTAGTCCACAACCCGCACTTGGCCAGCGTGGGGACGTACGGCCTTAACCCTCTTCTGAGAGGACACCCGAGCCCAGCAGTGGGACGTTATGGGTTGTTAAGAATGAAAGTTCTTGAAAAAATTATGTGTAGTGACCTCTTATGTAAGTAGAGGTATATTTTCTTTTCTTTTATAAGACAAAAAAAGAATATTATTCTTATTAAGAAGCCTACGCCCAGCATTGATCTATTAAAGGATAGAGATGTGATGTGTCCGTGAGATGACGGATTGATAACAGAGTCTCACCACTACTATTCATTCCATGGGTGTAAAAGATGTCTAAGGGAAAAAACCAAGCGGGAAAATTATCAATGCAAACGCAAAAGGAGGAAAACTTAAAACCAAAACCTAGGCTTTCAAAGGGAAGGCATATGTCCTGTTGTGAACTTTAAAAAGCTGTTGATGTGACCCAACTGGTCTACTTAGATATCATTAAGAGAGTCTAATAATCAGCAGATGTCGTCCTGTGGTTGGAATGATAAATACTAAATAATGAAATACAAACAGTATTTAGCGTCTACAGTTTAATAATTTAAAACATACTTAAGAGTTATCGTACAAAAGGCATGAAGTTTTCCTTTCTTCCTAGCCTTATTCCAAGATTATTTGAGGTCGACTACTAGTTCAACAGGTTTTAGCTGAATTCAGTTTTTCCACGAATCGACTAGCATCGGACCTCCTTAACAATGAAGGTGGAAAATGAATTCGCACGAAGGGTTTAACTAGAGTCAGTATATTTGAAGGCACTCACTTCTCAAAAGGCATGAAGTGTTGAACTCAAAAAAGTTTATCTTTTAAGAAAAACTTAGAGTTGAAATAGCAAGAGATTTGTAACAACTTTTAAAATAAATATTAAACATGACAAGGACTTTAAAACCATATCGTAATATTAAAAATGATTTTGTTATAACTACATTAATCTAAGTGTCTGATTACTCTTGAATCAGCAGTAAAAGTAAAATGAAATTTGCTAACACAAACTACCGCATTTGTAATATTAGTAGTAGGAACTAGTAGAATTAGTAGGAAATAGAAAGGTACAATTGGTTAGCAGCAGGAAAAGAATTCTGAAATCTTTAAGAATAACCTAGACACTTCACGTTAAGATTGAATAGGCCTGTATTTACTTTTAGTAAGTTAGGCAATACAATGAAACATAAATACATCTGCCAAAATTAACGCCCTTCCTTCGTCCATATTTATAATTTACCTACGGATTTTTCGTAAGAAATAATTAGTTGGAATTAAAAAACTCGATAAATTTTAATAGAACCAATAAAACCAAGGTATAGTAAGTTATGCTTGTCCTAAATGTGAGGCCATATAAAAATCAGGACATAATATTGCACCCCACGCATACTCGTAACAGTTATGGGTCGGTACAAAATTTACGATCTCTAAAATTTGGAACGTCTGAAGTTGAGAGTTTTGGTGACACAGTTTTCTATAAATTTTATAATCCCTGTTGATATTCAGAGATACTTTCGATGTTGGGATTATTCTATAAGTCGATATAAAATATACATAGATCTCTTTTCAGTATGTAATATACCTGGTTAGAGGTAACTGAAGAAAAGGTTTTATCATCGGAGTAACGATAAAAAAGCGAACATAATTTTGCCATTTTTCAATGATTTATTATTATTTACAACACAGGATGTCTACATTAATTTTGTACAAGTTCTTAAGATTTTTTTTGATTTAATAGTACATAGTACCTAGTTACGTATATATAAAATTCTCAAAAACACGGTTTTAAAGGATATATGGAAATTATTATCATTGTCTTTTCAATGTATTCCAAGTAGCTGACAAATAATGATGAGGGATAGTATATTTAATTTGGGACATGAATTGCCAATTACATATTATTTTTCATCTATAAATTAAAAGTAAATAAAATATAATCGTCAGTCCATCGTGCCGCAATCATATTTTATTGCCACTTAAATACAAAGCGATATTATTATTAACTCACTCTTTGAAACCACCAAGCGTTCATATTATTTACATACTAGCTGAACCCCGCGGTGTTACCCGCGGTTATTGTTGTACCGCGAGTAACGCCGCGGGACAAAGTTAGTCTAAAAAAAGTAGCCTAAGTTACCCCCCGGGTCATCAGCTACCTGACACTCCAATTTTATTTATTTGTATAGATTTGGTATGTGTATCGGGTATACATACATATGCATTGATTAAAAAGCTGTTATTTTAATATTACAAACAGACACTCCAATTTTATTTATTTGTATAGATATGTATACCTTTACAATGAGCATCTCGTCCTTCTTCACGTATAACTTGTTTACAAAAGGAACCTAATTAACCTAAATTAAAATTAAATTAACATACTATAAAATAAAAACCAACGTAATATTTACATACAAGCATAAAAAAATCCTTCGCATCATTGCCGACTCATAGAAAGACTGGCAGCATTGCCACGTTGAACGGCGATGAAAATTCCTTTTTCTAGAAGAAGACCGACCGATCTTAGTTCATATACGCAATTATTTAAAAAAAATAATAGATGAACAAGTATTTTTTTTATATTTTGTTCAATCATTGACATTGCTTTGTTTATGCTATCGACTTCACAAGTTATTTACTTAACATTTTGATATTAAAAACACAATTGACATTTAGATTGACTCAGTTATTACTAAGTACATTAGATAAAATTATAATTAGAAAATAAAATAAACATATTAAATAATGATATTTACATGTGATTCATTAAAGTATGCATTTACTATGAATATCGTTGCATAAAAATTATTTATTTTTTAACCGATTTCAAAAAAAGAGAAGGTTCTCAATTAGACCGTATGTATATTATATATTTTTATGTGTGTTTGCGGATAACTTCGTCGTTTACGAACCGATTTTGGCGATTCTTTTTTTAATAGAAAGGTCATATCTCAACGGTGGTACCACGATAAGGACAGTAGGATCAGATGATGGCATCCAAGAGAAAGGAACCGAAACGGAACCGAGAGGAGCCTTCGAAATTCGTAGGGGCGACTAGTGCATTTGTTATTTTTTTATTTTATTTGAAGCTTGTGGTTGATCGTTCTTGAAGTCGTTTTTTTTTGTTAAAGTTTTACTTGTAATGTGTTTAAATGAAATTTATTTTTATATCTATCCAAATAAATAAAACTGTAACGTCTGTTTGTGATTTCAATTTTTTTCATCAAATGCAAATGATACGATAATATTACGGTCATTAAATCAAAAAAGCAATTTTGAATTTTTAGGCCGTCCGTCTGTTTGTTCCACCTGATCTCTGGAACGGCTGAACCGCTTTTGACGGAACTTGCACTGGCAGACTGCTGACTATCTAAGGAGTACCCGCTATTGTCGTTGTAACGCGGATAACACCGCGTGACACCAATTAGTAATTAATAATATCTTGAAATTGTTTCTGTTGAATAAAACTTCTGTTATAAGTAGGTATTTAAAAAAAAAATAAGTTACTATGCATTATATTTTGTGTTAAATAAATACCGACAATAAAACCATCGTGTAAAGAAACGTAAAACTGTATAGACGTACTGCATTTCGTTCATACACTTTCCAGTTAACTATTGGAGTGTGCAGTGGAGGTAGTTTGATATTGAACACTCGCGTATATTGCACGGTTCAGTACTAACAAGATATATGGTAGGATGCGCAATACTGTTCCATAGTATAAAGCATTGTTTATTTAGTACAACGATAAGATAAGTGGTTCTAAAGACATCTGCGGTGTGATGTAATTATTTGATAACAACTATGTTAGTATAAATGGTATATCGTTAACTGATTGATGTTTAGGAACAGTTAGTTATATTTACTGATAGTACAGCGATAATGTTTCTAGGATAGCTGATCAGATTTGTAGCCTCAGTTATGAAGTGTGCGTTGTGTAAAGTGATATCGGTTTGCGGAATATTGTTCAAAGTGATTCGGTCCAGATTGCGGAGCAGAAAGTGTACGATTGAGGAACAGGTACTGTTTTAACCTTGATAAGTGATTGTAGTATCTATTGTATTTATTCAATTGTTTTGCTGTTCAGTTTAAAAAAAATATACGGTAATGACATCGGTAAAAATTGCGACTGATTTGAGAAATAATACTAAAGAATGAGGCGATTTTACGTTCATTAAATATTAAAAAGATTTTATACCTACCTACAATGTGAATGAATGAATATAAAAACCCTTGTAAAGATGATACTGAGCCATAGGTAGTGGGTACGATTCCCAGATAAATAATTGTGTTTAACGCGCTCTTATATTTAGTCTTTAATATATAGTTTGATTTATGTGTCCGTTGTCACTAATGTCATTTTAGATTTTACATTTGAAGTGTGATTTTTTTATGTAAATGTATCGCACTTAATCTATGCAAATAAATAAAACTGGAGTGTCTGTTTCTAATATTAAATACCGCTATATATGTATACACGTTACATATACCAAAATTTTTTTTTTTTTAATTCTTGTCTGTCTGTTTGTCGGTCTGTGTTTGTTCCGGCTAATCTCTGGAAAAGCTGGACCGATTTTGACGGGACTCTCACTGATGATATAAGGAGTAACTTGGGCTACTTTTTTAGACTAACTTTACCCCGCGGCGTCACCGGAGATACGACAATAACCGTGGGTAATACCGCGAGGTTCCGCTAGTTTGTAATAAAACTGACGCGTGTATAAGTAGGTGATACAAAATAAAATTGTAAACATGACGTTTGTTCAAAGTTATTTCGTCAGTTGCTTAACTATCTGTCACAGATATCAAGCTATATTTAAAGGATTATAAACACAAATAAAAGTGTTATTTGTTTATTATATGTTTTTATTTAGTTGATCATTTGATGCCCATGTCAAGTAGCTCCTTCAATCTACGAACGAGCACAGAAGTGTTGAAGCTTCTATGGTCTCAATCTCGTTTTCTCGCCCAAGATTTGCCGTGCTCTAAAATGTATTTTCATCGCAAAAATTCCAATCCTATACCTTTTACATATCTTCTTGTTTTATTAAACGACTTCAAAAAAAGGAGGAGGTTTCTCAATAGGACAGTATATATACCTATATAAATGTTTTTGTGTGTTCGCGGATAACTTCGTCGTTTATAAACCGATTTTGATGATTCTTTTATTAATGGAAAGGAGATGTTCCAACGGTGGTACCATGATAAGAACATTAATATCTGATTATGGCATCCAAGAGAATCGAGTCGATCCTTGAAATCGGTTTTATTTTTGTTAAAATTGTACTTGTATTTATCCCCTTTGTATATAACTACATATTCATTCAACTGTTTGAGATTGTGAAAGTTGCGCCTAACTCCATAATTTTAGGAAATGTTAGGAAGACAACGGCGATCAAATTACTTGAACGTCTATGGCGGCCATAAGTTTATTAAGTCTAGTTGCCACGGTTTTGACTCTGCTTATTTTATTCTAATGCTAGCTTTTGCCCGTGGCTCTGTCCCCGTGTATAACGGTTATCGCGGTAAAGATTAGCCCATGTACCTACTTCCTAAAAAATCAAAGTATCTCCATGCCTAATTTCAATGAAATCGGTGTGGCAGTTGAAAGTATAACAGACCGATAGTTGATTTCGAATTTATAAAAATGGATAATTAATGTAGATTTTGTCAATCGCCTCATCGGCCCGCAAGAATTTAATTACACGTACCCACTATAAATCTTATTATGTACCCCCAATGATGAAACCAGTCAATCGCAATTTCATGATCTCACTACCTAAGTTTAAGGCGTAAAAATGTAACAAATATACAAACTCACTTTCATATTTGTTAGCTAATTATCTCTAGAAGTATAGCCCACGTCACATAACATGATAACATTGAATCATTATTTTCTTTTTATTCTTTTGTTTTTACTACGAAACATGTAAATAAAATCACTTGTAATAATTAACAGTTCCATATAATGTGTAAATATAATACAAAGTCTTTAGATTATACTTACTATTAAATAAATGTAGTGAATAACCGTGCAGCGGTAATAAAACTGTATACAGTAAACGCGATGATAGCGCACAAAACGCGATAATCTTCATCTATAATGTTACAATTTTTTATCATACAATAGCATATATCTCGTAATACACCAAATAAAAAAAAAGTCTCATACTTTGCCAAAGTAGAGATACGTTTTTTTACCTGGAAACTAAATTGCGCTCTTGACGAACCATCTATCATCTATCAAAAATATCTATCATCTAATTCTCGTATCACGTTGTTTCTTAAGATGAACTTCGTAACCATCTAACCGACTTTCAGACTTTTTTAAAATGCGTGCTTGAGATGCGATAGTTAACATCACGCTTAGATGAATAGGAGCTGAGCATGATTTAAAAGAAGGCACACGAAGTTTCGTGGGTCATCTAGTTTCACTTTTACGTTTAATAAGTTTTAAATTTCTTTGTGTCCTTTCTTTTGAAATTAATGTTAATTAATGTAAGTAATATCAGGCTTTTTGCCAACAAAATTTAACACTCTCCTCTAGTAAGACAAAAAAAACACTGTAAACGATGGAGTTTTATGTTGTTTATAGTATGTAAATAATGGGTAGGTATTCACGTTGTAAAGTCCAGTAAAGACAAAAACAATTGCAGCCACTCATTTTCCTAGTTGCCTTATTCCTTTTGTCAAGAAATACCCAATTGGTGTTAAAGTAAATACTCTTGATTGTAGGCACTTGATGAAACTTGTTTAAATACATTCTAGAATTGAACTCATTTGTTCTTATTTCAATATTTTTATTATCTGTAATCCGAACTAGTATCGCCAAGTCATACGACATTATCTGTCACACTGTTCGGTGTAAGTTCGAAAAATGATGAACTAAACTTAAATTCACAACAATAAATAATCATTGTAAATAAACACCATATAAACACATATAATAAAAATAGGTAAATCGCTTTATTGTACACAAGATAAATAAGTAAATAACTTAATGCTAGGCCAGTACAATTGGCGGCCTTATCACTCAAAGTGCAATCTCTGCCAGGCAACCATGGGATGGAAATAAATCAAAGATGTATAGGGTAGTGTCTGGTGTATTAGAGAGTAGTTTGGGAAAGGAAAATAAAGCAATTTTAATATATCACACTAATATTATAAAAGCGAAAGTTTGTGAGTGTGTATGTTTGTTACTTTATCCCGCACAAATTACTAAACGGACTTGGATGAAACTTTACAGTTATATAGCTTATACTTCAGAACAACATATAGGCTACTATTTGCCGCGATAACCGACATACACGCGGGCGGACCCGTGGCAACAGCACTAGCTGTTGCCACGGTGTAATATTGGTTATTTAAATATATATACTAATATATATTTAAATAACCAATATTATAAAGAGTTCTGGTGAGACATAGTGTGTAAGATTATACAAATAGGTATATATTTAAATAAGTATAATAAACGAAATTGATAGATGTTATACACATACTGAATGAAATAATGTGACCTAATTGAATACAATACCAGTTTATTATGGAATATTTATATCTCCCAAGTAATGTTCCTTTACCAGTTGAAATTATCAGTGGTATTAGCCGAGCGGGACCAACCTTTTTTAGCTATGGAAACGCCCTCGGGCCTGTACGGGTACAGGGGTCACACCGGTCACACCCTTGGCGGTATGACGCGATGGAACCCACACCTCCGACGCCGAATTGAATCTAAGCAGAGATGGTACCAGCCCTCCTCGCCGTCTTCTTCTGTAAGATGATGAATCTGTATCTTCGCAGAAGGGTGCCACCGCGGTAAAACATCCAAACATAAAAAAAAACTTAACAAACTGCTGAATTACATTGTTGTAGGGTACTTATATATTATACAACAAAAAAAAATCATTTTTTTGGGAAGATTTTTAAGTACTTCGAGTATAATAACATTGCTTTCTCTCTCTTTTTAGGTGCAACTTCCACCAAATATGTCCGTGATACTAGACGCTATAGACCTCGACAGGGAGTATTCTCCAAGTAGGTGGTCGCCGAGATTCCCCACAGCCAACGAAGTATTGCAAAACCATATTGACTACGTTACTGCAGGTAACTAAAATAAACTGTTATCACTTCTTTTTAAAACTAAAACGTTATTCACGAAACTGTTATCAGAGCTGTAAATACCAAACAATAAAAGAGTTGCTTATAGTCTACATAGTTGACATAGTAAATGGCAACTCTTACTTCCGCTTAACAATGTTTTAGATTGTGTGTGCACAGTGCTAATTATAATTATAGATAGCGAAGCATTATGTTGGGTGGGACTGTTTTCTGTGCATGTTTGTAAGCGTCACGCGACACAGGATTTATTCCTAATGCGGGGGTGTCTTTAAAAAGTTTAATTTTTCATTCATTCTATAATCCAATTCTTGCTGCTTCTGGCGACTTTAGAGTTATCTTCTTTCAAAGAGATATTAATTTAAATATTTCCTTGAGGTTAGATACACGGTACTCTTTTATACTATGGGGAGAGCCACGCTTGGAGGCCGGCTCGACTACATCAGCACGTTTGCGCCCTATTCCATAAAAAAAATATACTTCCCAAAATGGAACCTGGCGTATTTATACAAAGATAAAGCTTTTATTAATAACTATGGTTCAATGTTATTAGAAAAACCTAACACCAGTGTTGTCACTAATGCGTTGCCAATCTTGTATTGCTCTCCTGTGCCATTGAGTTTTGCTAACCTAACCTTTACCTTAAATTTCCATTTTGAACGGATTCCTAATTTCATAGACCAACAGAAAATGTGATCTTTTAAATTTAGAATAACCTCATCGATTATAAACTTTAGGTAATAATTTTTTAAATGGCAAATACTGAACAATATGAAACTTCAAATATTTCCTAGAGTATTCCGATAACGACAGTTTCTGTTCACTTTTACAGCCAGTGATGAGGCGACTAACAACATTCCACACAAACTGGAAATCGAATATGGATCAACCCCTGGACAGAAGCTGGACATAATGGGCACAGATTTACCAAATGGTATGTTATTTGTAACATAAAAAAATATTATCTTAGGGTTGACGTTTTTAAATAGATTTCTTTTCAATTAGAATGAGTATTTAATCGTTTCATAAAACATAAACTTTATTTCTATAACTTCTTAGTTTTGTTTGTTGACTGTACTTTCCCCAAAAAAAAGTTTTTTAATTACTCTAATATAAATATTTAGTCATAAGGCGAAAGGCCGACCCTCGATGCTCCAACTTTGTTCCACATTCAGATAAATTTAAAGAAAATATTGTTTTAGGCAGGTGTAAAGTTTCAACAGAGATATGATTAAATTTCTGTTGCCAATTCAATTCAATTCAATTTATTTATTTGCAGAAATGTAGGTTAACAGAGATCTTAAATATATCATAATAGTAGTGACCCATTTACATTCTACCATTTTAAAATAGTGTGCAAATATATATAGCATTGTATTATTATTATTTTTTTTTTACATAAGTTAACAATAAAAATAAAAAAATAAATCATGAAACAAACAAAATATCTTAAAGAAAAAAAATAAATAAAAAATGTCGGAAAATTCGCTAATTAAAATGTCAGAAAATTCGCTAATTAAATGTCATAATAATGCAAATTAAAATGTCAGATTCAAACATGTCTCTTTTTTTCCTCAAATCCTAGTGCCAGTCATATGATAGTATGCCATCGTCATCCAAATATTCTTGAAGAGAGTAATAGCACTTAGCAATGAGCAGTTTTTTAAGATGCTTCTTGAAAATTATCGTATTGTCAGCTTTTTTTATACAGTTTGGTAACCTATTGTAAACATGTGGAGCAATACAGAAAAAGCTTTTTTGCATTAATGTGGTTTTGCTCTTTACTACACACAACATGTCTGCGTGGCGGGCTCTTGTTCTTTTCTCAAATAATGACATATTTTTCCTCACAAACATGGCACACTCAATGATGTACATACATGGGAAAGTCAATAAATTATTTTCTATGAAGTAAGATTTACAACTATTTGGAATTCTAACATCAAACATAGTCCTTATACAACGTTTCTGAACTTTGAATGCCAAATGCCAATCAGTGGAGTTACCCCAAAATATGATACCATACCGCAACGTTGACGAAACAAGTCCATGATAGGCTGTTATCAGTGCTGATCTACTTGCTGTACTCTTTAACTTATAGAGTCCATATATCGATTGACTCACCTTAGTACATACATATTCTATATGAGCTTTCCAATTCAATTTACTATCAATCATTAAACCTAAAAATCGAAGGTTCTCTTTCTGTTCGAATTTATGACCATTGTAATTTACATTTAAGTTATTTTGTACAGTATTGGTTCTTTGCTTAAAATTTATAATTTTAGATTTATCTAGGTTAATTTTTAAATTGTTGTTTTGTAGCCATTGTATAATTATATTAATAGACGTATTTATTTTAGTTTCAATAGATGTCAAGGATTCATTAGCAAATAATACAGTGCTGTCATCAGCAAATAAAGTCATATTATATGTAGTTGTCAGCGGAAGGTCATTGATGTATACAATAAAAAGCAGAGGACCCAAAACGCTACCCTGTGGGACTCCAAATCTCACTGTCCTCTCATTCGACCTAAAAACTATTTCAGACTTTGATTTAGGACATATGTTTGAAATTTCTGTAATTTGTTTTCTATTGGAAAGATATGAGTTTAATAAATCATGAATATTGCCTCTTATGCCATATTGATAAAGTTTATCAAGAAGTATGTCATGTCTTACACGATCAAAAGCTTTGGACATATCCATAAACAAGCCAATTGTCGACTGTCCTTTGTCCATGCTAGTGATCACCGATTTTACGAATTTATAAACTGCCATGTTAATGTTTTTATTCTTTCGGAAACCATATTGTTCTGGTACTAAAATGGCCTCCCTATCCAAATACATACATATACTGTTATGAATAACTTTCTCAAATATTTTGGAAAATATTGTCAAAAGAACAATTGGCCTATAGTTACCAATACTAAGTTTGTCGCCTTTCTTGAAAACGGGTTTTACAATGGTCATTTTTAATGCATCTGGAAAGACACCCTGTTCGTTGCAGGAGTTAATTAAATGACATAGTATCGGAGAAACAACACTACCTACATCCTTGATCACCTCTGTAGTGATACCGTCATATCCAACACTGCTGGTAGTTTTAAGGGATTTGATGATATTCAATATATCCTTTGGTGTGACTGGTGCTAAAAACATCGAGTTGCTCTTTTTGTAATTTAATTTGCTTGCACTTTTATCTAAATATTGTTTGTCAATCATGTCTATATAATAATTATTGAATTCGTTACATATCATTTGTGGGTCATCTACAAATTTATTATTTACGTTAATACCAGGTATTTCCATTAAAGGTTTCTTTGTTTTCGTACTATTTATAATGTGCCAAATGGCTTTAGTTTTATTTTTTGAAGAATTTATGAAGTGCGCATTTCTGTGTTTTTGAGACAACCTAATTATTTTTTTAAGACGCGATGAATAAGTCTTAAACGTTGTCTTGTTAATTTCAGTAGGTAATCTTCTATATTGCCACATCATTTGACGTTTTTTCGAGCTACAAAGCTTTAATCCTTTTGAGATCCATTTTACTTTCTTGTTTGAGAAACGCTTAACTTTAACCACCGGAAAACACAAATTATATAAAAGTGTGAACATCTCATGAAAAGTGTTAAATGCTTTATTAGGATCTTGTTCTGATATTACGTCAGAGAAGCTTAGTTGAGACAAATAACACTTAAATTTGTTCCTGTTTTCAGTAGAAAAATCTCTTTTATTGACGTACCAATATTTTAATAAGCACTCCTTCTTTATAGGACATGATAATATCTGTGCCGTATGGTCTGATATAGACAAGTCATTTAATTGACCTCGGCATCCTCTAATATTATGCGCGAAGTTATCAATGCATGTATTACCTAAAAATCGAGTAATTTCTCTAAATACTAACTTTAGGTTAAAAGAGCACAATATCTGTTCAAATTCTAAAGATAACTTGTTTTTTTTCAATACATCTATATTAAAATCGCCGCATATTATTACTTTTTTGTTATTGTTATTACAAAGTTTCGTTAATAACGTATATAGTCTTTCACAAAATAATTGTATTGATAGCTGATCATATTTGGGCGGTCTAGGCCAGTTCTGGGCCAGTTTTAGCAATATACTGTTACTGCGTAGTTTTGCTCCCTTAGTCTTTACCTTCACGACAGGTGACACCCATGGAATGAATAGAGATGGGGATACTACGTATTGTTATTCCGTCGCCATACGAATAAATACGGATAAACTGTCTCTGTGACGCAGTGGTAGAGTATGCGACTGCTGTGCTTGAGGTCTCGGGTTCGATTACCGGGTCGGCAACAATGTTTCTTTGATCTTCAAATATTTTTTCGGAGTTGATGTTGTTTTCAATGTATAATAAAGATGTAATTAGTTACAAAAAAAGTATAGATGTATTTATATCAGTTGTCTAGTACCCATAACACAAGCTCTGCTTAGCTTGGGACTAGATGGCGTTGTGTATTAGGTAAATGTCCAAAAAAAAAAATACGCCCACACGTTTGAATTGCGCTAGTGTAAATCGGTAAGAAATACATAACCTTTTTTCTTTAAATATGAATACTACGTGTATTGTTTTTAATATACCTTTGTGTCTGACAGTGTATTTCTTCATCTAATGTACCATACGAATACTTCAAAAACAAGGTTATATTGTAGATTTCATTTCTTAACATAAATTCGTGAGTGTGTAAAGATTTTCTGGGCGGATAATCTTGTTAGCCCACACTGACCACATTTTCATTGAGCGTGACGACCGAACAACCATAAAGGACATAGCAATTAGGAGCTCGTGGGACGACAAAACTATTTTAGTCAATGAGGCAACCCTAATCCTCTCTTTTCTTAAAAAGAATATGGAGACATTTTGTGTAGCTATTTCTTAGTTATTTTCTTTTCTTAGAATTCAGAGATGATTTATTTGTATGTACAGTGTGTTTTTAGAGAATGTATATTCTTAGGAGTTTCATTTAATAATTTGTTTTTCATTTTTGTGCCTGCAATCCTTTTGTTATTCATTTGTTTTTAACCGACTTCAAAAAAAGAGGTTTCTCAGTTCGACCCTATTATATACATTTATTTTTATGTGTGCTCGCGGATAACTTCGTCGTTTATGAGCCGATTTTGATGATTTTTCTTTTGTTGGAAAGAAGATATTCCAACAGTTGGAACCATGATAAGAAGAAACTAAGGTCTGATGATGGCATCTCAGTGAAATCGAGGGGAACTTTCGAATTTTGTAGGTGCAACTAGTGCACTTGTTAATTTTTTGCTTAAGGATTTTAAAGCACTACAATTTAATGGAGCTCTGTAGTCGATCTGATTTTGGAGGCGAAAGGCAGGCAAGGGAACTCTTCCACGATTTATACCAGTTACTTTGTCCTTCTTTCATTCAACACATGGCGACTTCCACAAGCAGCGTAAAGACATAGCATACTATAACGCCATTTATCAAAGACATACCGAAATACGGAGAGGATTCTCCCTTTGCGTTAGAGGAACACGACACCACACAGATTTTGGGATTAATTCATATCGAAAACTAGAACACCATCATGAGTACAATACGTCTATAGACAGCTAGTTTAATCCTTTTGAACCATGTTTTAAATTATCACATTAATTTTAAAATAAAAATCTAAATAATAATATTTAGAATTTCAAATTAACAGCTTTTAAATAAATGCTTAAGAAAGTATATACGGTAGGTACTAATATCAAAAAAGCAATTGTTAAATATTTTGTTTGTCTGTCGTGTTTGTTCCGGCTGGATGATTTTCAGAGGACTTTCACTGGCAGATAGTTTATGGTGTAAGGAGTAATTAAGACTGTTATTTTAGATTAACTACGCCTGGTATTATTATTGTACCGCGGCAAACACCGCCTACCGCGGGGCTCAGTTAGTTTATTAATAAAATAATAGAACTTAATTAACAAACCACATGCAGCCACAGCATTAACTGTTTTAATCACAAATATAAACATTATTGTTACCCGTCACGTTAATAAATTGTAAATATCAAACTTTAAATTGAACCTTGTGGTTCATACAACATCGAAATTGTGTTTGCATTTCATATTAAATGTTTGAGTTTCAGAACGGGAATCATTAAATGTGGACAGGTTGGCAAGGCCTACGAAGCAAAGAGCCGACTGTTTATCAATTAAATGATTTATATATTCCTTCACATTACACTTATTTACAAACTTTCTTATACGGTGTTTTCTAGAGTTACTCGTTAACCTTAATGTAAACCTAAGTCCATTGAAATATAACTAAAAATTGTACAACAAAATTAGATTTCTTTACTCATTGAATTGCGCAGTAATAAGTAAAACTTTGACAAAAAAGCAGACTTCAAGAACTGGACCAAATTGAAATGGGAAGCTCCAGCTTTCAAATAAAAAAAAATCATCAAAATCGCTTCACTCAGTCGAAAGTTATGAGGTAGCAAACATAAAGAATACAGTCAAATTGATAACTTCCTACTTGTTTTAGGTCAGTTATAAATACGCATGCAATAATGCGTTGGTATTCTATGTAAGACGAGTAGGTACTTTTGGCAGAAAGTTTCCCAACCAGACCAGTTTCACAATCGAGAAAATCGTATATAATTTTTTTCCAACTGCCTTGGTATAATTTATTGCTTGCAAACCACATTTTTTTCGAAACGTTTATGCTAACTTTCCAGGTTAATTGTTACAGCTCATCCTTTAGGGCCTGTCTCACCACCAACTGATAAAGTCTCTAGAGTGAGACTATTAAACTTATCTGTAAAATAACTACACTATCGGTTTCACATAGAAACATAACATGCTGGATGCATATGTAATATGCACTTTTACATGTCAAACAGTGTTACATATAGCAGATAACTATCTGACACTATCAGGTTACTGGCCCTTAGTCTTATATAAATTTCTTACTTTGTAAAACAGCGTCTTTTAAGTATGATCGTTTTTTATTGTTATGTGTGATCCTTTTAAAGCCAGTTATGGTAAACTCTTATTTATAAACAACACAACGAACTGTCGTTTAGAATTTACTTGCCCTAGCGGCCGAATTAATCTAATCTGTCATTAATACCTAAGATTTCTGTCGTTTCATCTAATAGACGTCTTAAAACACAGATATAAATATACCAGCCATTCATTTAAGACTTTACTGCAAAATTCAAACATAAATTTAATAAATTATTCTACTTTGGTATTCAGACGTTTGGCATTTCGATCGTCATACTTCGATAATGGTGTTTTAATTACTTGTTTAATTTATTTGCCTGCTAATTGATCTTAATGTATTTTACAAGTAAATGCTTAAAAATAGATATCGATTAAATTGTTATCAAGTGGTCACACGTATTAGTGTCACGTTGAGACAACTGGGAGATTGGAATTATATACATCTTTTTTTCTCAATGACTTTTTAACTAAGACTCGGAGACGAAGCACTAGCCTTTTCTAAGTACTTTAAAGTATTGAACTTTATAAACAATTGTACTAGACCACTGCTAGACTTACCTATGTCTTTCATCAGTAATTCTATACTAAAATAATGAAGTAAAGTTTGTGAAGTTGTGGAGATAATCTCTAGATCTACTGAACCTAATCGGTTATCATTATTGAAAATTCTTTTACCAATAGAAATACACATCATTTGTGAGTGTAATAGGCTACGAAAAGCCTCTATATATATCTGACAGACACCCATATATTAAAGACTTCGCTTAATTTTTCATTATTAAACTGTAAATCACACGTTTATCAATCATCAATCTTTTTGACGTCACAAGGTTTTAACAATAAAAAACCTAATATTTGGTAAATAATTATTTCTTTTAAAATAAATGAAACTCAAGATACTCAAAAGCAAGAACTTCAGTATCAACTTGCCCCGGCTTCACACGGGTTCTTTACGGAAACGATAATATTGTCTATGTTACTCTGAGAAGATTTTCTGCTTAATTTTTTAGGACGTCTTCAACAAATATGGTTATATTTCAGCCGAAGCACTCAAAAATTTAACAAATTAAATACGAAATCCTATTGGCAAAAATCGTGTAAAAATCCGTGCAGTAGCTTTTGTGTTTCAACAGACAGACAGACAGACAGATGCGGCGAAAAACTTTGTTTAAATGTGTATATGTAGTGATGTAGTGATGTGCATTTACTTCTTCATTTCTTATCGTCAACTAAATGGTTTTCGTTTAACAATGTTTCAGATGCACCAATCCTGGTCTTCATTCATGGTGGTTATTGGCAAAGGTTATCCCGTGAAATATCGCGCTATCCAGCGTTATCTTTGTACAAAGCCAAAGTGAAATCTATCGTTATCGGTTACGATCTATGCCCCAGCGCAACCCTTCCCGATATCGTGAGCCAAGTAAGAAACGCTGCGAAATTTGTGTTCGAGTACGCTGAAAAAATGGGCTCCAAGTAAGATAATCTTTATCTAATAAATAAATGTAAAAAACGACAGATATAAAATACAACTCCTGTTGAGAATGACAATGAGAATGTAACGTAAACAAAATTTCCTTCAATTTCTTATGTTGATTGAAGAGATTACTGTAATGTTTCTGTTGAAGCGTTAAAAGATTTTAGCAGATAATAATATTTATTACTTATTTATCTGCTAAATTCGTCCTGGGCTTAGGGTTTATTTTATATCTTTTGTGCAAACATTTGTTTCTTTGTTCTGAAATTCTCAAACCACAACACTTTGTCTATGACCAAATTTTCCTTTTTTAAATAATAGTTGCGTAATATACTGTGTGTGGTTGATTATTGTGTGGTTTATGGCGTGTGCATACATCCATAGTAAATTTTAAATAACAAAAGGTAAAGTCGAATACAATAGGAGATAACTGTTTTAACATAACACTTGACTATTTACAGAGGAGTATACTTCGCGGGTCACTCAGCGGGGGCCCACCTGGTGGCTAAAATTCTCGCAAGCGCAGAACTCCTTGAAAACACTCCTGGCTCACATCGCCTGCAAGGAGCGTTCCTCATTTCTGGAGTCTATGACCTGCAAGAAGTCGTACACACGTATGTCAACGACGTTGTCCAATTGCCAAGTGAATGGGCGGTACCTCTGTCACCACAGTTTGATAGTTATACTCACATTCAAGAAAGAAGAACGCGTGTTTACATCATAGCCGCGCAGTACGATAGCCCTACGTTTAAGAAACAGTCTAGAGAGTTCTACGAAATATTACACAATACATGCTTGATGCAGGACATGTATTTGGAGATAAAAGACGGCATGGACCATTTCAACATTGTCGAATGTTTCACTAACGATGACAATTACCTTAAGAGCCTTTTGGTTCACGACATCAGGAAGCATTTACTGTAATTTTTTTTAATTTAACGTTAGGTTAACATGTAGGTTATAGTAATGCATTTTATATTGATATACATTACGTATATACATTCACTTACAATTGTAGGTCGTTGCTATATTCTTGCCGTTTTTTGGCAATTTCTAAAAATGTTTTAATTTTTACTGCCGAGGAAAATAACAAGTAACTTTTATGAAACACAGTTTTAACGAACTTGTTTATAATAGATACATACAATCGTATTTGCATAATAAAATCTGAACCTAAAGATATTTTCCAAACGTCCAGACAAAATTAATGAATAAAGACTATCTTAATAGATATTATTTTGATTAGAGTTAGTATTGGATAAATTATAATATTTAGATATCGTTTATATAGGACAAATGTATTCCAACGAAAATTTATGCCAATGTAAGTCGAGATGGTTTCTCAACGCCTTCCGCATTTATTTCTAAACCTGAATATTCACGCTTACTGTTCAAAAGGAGGTTGAATCATCAGGGATTAACTAAAACTATCTGTCGAGGGTTATATGTGATGCTTTGGTAATAACACTCATTACAGAACAGTATAGCGTGGTTTGATTCACTTTGAGTCAACAAACCATTGCACGGTACAGACGTGGTTCTGTAACGTAGGAGTTTCCAAAAGGTTAAAATTAGGATCAACACAATTTAATAAAAATGATGACCTTAATTTACGCCAAAAACGTTGTGGTGGATTATAAAATAATCATATTGCTTATTTTATTTCATAAAATGATTTTATTTCTCTTCTTCACACATACACTACAGATAAAATATAAATAAGTCGCACAAGTACATAAACTATTTTAGTCCTAAGTCTAGTCTAAATAATGCCTTTTAATTGTAAGTTATTTGTAAGGAGTTAAAAACATAAAAATAATTAGTATAGTTTGTTGATATTGTATAATTTTATACCTAAACCTAGTTGTTTAACTAAGATATTGATATATTATATAAATTTGATCTTTCCAAAATAATTGTTTTCGACATTAGTTAAAAAAAAATCGAGAGTATTATTATTATATTGGTTAAGTCCTTTTAAAACAAATAAATTATTTTGCTTAGTGCATAGTAGGCATAATATTAATTTATGAAAAAGTCAATACGTGCTTTGATTAATTCGAAATTAACAAATCTATTGCCATCGTGGTTACGTCAAATCGTGACAATGCTCGGAACATCAAACCGATCGCACTTTATAAGAGTTCAAGAGGTTGCTAGTTTTTTTTTCTAAGAGGTGTCAATTGTAATTCTTAGGTCAATCAATATGTGTCAATTTAAATAATTTCTATATGAGTGTTGAATGGGAGAAAAAGTCGAATTAATGATCTTCAATTTACTGCTACTAAGGGCTTGGTTTAAAACAATATTCGTCTGATGTTGTAATTTGCAAATTTTACATAAAACTGTGAATTTAAAAGGAGATTTTTTAAGTGCATTGTTTGATAAACCACGGTCCATATACATATAAACAACTAAGTTAGGTTTTAACTTGTAATAAGAATATGATTGTGTAGAATTTAATTTTAATATATAATAAATTACTATAAGAAAGTTATGTTTTATATTAATATGTGTTCATTCAACAACAAAATAAGATTTTCATCTACTACTTGATATTGTTTTATTTCATTTTAATGTTCGACGAAAGAAGAAGTAAATGAAACCATGAAATATTGAAATCACTTTATGGGGCATTTTCCTCACATAACTGCGATGCGATGCGATGCGCCGTCGCACAATGCGTTGCGATTTCGCAGTTATGTGTTGCGTAGATAGACTAAATTCATGCGATCGAAGCTTCACTGTAATCTTTTTATAAATACTAGTGGTCGCAAAAAGAAATTTATTCAATATTATTTTTCTTTTTTTTCAGCTTTTTGCATCCTCCATATAAACTTTTAACTATATGAAATTTCATATTATTCCGTTCACATAATTTTCGTACAAACTTTTTGCATCACGTATTAATGTATAGCTTTTTTTTTATGGACGAGGGGGCAAACGAGCAAACATATCGACTGATTGGAAGCGATTAGCGCCCGCAACAGCAGAGGTGTCACAGGTGCGTTGCCGGCCTTTGGGGGAGGGGTAGGTTCATGGACCTCCAGTATCCTCACTCACTCGTTGACACACAGCGTAAGCGTTGTTTCACACCGATTTTCTATGAGGCCATAGTATCACTCCGTCGACCCGGCCTATTCTTGCCGAAACGTGGCTCTCCCACGGTAAAAATATTATAAATAAAAAAAAATTGTATTTTTGTTTTGAAATGAAAAATATATTCTCAATTTCCTACGATTATTTACACAATACCAATGTAAAAACATATCTTTAATTTGTTTCTTTTTCTTTTGTTTTTCATTTTGCATAGTAAAAAAATACAATTTACGGTTGCACCGTTTTATGTCTAGAATCCGAAGCCACGCGACGCTAGGCAATGCAAACTTAAGTACATGATTAATTGCTCTCATTGTATTTTCAACTTTAAACTTACCAATTTAAATGAATTTATTAGTTTAAACACTTTACTTGTTGTGTTTTAACTTCAAATTCTACTTGAAACTGAAAATATTTACGTTATTTAATTGCTGTTAAAAGGTCTGAAAAGCTATTTAATTATTGGGGATGAAAAACATTAAACCGAAGTATGATTAAAAGCAATGTAACCAGGTTTTATACTATTTAGCTTATTAAAAAGCTGTGTCACGGTGATTACATCTCCTAAAATTAGGTGGTGACTTTGGTGGTGGCCTTGATTGCGTCTCGGTTAGGATAGTGTATGATGTCCACAGGCCAGGTGGAGTGATAATTAGGGTAAGATGGCTGGCAGGAGCTGAATGCGAGAAGCCAGGATCGAACCAGGTGCAACTGCAGAGACATGTGTGACCTGTGCCTAGCAATGGACTGCGATTGGTTCAGAAACGGATAACCGTTGAATGCGGACAGCAAAGGACCGGTTGTTGCCGAGAGCGACTTTTACAGTTACTAGCTTCTACACGAGGCTTCGCTTACACAGGCTTTCATCCCCTGATTTACCCCCTTAGGGGCAATATTTAGAAAAATACTAAAATACGTATTTCGTTACTTTAACTCCACTATATTTTTACAACATTTTAAGCAAATTCATCAAAGGAATAAAAAGTTTCATACAAACTTTCATCCCCTGATTTACCCCGTTAAGGGTGGAATTACCGAAGCGTGGTACCGTGGGAGAGCCACGCTTCGGCATGAATGGGCCGACTCGACCGGAGTGATACCACGGCCTCACAGAAAATGTCAGTCAGTCAGTCACCTTATATATATAATATATAGATATAAGTATATAAATACTTATTTGCCCAGTAATATTTTATCTACTTTAATTTCTGGACTCATTCCTAATTAGCCGCAGTAACAAACAGCAGACCACCAGTTACGGTTATTCGAAAACTTATTTTTTTTTACTTATCGAACAGAAAAGGAATTTTTATAATGAAAAGAACTTTCTATTTTGTCATTTTAAAGCAATTCTTCTTGTATTATTGACTGAAGGCATTTATACAATTCGTTAGCGTCGTAAGCACTTTTAATGGAGAGCTATTACTTACATTTTGAAGCCGTCAAGGAAATTATGTCTAAAGTACCTATCCGCAAGCGTGAAATTGAATAATGCAGGCAATAACGCCGTAAGGAGTTCACCGCGTCACGTCGCTCTTTACAAGCAAATGTTCCACGACAGATAAAATCCTTAACTGTAACTGTCTTTCCTGTTTATTTTCTTATAATAATTGTTTTTTGGTAATTTCTTGATCTATTAAGCGACTTTAGTCGTAGTTGTAGTCTATACTAAAATATAACATCTAAATTCGAAGACGAAAATTAATTTCGCCTTTCAACTTAATATCGTTTATGCTCATAAATATTTGCGTGTATGTGTATACACTTGCTCACAACTTCAACATAATTAAGTTCAAAATATTTGCCATTTAAAACGTCTACAGCAAGTTGGAAAGTTCACACACTTGGTGAAATGTGTTTACTTATACTTACTTATTTGCGTCTCTTCGAAAGTACGCGAGGCCTATTTCACTGGTCTCCCCCTTCTTGACGTTTAAATTAATTCCTAAAGCCATTTGTTTTCTTTGATGTTTAGTATAAATATAACGAACATTACGTTTCAAATTAAAAACCAATATTAAGTGCGAGACTGACTTACTTTAAGTTGGTTTGTGTTCACAACTCAAGTTCAGACACCAAATGAACTCGAATCTTGTTTCGACATATGTACGTCCGTTTAAAAGATTGCATACATCTATTTTTCAGGTTCGTACTCTTTGGTGATTTAGTTATCAAAATAATCAAAACTAATATTATCTAAGATGAATACTAATTTAGTGAAATTAATTATTAAAATTTACTCTCTGACTCTAGGGTTTTGATTTTAGTTAATACTAGCTGAACCCCGCGGTGTTACCCGCGGCTATTGTTGTACCGCGAGTAACGCCGCGGGACAAAGTTAGTCTAAAAAAAGTAGCCTAAGTTACTCCCCGGATCATCAGCTACCTGCCAGTAAAAGTCCCGTCAAAATCTGTCCAGCCGTTCCAGAGATTACCCGGAACAAACAGACAGACAGACAGACAGACAGACAGACAGACAGACAGACAAAAATTTTTTAACTACATTTTTGGCATGTGTACCGTGTATACATACATATGCATTTAGTAAAAAGCGGTTATTTTAATATTACAAACAGACACTCCAATTTTATTTATTTGTGTAGACTAGCTGAACCCCGCGGTGTTACCCGCGGTTATTGTTGTACTGTGAGTAACACCGCGGGACAAAGTTAGTCTAAAAAAAGTAGCCTAAGTTACTCCCTAGATCATCAGCTACCTGCCAGTGAAAGTCCCGTCAAAATCCGTCCAGCCGTTCCAGAGATTACCCGGAACAAACAGACAGACAGACAAAAAAATTTTTAACCACATTTTTGGTATATTTACCGTGTATACATACATATGCATTTACTAAAAAGCGGTTATTTTAATATTACAAACAGACACTCCAATTTTATTTATTTGTATAGATGTAGCAAATATCTAAATTATAAACAAACTAAGTTGTTTGTGGAATGTGCTTTTCTATTTTTAGAAGCGCCTGTATACAAGCTATTTATTAATAAGTATTTAATATAATAGTGCAAAATTTCTTACTACAAAAATTAACAAACAAATAAGTTGTCCTTTTCAGTTTTTGCTGTACCAAAAGTTTGTGATTTTGACCATCATCTTACAAAGGAGATCCCTTTTTACCTTGGCTTAATAATATTTTGGTAACCGTTTTGTGGTCAGTAAAAACAATGTTTTGTGGCAAGAGGAATTTATGTAACATTCGTAGCACAATTGTCTTTTAAGGCGTAAGAAGTTAATTTATCAGAGAGTAGACACATTTTAAAGTATGGTGATGAAAGCCCATTACAATGAAATTTCGGCAGGGAGATACTTTGCTGCTTGAGGAAGGATATAGGCTATTTACCGCGGTAATCGAACGCGGGCGGAGCCGCGAGCAAAAGCTTGTTCAATATACAAATGAAAAACAGTGGTACGATGGACGGTATCATGGTCTACAATCTCGTCCAGGCAACCTTTAGATGAACTACCTAAACTATGTATGTGTTTAATATGTCATTTGTGGTGTACTTTTACAATCACTTTCAATAATATAACTATTATTACAAAGCAAAATCACACATATATAAATACGAATACATACACACACACACACACAATACATAAAAGTATTCACAGACTTATGTTTTACTTTATATATGTATAAATCACTGGCTATATTGATAATAAGCGAATGTTTGTATTTTTGTACATCACCGGGATGTGCCGTCTAAACCTTAACGCTCTATTTTCATAACATTACAGCTCATAGTGTACATTTAGTAATAGCTATAGAGTTATAAACACATTCTGAAAACAAAACATTTTACTTGAGACATCACATAATACTTACAAAATTTAAATATGTAAACTTTGAGAAAATGTATTATCCTGAATAAATATTTTGTCAATAGATTTGCAATATAATGTAAATACAACTCACAAAAGTTTTATTCTCTATAAAACAATAATCTATACAAATAAATAAAATTGGAGTGTCTGTTTGTAATATTAAAATAATAGCTTTTTAATCAATGCATATTTATATATACACGGTACATTTACCAACAATGTAGTTAAAAATGTTTTTGTCTGTCTGTCTGTCTGTTTGTTCCGGGTAATCTCTGGAACGGCTGGACGGATTTTGACAGGACTTTCAGGTAGCTGATGATCCGGGGAGTAACTTAGGCTACTTTTTTAGACTAACTTTGTCCCGCGGCGTTACTCGCGGCACAACAATAACCGCGGGTAACACCGCGGGGTTCAGCTAGTCAAATATAAAAATCGTTTGTGAAAATCAAAAGTTTTCGCTCTATGTACTAAGTTTTAATCTTTATAAGGAATAATGTGCTTGAAGAGCTTATGTATGCGAAAAGAAAACATGTGAAACAGAACTTTATCGTAGCACAATTTAATACATTTGTATTCGGAGTTTCATAAGCATTATCGTAAAGTTGCTTATAACTAAGTGTTCTTTTGAACTAATGCTCAATCAATTTAGAGTAAGAAAATTTTTAAGGAATTTTGTGACTTTTTCTTGAACTAAGGCGTGTAAAACTGTCAGCAGTCTCGTTACTATGGATCAGAGCGCCGTGTTTGAAATTGATTAGTATTACTTTTATGAATGTACTCAATCTACCTATCAATTCTACCATGGGAGAGCCACGCTTCGGCATGAATGGGCCGGCTCGACCAGAGTGATACCCCACTCACAGCGCCTCACAGAAAACCGGTGTGAATAAGTGCTTGCACTGTGTTTCACCGAGTGAGTGAGGATACCGGAGGCCCATACCCCCACCCCCTATCTCCCCTCTCTATCCACCAAACGCTAGCAACGCACTTGTGACGCCTCTGATGTTTGCAGGTGTCCATGGGCGGCGGTAATCGCTTACCATTAGGCGATACGTCTGCTCGTTTGCCCGCCTATTCCATAAAAAAGACAATGAATAAAAATACTTGACTTCATCACATGACGTTGTCGGAACTAAAGGAAATGAATGTTTAGTTCATAAACAAGAACAACCATTAAAGTTCTGTATTTATAAAAATTGCGTCTTAGGCAAATTTATACGCGGCCTGATTTAAAAAGCGACAAATATTTACAACATTATCGTCGCTTGTTTACTGAGTAAATTACTTATTTCGTAACAAATGACGGCGTGGTGGATGGATTTTCTGTGCTAAACAATTTATTTTAATATTTTAGGCCTCATTGCGACGAGGTAAGCGAATTCTAAATATTTGTTTGCACAAACTTCAAATTTAAAGTATGTCAAAGAGGCAAAGTCTTTTATCTTTATAAACTAGCAACCCGCCCCGGCTTCGCACGGATTCATTATGGAAAATATAATAGGCCTATGTTTCCCTCAGGTGTGCGGCTTAATATTTCCCGATATCTTTAACAAAAGGGGATCTTTTGAGGCACTGACTTCCCAATAACGATTGCCATAAATGTTTATGATAACCGGGACTGACAGCTTAACGTGCTCTCCGAGGCACGGGCAGAAAATACCTTAACCCATACTCCGGGCTGCTATTAAGAATTTTTGTAAGAAAAACACAACAGCAGTCCGACCCGGGAATCGAACCTCAGACCTCTTGATCAGCAGTGGCTTACGCTAACCACTAGGCCAATGAGGCTACCTCAATATATACTAAAAAAATAACAAATTATATAAGAAAACCTTCCTCAAAAATCACTCTATCTATAAGATAAAAACTGCATAAAAATCCGTGCAGTGCTTTTAAGATTATCGCGAACAGAAAGACGCGCCGAATTACTTTATTTATAATTTATACTGATGTTTATTTATCAAATAAATGCATTTCTATATAAAACTCATACTAAAATTAAATTCTTCCTTAACTCCTAAAAACTAAGACTCAGATAAAATATTAAAAAGAAGCCTACATATCGTTATCTAGTCGCCCAATTGTATGTAAATATTATATATGTATCTTACGTATATTTTAACAATAAGTGTCAAAAATATTCTTTTTTATATACTTTATCACCTCAAATATGATATCAAAGCTTTAGCCTATCTACGATAAAGTTATTACAATAACGAGGAACCCCACAAAGAATTCAGTTAAATTCAATAAGCCGTTTCGTCAACCACTTAGCTAGAATTTTTCCTTTCTCCTTTGTGGTATAATTTGTTTTATAATATCTTACTTATTTATTTAATCTTAAACATAAGGAAACTGTGTATAGGCAGGATTATTCTTCTATTAGGTAATTGACTTGAACAGAATAAAATGTTTCTATACCTTTTTGTTTGTATTTTTAAATTTCATAATCACTGTTCTCTCCGACCGTAACTGCTACAAAAGAAAATAATATGCAAATGTGTGTTGTGTACCAAAATTTATTACACGAATAAACTTTTACCGGGCACAGCCCTATTCCCTGAATATTTATTACAGAAAAACAATTAAGAAAATATTTTTATTAGGTTTTTGTTACTATTAACCTATACAAATTAACTTAATGTTGACTTATAATATGCATGTACTGGCTGAGCCCCGCGGTGTTACACGCGGTATGGCATCATCTGCGGGCAACGCCACGGGGCGAAGTTAATCTTAAAAAGTATCCTAAGTTACTCCTTATATCATTAGCTACCTATCTGTGAAAGTCCTCTCAAAATCTGTCCAGCCTTTGCAGAGATTACATTAATCAGAAGAGGAAGTACTAGTAGGTGTATATTGGACAAGTTCTTTGCTAAGCCCATACTTAGAGACGGAGTTAGCAAATTTTTTAAATATTACGCATAAAACTTCAAAGACGTTTGCAGACGACGTGCAAACAGCTACTAATGACCTTTTATACCGTCCGAGAGCGTCTTGGTTCCCAATTGTTTGATCATTCCCTTTACGCCGTTTACCTGCCGTCACGGATCTTGAGAACAAATTCGCGTTTAATTTACTGCGTCTTTCTGAAGAAATCGATTTTTTTGTATAAATTTAACAAATGGTGTAAGAATAAATATCAGTTTAATTGTTTACATAAAGTTGTGTTCAACTGTGTACAATAAAAACTAGTACTTTACATTAAATAAATAATTGTTTTAAAGCCACACATTTGAAACTTTAAAGAAATTCTTATCTTTCGAACGAATATGTCTCGTCTTTGAGTCACAGATGTCGATGGGCGATGGTTATCGCTGATCATCGGGTAATCATCTATACAAATAAATAAAATTGGAGTGTCTGTTTGTAATATTAAAATAACAGCTTTTTAATCAATGCATATGTATGTATACACGATATATATACCAAAAATGTAGTTAAAAAAATTTTTGTCTGTCTGTCTGTTTGTTCCCGGTAATCTCTGGAACGGCTGGACGGATTTTGACGGGACTTTCACTGGCAGGTAACTGATGACCCAGGGAGTAACTTAGACTATATTTTTTAAACTAACTTTGTCCCGCGGCGTTACTCGCGGTACGACGATAACCGCGGGTAACACCGCGGGGTTCAGCTAGTCACAACTAAATCTTAAAAGTATTTAAACATATCTGAAAATTTTGACTACTAGTCAAACGCATTCCAATGTAGGATATTTCTGAACACATTTATATTTTATCAACCAATCGCTGTCTGCTGCAGAATCACGATTCCTCCAAGGAGCGCCGACCACTCGGTCTTGGGGAATTTGAATCCAACTGCTGCCTGCCTCTTTCTTCAAATTATCGGTTCATCCTGCCCCCACCCTACACAGACACTACACTACAGTGAGATATACTGCAATTTAATTTTCTATTTTTAAGAAGTCTTTAGAATTTAAAATTCATAGACAAGTTAAAAGTAAAAACCAATATAAAACTGAGGGATACTCGTTATGAATTCTTAACAAAGTTCTTTTGTCGAATGGAATGCAAAACAAAATTTCCTAAAACTCGCAACAATTAGGAATCATTTACATTTAAACAAGACTGTTTGTTCTGTACAATACCACGTCTATATTGATGAACAATATGGCCAATATTTCTTAAGGTTTTGTTTTTTTATTTTATTGGCTATAATATTTTGCTACATAAAAGTAGGACGTTTCCTAAGCAATTCTATGCCTTCACTGCTTTCCCATTGTGGGAAAAACATGAAGAAATTCATTTCAATAGATCCAAATGCTTAGTAGGGTGTATTGTCCCGATATTCTTTCACCATATAAATCTATCGACTCTTCATATCGTGTGTATCGTACGCGATTTAGAACGACAGACTCTGAAGTTCAGATCAGATTGTGTAGACGTTTTATTTCCTTCGTTAAAGACGTGAAGCAAACAGGATAAATGAAAATAAAATAATTTCATTTGCTTTTGACATTTATCGTACAAGCTGTCTATTATATGACAGACTGGCTGAGTCCCGCGGTGTTACCCGCGGTTATTGTCGTACCGCGGGTGACGCCGAGGGGCGAAGCTAGTCTAAAGAAAGGCTAGCCTAAGTTACTCCTTGGATCATCAGCTTTCTGTCATTGAAAGAGCCGTCAAAATCAGTTTAGCCGTTCCAGAGATTATCCGGAACAATCAGACAGACAGACAGACAAAAATTGAAAAAAATAGAAATACATACATCTAAAAATCTACATATCGTTTTCTATATAACTGTTGTTTACGTCATCAAATCTTGTCAATTCGCAATTTGCGTGGTAATGTAGATCACCGAAGTAAATTTCTCACTTACTTTTAAAGTTCGAACAGGTAATGTTAAAAGGTTTCTTGCGTGATTGACATTGACATCAAAGTATATACACGCGTACTTCTATTCAGTAATCCGGGAGTTGACAACTTGTCAAAGAAAGTTTTATGAGATTCTCGTATTTTATAATAATTTTATAAGAATAGTCTTAAAGCACCTAACATTTTTTTTTTACCTTTAAATCATATAAATTAAAGTATATTAAATTAATAAATTGAAATAATTTTTTTTTTAATTAATTAATTTACAGTAAAGTGATTGTTTTTCAAGTCATTGTTTTTAGGATAAAACTTTACTGAAGCTGGATTCTGTATATTGTATGATTAGCCGACCCACGCAACCTCGTTTGCGTCACATAATGCCCGTAGCGTGATAATTTTCCCCCGTTTTTGTAACATTTTTCATTGTTGCTCCGCTCCTGTAGGGCTTAGCGTGATTATATATACCCTATAGCCTTCCTCGATAAATGGGCTATCTAACACTGAAAGAATTTTTCAAATCGGACCAGCGGTTCCTGTGATTAGCGTGTTCAAACAAACAAACAAACAAACTCTTCAGCTTTATATATTAGTATAGATAATATACTGTACCTAAATGTAAAATTAACCCTACTAACAAAGTACCTACTTCTAATTTTTTGTATCCAGAAGAACATAATCAGAACACACCCAAATTTTTGTAGCCAAATAATTAGTCAATTTATTATTATTATTATTTATTTCATAAAGAAATATTTCCAATATTTTAACGGAAATGTGTTGGGCTTCCGTTCTCTTTTAAAAAAATAATAATCTTAAGTTGTTTGTTACAAACCGACATAAAATTAAATATGGTGTATTATGAATCATAGAGGTAATGGTTTGAACATGTTGAAACATGTTGTGTGAAAGTTCTTTGTTACAAACCGACTCGAGATTTTAAAATATTGAGTCGGTGAGAGTAACAAACAACTCCTATGTGATTTGATTCATAATAAACCATAACTTAGAAATAACTTAAAAAAATGAGGATCCATTAAAGCGAGTAAATGCCTGTCAGATTCATACGAAAGCCATTTTTTTTAAAGTAAATAATACCTATTTGTACCTCCAACTTTATTTATGTAACTAGCTGAACCCCGCGGTGTTACCCGCGGTTATTGTTGTACCGCTAGTAACGCCGCGGGACAAAGTTAGTTTAAAAAAAGTAGCCTAAGTTACTCCCTGGATCATCAGCTACCTGCCAGTGAAAGTCCCGTCAAAATCCGTCCAGCCGTTCCAAGGATTACCCGGAACAAACAGACAGACAGACAGACAGACAGACAAAATTTTTTTTAACCACATTTTTGGTATATGTATCGTGTATATATACATATGCATTAATTAAAAAGCTGTTATTTTAATATCACAAACAGACACTCCCATTTTGTTTATTTGTATAGATATGAAAAAAATTGTGTGTGTCAGCTCCGACGCACGACTGGAGTTTACTTCTTAAGTACGAATGTCTAAACATACGCAAAAAGAGTTTATCCAACTGAAAATAAGATTAATACCATATGAAAGGATAATTTTAATTTAGTTTATATATTTATATTTTTTACATATACCATTGTATATATTTTACATTCACCGCTAGTAAGATGATTACCCCTAATTATCACTCTGATAATTCTGCTTATGAGTCTGCTATATCTTCCGACGAAGACAGTTTTGCTTCCTTAACTGAGACATTGGGTGAACGCCTACGGTGTAAATTCAGCAACCAATCGAAGCATCTGCTTAATGTATGTCACCTTAATGCACAGAGCCTGCCCAGTCACTTTGGAGACTTGGCGGAGGCTTTCAACGACACAAACGTACATGCCATCCTGATATGAGAGAGTTGGCTCAAGCCAAATCTTCTTTCTACCTACTACCCCCTCACAGACTACATTCTTGTACGAAATGATCGTGTCGGTAGGAGGGGTGGCGGAGTTGCTATATACATTCACTGTTTCCTTCCCTTTAAAATTCTAGCTTCTTCCCCTCCCGGCTCCACCACCGCTGAATTTCTATTTCTTGAGGTCTCTGTGAGGGGAACCAAAATGGTTCTGGGGGCTGTTTATTGTCCTCCTTCGATTGATTACTTCTCCAGTCTGGAAGCAGTACTGGAATATTTAGTGTCTGCATACGCTCATCACAGGCCCTAGTTGGCTTTCATCCGCAGGTCCTTCAGCCTTAAGCCTCGTCACGCAGGACTCCTTCCTCCTTCTGCATGGTTTCTTCACAGCCACAGGAAGGGCTGAGTGACCACTCCTAGAGCCGCTGCCTCACGGATACAGGCGATCCGTCTTTCCCCACTGCTCAAGGTAGCTCGTGTTTGGAGGACTACAGCCGAAGCGTCCACAGAAGAATACAGATGAAATAAGTCCTTACTCAGGATCAGATAGAAGAAAAAAGTCCTTTTCACAGTTGTTACACCCTCTTTTATAAGTTTGTTGTCGATACATCTAGAAGGTTATCCCCTCCTGATGTCGACCTGAGAGAAAAATGACATTACAATGTCAAACTGAATTTATATAATGTTACAAAATTAAAAAGGTAATATATTTCGTATACTTTGGTACACAGATCTATGCAACTTGTCTGTTAGTGTAATCATACAGGGTAGGTATCGATGAAACTAACGCCATCTGGCGCATTTATGGTTAAACAGACAGCAAGCCACTTGACCGCGCGTTGCCCTAGATACATTTATCACCTCAGCGAGAGGGAGGTCGCTGTTATAAATTTTAAAAGACAATTTAAATATTATATTAAAAAACGAATGTTACACTAGTATGAAGTAAATTTTAAAATTTTACTTCATAGTAGCTATAGTTAGCTACTATGAAGTAACCACCATCACCTCATGGCTCCTACAACCACTACGTGACAAAAATGTGCATACATGATTGGGTGCACTTTTTTGGTGCGCACGCACCAAGAGCTAGCGCTCTTGGTGCGTGCGCACCAAAAAAGTAACGAGGTCATTCATCAGTAGATTTTACCTCTCATATTTTTCTCATACCGGGCGCCTTATATATGAAAATCGATTCTTAAGGAGTAAACTCCAAAAATATGTTCTCCAAGGATATTAATTTATAGAATTTCTAGCTGACCCACGCAACTTCATCTTTTTTTTTATTTTTTTTTTATTTTATTTATAACAAATGTGATACATTTAGGTACATATTAAATAATTTCGCCAAACTGCATGACAGTTTGTTGGCGAACCTGTGCGCTCATTTTTACAATATTAAATATGTAAACACATTTAAAACAATATGCACATTTATGTTTCAATTTACATACACTATAAAATTATTTTATCAAATAGACATTTTTTCAAACCTAAGTAGACTTTAAGATACATTTGATAGTAGTAATATTGCTAATCTTCAATTTGATCATTAAACATTTGTAACAATAGTTCTTTTAACTTTTTCTTAAATATATTTAAGTTTGAACAATTTTCTTCAAGTAATATTTTATTATATAGCCTTGGTATCATAAACATATGTGTTCGTTCACCATAGTAATTACATGAAACAGGCTCTTTGTATTTGTTTCTTACAGCTTGTCTGAGCATACAATGTGGAGCTTTAGGTATCTTAAACTCTGTTTTATTATATTGTTCGACAGTTAACATATATTGAACTTTTTGATGCACCGGTAATATATTACATATTTTAAACAATTTCATATAGTTTTTATTACATTTATTTTTAGTGTTTTTATCTACCATAATCTTTAGGAACCTACTTTGTATATTCAACACTTTATCCAAATACGTTTTAAAAGTACGCCCGTAAGCACTCAGACCATAGCTCAAAATTGCGTCAACCAGTGCATGATATAACATAAAAAGCGTGGCTCTGTTCGTTACATATTTAAGTTGCTTGAATTTATACAAAACAGACCTTAATTTGTTACATACAATATCGATGTGGAATTTCCAGTTAAAATGACAATTTATTGTTAAACCTAAGTATTTATATTGTTCCACAAATTCTATTTCTTATCTATCTGCGTATCTATCTATATATATATATATCTGCGTTTCCTTTCAATTATGCCCGGCTCTTGGTCTAGTCATCATAATAATTATCCAATCGAAGGTACGTCATTAAAAAATACAATTAAAAAAAACGTAAAAATAGTTTTTATAGTTTCGGAGTGCCTCGTCCCCAACAATGTGCCACGGGAATTAGTACGAGTAAAATCAAAATGTAAACTTAAAGTAATTAAAATCTGTTAATCTTATATTTCAAGTTAGAACATAATATTCCCTAAAGATTGGCAGATTTACCAGATCGTCGAACCTTAATACTATCTCTTGTGTCAGGTAAATAGAGTCCCGTTTTCTCACAGGAAGTGGTTAGTCGCTTCGCTACTTACACTGAATAATATGTAAGCTTTATGAAGTTCTACCTACCTCTTAAGATGTATAAGCATGAGTATCAAAAAGGTCTTATTACTTCAGTAAAATAAAAACAGTTTATTTGAGCATTTAACTAGTACGTTCTGGCTTCTCCACTGGCTGATCCGGCAAACTTTGTTGCCCATATAAATTATTCCATTAAAAAAGGGGTTTGTTGTATCATACCATAGAGCAATTTAAAACAAAATATTCGCGAAAAAAATGTGTAGGACAAAATACGACCCATTCTGAGACCGACCAAAAATGCAAAAAAACATAAAACAATTGGCAGAAAACTTATAACTTAGAATGTTATTTGTAAATTTATGTGTAAAATTAGAATTTTGATTATGTTTAAATTATAATTATCAACATTCGACATTAGCATGTCGGTGACCCATAAAATATTCCCCTACCAAAAAATGCTTAACGCGTCCAAAGAAATTTTCACTTCGAAAATGTCATGTCAGTATGTCGGTGACGCGAACTCATAAGGCTTTCTCCTACTTTGGTAGGAGAAAACCAAACAAGAAAGGTAGAAAAAGTGCTCAACGCGGCTAAAGAAGTTTAAATTGAAAAAATATGGTCAAGTCGTTTTGGATTACAAACACCGTGACACAAGATTATACTAGCTGAGCCTCGCGGTGTTACCCGCGGTCTTGTTGTACCTTTACAACAGCAAACGCTGTTAACCCCTCTCAAATATTATTAAATAGATTTAAACTAGCATTATCGTTAGGTGAGATTTTTAATAATACAACCAAAGGGCATTATGGCTTAAAAGCTATTTTCGTCGCACACGTTAATTTGAAGAATTTTGCAGTTGAACGATTTTCTATGTCTCAATGGGGAACATCAGAGCGCTAAATGTAGGCACTGCGGTGTAATCGAAGCAACTGTGCGGAAAATCATATCAAAACTTGTTTGTTGTTGTACCATGAAGGTTTCATTGATGTGGGGATACCCTTTACATCAATGAAATCTGCGATTCGATGATACATTGGCAAGTATCATAGCTAACAGCCGTTTAAAAAGAGAAGGATAGCTGAAAACGTACGATGGAATAGCTGATCATATTAGGAGTAACTTAGGCTACTTCTTTCAAACTAGCTTCGCCCCGTGCCATTACCCGCGGTTGTTTTCGTAGTTCGGTAACATCGCTTGAATTTGCATGGTATATACTCGAACATATATACCCAAACAAAATTTAAACTTTTTTCAAATCTAATTTCTTTATTTCTGAATTAATTTAAATGTATTATAGGTACATCTTCGAATTCAGGTGAGTGAGTGGACAGTGTTGGGCAACGAATTTTATGTGCCTCCAACACAAAGAGAGTCTTGCAACAAAGCTAGGTGATTAGGATGTCTGGCTGACCGCGGCCAAACAGTTAATAGTTATGATATATAGCATTACTTACCCGCGGCTAAACCAGCGTATATGCTGGTTACTGCGGTAAAGAATGACGTGTATCTTTTCTTAAGAATCATAGTATCTCCATACTAAATTTCATTACAATCGGTGCAGCGGTTTATCCGTAACAGGATAACAGATGGAGAGACAGAGTTACTTTTAAATCTATACAAATAAACAAATTGGGGTGTCTATTTATAATATTAAAATAACCAAATATATATGTAGACACGGTACATGTACCAAAATATTTTTTTTTACAATTTTTGTCTGTCTGTGTGTCTGTCTCCCTATTTGTTCCGGCTAATCTCTGGAACGGTTGGACCAATTTTGATGGGACTTTCACTGATATGTAGCCAATAATGTAAGGAGTAACTTAGGTTATTTTTTTTTAGATTAGCTTCGTCCCTCTTTCCCGCGGTTATTGTCGTATCGCGGGGTTCTGCTAGTTTATAATATGAATACGGATTATTATCTACTCTGTGACTGTAGTATATAGGTATATAAGGTGTTATTTGGTCGGTCAGTCAAGTCCTAAAAAAGTTTGAATACGAGAGTTATTTCACGTAGTTTAGTATACTGTCTACTCTACAATAATTAACAATATTCAATATTTAATCAAGGAGGTCATGGGCTGTCAGTGCTAGTGTCAGTGTCGGATGTTAAAATTATCAAACTCTTATTCAAAAGTAACTTTTTTTCTATCGAGTTTTATTTTTATTAAAATATAAATTGTGCCTACTACAGAGCAGTATAACTTACTGTAGGGATTTACTTAAATATCTTCAGTTCAGAGTTGTTTCGTAACAATATATGTATTATACATTAGTATACATACATTAGTACATATTATTAACATAATTATATTCTTCTATCCGTACAAAAATGAGGTTAGTTGGGCAACAACAAAGAAAAAGAAGCTTAGTAACTTTGATAAAACTGCGGAATCATTCCTAGTTTGTTAGTCTTATTCTTCGCAAAGATGAAAGTAAAACAAACAACTTTGTGTATCTCAAAAAAATATATAGGTAAAGGGAATATAAATAATGTAAACTTTGCTTCTGAAATATGTTAGTGATGTTTCAGGAGGTGAAACTTAGATACTGTTTTGTCGGTAAATAGAGATCTTTGTATACGAGAAACATTTATTTGTGTTTATGTTCTAACCTGGTTGATTTGGTGTATTATTTTATTTATTCTTATGGATTCTAATAACAACTACTAAGTGTTTGTTTCTTCAGCTCATATATTAGAAAAGTCACAAAATTCAAGTTCAATAATAAATTTTCGTAATAACAAATAGATTTCTTTTCTATAATGTATTTTATGTATTTTTTTTTTCAAACGTAAGGCAAATCAGAGGTATGTAATACCTTTTAATAAGTGATCGCGTTAATTCCCGTAAAAATAATTGTTAATGTATTTTATACATTGAATCTTAGAGCATAATTGTTATAGAATGATCATTATTGTGTAATTACATAATGTTTATTTCATTCGTTCTGCTTAGCTGATTCAAAGTAAAAATTGTTTTACATTTGCTTTTCCTTTCAAAGAGTACGATTTTAACCGATCCCATTGTTTTGTTCTTCACTCCATAAACTAAGTAATACATATATGTAAGCCCACATTATTTTGCTAACTTAATATTATTAACACAGCTTTCGAATAAAGTAAACGTTTAGAATTCCTACAGGCTTTATATATTTTTTTTAATCCTCTTTATTTACTTGCCTATGCCTTTTTTTAGCATTTTGTCACTACCTCACAATTTTTTTTATTAGTTTAAAAATAACAATTTAAAATTTTAAAACGATAAATTTAAGAGATAATTTTAGTATCGATATATTTTCACTTAGATACTCTCAATGTTCCTAAAATTTAGAAGCCTAATTTAGTGATAAAAGGGTGAGATAAACCATAAATTAATATGACATCAAAGTGAAGAAAATTAAGAAGAATCTTTCTATGTATAAACTACGTTACCTATATAAATCTATACAAATAAATAAAATTGGAGTGTCTGTTTGTAATATTAAAATAACAGCTTTTTAATGAGTACATATGTATGTATACATGATACATATACCAAAAATGTAGTTAAAATTTTTTTTGTCTGTCTGTCTGTGTGTCTGTTTGTTCCGGGTAAACTCTGGAACGGCTGGACGGATTTTGACGGGACTTTCACTGGCAGTTCGCTGATGATCCGGGGAGTAACTGAGACTACTTTTTTTTAGACTAACTTTGTCCCGCGGCGCTACTCACGGTACAACAATCACGGCGGGTAACACCGCGGGGTTCAGCTAGTTGTTAAATATGATTTATTAATCATTTATTTGATTACTGTGACTTATAAGATCAAGTTACTCATAAGTTTAAGATTATATTAATATAACGTTGAAAATAGTTACACGAAATGTTATATAGAGTCTTAGTATCAATACATCAGGGCTTCCAACTGAAACATTAAAACATAATAATTTTGTTGAAATGTTGAAAATCTTGAAGGCTTGCCTGTAACTTGCGTTCTAACCCTGTGGTTTTAGCAAGAGAAGCTATATAAATTTTCTATACAAATAAAGAAGAATTTTGTGTCTGTTTGTAATATTAAAATAACCGCTTTTTACTAAATGCATATGTATATACACACGGTACGTATACCAAAAAAAAATGTAGTTAAAAATGTTTTTGTCTGTCTGTCTGTTTGTTCCGGGTAATCTATGGAACGGCTGGACGGATTTTGACGGGACTTTCACTGGCAGGTAGCTGATGATCCAGGGAGTAACTTAGGCTACTTTTTTTAGACTAGCTTTGTCCCGCAGCGTTACTCGCGGTACGACAGTAACCGCGGGTAACACCGAGGGGTTCAGCTAGTAATAAATTAAAATTCGTGACTTTGACTTCGTGTACTAGCAGACCCACGCAACTTAAATCTGTGCAAGTCTGCGCATTTTTTCGATCATGCCCGGCCCCTATTGATTTAAGCGTGATGTTATCGTTATCTCAGGCACGCCAGCGAAACACATATTTTAAAAAATACGTGAAAATTGGTTCGGTAGTTTCGGAGTTCGTCGTGAGCGTCAACATGACATGAGATATCTTTGCATGTTATAACATGAAGTCGCTTAGATGTTTCAAACTACTTAACGGATTTTAGTGCAGTTTTCAGCAATAAATAAAATGAATCAAGAATGTGTAATACATGCATATTATAGTAGAGTTTAGCGCGATGTTGTGATGCGTAAGCGAGGAGAAATGAAATAATTAAGAACTATGCCTTATTATTTATTCTAATGCCACAAGAGTAATTCTGATAATTTTGAACGAAGTCGGGCCGAGTCACTAGTAATGTATAAATAAATTGTGTTTTGTGTCCATATCAAATAGCTACTGAGTTTATTTTTCCTCATCAAACACTAAAAGATAATTAATGAAGTTAAACTTTAAGCGTAGGCCTTCATTTTGATTCTGTGGTTGTACACAAAGAAGGAGTTAATTTGAAGGATCTATTTCACATCTGATAATTAATTTAATTTGACTGACATTAAATAGATTATATTACTTAACCGGTTATACAAAACCACACATTTTAAAAACCTATTGTTTTTAATACCCATATTAAGATAAATATAATGGAATTAAAATGAAACTGAACGATCGTACAAAGATAAACCAAAAGCTAAGCTGATGGTCCGTACTCACATACGGTATTACTCGATAGTTTTCTACTACTCCAAAATGAGTAAAAATGAACGCGAAAAACTCACGACTCGAAGACCAGCATCGAGCCGGCTCGATGGCTCGACCTCCTTTTACTTTTCTCCTTTTCATTTTCTTTTATCGGGTCTGTTTATTTGGTAGTTAGTTCCTGGCTTTTAAACGGGAGTTTGTGTGTTTCATTATAATATTTCGGACGTCTGACACACCACCGCCTTGTCCATTTTTTTTCACGTTAGGAGACCCCTTTTGGGTCGTGTGTCGGAATCGAACCGACTAAAACCACACGGTGTGCCACTCTGCGCCTGAGACGGGAGGGATCCGGGAACTGCTGTTATTAACACATCCGGACCCCTCCCAGCGCCTGCCAGCACTGAGGCGGTACTGAGCGTGGGTAGCCATGCACCAGTACTCAGTACCAGTACCAGTACTCAGAAAACCTCGTAGAGGCCTACGCTCCTACGAGGTTTTTGGATGTAAATACCGCATATAATTCCGCTAGCTGATCCACGCAATGATACAACCTCATCCGCGTCTCCTATTACCCGTAGCACGAACTTATTTGTATACCATAAAACTGTTAAATTGAGCTCACCTTGAAAGATAAAGATATGCTGTGGATTTTTTTTTTTTGAACTTTTAATGAGGAACAATTCGTTCCAACATTATTTTTGCCAAATTTTAACTGATTACGCAGCACACAGCAGTGGAAGGTCTCAAGCGGAAAACCGGCCTATCTAACACTGAAAGAATTTTTCAATATCATATGTTTTAGTAGTAGGACAGGATATCTTAATGTAATCAGTGTTTAGCTCTGGTTGGCTAAAAAACAAGGTCGGTTTTCTCCTATCTCTTAAGGTAACATTACGAACATTATGGCATTTTTTTAAGGAAAACAAAGGCAAACTAAACAATTTAAAGAATTTATTATGTTCTTTCTGTATTTTAGAGCTTTGAAATACATCTTTTTGATACAGCTTTAAAACATGCCAAATGTTTTTTTAATAAGTTTATAGATATATTGCATTTTATTATATTACCGCGGTAACCGATATACAGTTACTGCGATAAATATTAGCCTATGTGTTATTCTGATGTATTCCAGTAACATAGCTTTATATTACTGTAAAGTTTCATCTATATCTTCGGTTCAGTATTCTTTGCGTAAAAGAGTAACAAACATCCATACATCTTCACAAACTTTCTATGGTTTAACAAAGCAAAAACTTATTCAAACATTTTATTTAAGTACTAGCAGCTCGGACAGACCTAAGTGGTTTTGTTATTATTTTTCTTGCAATTTTTGCGTTTCTTTTCTCTGAAAAACCTATCTTGTACTTTAACAAAAATATTTAAAAATAAAGCGAATTGATCGTGCGGTCCTTGTGTTTTGCGATATTTGGCGATTCATTTTTATTTATATAGATTCAAAACTAATTCAGTACATCAAACAACTAAGACGTATATTGACACCCACCCTAATGTACGTACCTAAATATTTCTGGGTCGTTTCTAAAACTCTAGAAGTGAAGTTAAATCCCAATGAGCTCACTATTATACTTGAATTTCGAATATCGAACATTAGAACTACGATCTTGGCGTGGAATTATTTATTATTAAACCACCTGCTGTTACTAACACACCTGTGTTTTGGGAATTAAACGATTATTTGTTCGTCAAATAAATATTTGTGTGTGTGTGCGTATTTGTATGCGTGCGTGATGTTTGCTTTGAATAAAATATAACTCACAGGCAATCTATACAAATAAACGAAATTGGAGAGTCTGTTTATAATATTAAAATAAGCGCTTTTTGCTAAATGCATATACACATGTACCAAAATAACATCTTTTACATTTTTTTTCTGTCTGTCTGTCTGTCGGTCTCTCTTTTTATTTCAGGTAATCTCTGGAACGGCTCGACCGATTTTGACGGGACTGCCACTGGTAGGTAGCTGGTAATATAGGGAGTAACTTAGGCTACTATTTTATACTAGTTTCGCCCCGCGACTTCACTCGCGGTACGACAATAACCGCGGGTAACACCGCGAGATTCATATTAATATATTAATGAAAATAGTTAAATATGTTAACATTACTAAACTTGCTGGTTGACCGCTGGCAATTAAGAACTAATGAACTGTGTTTACATTAATTGTGTGTTGTGAATGGCTTTTTCTATTTACTTCTATCCACTTGGGCTTCTTTTTAGTACAAAGTTTGTCTATTTTTATGTTGCACTATTTTTTCCTAGAATTGGAACTGCTTATGCAGTAAGGAAACCAATCCCCACACATGCCAAACTCGAGATGAGCATCTATAAAAATATAAGGATAATTATCTCGATTTTTCCATGTGTGTGAGTTTTTTCTTGCTGCATAAGCAGTTCCAATTCTAGGAAAAAATAGTGTAGATCAAATAGTAAAATAAAATACCATTAAACCATTTATTAGGGGTTTTTTATGTTTATATATCGTATTATATAAGAAAATGTGATAAAACAGATTACATTTTTTTTATGATGTAGGAGGGCAAACGAGCAGACCTGATGGTAAGTGATTACCGCCGCCCATAGACATCTGCAACACCAGAGGCGTCACAAGTGCGTTGTCGACCTTTGGGGGATGAGGAAAGGGATGCGGGGAGGGGTAGGGGTATGGGCCTCCGGTATCCTCACTCACTCCTGAAACACATCGCAGGCGCTATTTCACACCGGTTTTATGTGAGGCCGTGGTATCACTCCGGTCCAGCCGGCCCATACATCCGAGGCGTGGCTCTCCCACGAAAAGATACTGTAGATTACATAACTTGAATAATTATAACTTATAGTCTTACAAGAAATTGTAGCCAAACGCCATGAATAGGTTTTTTTAAATTTAATCTATTATAGTATATATTTGGAGTGAGGGAGCTCATGATGACTCACGTGATTATCATCATCAGCCTATTGCAGTCCACTGTTGGACATAGGCCTCTCCAATTTCCCGCCACTTAGTTTACCTCTGCTTCGTGCATCCAGCTTCTGCCAGCCGTCTTGTGCAAGTCATGTGATCATAACACATAGAAACATAACAAACGAATTACCAAACCTTTTGTTGAAACAAAGCTGGTAAAAAAAATAATCGATTGATTTTATCTGCAATGTTCTAAATTATACTTTATTCAGGTCAAAGTTGCAATTAATAAATACAAGAAAATCAGATCTTTTCTACTGACAGGATCAGATCTTTTCAACATTTTCTTCAGTTGTATGTAGTGTCCGATTGAAACTGTTACTTAATGAGGATCAAACTGTTATTCTACAAATTATCAAACAACGCTGCTGAAGTTAAAGAATATATTACTATATTTATTTACGACTTTACTTTTAAAGCTTTTAAATCTCGGTGGCGCAGAGATAGCGTTAGGCGACTGTTCTGCTTGTAGTCTCGGGTTCAATTCCCGGGTCGGACCAAATGTTTGTATGATCTGCAAGTATTTTTGGATTGGGTGTTTTCTATGTGTAATATGTATGTATTTACAAAAAAAAGTATATATGTAACAGTTGTCTAGTATCCCTGATAAAAGTTCTGCTAACTTTGGGACTAGATGGCGTTATGGTCCTAATTAAAAAAAATTACAAGTGCAGCTTGTATAAAATCGGTTAGTAATTAAAAAGAATATCTACTATATCCGAATTCGTCGATCGGTGAAATCGTTGGACACATTTTTATACAGCAGGTCATTGAATATCAAAACTAAATAAACTATAGCGTAGACGTACCACGGAAGTCGTAGCAGGCGTAGTGTTCGTAGCAAGTTGGAAAACTGCGTACAAAAGTTGTGGTGCAAGTTGGTTGGGCGGGCTGACACTTACTGTCAGCCCGCCCTTACGGCGTACGGCAGAGAGTCGCGAGACGTCGCCCGAGCTGCACACCGCGCTTCAACAACAACCATGCGATCCAACAAATGTCCAACTGACCGAAAAACTTATAATAAACATTAAATCTTCTTCTATCAACAATCGTGAGGCTGCGACGCATTATAATACTATTGTCTCTTTAGCAATTAAAGTTTTAAAGTAGTTTTAAAGTATAGTAACAGTAACGTATTATATGTGTTAGTTGTTGATAGTTGTTGTGCTTGTCAACTGCTTAAAGGTAAGTTATAAAATTAAGTTATGAAACTTTATATGAAAAGTTTTTCTTGAAAAGAATGTTGTCATTATAGGTAACATCTTCAATAATGATATTAAGTTTATTTTGCAACTTTATTTAATAGTTATGTTCAGTTATTATCCTACTTTATGAATTTCGTAAAATAGTTATTCTCATTACTATAATAAAATTCACTTAACTGAGAAAATAATTAAAACTAATACACATTTTATAACAATACAAGGTAAGAATATTTTTAAACTATTTAGGTATACGTTCACTATTATTGGTATTTTAATAAAATCATTTATTAGTCAGAAAAAAACACATACACACTAGCCATGTTGGTTATAAAAAAAGTATCCTAAACCCTCTAAGACCCAGGCTTGAATCTTTAACTAACTTTTAAAGAATCGTAAAAGAGTTTTACATTTTCTTATTTAATTTTGTGATCCTCATACATTTTAAATTTAAGACTTTTTTGACTTATCTTAAACTTTCTACAATATTTTATTTAGTAAAAACATTAACCTAATTTACTTAGAAACTTTAAAGAATGATCAATTAATTTTGACCCTGTTTTTTTAGTATTTCTCTACTTAACTGCTGCGACAGAATTGTTATTTTGGTCCAAGAGCTGATGACAAATTTTGAGAAGGTTCTTTAGGCTAGATGAAATATAGAAAACTTATGATTCCGTGAATTGGCAAATTCAGTCCTGGGAGTCTTTTAGCGAGTTAGCACATGTCTTGTTTGAACTTTACTTATCTGCCTACTCACTACATATCAAAAATAAAACACAAAAATTGCTTAAATATTTAAGATTTATGAGAGTAATTAACAAAGAAATAAATTCATTTTCATACCTATGATATGAGACAGTATACGATTTTTAATTGAAAAAATATATCTCTATATTAATATAAAGAGGTAAAGTTTTTAAAGTTGTAGGGGGTAATGAGGAAGTACTGGTACAATTTATAAAAAAACTATATCAGTGTTAGATAGCCCAGTTATCAAGGAAGGCTATAGACTATATATCATCAAATCATCACACAACAGCCAAAATGTCTACGTCCTAGGAGACCTGCAAAAAGATCGGAGTATCAATCAAAAATGAATTTTACTAACTTTTAAACTTTCGCGTTCCATGTCATATTAACAATTATTTTTACGGGAATTAATGCGATCACTTATTAAAAGGTATTAACATGCCTCTGATTTGCCTGACGTTTCGACCAGGTTGCACTGGCCGTGGTGACAGGCTGACCTGACTGAAATGATTTTTTGTTATTCATTTCGATAGTTTCCATTGCATGTACTGTGTTTACGTAATTGTTTAATTTAATTGAAATTTTAATGAATTTCACAAAAATAATGTATGAAATAATCGTTCCGAACAATATTCCGACAATATTAAAAAAGAACCACATGTTTATTTTTTAATATTGTCTCACTAGAGCCTAAGGAGACTTTGACACAAACCTTGTATCAACCCTTTTGTCCAGCGTGGTATCGTAGGCCAAAACATCCTATCTAATGAGAGGCCTATATCCAGAAATGGAATGCTAAGGGTATTTAAACATTTTTCGAACATCAGTTTGAACTTTGCCGATTTTAATTCCCCATCTGTTTATGTGCTATCTTGTTGTGTCAGTAACTCGATAACCAAATCAATACTTTTATTATTACTACAAATATTACGTATTTCAGTTTGTTAACAAAATACGATTACTACACTAGCCACGATATTTGTTACGCAACATTATTACCATTATCATAATATATATATGTTAATATATTTAATAGACCAAGTTCTTTCTAGTTCTAGGTATAGCGTATTGTACAGAGTTATAAACTTAAACCTGGGGTTGGCTTAAAAATTAGTCCATCGCTATCAATTAATCATCATCCATATGATCCTTATCTTAAAATTTAAAGATGCTGAAATATTTTTTCTATATTTTATATTGATAAATTGATCAATCCATTACTTAAAAAAATGTTGAGTGTGTAACCAAAGAAATAATATATTTAGCTTTGTTTTAATTGTTAAGGTGAAGGAAGAGTAAAATGTACAAAATAAACGGACACACAAGTAAACAAAACGTAGAAAATTTTAAAAGCCTTTAAAATATTAACAATCATTAAAATATGTAAAATTGTTTTCTAATTCTAAGAGTCTTCAAAAATCATAAAAGATAGAAAAGTTTGCGGAATGAGTGCAAAAGGAATCGAAATGGTGGAAAAGGGATACTGTTTACATAGATAGATCTGGGAATGTAAGTATCAGCTCTAGAAGTTCAGGATTGCTTACGTGTTTTTTATACTTACTTACTTACTATATTAAACTTGAAACCTTTAAATTTTCTAACATCATAAATACGACTACTAAATAAATAATCATTTTTAAATCTTTTTACAAAATCAAATAGTTCGGTAGTGTATACTGATTTAGCAATTTCAGAGAATCATCGCTCAAATTCACCTTTCAGTTCGTTGAGAAATGGTTCACATAAATGGAATTTCACCTAAGTAAATACAAACAACGAGTTTTTGAAGTTACAGAATCAATTATTTATATTTTTGATCGAAATATTGAATGTTCTGTAGGAAGTTTTAATGCGTAAAAAACTCTGTGATCTTGTTTTAAGTTCAGTTAATATTTATAAATGAAAATGTAATACTGTCCGTTGATTGCTTCATCACTTGAAACGGTTATATCTAAATTCGGTAATTATTATTTAAAAATGTTCATAATAGTAAAATTTGGCATAGAAACAATTTGTTTTCCTACGCATCGGTTCATGAGACTACATTCAAGTATTATCGGTCTAAAGTTCACTCAAACAAGTATTTAAGAAAAAACGTTTCTTGAAGGTGTAGTAATTGAAGAGGCATAGGCATGGACATAGATCCAGCAGTGAACTGCGATACTGCGACTGGCTGTGGCTGAATATGTTGAAAAGTAGAGTAGGATAGTTAATATACATAATTCAGATTTAAATCAATGTCAATCACAAAAAAAACTTCCAAGATCAGTAGTTATTGTACCGTTCTTTAGTCTGGTCTGGTAAAAGGAAGGACAGTATAACAGTTAATTTTCTTAAACGACTATTTCTTTTCAATGGTTATTTGAAGGTAAGTCCACCTCCACGGGATATTACACACGCTGACAATAAGTTTTAATTGTACATACAATATTTTTATGTAGGTGTTACCGTAATAATATAAGTACGGAGTGTAACGTTTAACATCGTGTCGAAAATAGCAGGCATTTGATAAGCGATGGAACAGACTGTCCCTTGATAGTTCCGTCGTAACCTTCCTGAGTCCTTTGGGTACGGAACTTTAAAATATGATACACGATTTTGAAGGTTTTATAACTGTTATCTTTTGCTATAAAAGTGTGGAGTTATATAATAGGTGTAAAAGTTGAGGCGTTGTCAGCCATTTGAATTTTAGTAAATTTATAATGTATTTTTATTACGTATTTTGTAGTCCCAAAAAAATGAGAGTAACATATTAGACAAGAAAGATTTCGACCTTAAATCTTGTATCTATATAAAAACTTTCCCTATTAGTCCAGAAAAAAAATATTACTAGTTATTAGTATCAAGCTAATTTTTCGTGAGTGGTTTCATTTTGATGAGGGGTCCACCTTCAACCTTACAAAAATATTCGTTTGTCGTAACTAACAGTGGTAGCAGGGATAAAAAACTTTTGAGCGTAGGGCCGGGATAACGTACCACGCAATTTGTACGGCAATGTGGCTGTTAAAATATATCGTAAATGTACATAAATATTTCTATGGAGAAATCTCTATACACTATTTGAGAACTTTCAAAATACAGTGCAAAAAAATAGTAACTGTATTTTTAGTTAACTTAAAAATACGGAGCTACGTCATTTTTGCTTTCAAGTAGGTCATACTCGGTGTGCTAAAAAGGGTTATTTCAAAACAAAACTTTTCAATTTGTGCACTAGTCAGACTTACTATAGAAAACCAATCGTATGTACATAGTTAAATAGCCTGTTAAAATCATAACCCTCCTTTGGCATTGCCGATGTCGGGTAAAAAGGGCCTGCAAAGAAGGTAACCGTGTTGATAAAATACATATAGTTATATAAAAGAGGAAGGTGACTGACATACCCAGAGATCAACGCACAGCCCAAATCGCTGAACTTAGAATCCTATTTTTTTTTATTTTTTTTTGTGCGGAATCCTCTAGGATCCACCTCGTGGTGGTATGTCGGACTCGAACCGACTAAAACCGCACGCCGTCTCAGGTACTGAAAGCCGGGGAACCAGGTGCACCCTAGCAAGGAAAACCCTAGAACCCCGACGTACCTCGGGCCACCTACATGGTCGCAACTGTGTGGGAACCGAGGTTCCCGTTACTTTCCCCCGGGCGCTCACGCTCCGCAGTATGCGCGCTTCCATCCGAGCCTGCCTCAGGCTTGCGCTTATGGAGGACGGAGATCGTTCTGAGATCTCCGGCGCCCGAGTCGCCTGTGGTACCTGGCCCGTTCCCGGGCCTGGCGGGCCGGTAGAGTGAACTTAGAATCCTGAAATTTTGCATGTAGGTTCTTTATATAACGTAAGTCAGCATTAAGAAATGAATTTATGAAATTCCACCCCTAAGGGGGTAAATCAGGGGATGAAAGTGAGCGTGAGCGAAGCCGCTATAAAGATTATTATCTATTCATCATCATCATTATCATCATCATCAAATAAATAAAATTGGAGTCTCTGTTTGTAATATTAAAATAACCGCTTTTTAATAAATGCATATGTATGTATACACGATACATGTACCAAAACAACTTTTTTAACTAGTTTTGTCTGTCTGTCTGTCGGTCTGTCTGTCTGACTATTTGTTCAGGGTAATCTCTGAAACGGCTGGACCGATTTTGACGGGAATTTCACTGGCAAATAGCTGATGATTTAAGAAATAACTTAGGCTACTTTTTTATACTAGCTTTACAATAACCGCGGGTAACACCGCGGGGTTCAGCTAGTTATTATATAGTTTTCAAATAAAATCTTCGCGTAAATCCGTTCAAATAATATTTCAATTAAGTGAACGGGTAATTGTTTCGTTTATTTTCAGTATTTTGACATTTAAACACGTGCAATTACGATACAACACATTTACTGATTCGAGAGATTAAAATGTGAAGGCTTGAAATAATTTACGGTCGCCATTAATTTTAATGTTAATTTTAAGTGCAAACAGACTTAGAAAATGTGTCTAATTCCAAAGTGACATCTTTAGTTTCCTATAATATACAAATAAGAATATAGAAGTATTGTGCGACGGAATTGAAAACATAAACTTTATATTTATAAATGGTCATTAGAGGAAGGATTATAGGTCAAATCGAGAGTTTTTGGCTATTATAGAATTACGATGTATAAATATTGCATTTGTTTTAAATTTTTTTTATTTTTGATCAGTTAATATTAAACTTATTATATCAATAATAAAGCATTAAACAAAATTAATTAAAATGAAATAGCTTCATTACTATAAGCTTTTTTAAAAGCACACATCTCTAGATTGAATTTGAAATACATTACGAAAATGTTTGTGGATTTTATAAGAATACTAGCTGATCCCCGCGGTGTTAGCCGCGTCCATTGTTGTACCGCAGGTAACACCGCGGGATAAAGTTAGTCTAAAAAAAGTAGCCTAAGGTACTCCTTAGATCATCACCAGCTACCTGCCAGTGAAAATCGGTCCAGCCCTTACAGAGATTACCCAGAACAAACAGACATACAGACAGACAAAAATTAAAAAAAACTGTTATTTTGTACATAGTGTATACATACATATGCATTTATTAAAAAACGCTTATTTTAATATTACCTACAGACACTCCAATTTTATTTATTTGTATAGATGTATAGATTGTATGAGTATGGTGATCACCATCTTGGATTCAGCTTATGCTTGTCATCAGGCAGAGTGGAGTCATTTTGGCAGGCCCATACATAACAAAAAAAAAATAATTTCGCTAACTCGTGTCCATTTAAAATAATGACACATTGTGGAACGCAAACCCTTCCCATTTTTACCCCGACAACAGCTAATCCAAAAGGAAATATAATAATTTTGGCGGTCCATGTATCTATGTTTGTATTATCAACCATAGCGCCTAAACTACTCGACCGGTTTTTGTGAATGAGGTGTCAATAGATTCACAGATTTAAAAATAATAGATAAGTTTTAGCGTAATCGAGTTATAAAGTATTTAACCTTTTTGTTTTATTTATTTATTGACGATTCTAAAAACCAGATACATAGTTTGTCAAGTGGCACACAAGTTACTTAATTCCAAATAGAAAATCGCTTCCATTGTTTTCACATTCATCAAAGTATACTTGAGTTTAGTTTGTGAAGAAACATTTAGTTAACTATTCACCTGTTTTCGTTCAACTCAAGTTTAATATCGATTGAAATTATTCTTGCAAATGAAATACTTTATGGAGACGTATAGGGGAGCGCGTAGGTCATTTAATTTTCATAATCTATCGAGTAATCAAATTTCTTTGGCAATCGATTCCCTCAACGTCAGATAACTGAAATTAATTGAAGTGAAAGGACCTTTTCTTTTGTAATTTTCTTATCATAGGAAAGATTAATTCTATGAAAAAGATTTACCGACATAAAATGTTTCATACCAATGTCTTTAATATCAGCATTAGTGAAAATGGTAAAGATTTGAATAGGATGGTAAAAAGAATCTTTCAAAAATGTTTTCTTAGGTGAACCACTTTGACAAGTTTTTAGAAACTTTTTATTCTTTCTCGCTTTAGATTTTTGTATACACGAAAAAGTTCACTTTGGAAAAACAGTTTTAGGTGTAGGTAAGGCATATCAAATGGACGAGTGTCAAAAATTTCGAATTGTAAACAAATCTGAAGTGGATGTTAGCGTATGTGCGTCCTGTATTTAAAGAGAACGGGCTTTCAACCCCAGAATTTTCTGCAAGGCCGAGTAGAGCCGGCCCATTCATACCTAAGCGTGGCTCTTCCCACCTCGTGGGGCTTAAACCCACAGAAAGAAAGAAAAAGCGCTGAAGTAACCACTTAACTCGTTTCCGTGTAGGTGCAGTCACTGACTGACTAAAAGCTATTTAGCTTTCACAAATAAAACAAATTTATTTCTTAAACAAACGAAAAAATAAATTCCCAGGTTTCAGTATGTTTATTCACCAATCTTACTTTGGCTTCAATTTCAGTCAATCAGTCGACGGTAAACCCATTTAACATTGAGGAGTTAATCTATTAATACCGGCGCCTACACGAAATGATTTGCGGATACTTGCCACCGCATAGTTAACCTGATATCCGTTGAAGCATTTTCGTAAATGATTGAAGATGGCATTCGATTCAAATAGGGTTGCTGTTGTATAAAAACGTGCGGTTTTATAATTATCTGTTAAAAATGACTATACAAATGAGTGGTTTCAGCGTTCATTAGTAAGATTTTTACTACGAGAAATGTGGTGTTTTAGATTCATAAAGTCCCCGCGTCACAGGATATCCAAGAGTTAAGATTAAATAATAAATATTGTTTGAAAAATCCAAAACATGCTTTCCAAAGTCGGTTACAGACAAACAAACATACAGGCAAAGCTAATAAAATCGTGTTAAAAAGAAAATGGCTATTTGAATAGTGTGAATATACTCGTATGTGTATGTAAATACAGTTTCCAAATAGTTATCCTGTTCTTAATAATTGAACATTATTTTATTACAACTTTAAATTTTCGTCTAGACTACACGAAATAGATAGTGCAAACAGGCTTAAACTTAGACAAAACTTTCAAACACTCGGTTCGACACTCCAAAATAGCTCTAAAAGGTTTAAGATATGCTTTTGATCAGGTGGCCTGTGTTCTTGTCAACTTTATAAATAAATAATTATTTTGAAATTTCTAACCACTAAAGTTGGTAAATTTTACGATTAAGTAAAATGTCAGAAAGTTCTGTTATTTTTAGCGTGCACCAGACTATAGAAAACTATTTCCATAATAAGTAGGTATAGTATCCCCTTTTACTATTTTTGCAACTGCAATAACAACTAACACATTTTTAAATATAATTCATCGACTTTACTCTCAAAATGCTATCGGGACATCTGTGTTTGACTCGAGCAGCGGTAATACTCAGTAGATATAGCGGCAAAATACAGTCGGAGAGCGAACGTTGATTTTTCTTTATTCCGCCCAGTCGCACTTAAAGCCTCTTCTTGAAGCATCAGTACCGCGTTCACAAATTTACGTGTGTGTCGATACGTGTCACCCTCCTCTCAAAATGAAATTGGAAATCGTATTCCGAATGTCGGATTCGTAGCACGGTAATTGAGTTAGATATGAAATTTAATTTAACGACTTTGAACGGATTTAACACATACATGTTTTTACTTAGTGCTGTTTATAAATGACATGTGTATTAAATTTACAACTGAAAACCGTTTATATGAATGCAAATAAAAATTTTAATTAGAAACTTTTGCCATTGGATAATACTATGTATTTGAATATTTTGGAAACGAAAACATTTTTAACAATCTTTACCTTTCTACTATTGACAAACCTTAGAGGCTGCACGAATTGCAATGGTAATCTTTAGTTGCAAAACTTAATCTAATCTTTAAAAACTTTTTAATTAAAGTTCACTAGTTAACCCTTGCTCAAAGAAGCAGTTTCACCGCACTCATGTATGATATTGAATATTGACGCCCATGAACACACAGCTTACTGAAGGTCGGAGATTACTCTTGTAATGCGAGACCCATTAGGAACGTCTTGTATTCTTGATATGTTTTCTTTTGTATATATTCTTCTTTTGAACGAATTCAGACAGTAGTTTTTCCTCATGATTTACATCCATAAAAACAAATAAACAAATATTATAAATACAGGCAGTATTACTACATGTTTCTTTAACATAAAGTTGATTAATTTCTTGTTACATTGTGGTTTCATTGTAATACAAATGTTGAATAAAAATTAGCAATGATGAAGATGTTCTCTAAGCCGATTTCGGCCACGGCGGCCAGTCTCTACGGAGATCATCCAACTACATAGGAGTTATTATAGTGCACAAGTGTACGCAAAAACAGGTTCACTAGTCGCTCTGTTCCCTCACTTTCATAATCCAATGGGATGGTTATGTTATCCGACACGATGACGTTACTTGCTCCAGTGCTCAAAAACAAATAACCTATAAATGAATGGGTAATATATTAGCCTCTGTACTCAATTAACTTGCCTACTTATGAAGCAGGCTGGTTAATTGAACACACAGTATCAATGTGCTTAACATATAATGATTAAAATGCAGGTAGTTTGGCGATTTCATTCCTAGTATCTATTAGAAACTGACAGTTCAGACAGATTGCCTTAAGGTTTTTTATATGAGCCTGCCAAAGTGACACTACTCTGTCTGATGGAAAGCATTGTGAATGCGGCCAATGCAACAATGCAGTATGGTGACACATAATATGGCGGCCTTATAGCTAGGTCCACAACGGACGATCCAAAATGGTTTGGCTATGGCGCGATCTGCGATTAAGGATCGCGATGCGTGGAGCGTGGAGATCCAGTTTGTTGAGTCTGAGATCCTGAACTAAGCTTTAAGCGATCCATAGCGATCCGTGCTTCAGTCGAACTCTTGCTTTAAATGGAGTCACACGTACATCGGCGGCGTCGAGTTGCCGTGGCAGTAACAACCTTAATCTTGCTCAAATGAACCGAACACATGCCTTTGGGGTTATAGTGTTTGCCTTTGATGGCACGACTGGCGCAGTGGTTTAAGAGATCTCCACGCAATTTTCTATTGCGATGAGTGTTGTGGGTTCAAATGCTACACGGCACAAGACTTTATGTAATCCATATTCTTTTGTTTAGAGTCTAAATATTGTGTCCGTTTCATGTATGTTTGTAAAGTAACCCGCGACACAGAATTTATTCCTAATACGGGAATTGTCCTAAAAAACTTGTGGACCATCAGGCCAATCACCCAGGGTTTTCTCTTCTCGTTCATCGAGTAAGAAGGAATGTTTTTTATTAATATTGTGTAACATAAATATGTTTGAACTAGCAGCCTTGTGGGTTACCAAGACGGACGACTTGTATAAAAAAGGTCTTGACCCCGAACAAGTTATCGATACATAATAAATAACTTGACCTAATAAGCTTTAGTATAGTTATTTTCTTCGTTCAAAGCTTCTAGATATATGCCTATACTGGTATATTCTTATTTAATCGTAGGGGAGTTATGCTTCTGCATGTATATTTTTTAATATTTGAACACTTGACACACTGAAGTAAACTATTGTTTCACAGAAAACTGGTGTCAAACATAGAGTTATTGCAGATAGAGTAGGGGAGCCAGGCCTCCAGTCATCCCTCAGTTAGATAGTTACTCGTGCATGCGCATAGCAGAACGATTCGACGGTTAATTGCTGTGATTGGATTACCATTGTTAGTCCTTTACGGCGCATGTGTCAATAGATTAACACAGACGGGGTACCGCGATCCTCTCTTTCTTTTTAACTGTTAGACGATTCTGCTACTGCTAGTAGTCTACTGCTGTGATAGGCATATTCTTGGAAAGGAGATTCTGGCCTGCTATACTACCTTTATTTTTTTGGTAAGGAAATCCCCCATACCACAGACTGGCAGCTATGTCGGACTTGAACCTATTCCAGACGTGGTTGTATCAAGTTTGAGGATCATAGGATCAATAGGGGTGATGGCACTCTTTATTCTTATTCCGCCACAACACATTTGTAATGGGGCTAACCACAGATGGTAACCACATACTGGCTTAAGTCGCAAATCATCATCATCAAACCTAAACCGACGGCATACCTGATTCCTAACAAATGTGCCGTCTGTCCTCGAAGAAGGAAGTTCTCGAGAACTGCCATCATTTAGGAATCATATACTTGTTGCTGACCTTTGAGATGGGATTACATTTATTTCTGGTTTTAAGGTAGCAACTTCTGGAAATATTTTTTATTCGACATTTATTCCTATTAATTAGAGAACACCATAGAAGAAAACTAATTTGTTTACTATATACAGACTTACCCACAAGCAGTCGCAGAAATTAATTTTCTCGTCGTTCTTCGACAGTTCTGTCCCTCTAATGAACAAACAGCTAATGACATGAATAAGAGTAAAATCAATTTGTAGACGGTCATTAGTGTTCAACCCTCTCTAATTACTGGTCTTGGAATTTGCCGGAGAATTTCTTAGGCATGATCTCATTTAACGAGTGACGAAGGAAGGGAATGAGATGTTGGCATTTACTTGACGCTTCATTTCACAGCTCGAGGCCATTTGACGCAAGTAACGAGGTGTTACAAGAAATTTAAACTTATGTTATTACAACAGGTTATTTGAACGCATTAGGGCTGTGCTTTGGGATTTCAAGGAGGTACAATTCATTTTAAGCGATAAATAATTTGTTTTAGTAATTGAATTTACCTTTGAATAGATTATCGACTAGTCTAGACCGAATTAATGCTACGACCCCTTTGAGCCACATGATTTAATATCAATTAATTTTAGCTTCAAAACGATGCAACATACTCAATTCTCTCCTACTCTATTCTGTGGTTTTGAAGTTTCTAATTTTAAACTAATTTCTGAAGTATATAAATTTATACAAGATCTTAAACAAGTATTTTAATGCATTTTTTTATAAGAACCATGTTTGGAAGGCCGTTCAATCTAAACATCCGAAGACACAAAAAATTCAAAAAGCTCAGTCAGTAAAATTCTTCAAAATAACATTATTAATTAAAATTGAAGTCCTCATCGATCCGGTACCTGCATAAAAAATGACTAGAGGTCAAAGGTAAAAAAACATTTCGTTGAGATTTTCAGCAAAACGGTAAGTCTTTCAAGATTAGATTAGGTAATTCAAACTCTTGACATTTGTTGTTCACATCACATGTCATGTTGTCAAATTATTTAACAAAAACCTAAAACGATAACATCTTTATATATATAATTCTTCTGTGAGTGTGTATGTCACTGAACTTCTCTCAAACGACTGGACCGATTTTGATGAAATTTTTTGTGTGTGTTCAAGGGGATCTGGGAATGGTTTAGATTCACAATTTTGTCCGCTGGACAATGTTTTTTTAATTAATTTTTAATTTATTAGTAGTTATGGCAAAATGACGTTTGCCGGGACAGCTAGTTATAATATAATAAAGTTAAACAATTATGAAGGGTAGAGACTCTACCGTAGAGTCATACCTAATATTCTAAAAGGGATCATATCATTGAATTAAAAAAAAAACCACAAACCAGTCATGAGGACTGCTGACAGAAGTGAAAATCCAAACCTAGAAACAAACAGTTTAAGGTGTCCTTAAATTAACTTCATAAAAAAAAAACTAAAATGTGCTGTGATCGCTCTAATGAACTAATAATCTACTGATATCATTAGATATTGGATGATTCAACTACAATTCTTCGGAAGCGCCTTGTGTTACTCCACATTTATATTTTGTTCAAAGCAAAAATATTTTCGATACGTTATAGGGCTGTTTACGGTTTTTTTTAATTTTGTCGCTTAGATTTTTGTAATTGTTCGTTCGTATTCTTTTTGGCTTGGTACGGACTTCAAATAGATTTTAGGTACCTAGCATACATTATAATACTACTATTTAAATGAATAAAGAATTAGGTATAAACAAGAATTGGCACATAGCAATTTATGAAGAGCCAGTTTATTTTACGCTTTTTAGTGTTTTTGGCAGGTAGTTTTCGTCGGATGTTTTTTTGGAAGTCGGTTCTTTTTATAAAAAGTTTTTATTTTTCAGTTTTTAGTGTAAACAATCGTAGGTAAGTAGTAAGTTGAACTATTTTATACAAATTTTGCTGATGCGAATAACTATAGTGGTATTAAGACGTATTAAAACTGAGCATAGTCTCCAAAATTATGTTGATATACAACATTTCTGTTATCGAGAATGTGGTCTACGGGGCAATGGGGATCATGTTCTAACTTCAATGACCTGAGTTTTGCTGTGATGAAATAGAAGCAGGCGAGTTACTCAAAGCAAAATACATTAGGGGGTTAGTTACCATAGCGCCTGTGTCAACAGCCTATCAGAAGATATGGGGATGTTAAACGGAGAATACAACTACTGCAAATTTTTAGTTGGGTGATTATGATACGTCAAGTCCTGGGGGTCTAGTGTGACTTTATAGTCAAAAAGATTTCATTCAAATAGGCACTTATGAACAGTCAACATTTAAAATCGAGTGATTCTAGTCGCCAGTTCCAAGTGCAGCCTCCCCTTCATGGAGAAGAATCTAGCAAGAAACTCCATTGCTGCTCATTTAAAAAAATATAGTATTCACAATATATTTCTTTTACTATAAGACTTGAATGAGAACGAAGTCGACCAAAGAAAACAAAACAAAAAGTTTGGAGTCATTGCTGCTCCGCCATGAGCTAACCTATATCAGGTCTAATCAATCTTCACGGATCAATCATGAATAACTGACAGAATACAAATTAAGGTCTATACGTACGTGTAATATTAAAATCATCCCTAAATAATCCCTAACTGTTAGTTTATCCTTCTATCACCAGCTAACCTAAATAACTTGAAGGTATACAACTAAAGGCCTATAGACACGTATGTAATTAAAAGAATTACCCTCCTAACCGTTGAAGACCGTTGTCCTTCAAATCATCAGCCTACCTAAATAATTTGAAAGAATACGACTAAAGGTAACATACATACATTTTTTTTTTATATATATATATATTAGCTGCGCCAAAATGACTCTGCTCAGCCTGATGGAAAGCATGAGCAGATTCCAAGAGTGGTGGTCACCATCCTCAATGCGAATAAGGACATTGCAGCATGGAGACCCACACTATGGCCGCCTAGTGAGATGCTTTTTTACGCCCCGCTTAAAGGACCCGGGATCATAGTGGGAGGGAAACACGTGCTCTGGAAGTGAGTTCCAGGTTTTGATCGCTCGGCACAGAAAGGAGGAACCGAAGCGATGAGTGCGAGATCGAATGTCTACCATTCTGAAGCGGTGACTTCCAAGGCCGGCACGTGTTGTTCTGTAAAGGAAGGGTGAGGGGGGGACCAGTTGTAAGAGCTCTTATACATATGATATTTAAAGATTTATCCTCAAACTCCTAACCGTCAAGGAGTTTGACCTTACGTCGTGAGCTCATCATCATAAAATGATGACTACCGGACGCAAATACCAGTGTAACTTCAGAAAATATACGAAAAACATAGTATGTACCTAAAAACATTAGGGTTGCTGCAAGTTGCATATTGCATACAAAACGGCAATTTCATAGGTAAAGACCATTATATATTCATTATACCGTATCATTTAACCGTAATAAGTTACTTTTAAATATTAATTTAAATAAAAAAAAATAGTGAAACTAGCAACGTAATTTTAATAATATTCGTTCTGCGTTCTTAAGTCTTTGAACATATCATCAAAATTGCGCATTGTGGATGTTGGCTAGTTGTATCACCCTTACCTAAAAGTAAACTAATATTTGTCAGTTAAAACTGTTTACAGAAATAAATTATTGGTCAGTGAAAACATTATTATTTACTAGCTGTTGCCCGCGGCTTTGCTCGCGTGGAAGTTGATAATATGTATTTACTTAAAACTGTGTAAAAGTATGTATCAGTACTTTATTCATGTTTTTGAACGTATTTTTTTATTTTTGATGAATAGCCCATTTAAAAGAACTTTCATACAAAGATTTGACTCATATTTCATCCCCTTTAGGAACAGAATTCGCATAAATGCTGATATAAGTATTCATCTATTTCGAAAAATGACGGAATGCCAGACTAACCTATGTACTAAATGTCAACCCCTATTTCACCCCTTAGGGATAGAATATTCAGAAACGCTGCAATACGTATTTACTCATTTTTAATTAGCAACCCAAAAGTAAAGTTTCACCTTTCTTATTTCTATGTATTCTTAAATATGACGGATTTCCATAAAAAAATTCAACCCCAGTTTCACCCCCTTAGGGGTAAAATATGCAGAAACTCTAAATAGATATCTAGTCATTTTTAATCAATAGCCCAAAATTAAAGTTTTTTCGCACTAATTTAAAAAATAACGGACTTCCATACAAACTTTCAACCCCTATTTCACCCCTTTAGGGGTAGAGTATCCAGAAACGCTTAAATACGTCTTTACCCTTTTTTAATCAGTAGTACATGAATAAAGTTTCATGGTTCTAACTTAAAAAATGACAAACTTTCATACAAATTTCCACCCCTATTTCACCCCTTAGGGGTAGAATATCCAGAAACGCTTACATACGTATCTACTAATTTTTAATTTGTAGCTCAAAAACAAAGTTTCATGTTTGTAACTTCAAAAATGGCGAACTTACGTACAAACTTTCAATCCCTTTTTCATCCCCTTAGGGGTAGAATATCCAGAAACGCTTAAATACGTATCCACTCACTTTTAATTAGTAGCCCAAAAATAAAGTTTCATGTTTGCTACTTCAAAAATAAACGAACTTTCGTATAAACTTTCAACCCCTAGTTCACACCCTTAGGGGTAGAATATCCAGAAACGCTTAAATACGTGTCTTTTCATTTGAAATCAGTAGCCCAAAAATAAAGTTTCATGCTTCTTACTTAAAAAAAGACGAACTTCCATACAAACTTTCAACCCCTATTTCACTCCCTTAGGGGTAGAATATCCAGAAACGCTTAAATACGTATCTACTGTTTTTTAATCAGTAGCGCATAAATAAAGTTTCATGTTTCTAACTTAAAATATGACGAACTTCCATACAAACTTTCAACCCCTATTTCACCCCCTTAGGGGTAGAATACCTAGAAACGCTCAAATACGTCTCTACTCTTTTTAAATCAGTAACACATAAATAAAGTTTCATGTTTCAGACTTAAAAAATGACGGACTTCCAGACTAACCTATGTACGAAATGTCAACCCCTATTTCACCCCTTAGGGGTCGAAATTTCAAAAACGCTAGAACAAATGTTTTATTATTTTTTATCAAGTGCTTAAATATAAAGTTTCATGGTTTTATCTTTAAAAATTATGAAATCCCATACAACTTCCCCCCCCCCTTTTAACCCCTTTTTCGCGATAAAAAGTAGCCTATGTTTTATCTCGGGGTCTAGAATATCTGTATACCAAATTTCATTCAAATCCGTTCAGTAGTTTTGGCGTGAAAGAGTAGCAGACAGACAGACAGACAGACAGACAGAGTTACTTTCGCATTTATAATATTAGTTAGTTAGTTAGGATGTCGTAAAATTAAACGCCTGCCCTGTTCATTTTATTATGTACTAGTTACATGTCATGATTGACGTTGCTGCCTGGGTATAACATTATTGTTTAATGGCCAAAAGGCAATAATGCTTGTAAACATATAAGTAGTTAGACCAGAAACTGACATCATCATAGAAATACCATTTTTCGTACACATAAATGTACCTTATACTAGTGACGTATAAATGTAAGCTGTACCCCGCAGCTTTATGGCGTTTGTGGCTACCATTCTGCTCTTATAATTCTTTGCATAATGTTATTATAGCTTTATAGATATATTGTTTACGAACGAAGGAATTTTATGAATCAGTTTTTAGGAGAGGACCTTTCTCCTGACGTAGGTAATAACGTCAATTTGCTTTGTAAAGAAAAATAAATATAGAGCATACGCTGTACAGTTGACATTTGACTCTTTAGCTTACAAAGCGGTATGACGTAATAACATGGCGGCGGATTTAAAAAACTGTTTTTTTTATCAGCAGTCGGAGAGTGTTAGTTTTAACAAAAAAAAATCCGACTGTTTTTTGCCTAAGGTATCTTAATAAGATATGTTTTGATTTTTTCTCATTTAAAGCAAAATACCCTATTGCTAATGCCTTTATCATCTTGTATTATTGGCTAATATTATTTTGAGGACTTAACGTTATGAGACGTGATTCCCATAAATATGTTAGCTTTTTACTATCGTTGATGGTTGTAGACTGTCAGCTTGGTTAGGGAGTTGTTCTCTTAGAACTAAATTATAGAGAGGGTTTACTCACTCGTTCTTTTAGTTGTAAGTCTAACTAATTTGACTGATAGTTATATCGATTATAGAAGACTGATGAAATTAATTAATGAAGAAACATTGTTTTAAAACTAACTTCTTGTTTAGAGAACTATTTATCCTGTGTGTTAATAAACAAAAAACCGAATTCACCTTCTCTTTTAAATTAAAGAAAACATTGATTTAATAAATATTTAATTCTCTGGTAGATTTATAACAGTTCTCAACTCTACGCGCCAATGGTAATACTGCACTGGAAACCTAAACTAAGTTAAATCAATCATAAACGATTAATGTGCGGCAATAAAATCATTTTATTATAAGCAGCATAGAAAACTTTACTTGTTCCATCGAAATAATAAAAGAAATTATAGCTTTTTCCAATTTCATATCGACCGCCACCCAAAAATGGGGGCATCATTATAGAACAAAAAACTTGTATGACAAAACATAAAAGCTTTGAATGCAAGTTAATGGTTTCATAAAGAAGGCACAATTTGCGGGGATAAAAGGCCCTGTATTGTCTTTTATGTTCGAGCGATTGAGGGTTTGAGTTTAGTCACGCGTATTGTTGGCTTTATGGGGAATGACATCAAAATAACCGCCATTATATGGCAATAATTTTATACTCTTGATTTTTTGAATACTGAAATTTTCAACGCCTGTATTCTTATAGTCATTAACTACTAATTACTGTACTTCCTAACAAATAGTTCAGATTTTTAAAGACCAGTCCAGTTATTAAAAAAAAAGTTATGATTCTCGCAATTTCCTGCAATAGACTCAAATGTGACGATAAACCGAGTGGTTCCTACCGTTATGATAGGATAAATAAATAAATAAATAAATAATATTTCGGACATCTATCACACAACGCCATCTAGTCCCAAGCTAAGCAGAGCTTGTGTTATGGGTACTAGACAACTGATACAAATACATATATACTTTTTTTTTTGTAAATACATACATATTATACATAGAAAACACCCAAACTCCGAAACAAATATTTGTAGATCATACAAACATTTGATCCGACCCGGGAATCGAACCCGAGACCTCACGATCAGCAGTCGCACACGTCAACCGCTTGACCAACAAGGCAGTCTACCACTGATATACTTCACTGACCTGTGCGGGGTTCCAGACAAAAAAGGATATTATGTACCTAACCTTCCACCATGTTGTACTGACCGAGGTCACATTTAGCAGTGTATTTCTAAATACATTTTATTTTGCAAATAATTAGTATCAGAACCAACAACATTATAAAAACACCATGTACATAGAATACTTCTTTGATACTTTCTTTAAGTAAACAAAATTATAAAATCAAAATACGAAGTATATAAATAGAACTCATCTCTCCAATAGATTTGATTAAAAAAGAAATCCCTTGTGTAATTACATACCGTTGCGAAAAATGGGAAAATTGTAATTTTATTTACAACGTCCAAATAATTAAGTTATCATGCTTACAATTTTTGTTAACGATATATTCATAACTAGCTGAAACCCGCGGTATTACGTCAATCGACTAATTTAAATGAGTGTAGTTTGCACATAAAGTTACCGTGGTGTGTAAGATATTGAGCGACACAGTTATCTACCTAGAGCCATGTCCTCGACATCCGTTCCGCCAACGAGGTAAAGCGGGAGACAAAATGAAGTCAACCGCGAACGAGGCAGTGGGAACTAGTAAAGACTGTCAATAATATAATATCAAGTTTACAAATTTTGTATGAAACCACATTAAAAACAATATGAACACACCCAAGTTATGTTCTGAGTCTTGAGAAATTTATTTTTTCTTAAAGATTTTCTAAAACTATTCAGATAGTAATAATTCGTAGAAGCACATCTGGAAGCTATTTCATTATACGGAGTTTTTACTACTGATACGATAGTTCTTGTTAGTTAGTTAAGAAACGCGCTATGAGTCATAATATTACCAGCTTAATATCACGATTTATGGAGAAATTTGTACTTATGTTAAGAAATTAAGATTTCGCGCTTTATGACGCGGTTAATAGTGGTTGTAAGTTCTTACTTTGGACGTAGATAGAAAAACAAATTATCTTGAAATGAAAAAAACCTTCCAGCTGGCTTTAAGTGAAAATTATATGAAGTAAAAATAAAACCGTTTAAAAAAAAGTGCGAGTCAAAACGCGCTTCGACGATTTCGTTCAATCTTATGGGGAAAGAGTTCATCCATCTTGCAACACTTATAGAGAGATAAAAAGTAGATTTTAAGCTTCAAATGCCAATTATATGTAGATAAATGTTACACTTTGTGATTAAACTATCAAAATGTAAACGTTGTTTATATCGCAAACGCTTTAAAAACTCAATATATCTTTCAGCAATGCTATGGATTTTTTATAACAATTGACTGCATACGGCAATAAACTCGCTAGCTACGTTTAATAGCTATTTAAACTGCAATAGTGTAATCAAGTTTTCTTTTCAATTGTGCCAGATTAAATTTTAGAATTATTTTAGTAAAATATATAACACTACCATATTAAAAAAGCGGCCAAGTGCGAGTCGAACTCGCCCATGAAGGGTTACGCAGCAGCAAGTAGCATAAAATAATGTTTATTTTATTTTTATATTCGTGTTGATTGAATGATAGGTACATTGCAGTTTACGATTTATGACGTATAAAAAAACTACTTACTAGTTTGCGTTCAAACCAATTTTCGGTGGAAGTTTGCTTGGTAATGTACATCAGATATTTTTCTTAGTTTTATCATTCTCTTATTTTAGAAGTTACAGGGGGGAGGACATTTTTTATCACTTTGGAAGTGTGTCTCGCGCAAACCATTCAGTTTACACGAAAATGAAATTAGAAATTTCAATATCATTTTGGGGGACCTCTCTATAGATAAGCCATTTAGCCATAAGACACGTAGGGGTTAGATGAAAAAAAAAATTCTGAATTACAGTCCTAAGTATGAGGACCCCCAATTTTTTTGTTTCTTTTCTATTTTTGTGTGAACATCTTAATGCGTTTCACAGAATACATCTACTTACCAAGTTTCAACATTATAGTTCTTATAGTTTCGGAAAAAACCGACTGACAAAGTTTTTGACATTCCTAAATTTTCGATCTTGAAATTAATACTATTTAAACATATATGTAAGTATAGTTATGTAGTGTGACAGCAGTATAATGATGTCAGTAGTCGTCACGCAGACTGTTCCCAAAGTTTTATTGGCTATACAAACAGATATATAAAAGCATACAGAAACAATTAACCTAGATATCTAACAGGTACAGACAACACGGATATCTCGAGACCTTGCTAAATTCTAGCATTGCTAATATTCAGTTATTCGTAACTATTAACATAAAGTACAATATATGCTGACCTCGTCCTTCTTCGAAGGCACTATATACACAATAATGAAAACCTTTCCCTGTATAATGAAAACTGTAGAACATTTAGTTTATGTCAACTTAAGGTATGGCGTCATTAAGTTTTCGTATTTTAGTTGCCCGGCAACAAACCTTCGCAGAATTATTTCATTAAAGCGGACCCTAAAAATTCTAGGCATTGTGAACTCCCACAATTCCCAAAATTATGGCCAGCTTAACTTCACTATTCAAATTTTTTGATCATTAGGTAGTTTTTAAAATAAGTGTAAAGTTAACATTGCAACCTCAGTTTTATTAAAGTTTTGTTTTCTTTTGGCGATGGACGGCTACGGTACTAGTAGCAGTAGTACCAATTATTTTTTTTATGTTTGGGCATAGGCCTGATGGAAAGCATAACCAGAATGTGATCACCATATGCAACAATGCAGTATGGTGATCCACACCATCGCGGCCTAATGGTGTTTCTGTGTAATTGGGCCTTCGGTGTCGCATTCACCAATGAAACACGACAGCATGATTGCTGTCAATTTAAATTGATGTTTTCTGTGAGGGTAGTACCGTCCAGGTCGAGGTCAACGGTAGTGCCGTTGGTGCTGAAATCAACTTGGCTCTACTACCTTTACTTGATGTTTTTGCCGTACGCATTTGGACGATAGGAGCAAAGAGTTATACGTACGTCAAAAATATAGGTAGGTAAATATGTAAGCCGTTTATAAATAAGACAATATATTCTGAATCACAGAACAGAAATATTTTTAGTCGTTCTTAGATGATACGTCAAATACGTATTACATTCTAACAATGAACGTAATTATTGAAGAGAAAATTATAATTTCAGGAATTTTACTATAAGAGATCTAGCAAATTTTTAAGTAAATTGTCAACATTAATTGGTAGCAGAAGTTACAAAAGCTACAGGATGGCCACGTACCATGTTTAATCAAAACTAACCGCCGTCATTTTAGGTAGCAGATGGTAGGGATGTTCCACGTTCATGACATCTCATACAATTTATGATGAACCCTTTACTCTGCATTCATTTGAAGCAGCCACAACATTCGCAAGCAGGCGTCCCTTGATTACCCATCCCACCTGACATGCCATAACTTGTTTTACGACTTTTCGTTCAGTGTTATTACATTTTTAACCATTTTGAAGTTAAACTTGTAGTTCAATAAATATTGAAATTTAATCATAATAGTCTTTTCGAAGCGTTTTACATTAAGAAAAGATGTAAAAACATGTCAACTATTTACTATTACTAACAGGGTTTAATAAATGATAAATATAATGCAATTAAAATGCCTAAAATGCTTATATTATTTATAGGTATATATGTGGCAAATAATTCCTTCGCGTCATAGTCTAAATACTCCTAGCGTTCTAAAAAGTCTGTCTGACTTATAATTATCATTGCCACACTGTATCAACTGCCATTCAGTTAGCTAGCTAGTTCTTTGTGCTAATAAAAAATGAATGAAAAAATGTGCTGTAAAATAATAGTCTTCGAGGGTTTAATATGATGTAACGCTATATCATATTATTTATATTTGTAAGGGACGGATCTTTTAATCTCGTCCCACAACACACACGAAGACCTTTTCCATAAATAAACTCTCACAATTTTAATAAATCAGATATCAGATAAATGAAGGACGTTTCAAGAATTTCGAAGGTACCACACCTCAGGTGTACTTACACTATTAGTTTATTATGCAAACAAAAAATAACTTAATTTAAAACCCTTAAGCCATAAACAAAATACTTGTCTACGGTTTCATCATGTTTTCAAAGAAACCCTCAAGTCACTTTTTGCTTGGTAAATATCAAATATTCGTATTCATGTTGACGCCAAAGAATAAATTTGTCAAAGACAATGACGCTTAGTATCTCAATGTATAAACCAGATGCTATAATTAATTACTTTAATACGCAAGCTCTACACTAGAAATGACACCCTTAAAGTCTAAAAAGCAAGCATTTAACAAATATGTTTAATAAATTGCCTTACAAAATTAATTTGCATAAAAACAAATGCTACTAATATGATAAATGCAAAAGTTTGTTTGTCTGCGTGGATGTTGTTACTCTTCCACGTAAAAACTACTTAACGAATTTCGATGAAACTTTACAGTACATACATATAGCTTACAGTACGTACATATAGCTTAAACATCAGAATAACACATAGATTCCTATTTATTTCGATAACCGGCACAACGGGAACACGGGCAAAACACGGTTACACTGATCGCATTAAAACATCAGATTAATGTCACATTATAGGTATATTGTACAACATAATTTGTGTACAGATAACATGCCTATCAATATGTCATAAAATAACATCGTAACTGACATCCGACATGCAACCTACCATTACAGTGTAACAATGTCCACTTTTAACCTAGTTTATGACAAAACCTTTAGAAATATTGAAATCCTATAATAAAATGTAACCTATAAAACATTCTTGTCAACAGATTATGTTGATATTTATTTACCATAATACCTCTTTGTTAGTTTTATTATAGAGTTATGTTTGCATGTGTGCCTGGTCTTGCTGTTCACTAATTTACATTCAAAGTTAGGACAGCATTTGAGATAGGTAATATAATCTATTGTTATCGATTTGCTTTTTAACAAATTATATAATCTAAATGTTTGATACACGATAAATATATGTCAGATATACAATCTTTTAATGTAGGTTATTATTAGGCTTTGGATATTCAAGTTAATCCACGCAAGCCAAACGGGTTAGTATTGGGTTTATTTCAAGTATTCCATCTCTTTACTGTACAACATCATTGTTAAGATTACAGTGATGTTGTCCTGCGTAGTTTGCTTAATCACCTCAAGATTATGGCTCGAAAAGGCCATCACAAATCTGAACATCTTTCTTGTGATTGGAGAGGCCACTTGGCTACAGATACTGTCCTGACTTTTATCTGACTTAAAATAAATTGAACTTGATAGCACGAACGGATCGGCTCAACCGAGGTGGTACTGCTCTCTAACAGATCCACAAATGACAACGCTGTCATGTTTCGTCGGTAACACCATCTCAATAGGCCGCCATAGAGTGGGTCATCTTGCTACATTGTTGCATTGTCTGCATTCGCATGCTCAAACTCAAATTCAAAATCATTTATGTAATTAAGACACTAAGTGACATTTATGAATGTTAAATTAAAGCTACAGTTAAAAATCATGAATCAAAACAAACAGAATCCACAGCATGTACTGGATTATCAAGGTAAATTAGATGAAAACATCAAATTCTACTGCCCGTTTGTGTCGATCTATAACTTCCAGTTTCCAAAATGCGTAGAGCCTTACGAGAAGAATACTGGCACAGAAACTTACGGCCACTCGTTTTAAAAGTCAGATATTCAGGTACAATAGTGTTAATAATACATGAAAGGTAAAAAAAAGTCATTAAAATAAAAATTATACTTTTTGATCAAGTAATAGCAGAGACAAAGAGAATCCGTATGATTTCATTATTTCATTAGCCGGTCACCGTGTTAGATTAATAAAATCTTCAAAGTTATCGAAATGGTCTCGTAATTGCTCTTACATTAATAATTTAATAACACTAGTACCATTACTTATAATGACTAGTTCGAAAATGTTTATTAAGTTTACCTAACCTGCATAAGATTAGATGCCTTACCTGTTTAATCTTGGCTGTAGATTTCTGCAACTTAATACGTTTCATAACATTAAAGATCTAATAAAGATACGACAGTAACAGTTCTTTTCCTTTCCCTACTCTACATTTTTAATGTTAGCAAGGCAGCAATAAATAATTACCTATTAATCTTCAATTTATTTAATACTAGTTGTTGCCTAGCCTATGTGCTATTCTGATGTATAAGCTATATTACTGTAAAGTTTCATTCAAATCCGTTCAGTAGTTTTTGCGTGAAAGAGTAACAAACATCCATCCAAACATCCATCCATCCTTACAAACTTTCGCATTTATAATATTAGTAGGACTAGCACTAGTCTTTGAAATTCTGGGAATTCCTCTACTCACTCTCTCTATTCTTCAAAACTGCATAGAAATCCGTTGAGTAGTTTAAAAAGCCCAAGTTAACAGAAGTGTTATTAAGTTTTTCTGATCATAAAATGCTTAATAACCGTTCGGAGTTTGGAAGTTGGGGTTCTAACCCTCGCGCCTTACAGAACACGTAAAGCTGTCGATCCGGCGTCTGATCTTTCCTCGGTCGTGTCGGATAAAGGTCCCATCGGATTGTGAGAGGGCGGGAACAGAGAGTGCACCTGTGTTTACGTACATACCTGTGCACTAAAATATCTCCTGCTCTCCTGCGTAGTTGCTGGTCTCCGTTCAGTCTGGTAGTCGTGTCCGAAATCGGCTAGGAGGACATCATCGTATAATTATATCCACAGTTCATTAATTTAGTATATCGTAAATTACTGTCATCGCTATCACCCGACTCATTTTCTCACCTCATTAGGGGCAGTCTATCATTTTTTATCATTATCTGATATAGGATCAAAAGAATCATACTTTCCAATAATGCCTTGCGTTATCAATAAGATTCGTAATGGGTTACAATTTATTAACCATACTAATATTATAGATTGGAAAGTAACTCTGTCAGTTGCGCTATCAAGGCAAAACCACTGCACCGGTTTCAATGAAATTTGACATGGAGATACTTTGATTCTTGAGTAAGGACATGGGCTATTTTTTTACCACAATAATAGACATACACGCAGCGGCGCAGGCAAAACCTACTTTATAACAAAATATTACCAGTTATTGTTGACGTATTAAAAGTATCGTTTACTAGCTAAAACAGTGTAACTCAATGTCTCAAGGAGCTCAAGCTACGAGAAAGACGCATAAGGCCGTCTCTTTTGCAAGTTCACGGCTCCCATACGCAAGTTCTGAAATAATTTGAAGTTTTTTGAGATGATAAGTATTGATGATTGGATCAGCAAAATAATAAAAAAGTTAAGTTCTTAAGGTTAATATTCCTCAAGAATTAGGTTCAGACTGCTGTCTTAACCAATAAAAAGCAATTTCAATGAAAAGCTCTTTTTAACCCAATAACAGAAATACTCGCGGGCGTAAGAGAGGTATTATACATTTTAAAGTGAAAGGATTTATGGCTGTATTTTAATAGTACATAATCATGTTCATGTGTTCGGAGAATTGATTAATTCTAATATCACTAATTCTACTACAAATCAGCACTATATATAAGTTACATATGTTCACTTTTTTCTTTACTGACCTTATCGTTCCATTATTAGCTATTAAACCTTAACATAAAATCTATAATCTAAACCTAGCCTATTAAAGGTCGCAATGAATGAATACGTTCAACTGTTACCCATATCCAAGTAATTTATACTTTGTAAAAACAAAAAGAATACCCTACATAAATAGACTTAGAGTTCTCTACAAATTAATTCAAGAAAAATAAAACATAACAGTAACATAATTTTTATGCATTTGTGTTCACGATTTTATGGAACAAGAGAACTGCCACTTTGTTACTCAAAGCAATAAAGTAAACGTAGTCCTACATTTCAACTAGTGCTTCGGGTATAAGAAAGACATTGTTTTAAAGCGACTTTTATTTATTTAAGAGCCTAGCCTTTTACTAGTGAACTGCAGCGTCGGGCAATAGGAGTCTCGATGCGCCCACAAATAGGTTAGATTACACGATGAGGTCTGCGAATCTGATTTATTTCTAGATTGCGTCTAACTGTATTTGTTGAGATGATGGTTCTTATGCCGTGTCATTTATATTTCCACCTAGGTGAAATGGTTAATTGTAATCAAGATGTTGTCATTTGAAATAAAACGTTAAGACTTTTTTTTGAATTTGCAATTTCGTAGTAAAAATTGATAAATGTAAATAATATTCCTTTTTTTTTTATCGCTTTTATCACTGTTTCTTTCTAGTTTTTGTAGTGAACTTTTATGTATGTTTTATTGGTTCCGTTCTTTTTGCGGACTTAGTAGTATGAAAAGCGATGTATTATATTGAGGGGTGGTATATTCGTGTCGTGAAGAATTAAGAATACGGATTCTCACCATCCTTATTTATCCCGTGAGTGTCGTTAGTGGCGACTAAGGAAATAAACTACACAGTACCACATCAGTGCAAAGAGAAGGAAAACTGATACAAACTATATACAAACCCGTCTGGTCAACGTGGTATTGTAAGCCGAATCATCCTTTCTAAATAGAGATCTTAGTTCAGGACGGACCTGTTAAGGACTGTAACATATAAAAACAACGAATATCAAGTACAGTAAATGATAAAAACAAGTTCTGACCTTTCGATAACAAGCCCACATGGATTCCACGCATCACCTTTGCGCTTTTAAGTTTTGTTACTTCAAAAATGTTTAAAAAAGACACTTACAATTGATAAGTGAACGGAAAAAGGCGGTGTTATTCCGAAATGAGTGACCATCATTCATGGAAACATTGATCATACGTTCTCTGGACTAGCAAAGTTGTATGGATGTCAAACTGGTACATTCAGAACCGAGGCACAATACGTTCTTAGGTAAAGTAGTATGTCGATTGACGACTCGATTTGATATAGGTCAGCCTCTACAACTTGTCAAAAAAAGGTTTTATGCGAGAATTTCGTGACATGTATGCTAAAGTCAGTATGTATTTGTTATTTTACTGAATTTGATTAAGGAATTTTTAAATATCTGTGTGATTGCGTAGGTGGCTTAGAAGTTGTCTCGTACGAATTTAAACAAACGAAACTAATTGAACTGCACAATTCTTTTTAAACCAAATCCCCGCGATTTAGTGCCAAGTTAAGCAGAACTTGTACTATGACAAAAAAAGAACATAAGAAAGGAAAAAAAACTGTGCATAAGGAAAAAACTTGAGTTAGGATTTAAACATTTGTAAAATTCACATAAGAATTCCCTAAGATCTTAATGGCGAATGTTAGTACAGAAATAGTTAATTACGTACGATACTTGTACGTTTCCATTTTTTTTTTTAGTTGTCGTCGCCACCATTCAATTGATAGCTATCTGATTTCTTACCTGAGATGACAAATACATATGTAAAAATACTGGCATTATCATGGTAAAAAGTAGCCTAAGTTACTCGCTGATATTGTAATTTTCCGTTGGTGAAAGAATTTTTAAAAGCCGTTAAATGATTCAAACGTGAATGCGTAACAGCGTATAGATACAGCCTGTCTCAACTATCAAATTGCTTATATATAGAGACGAGTATCTAGCCGTGACCAGTACATTCACGTGTGGACTAACCACACTAGTATAACAAGCAAAGTGTAAAATACCCTTTTCACACAATCGATAAAGTAGCGGGGCATTAAAATTTTACACATGGCCGAACCGCTGCCCATAGACGAATGAGTTTATTGATTTGACATCTTTAAAATATACTCTATGTCATATTTTTATTGCATTTTATTTAAAACTATTATGCTAGTACGTGTACGATTTAAATACTTAAAACGTTCTTACCCGATTGACCTTAAATTATAACACGAAATACAACCTCTTTACAGATGAGTTTTAACACGTTTTAATTACCTTCAACTGTATGTTTGTTTGTATGTTACTGACTTTTGTTATATTATTTTGCAAAAAATGAATTACAGCAAAGTATTTAATAAAATCTGACACAATAACAATACACTTTATCATTAGATAAATTACCCCTAAGCGATAGATATAATATCGTACGGCATAGGTACTTGCTAAAGAGGTCCTAAGAATTTCCTTCACGCATTTATAAAAAAAAAAACAAAAATATGAAACAATTACTTTTAGACATCGTCATCGTCTAATTAATTATAATAACATATTCTTATCCGAAAGTATGCATTAAAATTTTATTTAAATTCCACAATATTTAAAAACATCGTGATTTTATAAAAACAATACATTTTCGCTCGCAAGGGGTAAAAGTAGACCCTTTGTCACACTTATGATAGTGGAAACGACAGCAATTTTATCCTTTGTTGAAGTACCGAGCCCTGCCACTAAGTACCGGAGGGAAACACCTTTTGTTAATGATCTGTTAATAGCTTACCGTATTACATTAATATGTAATATTTTTTTTTAATTAATATATTTATGGAGTCTATCTAAATCTCTTATTCATAACAAAATGTGTATACCTGTTAAACGTTACTAATTTAACCTTAGTTTAAGAGAAAGATTAGATCAGAAACAATTCTATACTTTTTTTAAATCCTTGCTATGCTTTCGTATTTGCACGTGATCAACATGTAGACATTCGGCTGTACCACGGGAATAAAATACTTCATGTGGTCTACCTAGGTGGACTACGGAGGTGAACCACGGGCAATACACTTAAATTAAGTAGCATATCAAAGACTTTCATCATAATCATTTTCCAGGGCATTCTTTGTTATTTATTAATAGTTACACTATACTACAATTTCAATTAAACATTCTAACAGTTCGTTTCAATTCGTTAACACATCAATCAAGTGAGGCTGTTGCCAAGTCTTTTGCATGAGTCTTTACCACGTTACAGAAAAGTTAAAAAAAGGTATTTTGATTAACTTAATTTAGGTTTAATCGATAAATAAATATCCACACAACTGAACTGTAATTTACAAATTTACGTAGTACTTTGTAATGTAATATGTTTTAACAGTTTGTGACATAAACTTTCAATCAGGATAAAGTGAAACAAATAACTAAGTTGTATGAGTCAGGTAGCGCCCAAAATAATGAAAACAAAATACATTTGGTTGAAAACTTATTACAACTATCTATTTGTTATGTGGTAACAAAAGACAACCTTGAATAAATTGACTTCAAACCACAGTAAAATATTGTGAAAATATTACAGAATAAACAAAGCAATATTCATTCACATTAGTTTTTTTAAGTAATAGTTCATGTTGTTAGGATAATATGGTTTTGGTTCGAAGGCTCAGACCTAGACCTTTTAGCAGGAACAGAACTGCAAGTTCTAGCTACATTTGAGCGGCCCCGGTCCCTGGTCCCGTCATAGAACTCCTTTAAGTTATCGTATGTTTCCTTTTTATGAGTTGTCTGTCTTGGTACTTCATATTGGCCTATTCCCAAGTAGGCCCGTTCGACGATAATAGACTTGCTCTTTTTAAGGAAATAGGACTAAAATGGTGGTTGACAAAACGTGTGTATTAATATACATTTAGAATTTTCTGTTGGTCGTTTCTTGTAAGCTAAATAATTGATTTGAGCAGGGTTCTCATTGTTATTCACATTACTGTAACGATCTAGAGGAACTTTCAATATATTTATATCTTAATATTACAAGCGTGTCAGTATCGTCGTCTGCCCCAAATCAACGTCAACATTATCACCCCGCCGACGTTGGACCTTTATTTCATAATTAATTTTAATTATTCAAAAACATTCTCACATATTTGAATAATTAATGCGGTTATTGTCAAACAAGCGCACAAAAGCCAAATTTCTTTTTAAATTTACATATATGTGTTCGTTTTAAACGGGGTTATGGGGTCCGGTGTCCGTGCGTTCTATTGTGAAGCAACTAATTGAAGCGTGTTGTGAGCAGAGGGTTGGTATTTCTTTGCACAAAGGATTAGCTTCGAAATTCAATGTGGCAAAAATACCTAAAGATGACCTCTGAGTAACGATAATGCAAGAATTATGACGTGATGGTATCCAATGAAGTTTATTACGTTCAGAGTACTTTAGTATTTCCTGTTGTCTCTCTCTAATTTCATTGATAGTATAATAAATAGCCAAACCTAGTCTATTGCTGAACACAGGCATAGCTGGCATTCTCCATTGCACGCCACTTCGATCAATCTTTGGCTTCTCGCATCCAGCTCCTGCCAGCCATCATCACTCCGCCTGACCTGTGGACGTCCTACACTACGTTTGCCGAGACAGGACAAAATGATAGTATACATTTTTAAAACATGACATTTTACCATATAACTGATCTTTTAATTTAATTAACAGACATTCAAAGTTAATCCACTAACTTGTTTACAAAAAAAAAACAATTAAAATAAGGTATTTTATTATATATATAATAAGGCAATATTATTTTTCTATGAACGACGAATTTTCTCTGACTTTTCCACAATCTGTAAGAATAATGAATCTCCGAGTGAAAAGAAACAAAGAAACACATAAGTTGGCTGTGGAAAACTAAATATCGTTTTGTATACTTCTTGATTTAAAAAAAATGTTTAAATAGGGTCAAAAACAATAAAACAAGTAAAATTATTAATAATAAAAACCCAACAGCATCAATAATTGTCATCTTCATTAAATGTAGTTTTTTATATAAAACATGTAAGTTTTATATATATTCGTTATCACCGTTAAAAAATATTAATTTTGATACTACACTCGATGTATTTTGAAAACATATTTTTTTTGGAGATTACTGTTTCGCGCCAAAAACCCTTAATTTCTATTTTTTTTTAAATCCCATTCTAGATTAAGACGAATCTATTAAAAAACATTACCCTCCTTCTTTCGCAGCCAGGTAAAAGGTCAGTATTGCCACTGCTGATGATTTCAAGAAATTCGGCATGGAGACTCTTGAGGGAGGACATAGGATACTCTTTACCGCGGTAACCGAAATAAACACAAGTGGAGTCCTGGGAAAAAGCTAGTTTCTTATAAACCGATTGTTAATCGTACTTATATATACAGTTTAAAAAAATATATAATGATTTATAGGAACGATATTGTAAGGAAAATATTTCAAATAAGTACAATTAATTCCTCTCTAACTTGATTTCAAAACATGTCTTATCTGTCTGTCAAGACGTTGTTTGAGTTGTGAAGGTGCTTAATTTAAAATCGCTTTGAATTGAATTACTTTGTTAAAATACGCGATGAACCCAAGGTTTTCACTCGAATAAAAAAATTGGACGACAGGACAAAGAAATAGAAAATATAGTTGGAAGTCGGGTAGTGAGAATCGAGTGAAAGATTATACTAGGATGAATATGAAGCTGTTTTTAAAATGCGAAATCATAAAAAAAAGTATGCGAAATTTGAAAGAATTCTCTCCGTTAGCACACTTTTGAACAGCAACCGTCCTCTTGAAAAATAAACCGTTCAAACAGAACCACATTAGGATAATACTTTCGTACATACTTTATCTTTACTAATATGATAAAACCGAGTTTATTTGTTTGTCTGGTTGTTGGAATACCCTAATCTGATGTATCATATGAAATTTTTTTTCAGTGTTAGACACAGAAAAAATAAGTAGGTAGAGGTGATTCATAATTGTCTATGACATTTTTGTAACATGACATGCCATAAGACAGAAGACAGAAAGTCCTAGGACATTTATGTCAAAAGTTAAGATAACTGTTTAAGAAATAATTTTGTAACATTCATAAACTCATGCCTCTATCCCTAGAGACTTGTTAAACGTAAACATTTGCCGACTATAACTTAATAACACATTCGTAATTTTAGGGAAGCCTCAACACGCTTGTTGATGGCCATCCATCAATCGTTCCCAGTTGACAGATTGCAAATTCAGTAATTAAAAATGAAAAAAGTTGCGAATAATGAAACTAAAAGGGTGAATAATGTAAAATGGGTAAACATAATTTGTCCTTATGTAATTATGAGTTCTTATAGAGTAGTAGTAGTACAGCCAACCTAATTTTAGTAAGAACTGACTCTCACAGAAGAATAACCTAAAAGGATAGCATTTGGGCTATCGTGTTTCGTTGTGAGTGCGAGACTGGTAGCCCAACGATGCAGAAGCATCTTAATAGGCCGCCATAGTATGGGTCACCATGCTGCACTGTTGCATCGTCTATACCCATCATGAATATGACTAACGTCTTGGATTCTGCTCATGCTTTCCATCAGGCAGAGTGAAATCACTTTGACTGGCTCATACACAAAAAAGTAAAAGAGAATGTTACCGGTATTACTCCTTACTGTGACAAAACATTGAATATGTTTGAACACGATTGAGTAGGAAACTAAAAAAGATAACGATGTTCCAATTGGTGTGAATGAACACTCTTGACTAGACAATCGTTCACTTCGTTAAATTATCCCAATCGCTGGCTCGGCGATACGTGATCGATTCTCTTTGACTCAATTCACTTAGCAATTTGTTAGTTCCACGCGACAAATAAAATCTACAGAACGAAATGTTGCACGCCGAATTGACGACCTATGATTTTGTATAGCTAGTAATATATATATATATGCGGTAAAAAGGTTTTTTGACAAATAATACGCTAATTTTGATAAATAAAAGTAGGTTCATCTTCTATACAAATAAATAAAATTCGAGTGTCTGTTTGTAATATTAAAATAACCGCTTTTTACTAAATGCATATGTATATATAGAAGGTACATATACCAAAATTGTAGTTAAAAAAAATTTCAAAAACCAAGATCAGATATAATTGAGGTGTTATAATATTTAGTTAGTATATACATACATAGTAACAACTGCCTTTAATTTGTAAAGAAGCAGAAAAATCACTATTCATAAAAAAACTAATTCAAAAATTACAATGAACATCATTTTATTAGTTCTTCTTGGTCTTTGTAACAAAACTAATTCTTGGATGTTAGGACCAATACTACTAGTGTGTTTTTAAAAGAATACAAATGAGAAAATGTATGTTATGTGGGAGACGGAGTGAAAATAGCTTCTAGTTTCATTTGGCCTCTTATTTATTAGAAACCTGTAAATTGAATCCGCGGATCTATACTTATAAGCGCATTGTTGGATCATATCGATTCTGGGTCAATCGATTTGTTCCTGACTGACCGATAAAAGATACGTGATGGGTTAGCCCTTTTGTGCGAGAGAACAAATAAAAACGCGGACCTCGGCTTCCTCGACCCATCGTTCCTGGTCAGCCAACTGATTAGATAATATCCGAAATGTTTACATTTGAAATGTCGTCGTGAAAGTAGAAATATTAATTGAACATACATTGTTCTTATGTCAGAGTATTTTATATAGTTTTGTTATTTTTTTCCCTTTCAGTTGTTCTCCGTATATCATTAACATTAATAAAATCAAAATGAAGTAACTAAATTATTTAATCAATTTTTGTCTATTGCAGTGGTTAATAAGTTTAACTATTAAAATATGTTTTTTTTAAAGACAAAAATAAATTAGGTTTGACAGACAGATTTCTGGGCTTTATCTGTCAATAAGTTTGGTTCATTTAGAACAGTGGACACTGTGTATATCTTCGTGATGTTTAAAACTAGTTGACTTTATTGCTTCTATTGTATGCTATAAAAAGGCTTAAAGCAAATCAATTATATTAAAAATATATTTTTATGGATGTAATAAGGTAAATCCTTTATTACTATTTCTTTCCTTTCAAAAGATAACTCCAACATTAAGAATAAATCTTGTGTTGCGAGAGACTTTACATAAATACATGAAACTGAAACAAAGAACACCCAGACTCAAAACAACAATTTGTGTATCACAAAAAGTTATGTCTCATGTGGGATTCGAACCCACAACACACACAGCGACCCCCAAACCACTACGCCATCCGTGCAGCCATCTATATCAATACTAATATATAAAGCTGAAGAGTTTGTTTGTTTGTTTGAACACGCTAATCTCAGGAACCGCTAGTCCGATTTGAAAGATTATTTCAGTGTTAGATAGCCCATTTATTGAGGAAGGCTATAGGATACATATTATCACGCTAAAACTAATAGGAGCGGAGCACCAATGAAAAATGTTTTAAGAACGGGGAAAATTATCACGCTACGGGCAATAGGAGACGCAAACGAGGTTGCGTGGGTCTGCTAGTAATTGTATAAAAAAATAAAAAAACAAGGTTAACTTGTTTTTTCTGCATTTCATCAGTTTATATGTCGACATCGGTAAGAAATACAGGCAATCAAAGTCAGATTAATGAAATAACTTCCAATGACTAACTAAATATCAGTATGTTTATGATGGAATGCGAACATTTCTCTATCAGGGGCTTTAGCCCAGACACAGGGAGGATACCTTTCATCCGATAGATATTTGGTTTAGTTCTGGAAACTAAACCGCGGTCGAAAGGTATTTCAATAACTTGGCTTAATATCTTTTAGGATGCGGTAATTTGCTACTTATATTGGCTGTGGTCTTACGAGTAGGTTATTTTAGCCAGAGATATTAAAAAGACACATAGCAGCAATTTAGGTATCAAATTATTTCTCAAAAGTTATCTAATACCTACTGTTAATAGGTAAACTACTTACATATGAAAAACTCGGCACATACCTTCATATGAAAGTTTATTTATTTGATCTTCGAAGAAAAATGTAGCGTAAAATGTGAATGAATTTTAAATGTTTTAACTTGTGTCTTCATATTTTAAAACTTAGAGTCAGTCAGTCACGTTCTCGTAACTGTCTAGTAAAATATTGTTAGAAAAATTATGGTACACGTTATTTTGTAATCAAACATTTTTCAAGCTTTCAATAAATACCTATATAATTTATGTTTCTGGTGTGAACTAGGTGACACACGGTTGTTAAGCATGTCACCGGTAAGTAGGTCATGCCAAACATATGTTCTGAACACAATACTGGTTAAAGCCAGCCAGTCCGCGGTAATGAATGAGAGGATCAGTTCCTACAGTAATAAATGACTTGATTAACTCGTAAATAATGGTTCTAATTAATACTCAGCGTTGTCAGAAATTGTAATTTACTACTTAAGCAGATATTAGCACTAAATTAACATTATTTATGATTATCGTAATTTATTTTTTATTGAATCAGACTATACTTAGTTGAGTAACATATTTTTTCAGTTCTCTTGTTAAAACTAAATACTACATGTATATTAATGACAACGAAGGAAAGTAGTTTAAAATCCATTTGTCTCTTTGAACGAGCAATTTTTTAATCTATACTAATATATAAAGCTGAAGAGTTTGTTTCTTTGTTTGTTTGAACACGCTAATCTCAGGAACCGCTGGTCCGATTTGAAAAATTCTTTCAGTGTTAGATAGCCCATTTATCGAGGAAGGCTATAAATTATTACGCTACGGGCACTAGTAACATAATCTGAATCTGAGAAATGAACGAGAAATTTAGTATGCAGAGTTTCGCGGTCGATAAATCATCAACAAAGAATTCATTTTTAGAAAAATCAAATTAAAAATAAATAGAAAAGCTCCGTCATCCAGGTAGCCTTTTAAGGATCTGTTCCTAAAATGTAAACCGCAACCCTCAAATGATACATCTATTGCTATTTATAATTCTTCAACACTTATTAGGCACTAGCACAGCTCTGCTGCGAAACAAAAATAAAGGAGTGAGAGTCATAGAAAATCGGGATAGGAAATAACAGAATCATTATTAATTCTCTAAATGTACAGGTAGTTTTACTTAGCGTACGCCAACTTTGGCTGAGGCTTAGTTAGCCATAGATACTTCGGTTTCGCGGTGGAGGTTCGATACAGAAGCCCCTGTCTACCGCAACACTCCGCGGTTTGTTTACATTCCAATACACGCTCTAATTGTAAAGTGACTGTCGTTAGTTGTAATGTATGTGTACATGTAAATTTCGAGATCTATTTTAAATTGATCGTAAGAGTGTTTCATAAGAAATTCTGTTTGTCTCAGTTAATTAATTAAGAACCTACCTGAGACCTAAGATAGATAAATAATGTAACGTTTCACATAATTACGGTAATAAAATAACAATAACAACAAAACAACATAACTAGATAATTACTGGAAGTATTTTTATAGTTGAAAGGAGTGGTAGGAGTAAAATATTTATTATAATACATTATTTCTTTTAAGTTCTGTATTTATTTAAAGTAAATTAATTAATTTCTAAGCTTTTTATTTAAAGTGTTCTAAGACACTGTTAAATTGAAAATCAAAAAGATTTGGAAGATAGTATGATAATATATATCCTGACCTAATACATCCATATTAAAAATATTGCTTTCCTAGCATTGCGTTTAAATTTTACCAACTTTTCCTGGCTACCCAAACCTATCCTCAATCCTACTTTTTATTGTTTTACTTACGATTACCAATACATACAAAACATCACATTTTTGACAATGCCTTTACTACCATTCAGTATCCTATTTATTGAACATTGAAAGTATTGAGGTTATTCTAAAATGTTATTAAAGGTCATTTTTACTGAATGTTTTCCTTACTCAGCCGTGTCAATAAAATTCAATAAACAAATAAATTTATGTGGGTCTACATACTACATATTACTTATTGTACCCGACTACGGAGGAGACAAAAGGTAGGAAAGTTTAGGCATGTATGTATGTTCCACCATAGCGCTAAACTACGAACCGATTTTATGTCAATAGATTCGCAGTAATGACTCGAGGGACATAGTCTACATAAATTTTATTAAACAATTTTACGTAGTCGGGCTGTACTCTTTGAAACTTTCTCTTGTTTTTTTATGGAATAGGGGCCAAACGAGCAGACATATACCCTGATGGTAAGCTATTACCGCCGCCCATGGACACCCGTAACACCAGAGACGTCACAAGTGCATTGCCGGCTTTTTTGGGGAGGGAAAGGGATGTGGCCTCCCCACATCCCTCGGTTGGGGTTTTGGACCTCCGGTATCCTCAATCGCTCGGTGAAACCCAGCGCAAGCGCTATTTTACACCGGTTTTATGTGAGGCCGTAGTATCACTCCGGTCGAGCCGGTCCATTCATGCCGAAGTGTGACTCTCCCATGGTAATTTATTGTTTCCTAAACAATTACATTTCTAACAATGTCTTTTACGCCATTCAGTATGCTATTGAACATTAAAAGCTTATAGGTTGAAGTAAAATGTTATGAAACGACCTTTTTTTCTAAATGTTTTTCCTCACTCAGCCGTGTCAATAAAAACTTAATTCAATATACAAACAAATTGTGGGTTAAACAAAGAAAAGGCAGGTTCTCCATTTGTCGCTTATATTAATTTGTATCAACATTCCTATCACATATTACCTACTTAATACCCGACTACGGCATAGCCAAGGGAGTGTAGGCTACCTACTACACATATACTAAACACTCACTATATTTCACGATAGAATTATATAATAAACTTAACATTAACTTAAATCTAAACCTTATAACTATTTATATATTTACACTTACATATATCTATACACACTATTTCATTATAATCAACTTACTACCTATACTTACATATTTACTTTTCTAGTATAAAATATTCAATGTTAAATAATGATCAAAATACCGATGTCGATTATCGACAGCTGGTGTGCACTATGTCTCCTATACATAATAAGAAATACTGGACACGCATCGCACGATCTTAGGGCGTGCGCGCGCGCCGGCCGGCAGACAGTCGTAACTTGTTATTGACGCAGAACGCACGCTTGCTTACCTTAGTTTATGTACTAGTGCTAGCTCTTATATACCGCTTATATACTTTATGTTATCTGGTGTACAATTCTCTGACTATATCTATCACCCTGCTTTAAACCTTATTGTGCTGTGCTTGTGCTTATTTATATACAATTCCTTTCCTGCACCTTCTATTGTGTACTTGTGAGTGTTGGACAATAATACAGATTAACCGTGAGTTGAACTTTTTATTTTATACCTGCTACACACAAGTTGAGTGGTAACTACTCCAGTACCACATTGGTGACCCCGTATTAGAACCACAGAGAAGGAATTCCAAGACGCACTCGGACTTACAATGCCCTTGACGACCGAAAGGTCAAACACTAGGGATGAGGGCGAGTCGATAAAAAATATCGATGTTTTCAAAGTTGGCACACGTTTACCACCATTTTGGCCGGAAGAACCTGAAGTTTGGTTTGGACAGGTGGAGGGTCAATTCGCCATATCTGGCATCACCAGTGACACCACAAAGTTCCACTATGTTATTAGTCAGCTGGATACCCAATTCGCAAGGGAAGTGAAAGACCTCATTATAAGTCCACCAGCCACAGACAAATATATAAAATTGAAAGGCGAGCTGATTAAGCGTCTGACAGCGTCAAAGGAGAAGAAGCTGAAACAGCTGTTAATGCACGAGGAGCTTGGAGATCGAAAGCCCTCACAATTTCTCCGTCATCTCAAAAGTCTCGCTGGCGTCAATGTTCCCGAGGATTTTTTACGGACAATCTGGATAAGTCGCCTCTCCCACGGAATCCAGACGGTGCTTGCAGGTCAACCGACAACATCCTCCATCGACGATCTGGCGGACTTGGCCGATCGTATTCAGGAGCTGGCCGTACCTTCACCATCTGTAGCTTCTACAAGTATGGCCACACCCGGTTCATCACTGGATATTCTGGCTAGAGAAGTGGCCGAGCTTCGGAGGCAGTTCCAGGAGCTTGCTACGGACAGGAGCAGACCCCGTGCGCGATCTACAAGATCACCTCATCGCAGATCAGTCTCCAGGTCAAAGCGCTCGCAGTCGAATTACAGGAAGTTTCCGCTTTGCTGGTACCATAGTAGATTCGCAGAGAAGGCCAGCAAGTGCGTATCCCCCTGCGATTATAAATCGGGAAACGCCAGGGGCGGTCGATAATGGCGACTGCTGACTGCCCTTCAACTCCTACTGGTCGCCTGTTTGTCACAGACCGAGCTTCGAAGACACAGTTCCTCATCGATACTGGAAGCGATCTCTGCGTCTTCCCCCGGTCTCTTCTTCGTGATCGACGTGCTAGGACGGACTACAACTTACGTGCTGCGAATGGTTCCACAATTTCTACATACGGTTATATACACCTAAATTTAGATTTTGGCTTACGTAGAATATTTAATTGGCGTTTTGTGGTAGCTGAAGTAACTAAGCCCATCATAGGCGTAGATTTTTTAAATTATTACTACCTTATTGTAGATTGCCGTAACAAACGCCTATTAGACAGTACTACCTCTGTATCTTCTGTAGCCAAAGTAGTAAAGTGTAGTAGTATAGCCTCTGTAAAAGTTTTAACTGGTGACTCTCGGTATCACAAAATTCTCAAAGAATTTCCCGAGATTACTCGTCCTACAGGAACACACCGCAACATCACTCACCACACAGTCCACCATATACGCACCACTCCAGGCCCTCCAGTTTCATGTACACCACGTCGGTTAGCTCCCGACAAATTAAAGATTGCTCAACAGGAGTTCCAGGCTATGCTTGCCAACGGAACTGCTCGACCTTCGCAGAGTCCGTGGGCATCGCCTCTACATCTAGCTCCGAAGAAGGACAACGGCTGGCGTCCTTGCGGCGACTACCGCATGCTCAACGCTCGCACTATTCCTGACAGGTATCCGATTAGGCACATACATGACTTCGCCCATAATCTTGTAGGTTGCAAAGTCTTCAGCACCCTTGATCTACTTAAGGCTTACAATCAGATAGCTGTCAGCGAGGGCGACATTCCGAAGACCGCGATCACAACACCGTTCGGTTTGTATGAATTTCCATATATGACTTTCGGACTTCGGAATGCAGGTCAAACCTTCCAAAGATTTATGGATGAGGTTACCAGGGGCCTTGATTTTGCCTTCTGTTATTTGGACGATATTTTGGTGTACTCGCGGGATGAGGGGGCCCATGAGGAGCATCTACGTCAAATTTTCACCAAGCTGAAGGACTATGGTATGCTGGTCAACACGGAGAAGTGCGTTTTCGGTACGCCAGAAGTCACTTTTCTAGGCTACTCCATAACCGAAAAAGGCTCTAAGCCTTTAGACTCCAAGGTGCAGGCTATTAGAGACTTCCCGACACCAACAACTGTGCGGCAGCTCAAGGCATTTTTAGGCATGCTCAATTTCTACAGGAGGTTTCTACCTCGAGCTGCAGAACTTCAAGCACCTTTACATGCATTATTAACAGGCTCGGTGAAAGGTTCCCAGCCCGTTAATTTGACGGGAGATGCCCTTACAGCCTTTATCGCATGTAAAGATAGCCTTGCTAATGCTGCCCTACTAGCACATCCTGACTGTACCGCTAAACTTGCCTTGGTGACAGATGCCTCTGATAAGGCAATCGGTGCAGTCCTCCAGCAATACCAGGACAATTTTTGGCAACCGCTAGCCTTCTTTTCGCGGAAGCTCAGCCCTTCGCAGGCAAAGTATTCGCCTTATGACAGGGAACTGCTTGCCATATACGAGGGCATAAAATACTTTAGACATATGCTCGAGGCCCGGCACTTTGTCGTCTATACTGACCATAAGCCGATCAGTTTTGCATTCCATGAGAGGAAGAAAAACTGTTCGCCAAGGCAGTATAGACACCTTGACTTTATCTCCCAGTTCACAACGGATATCCGACACATATCTGGCAAGGATAACATAGTTGCCGATACGTTGTCACGTATCGAAGAACTGGGAGCCCCGGTCAGCCTCGAACAGCTAGCTAAAGGTCAACTTACCGACCCTGAACTCCAACACCTTATTGAAAATGGCTCATCACTGCGTTTGGAGAAGCTGAGTGTTCCTGGAAGTCGAATACCTCTGTACTGCGACGTCAGTACACCGACATCCAGGCCCTATGTTCCGAAATTCTTTCGTAGACAGGTATTCGAAAGCCTGCACTCATTAAGCCACCCTGGACCGAATGCATCTGCCAAACTTATTGCAGAGCGGTTTGTCTGGCCAGGGATACGTAAGAACTGCAGGGAATGGGCGCGTACTTGCTTGGCTTGCCAGAAAGCCAAGGTTAACCGCCATGTCACTGCACCGCTAGGTACATTTAACCTTCCCCGTACACGGTTCAAACAGATCCATATAGATCTCATTGGACCACTACCGGTTTCACAAGGCTATCGGTATTGCCTGACGGCGGTAGATCGATTTACTCGATGGCCGGAAGCAATACCGATAGAAGACATAACGGCAGAAACCGTCTCTAAGGCACTGGTATCAACGTGGATCGCTCGTTTTGGCTGTCCCACGGACATCACAACGGACCGTGGTCGCCAATTTGAGTCGGCTCTGTTCGCATGCCTGTCGAAAACAGCCGGTTTTGAGCACAAGCGGACCACTGCCTACCATCCGGCATGTAATGGCATGGTGGAACGTTTCCACCGCCAACTCAAGGCCGCAATAGTCTGCCACGGAAATGACAGATGGACAGAGTCACTGCCATGGGTCCTACTAGGCATACGAACCGCCTTTAAGGACGATCTCCAAAGTTCATCTGCTGAACTCGTCTACGGAGAGCCCTTACGCTTACCAGGGGAGTTCTTCGATGAACCTATTGAAGGGAGTACTACTGACTTGTCAGATTTTTCTGCCCGCCTGAGAAGTATTGCTGCGAAACTACGACCTATACCAGCTGCGCGACATTGCAAGCCTAAGGTATTCGTATACAAAGAACTTGCAACCAGTGATCATGTGTTCCTTCGTGAAGACGCATCTCGTGGTTCGCTACAACCAGCATACTCAGGACCTTACAAAGTATTAGCCCGGGATAGTAAAATTTTTAAAATATTCCAGAGGGGCAAAGAGGTCACAGTATCTATAGACCGAGTCAAACCGGCCTTCATACTGTCTGACCAAACTGAGACTGTACCCTTACCAGATACTCAGAAGGAGTATGTAACACGTTCTGGACGGCGAGTTAAATTTCCAGATTCTTATCGCCCGTGACGGTCTCTGGAGGGGGGTGGTGTAGGCTACCTACTACACATATACTAAACACTCACTATATTTCACGATAGAATTATATAATAAACTTAACATTAACTTAAATCTAAACCTTATAACTATTTATATATTTACACTTACATATATCTATACACACTATTTCATTATAATCAACTTACTACCTATACTTACATATTTACTTTTCTAGTATAAAATATTCAATGTTAAATAATGATCAAAATACCGATGTCGATTATCGACAGCTGGTGTGCACTATGTCTCCTATACATAATAAGAAATACTGGACACGCATCGCACGATCTTAGGGCGTGCGCGCGCGCCGGCCGGCAGACAGTCGTAACTTGTTATTGACGCAGAACGCACGCTTGCTTACCTTAGTTTATGTACTAGTGCTAGCTCTTATATACCGCTTATATACTTTATGTTATCTGGTGTACAATTCTCTGACTATATCTATCACCCTGCTTTAAACCTTATTGTGCTGTGCTTGTGCTTATTTATATACAATTCCTTTCCTGCACCTTCTATTGTGTACTTGTGAGTGTTGGACAATAATACAGATTAACCGTGAGTTGAACTTTTTATTTTATACCTGCTACACACAAGTTGAGTGGTAACTACTCCAGTACCACAGGAGGATTATGATTTTGACAGGCTATATATGTATTATGTATGTATGTGTGTTCATTTGCTCCCTAATAGCTTCTTAACTACTTAATAAAACTGGACAAATGAGATATCGTTAGAAGCGTCTTGATCGTCTGCTGGTTATAGGCTATATGACGAGTCAGTGAATCTAATGTGGCGCCCTCTAGCCGACATAAAGTACAGAATTAAAAAATAAATTTTAGAGAAATGTGCCGTGGTATCATTGGAAAGGGCATTACTTGTATATTTCAAATATATATATTATTAGCATTTGTTGGTGACTTTGACCATATTTATTCGATAAGTGTGATTATTTGAAATAAGCTTTGCACAGCAATAACTACTATAGAGGCACCAAAACATTTAAAATAAAAACAAGTAAAAACTAAAACCCAACTACGACAATAAACGACTCTGAAAAAGTATGAAACAAGTTTCAAAAGCCGTAGTCACTCGTTGTTAAAGTGTTATGGACTATGGTACATTACACTACATGTACTACGGCTTTTGAAACTTGTGTCATACTTTTTCAGCGTCGTTTTTTGTCGTAGTTTAGATTTTACTTTTTTTAGGAATTATAGAACTTTATAAAATCCACATAATAAATAGAATGTTTTCGCAAACTGACGTAATTCCACTATGGTGAATACCTAGCTTGTTTTAATTGACCAGTATAACTCGGAACTGTAATTGTTTAGACTTTAGACTATTGACAGTTAACAGACAGTATTATTTACAGATATAACATATCTGTCTCAGGCAGTGCACAGTCGGACAAAAAATTAAGTTTTCCCGTTATCTTCTACTTTTTCTTGTACACAAACCTTGCCCTACAATAAAAAAAAATTTAAAAAAATGGTGTAGCCAATCTGACGTTATGAGCGTATATACATTAATTTTGGTATATACTCGTATAGATGCTAAAGTTGTTTAATTTTATGTCGATCGTCAACCTCGACCTCGAATTACTAATTAAATAACTATCGAAAAATATGTAATGTGTAAACTTATTAAAGATCTTTGTGCGTGTCACTCAACTCTAAAATGTTAAGTTTACTTTTCAATTTCAATTTTTATTATTCTTGATCATTTGGCTTTCAAATTAGATGCCGTTGCTACTATGTACATACTGCAGATGTGACATTACACTTGTAATTTAGAGTGACAAGTGATATGACACATCACTATCATTTCAGTGTAATTTGACAATGACATATCTGGTCTGTCACAAGTCTGGAAAATCGTTTTTAAAGCTAACATATCATTAAAACATTCAATTCGAAATTTTAGTTTTACTAGGTATAATATTTTTTGGGGGTATGCATTTAATAAAACCATTTTCTTTTGATCCAATTTCATTTTCATTCTTTGCTGGATGCGAGAAACCGAGGATCGAACCAAGTGACAAGCAATGGGAGAGGCCTATGTTCAGCAGTGGACTGCGATAGGCTGATGATGAATTCTTTCTGATTGAAGCATCTCAATAGATTGCTGAAATCAGCGTGGATCTACTTACTACCTTTTAAATTCATTTTAATGTTTATATAAATACTGTGTACTTCTTCAATTAGAAATAATAGAACCAAATATTTTTTTTTATTCAACTTATTAGTTTGAGTATAGTGACAACCACTCTTGGATTCTGCTTATGCTTTCCACCAGGTTGAGTAACAGATATTTTAACAGGCTCATAAATAAAAAAAGCTAAAATTATGTTTTTGACTCGTAAGGTTTTTCTTCGTTCCGTAATAATCTATACAAAAATATTATAAAGTTGAAGAGTTAGTTTGTTTGTTTGACTAAACGCGCTAGTTTCAGGAAATTGTCTCAGAAGTCTCAGGCTATTCCAATTTGAAAAATTCTTTCAGTGTTAGATAGACCAAATATCGAGGAAAGCAATAGGCTATATATCATTACGATACGACCAAAAAAAGTAGTACCAATATTGTTTTTACAAAAACAGTATAAAATTATTGCTTTTGAGATCTTCCACGGTGTGCGTGTTAGTTTCACAGAAACAAAGAATGCAAGAATTTTTTCCCTTCTTTTGAAAGGAAAGTTGAGGACTACTTTTTAGACTTTTTGGTCTAAAAAAGAGTCCGCAACAGCATATATAATTGGCTCAATTTAACCTTTTTATGGTAAAAAAAAATGATCATGCTGATATACCATCACTATGCGGCCAATATAGCAGATATAGCAGACGGATCCGCATGAGTCAGTTAGCTGCCTAATAAAATTGAAAATACTACTGTCACTAACTAAATACATTTGTTTTTTTTTAATGTAATGAATACAACATAATATTGAATGTTTGTTATTTTAGAACCATTATAAATAACTATTAATAATGACGTCTTAAGTATTTCCACTCAAAGTCTTAAATTCTCATGTAGTCTGTATTTGATTAATAACTGTATTTGTTAGGCACAATACATATTGAACGAAAATACTAAATTATTTATCTTTCTGATTAACATTAACCTTGTTTACTGTACTGTATTACAAGTACGTATAGTACTCAATATTCACGCGTAAAAAAGGTCCAAATTCAAATAAGTTGTTTACTTTCATCAGAAATGTTATTTCGTGCCTAATGAACTGGAGCATAGGCCTTTTAGACCGCAGACATTCAGCACAAATGTTATGTTTATGTTTTGTTCCATCTCTGTTTGACAAGAAAATAAATGATGCATAATGATGTTACCATTGTCCATAAATGATTTGTTTTACTTTATTTAGAAATGTTTACATGGGTACGATAAATTTACCACTTTTGTAAAATATGTTTGTTTACAAATGTACGAAATAATAAATAGGTATTTTTGAAAGAGTATCTCTGCTTAGTTTACTTTGGTAGTGTTTAGTTTTGTTCTAGTTATAAACATGTTTGAATAGGCTTAATAGTATTAATTAAATCTTTTTTTTATTAAATAGTTTGAAAATTTCCAATTTATTTAATTTAGGTATACATTAAAATAAATCACTGTAAAGTCGCGTATAACTTCTGTTAGACTCTAAAAACTATTTTTAAGGAAAATTATTTTTTATGTGTTTGTTATTGTCAGGACAAGGTTTGAATAGAATAAAGTTAAATAAAAGCCAGAAGCGTTAAATAGAGTGTACCAATAAGACTGCACTTATTCATTTTAAAATAAGAACACGCATTTTTAGAGGTTTGGGATTTTTATAGGATTGTAAAGAAGACATGTTCCAATTAAGCATGCAATAAAATATTCGTCTAATGGACCCCACGGCTCTGATGACAGGTACTTACTCTTTTCATGAAATTTCATATTACTTTTCTGGATGTGGTTGTATCTCACCTGTGACGCGTTGCATCTTGGATTTAAGCTCAAGAATTATTTCTGGTTAGGTAATTGGCATAAACTCGATATCACAAAACCGTGAAGAAAAAAGGTGCACTGATTGAAAATTCTTTAAAGTTTACGAGCGGTCTCAGTACAACTTTAAAAACTTTTGTGAATTTTTTTTACAATAACGTGTTTTTCTTTCGTAAAGTGCTCTATTTTTAATCATCAGAATAAACATATGATGATGGTTGCACTTTAAAAAATCTTACTAAATTAAAAAGTGTACTGTTACTGAGACACCCTATATTTATATGGTGTCTCACTCGGTGAAACACAGTGCAAGCACTATTTCACACCGGTTTTCTATGAGGCCATGGTATGACTCCTGTCGAGCCGGCCCATTCATTAAGAAGCGTTGCTCTCCCACGGTAATACATAGACTGTAAACAGCGTAATAATATGTGTAAAAGTATGTAGTATAGTAAGTACTGTGGTCTTATCTAATTTATAACTGACTCTTTATTCTGCTTACCATCGAACGTAGACCCTGACATTTACGAAAGTCAAGCACCTTTACCAAAACCATCAATTTAACATGCTCCCTATATCGAATGGTCTTGATTGAATAACGGTATCTACTCTAACTAGATTTTAAACACTTTTGAGTTATTTGACCTAAAAGGATCGGCCCGATCTCGACCCTTCCATGATACCGAGGATGGGTATATTACGCCAAGTAATTACTTATATTCAAGGGTGTTAAGGTTAAAAGGGTCTGCAAGATACCGTTTAGATTTACTTAGATGACTCTTCATCGTCGTATTAAACGTTTTTGAAGATTTTTGAATTGAAATAAAACATAGTCCAGTATTTAAATAGCTGATATTAACACTGAATTCAAATACGACTAATAGGCACTATTGCATTTATACATTTAGTAATAGACTTGTTTTAGTTTTTTCAAATCAGGTTTATAAAATACTAGCTGAACTCCGCGGTGTCACCCGCGGTTATCGTCGTACCGTAAGTAACGCCCCGGGACAAAGTTAGTCTAAAAAAAGTAGCCTATGACTTTCATTGATAGGTAGCTGATAATATAAGGAGTAGCTTATACTATTCTTTTAGACTAGCTTCGCCCCGCGGATTTACCTGCGGTACGATAGTAACCGCGGGTAACACCGCGGGGTTCAGCTAGTATCAAATAATTATAATACTTAAGTTCCCATGATACAAAAGAAAAATACAATTGGCTTAACGTTTTTTACATCGGGATAAGCAAAATCAGAAATTACCAACTCCATTTTGACTATAGAAATAATTAATCTTTAAAGTCTATAGAGGATTTAGTGGATTTCATAATAAGAATTTACTAGGCTTACAAAAATGCGAATTTACGCGATTTTACTAAGACCATTGGAGGCATCAATAAATTAAGTTAAATCAAAGTCAAGGCTTGAATTAAAAGAGTTTTCCTTATCTCTCTAGTTAATTCGCATTATACAAATTACAGCAGTTTTATTGTCAGTGTACTTGTAACTTTTATAATAACAATAATGCTAAAAAACACTTCGTGGATACTTTTGATTGATTTGATTATTCTTGAATTATTGATTTCAGCATTGCTACGATTGATAGTAAAGAAAACTGGAATGCATTTAACATAGTTTGCCAACTGTTTCGGAATACATTTTATCTTATTCGGTTTTAGTTCCAATTTTTTTGGTATAAGCCTCTTTTATGCACACAGCTCTGTATCGTATAAGTCGAGCACTAATGTACACATGAAGAAATATATCTGACTAGGTTTTTTTAACAAGATCAGGAATTGAGAAGTGAATATATTCTAGAGACTGACACTTAGTAGCAGTATGAATTAAAACGGTAAAACTGTTTTCACACACACGAAAACAATGTTTGCGAAAAAAACACATTAATATTCTTATAACTAAAGACCGTTTATTAAGTACTACTTAACATGAATTATTACTTTAACTTCGGCGATTATACTACGTAAAAAAAACACATGTATTCGAGGCGAGAAAAGTAAGTTTACCCTAACAAACTCGGCACTCACATGCGAAAACATCAAAGCTCTCGGGATGATTGATGAAAGTTTCACAGATAACATCACAGGATATATAATATGTTAAAAGTCTATAGGTAAAAACGACTTGGGGACGCGACTTCGCGAAACGTATGTAAATTGAACGGAAATCGCCTTACTATAATCTCAAATTTCCATCACAATACGTGGAAAACGTTACATTTTATATTTGCTGCGAAAATTTACCACTGAAATGACACAGATCTATTGGCACCGATTGGTTGATAAATGGTTATTATTATATTTTCGCCGAGTTCCAAGAAAAATATTATTTAGGTACTTAACTCACGTTTTTCACGGATTACTCGGTAGTGGCTTGACCTAGTTAAACTGTTTCAATTGTATGCGGTTAAGTTACGTCATAACTTATGCTTTTTATCCCAACTTAAATATTTTTTCAATAAAAATCTGCTTAAAGCGATAAAGTTGAATAAACTAAAAAAAAATATTGTAGTTCATTGGCAAATTTAAAAATGTGCATAAAGAATATAGTGTATAGTTTTATTTAGTTTTTTTTTTTACTTTTTAATGTTATTATTTATAGACAATCTAAACCTATTGTAAAATGTGTAAACATAATTAGATGTGTATTCTAAATTATGACTTTTACGACATCCCCGGGATCATAAGGGGGTACTCATTCTCGGGCACGTCATTATTACGGTAAGACCCGTTACGGAGGATTGTCTCGAGAGGAATCACGGGACCTTCTCATACCGGTTGACACAGGTGATCACTGGAAAGGATACTTCGGAGACCACCTGTGTCTGATCCGAAAAGAGCCAACGCCTGAGTGTCGTGAAGGCTGTACCGTGGATACGGCGCAGCCTTCACGACACATATTTATACATTCTCGTCTTAACTATATAATTAACAATTCTGATTTAAAAGTTAAATCTTTGAGCTCATGTAATTAAATTTGTCACACAACAACATTTCCTACCATAAAGCAAACCTCACAACTTTATAAGAACTCTTTTTATACTCTTTATGTTTCTACCGGTTTATTGTTTAAACAACTATTTATTGATTCCATTTTAATTGAAATACGTTTAAGTAATAGGTACATTTTCGATGCTGATGGCTTGGGGATGTCAAAAGAATAAACGATATTCGTTTATATAAACAAATAACTAAAAAAGTATATTATCCGACTACGGCAATGCCAAAGCAGGGTTATGATTATGACAGGCTATGTATATATGTAGCTCCTCAACTACTTATTAAAACTGAACAAATGAGATATCGTTAGAAGCGTCTTGATCGTCCGCTAGTTATAGACTACATGACGTGTTACTGAATCTAATTAAGAGCCCTCTAGCGATCATAAAGTACTGTTATATATCTGGTACGGCTGGAGGATTTTGACTGGACTTTCATTGGCAGGTAGCTGATGATCCAGGTAATAACTTAGGCTCCTTTTTTCAGACTAACTTTGTCGACTAACTAACTTAAATAAAAGTAGCCTAAATTACTCCTTATTTCATTAACCATCTGTTAGTGAATGTCAGTCTATCTTTCCAGACATTAAAATTTTAAAAAATGTTTCTTTTTCATGTAGGGCCCTGACAAAATAACTTTACTCTGATGGAAAGCATACGCAGAATCCAAGAGTGATGGTCACCATACGTATTGCGAATGCAGACATTGCAACAATGCGGCATGGTGACCAACACCTTGGCGATCTAGTGATGCTTCTAAATCATTGGGCCACACACCAACGAAACACGACAGTAGGAACGCTGCGCGCTGTCATTTTACGGTGATCTTCTGTGCGAGGGGGTAGATACGCCCCGGTCGAGCCGGCCCGTTCGTGCTGAAACCAGCAAGGCTCTACCTTGATTTTTTATGTAGGTACTGTGTATTGAAACTTTTGTATGTATTTAGTGAAAAGCTGTTAATTTAAAATTACAAGCAGACACTTCAATTTTATTTATGTGTATAGATAATATTGATCATATTGGAAATTTAGTGAGTTATATTCTAATGAATGTTAAAGTTGTTTAGTACTCGAGGGACATTGTACTATTTAAATAGTCTAGTTTTGTTCTAAACTTATATAAAGGTGTGGACCTCACTTCATAATTGACAGTTTTATATAACAAACGATAAAACAGTTCTCCATTTAGTAAAAACCAGATAATAAGCATTTTTATACATAGCCTGGACCTTAGAAAGGAGGTTTTGGACAATTATATTATCTTGGTACAGGACCATTAAGTCTGGCTTTGTCCCGTGGCACAGGGTTTGCTTCAAGTTTTCCTTCCCTTTGCACAGCTGTTTTACTACGCAATTTGGTTCATTAGTCAGCTCTTACGATAAATAGAGCTGAAGATACTCAGTATTCTTTACACGTCACCACATGGATGACATCACGGATTCTAATAGACATAAGTATTATTATACCGGTACACATGGTTGCCTGTAAAAGATTGCTTTAAAACGATAAGGCCGCCACTTGTACTTCCTAGCTATAAGTTAACTTAGTAAGTTTTTTGGTGTACCATATAACGATAACTCGACAATACAACACATGCTGTGGCGTCTGTTTGTGTCGATCTATGATTCTTAACTACAGCTTCAATTTAACGTTCATAAATGTCACTTAGTGTCTTAATTGAATAAATGATTTTGAATTTGAATTTGATTATTATTAACATAACCGTCTGGCTCTTCGTCTGCATAAAAAATCACGGGAATTGGAGAGATGATAAAAATCTTAAACCTACGTTATAAGTTTAATAATGTTAATTTGAGTGATCTTTGACGTACGAACAATATATAAGGTTAGTGTCATTTATGAATTTCATAACTTAAAGCAATACCCAGTAATGAGGATATTGCTAACATGAAATATTAAATTAAAAGTTGAAGAAGTGAGAAAATTAAAGGCAGCTACACAAAGTGATGTACTAATCTCAATGTCATAATAATCATATCCAAAGACTCAAGCAGTCCCTTGCAATGTTTAGAGAACAGATAAAAATACATACAGCGGAACATCAAACCTTCTAATTCCAGTCAGTTAAAAATAAATACTATATATTTATATACCTATTGGTAAAGCCGAAACTCCAGCACCGACAAACCATTCACACACAATTGAGATACATAGTTGACAAAAGTTTACAAAGAGGAAAACACATCAAAAGAAACAACTCCTTTTGATGTGTTTCTTTGTCAAAGGCCAGATAATCGGTAGGTATATCTGCTGGTGCTCATGGCATTTATAAATAAATATATTTTAATGTATCTTTTACTTTGAAATATTTTAACTTTACAATATATTCTAGCGACACTACAACATCGAATGCATTCTAACGATGAAAAATTAAATTATTAATAAACAATGAATTCTGTACCACTGTACAAAATAGTCAAAATTTAATTTTCTTTTGCAAGGAAAGCATCCAGAATCCAGGAAATTTTATTGATCCTTATCTTACATTAATTGTCCATAGTCTACATATTTCAAATTCATCTTAACACTGGAAAAGTGTTAATACTAAATAGTGGTTTAATACAACTCTGTATGTTACAGCTTACTTTATAAAAAACAAAGCCTAGACAGAAAATTTATCCATAAACTTAACGATTAATTGTATAGAATTCACAACACCATGTAATTCCGACTCCTGCCGTTGCATTTCCAGAAAGTCAACTGGATATTCGAAGATCCACCAAAAAAAGATACAAGTTCTTTAAATTTATTTGTATATTAAATAATATTGCATTTTAGTTCAGCAAACACTCGTGACTCGCATACTTTTGACACAGTTTTTAATACCTGACATGTCTTTAACTTTGCTTCAGCAATAATTTGAGTTCGTTGCCCAAAGTTACCAACTTCATAAAACGGCGCCGAGCTTCGCTGAGCTTATAAACACTCGATTAGTCAAAAGTTGAATACTCATGAAATTAATTAAATCCTTTTGAAGATTGTGCTTGTCTCTGGAAACATATTAATATGAATAACTACTTTAGAAGACCAAGAACTTATTATACCTCAATACGAAAACGAGGTTTATGTAGCTCAATAAATTACATTTCATCCGAATATTGTTAAATCAAATTTCAGTCTTACTGAACTACGACCTTAATAAATAGCCGAAAAGTTAAGGCACAAAATATAATTTTATTCGGATGTATATCTGGGCTACTTCAGTTTGCTAATCGGATTTATGAGGGTTTCTTTATCTTTAGAATCAGTTGAAAAATCTATTTTTGATTACAATAAATAAATGGTAATAGGAAGTTCGGAATGATTTTCAACATACCAGTTAGTTGTTGAATTACTTGTTTTGTGTATGTTTACTAAGATAAAAGAATGAAAATAAAAAAGTCAATACAAGCAGACGGACCTTGTACTAATTGAAAAATGATTACCATCAACCTATGCAACTCAAATGCTATGAGTTGCTGGCCTTTAGAAATAAGTTTACCCCGTTTTTGCAACATTCTTAATTATTACTTTTGAACGTAGCGTAATTTTACTTAGCCTAGAGTTTTCCTCGATAAATGGGTGATCCAACACTAAAAGAATTTTTCAATTCGCACCAGTAACTTCTGAGCCTAATGCATTCAACCAAACAGGTAGGCTACGGATGCCGTCTTGTGAATAGTCGAAGCTGGCGCCTGGTCCACATGGTCTGCGCTAAAGTTTGAACAGTTAAAGCTGCGAGCGGTAATAAATGAAGCTCATTCGTTACTGCCAATCGTTTCCTGAACATTCTTTGCCTTCTTTATTATACACAAATATATGTCATAGTCATTATATGCATTAATGTGCATATAACAAATTATCTTCTTAATTCCTAACTTAATAAAAGATGAATAGAAAAAGATAATTTCCGAAGCAGATAAGTAAACACTAATCCATTATTAAATGTATTGTTTTATTAACGACACAACTTTTTAATCATAGCTAACTTTTAAAAGTCGAGGGCTATAACGATTGATTGATTCCTTGATTACAGTAAAAAAATGTCTTTAAAATTATATTAATTGCAAAAAACTTACAATATACAACCTAAAGAGCAAAACAAAGTTTCCACTGCGTAAGCTGTGTCCACGGTTGAAGTTGTAAAATGAATGCTGAATTAATCAAGGCGCTGTTTAGTGCGACGCGGAACAGCCGCGCGCGGAGCGTCCGTTGCGGATGAATTGTCGTTCAGTGCTACGCGGACCATACAATGACCTACGTGCGCGAAGCTGTCCGCATCGTGGATGGTCCGCGTAGCACTAAACGCGCTGTATAGGCTTCATACATTATACCATCCGTCGCGGACGGTCCGCGTCGCACTGAATAGCGCCTAAAAGTTCTACAAAAAGGTGCGTGCCAAGATATGTAAATCTACAGAGATTGGCTCACCATCTTTTTTCTCATTACATTTTTAGTATTTACGTTGTTATTATAACATCACGCAACGAGCAATTGCAACTGCAAACGCAGACAAGTTTCATGGACCACCTAGTCAAATTAATTTTTAATAATATATTTAGGTTAAATAATTAATGTTTTAAACAATTATTCTCAAATCAACTTTCATAATAAACTTGTAAATGTTATTGAATATTTTCTATACCTACATGTTTACTGCGTAGGGAGGTTCTAATTATTACATTTATTACAGAAGGAGATTTCTCAAATTATATTACAAACTTAACATATTATTATATTACTACAAAATTAAATGACCAAATTTGTGTATAATGAATTTTAGATATCATATTCCATTTAGAGTACAACAAAGGCACAATACTCACCTTTACATTATTTTTAAGTCAATTGACTTGTTGTCCCAGCAGTATAATTTAAATTAAAATGCTTTTTCTTAGTGAATTTAAATCTTGACTACGACGAGATTGACTAATTATTTCTTTTATATGTTAATAAGTGCAAAGAAATATTAAAATCTAATAGGTCATTACAATTTTTGAACTGATTGAGGTCCAGACGCTAAGTTCATGGGGTCCCAGTGCTCGCGATATGTTTAAACATCTATTTACGGATGATACTAATTGATGAATGATAACTGATTGACGCTTCTCGTGACCAGAAGGCCGGCCTTTTTCTAGCACGGAGAATCCACATTGAATGGCAATGCTGCCAGCCTTTTAGGAACGCTACCAGTAAGCGATGATGCGGAGTAATTGTTTGACGCTTGTATGTAAATACTATTATTGTTTTTTTCTATTATTATTTCAAAGAAATAGCAGAACAATAAGTAGTGAGACAATCCGTCATCAATTAGTAGTCCATGGGTGACGGATTAAGAAAAAAAAGTGTCAACTAAGTGTCAAATCATCCCATGGATGTCGAAAGTGCCGACTAAGGGATGCCCTAAACTACACAAGATAACAGCATTGCAAGGAGCAGCAAAACTTGATACAAATCATGCTCCAACTGTAGGTAGGTATTGTTGGCCAAAACTACTTTCTAAAGAGATAACTATGTCCAGTAGTGGACTTTTAAAGACTATTGAGGTGAAATGATAATGTAGTCAGAAAGTAGGTAGGTAATATTCCTATCTAAAGAGAGACAGTGCTCCAACAGCGATGTATTTAAGGAGGTTGATAAAGTCGTTGTACTTACCAACAAGCACTTTCAGCTCTAAGTAAGTTTGACATCAAAAAGTTTGTTGCTTATCGTATGTGAAAGTCGGTAACATAAATACATTTAAAAATATTTTTTGTAGGAAAAACTTTTGGTTGGGTAAGCAATGAGCATCTATGTAGCTACGAAGCGACGCGCTTAGTGCAATATTCACTCAAGCGTGGTCGCTTTACGGATAAACGCATCACACGTAAATATGGTAATGCTAATAATGCTAAAAATACATTACATGAAATAAGAATATTTTTTAAGTATATATCGTTTTATAAGATTTTAACACCGTCTAAGGTGGAAAATCATATTAAATACATACTATCTGACACCCGCGACTTCGTTCGCGTCAAATTGGATATACCTATATGCATGTATGAGCTAACAATAACTATAATTTTGAAATTACAAATGAGAAGTTATTTCATTTATTGTATTGATTTTTGTATTATATGTTCAAAATCGAAACATAATCGTTAATAATACCCCATAACGTTCCTTAACGTTATATAATACAATAATTATACCTCAATTGCCCAATGCCTTGACAAAATCAATTTGAGCATAACTGGCATCCGTGTTCGTAGGCATATTATATATGTGTACCTATTAACCTTTCAGCTTTTAGACATGAGTGTAATGAATTGCGTTAGGAAAAGTGTTAGGGAACAACCCAGTAATGTTCGTAATTATCTGCGTAATTCATGTACCTACCCTATTAAAGAAACAGGTGAGTGAAAGGGATGTAACAGAATTGACTTCAATAACCACCGAAGAAATTAACAAGGATCGCGAGAAATAAATTACCTGTCGGACAAGACCCAACTAACGTCAGTAAAATACGGCCTTCTAACGCTAGTCGTCCAAACTGTGAATTAAATATGTACGTAACTGACAACCAGATATATTACGAATGTTAATGGTAAATAAAAAAAATAACAAAATAATAAACCGACTTCAAGAACAACCATATCGATTAAGAAAGAAATGCTTTTATATCGTTTGCAAAAACCAAACAAAAAATGAAATGAATGACTGATTATTTCTTAGAAATTATTCAATGATTCCAGTTAAATAGAAAACATCACGTGTAATGGTTCAATAGAACACAAGGAATAAATATTTATGAGATGGAATGCAAACTATTGGCGAGGCATTGTAAGTAAGATAAAGCCGAGTTATTTACATAAAGACAAACAGAATTAATTTTGGCTTGAATGAGAGTTGTAATGAAGTCAGTCGTGTCTTGCATTCCATCTCCAAGCAATTCAGACGTTTAATCAAAGATTTTCTAAGATTTTGTTTTTAACTGGCTATCATGAATCTAATGGAATATTTTAAGGGATAAATTCTTAATCGTTTTTTAATATTAGAATGGTACAAATTCAAATTCAAAATCGTTTATTCAATTAAGACCCTAAGTGACATTTATGAACGTTAAATTAAAGCTTCAGTTAAAAATCATAGATCGACACAAACAGACGCCACAGCATATGCTGTATTGTCGAGGTAAATTAGGCGAAAACACCAAAATCTACTGCCTGCCTGAGTCGATCCATGACTTCCAGTTTCCAAAATGCGTAGAACACCATGAGAAGAATACTGGCAAAGAAATTAAATGAAGAAAGAGATTAAATGAAAATTGTAGAGACAGTAAATGTAAATGGAAATGTCTGTCAGACATTTTTTTCCACTGTTCATCTTGCTTACAAGAAGTTCAGTAAAGCTATGTAAACAGTCTGTAGTCTATATTAATTGTGTACATTACTTATTCGTTTACCTTTTTTTACCATACTCTCCAGGGCACCACTGGTGGGACACACGAAGGCCGTAGATATCTCATGTCTACCCTTAAATCCTTAAATCATAAACCCTGGACATCCTGGATTACCTGAGTCACTCGTTGAAAAAGCAATTAAAATGCTAAGGCAATAATGCAATGATATTACTTTTGTCGAGCCTGTTCATTAATGCCGAATCACGGGTCCATTTATGCAATGTGTATATATTTTTGTAAATAATATAAATACCCCTCCTCCGACCGATTTCGGCCATGGCGACCCCTTCGACTCCCACTCAATTCTTCGCTGATGCGAGCGAAGACGGCTCACATAGCCAATCTTCGCAAAAAACTCACGCGCACAATGTGGGCATGTCAGTTTGCTATAGACAATATTGTAACTAATGGCTGCGAGAGTACGGGCCTTAGCCTGATCACGCTTGGCATCGAGATAAACTAGACGCTTCTTTTCGAACTCGCGTACTTTCCTTTCTAAGTGCCAGCGCCATTCTGACCGTTATACTGCCAAATCCTTCCACCGAGAGGGGTCAATGTCGCATCTTTTCATGTCACGTTTTTACACATCATTATATCGGAGGAGCTGACCGCCGCGCTTCCGCTTGCCTTCCTTAAGTTCAGAATATAGGATCAGCTTCGCCATTCTCTCCTCCGCCATACGAGATACATGACCGCACCACCGAAGCTGATGACGCATTATATAAACAAATAAATAAATAAATATTTCGGCCCCAAGGTCACACGATGTCACAGTGCTCCCCAGATATCGAAATTTGCGTACCTGCTTCAATAGCTCCCCACCAAGTTCTATGGCCGGTGTCACATGACCATGTGTGTCTGTCAAAGTAACTGTACTCTGCCTGATGAAAATCATGAGCACAATCCAAAAGTAGTGTTCACCATTCACATTGCGAATGCAAACAATGCAACAACCTCCACTATCTCGCCCTGTTTTGTATAAAGCTGAGAATAGTGTCTATTCAAATTTTGATCCTTTACTGACATATTTTCGTGTTAATTTAATGGTCCTAAAGGGGTTCTAGGGTAATCGTTGTTAAACCTCATTGCTTGTATAAAATCTCTGCTGCTTACGGTTTTATTATTAAAATATCTTGATCTTTTGAAGAATCTTAAACTTTGAGGTGATTGTTCAGCAATTTATCAGATGGGCTTAATCCAAAGCTAAGTGGACACTTTCGACCCTCGTATACGTTCAATCGTATTATCTTTTGTGTGACTGTTGAAGCATCGGAGGGTTCGAGGTATCGACTTTTTAATTTTCAATTTATGACTCAAATACAGAAATAGTTAAAGGTTTACATGTTCAGGGAATTTTATTTATAGTATCATAGAAAGTTCAATGTCAGCAAAAGTGTAATTAACCCTCTTAACAACTCATTATTTTCTATTAAACAAAATATTCTCACTTTACTCCAAGCGGCCTAATGAGTTACATCTGTTAAGTGAATCATTATAATATAATTTTCATAACTGTTTTTCTTTATTTTAAAAAGTGAGATGTATACGAGTATGTGTATGTGATGGTTTATAGAATACCTACCGATACTGTGACGTTAATTGTAACTAACAGTCAGCGCCTAGCAGTAATATTTTTGTACAAGGGGTCCATATATTGCAGCATCACAACTTTGCTACTACTCGCCCGATCGATCTTCAGGTACAGCTTATATACTATTTGTTCACTAAGAATATACCTGTCGGGAAATTATAATATGAGTACTGTTTTGTATTGAAATAATCGAAGTAATATCATTAGATTGTTTCAATAACAAGTGGTGTTAAATCTTCGTGAAGACTTCATTTAGGGTGCATAGTATCCAAGTTTTAAGACAGTGGAGACCTCGGGTAGCAGTTAATTGTTGCGGCCGGCGGTTGGAGGGTGGCATGGTCAAAAAATTGCAGCCCCCTGACTTAGCTTACTTACCAGGTGCTAGACTTAGTGCAGGATAGCACCTGGATAGCGTGGCGTCGATCCTGGGAGAGATCTGAAATAATATGGTGTAAGTCCTCCTCAGGTCTGCAATAAAATAACATAAATCCTAAAAGTTTTTTTTACATAAAGAGTAGTTTTAATTTATTTTCATTTTTTCATTGCATTTTCATTTACATATTTGTTTTTCGATTTGCATAATAGAGAAGTAAAACTAATCCGACTTGCTAAGTAGAAACTTATAACCATTCAATATACTTTGAGATATACGGATTTAGAGAGTAGTAAAGTATTCCGTGGGAGAGTCACTCTTCGGCATGAATGAGCCGGCTCGACCGGAGTCTACCACGGCATCACCGAAAACCGGTGTGAACTAGGTGATACGCCTGCACGTTTGCCTCCTTACCATAAAAAATATATATGTAACTCCTGAAGCGATTAATTGTTTAAATGTTGAACTTGGAGTGTCATGCACTTACAATGTTTTCTTAACTTACTGGTGCGATCAAAAACAAATTTCTTACACTACATTAATACCTTTATCAGAAGCATTGCAGTGACAAAAAAAGTATTACTTACATGCAATATGATTTGTAGAATATTTGGTACTATTCAAATATATTCTTTATATTACAGAACATAGAAAGATCAATGATATTATGTAAAACGTATTGAGGAGGATAAGAAAAAAGAAATCTTTTCACTTCATAAAGCGATAGGGTTGGGGATTGTAAGCCCTAAAGGCAATCGCGAGAAAAGGGTAGTATCAAAATTGCAAATGTCAAATCATTTTTTGTGTAGGCGTATAATGTTTGTATACAATAGTGCTCAACTTTAAATTACATGTTGGTATATCTGATGGAGGTACATTTGACATTTGAATATAACGACGTATTTCCTAACTACTTGATAAAATTAGTTCTACGTTTAAACGTAGATTTCTGTCGTTCTGAAAATGCTTTTTATTTCTTTCAAGCTGCTGTTTTACAAATGTGCTGTAAAATAAACATACTTATGACTTAATAAAAAGAAGAAAAAAACAAATGTATGGCCTCTCTAATCGACGAAAATGATGAGAATAAAATATCAATTTCTTCGTGCATTTAATAAAATAATCACAAAATGTGTGTTTACGTAACTCATAATTTAAAAACTCTTCTCGATAGGCATTGCGGAGATCTATTTTCAAAGAATGAAATGAAAATTAGAATTTTAGATAGTTTATTGTTAGTGTTGCATTTTATGTTATTATTACGATATTTAGTACCTACTATACTTATTGGCCTTTTTGTGTGATGTGTATTTTTAATTCAAGGATAACTAACACCTTAAATAAATGGAATTACTACACCTACAAATGAACTTTACAATACAATCAACGAAGTACATTTCCAATTCACGTTGTTGTCACATACCATGAAAATGCCAACAATTTTCTAATAAATGTCCTCAGAAAATGGCTATCGAGTTCTTCGAAAACTATTTATAAAGGTTTTCACAAATGATTCATATTTTCCTCTACAGCGAAGTTGAGTCATTGTAAAGGGTTAAAAGTTCAACCTATTGTATATATATACTAGCTGAACCCCGCGGTGTTACCCGCGGTCATTGTTGTACCGCGAGCAACGCCGCGGGGCAAACTTAGTCTAAAAAAAGTAGCCTAAGTTACTCCCCGGATCATCAGCTATCTGCTAGTGAAAGTCCCGTCAAAATCCGTCCAGCCGTTCCAGAGATTACCCGGAACAAACAGACAGACAGACAGACAGACAAAAAATTTTTAAACTACATTTTTGTTATATGTATCGTGTATAATACATATGCATTGATTAAAAAGCTGTTATTTTAATGTTACAAACAGACATTCAAATTTTATTTATTTGTATAGATTGATAGAAAAGTGATACATTTTAACCTTTATCGGTTTTACTTTTAATAATACTATATTAAATGGAATCGTATAATTACTAAACAGTAACACTTTAGAGAATTACGCGTTCCCATAGTACAAGTCACTTACCCACACGGGTGTGATCACGGGACGATAGTGCCAGGTACTACCTGGTACGATGCTGCTAAAGTAAATTAATTTTGACTGTTTTTCTGACACTCTTTGAGTTTTAACAAATTCCATTTAACTTTGATAAAACACTGCTGTTTCTGGCACCTCTATTTTCAGTTTATCAAACTTTCTCAGATTATACTGGTTAACTTTTAAATCCTGTCTCAGCCGTAAAGTTTGTGATTATGGCGGCATAGAAAGGTATCATATAATAATATGTACGGCGTTAAACGGTGATTGTCTATTTTGAGCAATTGTTCGCAATAATCATTCAACTATTCGCCAGCAAAATTAAGGTAGGATTTAAAAAATCAATTTTATACTTACCTATGTGTCACGTAAGGTGTGGAATATATTCTTGTGTATATATATTTAATAAAGATAAATATTTCGGACATCTATCACACAACGCCTTCCAGTCCCAAGCTTAGCAGAGCTTGTGTTATGGGTACTAGACAACTGATACAAATACATATATACTTTTTTTTGTAAATACACACATATTATAGATAGAAAACACCCAAACTCCGAAACAAATATTTGTAGATCATACAAAAATTTGGTCCGACCCGGGAATCGAACCCGAGACCTCATGATCAGCAGTCGCACACGCCAACCGCGAGACCAACGAGGCAGGAAGGTATATATATATATATACCTTCAATATATTTTAGTTATATATATTTTAGCTGAGCCGCTTGCTGTATGTTGAATTTACGCACATAATTACCAAATTGTGTCTATACCATATATCTACTATATTGTGCCTAAAAATTCTTACTTTGCAAATAAGTAGTGTAAACGTAGACGACCCTTATATAATCTGAATGCATTGTACGAAATGAACGTTCACCCGTAATGGCATAGCCCGTTGCGATTTTTATAAGTCATAAATTTTTACGAGTCATCAAAATTTTCAAACCATCTGTTTTTACGGCCGTTGAAAACTACAGTTTGGGTGATGCTAGAGAAATGATTTAAAGAAAGAATTTAGGAGCATGAAAGGATTTTTTGTAATGAATTTGACAAAATCTACGCCGCGATTAGGTACTACTTTTATTTACTTCAGTTGTCATTTCAGATAAAAGTGAAAAAGGAATTACTAAAAAAAAGAAAGTACGCCAATGACCTACTTTTTAAGATACATTATTTATAAGAACCATAAAATGAAGAGTAAAACTTGTTTTTTCGGTTTACAACCCGGGTAATAAAATTGATACCCTAGTCGTGGCGGCACTATCTTTACTGGAACATATGAGAATCAAGTCCTCAACGTTGTCACCTCATATTGCCAAAGCTAGCAATTTTATTCTTCTTACTAGCTGATCCTCCGCGGTCTGTCCCGCGCGCGCCACGGTATAACAAACGCCACGGGGCGATGGTAGTTAAAAAAAGTAGCCTAAGTTACTCCTTATATCATCAGCACAGACGGACAGACAGACAAAAAGTTGTAAAAAGCGGTATTTCGGTATTTGTACCGTTTATACATATTTACATTTGTCTTTAGTAAAAAGCGGTTATTTTAATATTACAAACTCCGACTTTACTTATTTATATATGTGGAATTGATGATATAGAAAAGATTTTGATAAAAATTAGCGGTAGGTAGTAGAGTATAAGGTTTGAACATTGAGGAATAATAGGTATATATTAAATTACCCGTATAGAAAAATAAGATAAGTAATAGTATTGGCAAATGTTTACAAACTAAGGTGTTTAGGTACTTTATACTTAGAACGAACATCTATGAAGATAAACTCTAAAACCACTACTAAATTTCATATAAATTTGGATTTCATATAAATTGTAATGAAAGTTATTACAGCATGTTTGACATATGTACTCTTAAACATTCCTATATTTATTATATGTTTACGTATTTATATGAGTGAATATAGAATAATAAATTTTATATACAAAAGTGGTAGATATACTCGTATTCAGACGAATAATTAAACGGCGTTGACACGTCACGTCAACTACGTTGGTACCAAATATTTAAAAACCGAATTTTGATTCATACGTCTTACAATGGCGGTCTAGCTGAAAACCACTCTTGGGTTCTGCTTATGCTTTCCATCAGGCAAAGTAGAGTACTATTGGCAGGGCCAAACATAAGAAAAATCGGAGTTAAACAATATTTTCGATGCTTTTCCCCGATTGATTAAGAATGTTAGCGAACCCTGAATTATATTTCCTTTGATTCTGGGTATGATATATAATAGTATAATATTGATTCTCGAGTTGCTGGAGTCCGTGGGCGGTGGTACTCACTTACCATGAGCGAGTCCGTCCGCTCGTTACTTAGTTCTATATAAACTTGTAATCTAAATCCATACGATTATAAAAATCAATACATCTCTCTTGCATATCTCATACAAATCTTAATGTATCCACAACGTCATAACACTTGAAACATTCATCTCGGAACTCGACCCTCGAAGATTTTTGACCGTTGCTTCCGAGTAAGAAACTTAACTTGGGTTTCTAAAGATACTCTCCACTTTTGAGATTTAAGTCTCAATTAATGTTTCAACACGAAAGCTAAAAATCGAATACGAGTTATTTTTATATGAGAAGAGTTTCACAACCTTCGAATTCTTACTTCTGTTAAGCGAAGATGCTAAATTCCATGATTCTAAGTTTGATTTACAGACGTAGGGTCAAATATTAGGGTTTTGAGGTCTGTAGGCATAGATTTTAAATTATTGTGTTATAAATGAGTAACAGAGTACAACCCATAATCTTGCTAAAGAGAGTCCTATGTACAGCCGTAGACTATTAAGGGTATTGAATAGGGTATAGATAGGGTATTGTATTTTATTGATGATGACGATGATGATAACAACTTTATTGACAAACAAACAAATGATCCCATAGAATTTGTTTTTTATCTTGAAGAATGGAGCATTACCATGGATTTTTTGTATTTGTCAAAAGTAACTTCAATAATTTAATATCTCTATGATAAAACATAATATTTCGATTAAGTTAAAACTATTTAGCAAAACTTAATCATTATAAAATAATTAAAAGTGATTGACATCAGCTAACTCCTAAATATAAATGAGAAATTTGGCGCTTTGAGAATTGAACTGAAAGTTATGCAAATGTATGTGTAGCGTATTCATGTCAACTTACTTGAACTTAAGATGTGCTTCATCTTCAGATATTCTCGATTAGTAAGGAAAATCTGATGCTGTTAGAATTTTAATTAATAAATGCTAAGCGTTGGCGTCGTTCCAAGATGTTTGGATAAGGGAATAGGATATCATATAGGTATATACTGTTTTGTGCTTATATCAGACATGACGTAACACCACATTATTTTGTTTCAGATGGCGCGGTGTTTTATCCCTGTACTGCTCCTCGCGACAGTAGCCCTCTCATCGAGTAACGTACTTCCAATGACCATGAATCATATAAATAAGGAATCACTCGCCTTAGAAGGCCAATATAATGACAATATATTTAGTAATAGATATCAAACAAGAAATGTTCTCGACGAAATATACAAACTGTATGAAAACAAACCCACAATGAGTAAATTACAACTAACATTCGCAGACCCGGACAATAATGGCGATAATATTTTGAGTATTTTTAATAAAAACGATAATTACAACGGCGAAGGCTTTCGGAAAGAACAATGGCATAACTATCCAAGGCAGTTAGACCGTCTTCATCAAATAAAGGAAAACAATAATGACAAAAGGAAATTTGATCCCGACCCTAGCAAAGAACAATACGATGACGAAATCGAATCTAACGATCCTAATATGAATGACATAACCAACGAATATCACTTAGACACTAATATTGATACGAATAACGTCTATGAGGCTGTAATAGCTGCTAACCCCTTATCGATTTTTAAAATACGTTTATCGAGTTTGAATAAAGATGAGAATGCAAACACTAATTATGCTAATCTTCTGAATTCAGAATTAGAATCAAATAATTTGAAAGATGATGAATTGAACGCACACTTCAGGAACGATAACCCCGCAATGAACGTAATAAAAGTTAAACGAGAAGATGTTTTTAGTACACAAGGTGAAATATCAGGTAGGACAACATAAAGAAAGGTCTCCTAAATCTCTTCTACTCAAAATATTAAAGATTTTTACTGCGTATATAGGGTATATACACAGTGTTCAGTTCAGTATAGTTAACTATTTAGTTGACGTTAACAAATCTCCTCCAGATTATTTTTTTTAAATATCAAAACATTCCAAAAAAATATACCTAACTTCTGAGCGACTACATCAAAATTAATCGTAATAAACTATATTCCTTTATCGGAATGTGTATGTGATCGCTACACATTACACACAATACACCAAATTATAATCTTCCAGTATACCAATGGTAACTAACAGTTATTCCACTGTTTGAGGAAAATATAAAATATAAGTTCACTTTTTCAGAAAACGCTTCTACAGAAAACAAAGTTGTCAACAAGAGAATCTTTTCGTTGTGGAGTCGTTTGCAAAGTCTGAACCACAAAGGGCACGAATTGCAGCACAGACGGCATCTTCACGCGTTCTATGGTCTACCCGACTCTGATGGAGGAGGAACCCTTACCGCAGAAACCAGAGCGACCCTTTTACGACCACCCGGCTCACCTTTACGATGGGGATGAATTTACAACTGAAAATTAAAAGGCTTTCACTTGAGTCATTAGTTTGCAAAGTTACATGTTACAGTAAAAGAAAACATGAAATAAAAGATAATTTTTGAACGGTTTTCGAAACATGTAGGATTTTGGTCTTTTTAGATTATGGCAGAACAGTTGCAAATGTTGCGATTGCTTTTGCAGAACTTTGTTGTTTCAAAAACACTACATACAACTATTTAGATAATCGTTCATTAAAAAAGTTTCTTGAAGTTTGTTTAAATATGCTCATTAACTAGTTAGTTCTTCTTAAGACTTAGCGCTAGATGTCTCGACATTAGTGTGGTGTGTAATTAAAAGCAATAAATTTTGGTATACTGATGTTAGCAATTTTATTAGTAACTTGTTAGAAAGTTACTTTGAAGGTTATATTATGTCTAAAACTATTATTTATTTGCAAAGCTAATGTATTTAATTCATAATAATGTAAAATGTTATAGATATTGAAGTATTATTTAAAGTATGCTGAATAGTACAATAAAATGACCAACTCAATGAGATCATTTTAGATGGTTATCTGGTAGTAAATAATTTACAACAAAATATTTGTATCGACTGTTTTACATTTATAAACAAAATGTAACAATAAGTACGTTAATCTTATAAATATTACTTAATATAATAAGAAATAATTGACTGTGAACAAAAACTTTTATGGTTAAATGCTTGATTTAAATGCTTAAATGTCTTCTGAAATAAATATATATTGGTTATAATCCATAGAGTATAAAAATATATTACTTCCATGTCTAATGTGTCTATAAGGTTTTAAAACAAAAAGTATTTGAATAATAATAGCGAGTACAAAGTGATTACGTATATTGCCATTATATATGTAAATAAATAAAATGTATATCAGCTTCAATGTTTTATTTAAATTTCCCGGTGGTATGGACTTGCTAAAAGTGCCACCTAGTTTACAAGTTGAGAACTACCATAAAAACCAGAAATAAAAATAGAATGAAAACAAGCAATACATATATTCACCTGATAACATTAGGTTGATAATAATGACAAGAGCACACCAACAAAGATATCGTGATCTTTGTGCATAAACCGATTGTGTTCAAGAGACATTGAGAAAACTGAACCATATAGATTGAATAACTCGATCTGGCAAGTTTGTACCTAGATGTCATTCTGTTGGAGATTTTAGTTCGTTTTAATTTTCTTCATCTTTTTAGAGGACCACTTCTGCCATGGCGGTAAGCTATAAACAACTTTTTTATTGTTTTTCTAGATCATAATTATTCTATGTGAAGTAGGTACATACAAGAATATAACAGAGTACCTATCTATGATTTATTAATTTTTTGCACAAACAAATTTATTGGGTTGGTAGAGTAGGTATCTTCTCGATAACAGCGTAGGTTAGAATCAAAATCTAAAAGGGATCTAAATCGGGAATTATTAGAGATGTGAGATTACCTATGTGTACATTTATGAATAGATTTCACAATACTCTTTTTATGCAGCGGAACTAACTTACCGCAAAATAAAATTAACGATTTTAATCTTTATATTTTTTATCGACTTCGCTTATGGTGTCCATCATAATATCATACATTCTTTCATACAAAACTGTTTGCTCTTTACCCTGACTTAATTTTTAAAAGTTAAAACACACTGAACAGTGTACATTAAAATGTGCGAAATTTTAATGCACTCTAATTAAATGTTAGTAAAACATAAAAAATATATCGAACAGTATCTTGGTCTTTTGTCATAGAATCACACCGTTTAAAGGACTGAAATATTTACCTCGCAACTTCGGCTGTGTTTATTTTCGTCATGTTCGGCTCTTATTATATATCTTTGGTAAAACATACATAAAAAAAAACGTGAAAATCTGTTAGATCGTTTTTGAGTTCATCGTGAGCAAAAACGTCTCAGTAAGAGTGCACTCATCATCAGTAATTTGTTTTTTGTGCAAATGGCCACTTTGAAATTTTGCAACTGGCCCATATGTTTATTCCGATTTTAAAAAATAAAGCACTTTACGAGAGAACAACGCGTCATAACTGTGAAAACATAGTATAAAAATTTGGAAAGTTAAGCTGAGACCGCATTCAAACTTCAAAGAATTTCCAGTCCAGATTGTGCATCTTGTTCTTTTTAGAATTTTTCGAAATCTCGAGTTTATGCGAACAAGCCAGGAACAATTTCTGAGTTCAAATCCGAAATCTAACGCGTCACTTTCCAAGAAAAGCCGGACTCACGCTTCCGGGTTCAAGGGTTCCGTACCATTATCTATAGTATTCTATGTATTTCAACGGCAAAACGAGCAAAAAGTCACGTTTGTTGTATGGGGGCTCCCATACAACAAACTGTAAATATTTATTTTATTCTATTTTTTAGTAATTTTTTTGTAGTGACAACAGAAATACATCATTTCATTTCATTTAATTTAAAATGTTTTTATTTTAAATGAAAAATTGCACTCTTACTGGGACAGCCTTTAAATAATTAATAATATTATAATCGATATGCTAACCAATTGGAAATACTAAGTTCACCATTCTCCCACTGCTTACTGCCAAGTAGAGTTATTAACTATTTAGTTGACGACAACAAACTTCCTCTAGATTTTTCTTAGTTTTTGAATTGAAAAATGGGTAGGTACATAATAAAATTTCAATAAACATAACCGTCTTCTGTACGCCCTCATCAAGATAAATTTTAATATTCTTTATTCTTTAATTTTTCACTCTTCAGGTTAAATGGATCCCAACGGAACATCCTCTGAAATGAAAAAAAATACAATTGGAATCATAAATCTTAGATATACTTTTGAGGATCATAAAAAATTGAAATTTGAAAACTTTGGAGTCGATTAAAAGTACAAATTATTAAGACATCATTTATCATTGATTTCACTTTTCTTTTTAACTTTTTAAATGTGACTACCTTGTTGGTGTAGCGGATAGCGTAAACGACTGCCGATCAAGAGTACTCAAGTTCAATTATCAGGTCGGACGGCTGTTGGGTTTTCCTTAGAAGCAATTGTTGATATCAGTACTATGAAAGATGGCGGTGATTCACGTCAGTGCCTAGGAGAGCACGTTATGCCATCGGTCCCGCTTGTCATGAATACCTATGTATATCAACTCAGTGTCGTCAAATATAGTGACAACTAGTTCAACCAGGTGGTAGCAGTCCGATGCCAGACGCTACCTGGCGAATTTTATATTCAGGTATTAAGTAAAGGCTAGGAAGATGATGATATCGAATAGAAAAGTAGGTGCATAGTTAACTATTAAAACTTTCAAATAAATCGTCGTCTTCGGCCGTTCTTAAACGAATCCTAACATGCGCAACGGTACATCCTCTGAAATGAAAAAAAATACAATTCAGTTCATAAATCTTAAACTTCTGAGGCAACTCTTAAAATATTCAACCAAATTAAAAACTCATAACTCGATTAAAATTACGAATAATTGAGACAGCATCAATGATAATAGTGTTATAAATGGTTAGTTACGGTAATATTTTTTTAAAGATAAAGTGAGATAAAAAATGTATGAGTGTGATTAAAAATTGAAATTCTACTTAATCCTGTCGGATGATAACCATAAGAATATCGAAGTTTTAAAACTTATACGAAGAGTGCTATAAATACAGTTTATAGACAAATAAAAGATAAAAAATTTCACTTAAGATATTACACAGGCATGATTATTATTATCATTCAGTAGGTATCACACGTATATATTTACAGTGCGCAAACTGAAAGTAAAACGAACATATTCATAACATACTCAAGGTTGGACTACCGGCAGTCATGAACTCCTGCCTCAAAACAATCATTTTGTGAACTGCCTTTTGAATCCTTTGTTTGGGTTCTGGTAATCTCATTCACTCGTCAAAAAGTTACGGAAGTTAAAATTTATTTAAAGCCCTTAAATAAATTTTCTGTGACTTCATAGTATCTACAACTCCGGTTAAAGTTCCCTAAATGTGTTGTCGATTCTCCTGGATTCTTCCACCTGTAAAATGTCTTATGTCAAACTCGTATTAATAGTAGCTTTTGAATAACGAAATGATCGCATAATTTAAAAACGTAAATTAAGAGCTGTTGATTTTGTGTAGGTACTGTTACTTCATGAACATTTTTGCTTGTTCGCTTTTATATTTTGTTTTGCGTTACTTGGTTATAGTATGACTTATGTAAAAAACAGTTCAAAAGCAGCTTTATTTAAACACTTTCCATCAGGTGGCACAGTGGTAGCGTACGCGACTGCTGTTCTTGAGGTCTCGGGTTCGATTCCCGGGTCGGACCAAATGTTTGTAAGATCTGCAAATATTTGTTTCGGAGTTTGGGTGTTTTCTATGTATAATATGTATGAATTTACAAAAAAAAAGTATAAGTAAGTAAGTATATAAGTATTTATGTCAGTTGTCTAATACCCATAATACAAGCTCTGCTTAGTTTGGGACTAGATGACGTTGTGTGTTAGGTGTCCGAAATATTTATTTATTTATTTATTTATCATACTGTCTAGGAACATTGGGTTTTATTACACTGTGGGTATTTATGGTTGAAGTAAGCATGTCATCACTGTAGCAGTGATTATAAAATTATTAGATTGTGAGATTAGGCATAAATATATTTCAAACTTAGTAATATTGTAATCCTACAATTCGAAGCCTGTTATTTTATTCTTTAACAATAATAAGTTAAAAGTTAAACAATGTCTTTTGAAAATTAAATTAAATGTTTAAGTTTCATTGTACTCAATCTCAAATACTTTTAAAAGGTAATCAATACCTCATAGAGGTTTTCAAACCAACTTAATTTTAAACAATTATAATATATATTTCTATGAAAATCTCCAAAGGCATCTAGAATAGATGATGTCAAGTAAAGATATTAAATAGAGGAGAAATGTAAAAAATAATTAGTCAAGTTAGGGTCTAATATCTTTCTTGTTCCATATTAAAAAGAAAAAAACAAAAGTAACTCGTTCCCTGCAGTTTCAGATACCTTATGAATATTGCCTCTTATTGTATTAATCTACATAGCCATAAACATACTAACAAAAGATTTTAAACGTACATAGGTTACGTGTAATAATTTGTAATTGGAGTACAATAAAGTATATTCTATTCTATAGGTCACATGTGATGTAGACATATTATAGCCATGAAGTCGTGAAGACTGTTGGGAGTCTTGTTTTCCTAGTACAGCTACTTTAACGTAGGAGCTAAGCTTCGACACATACGAGGCACCTGAACTTAAGTGGTAAGAAAAGCATTCTTTGCTTTTCACCAAGGGACTGAATTAACCAAATCATAGTAGTTAAGCCGGAATCTAGACACGCGGCAGCGTGTCAAGCCAAGTTCAAGCAAAGGAACTGGCAAGCCAGCGCCGAGTGTAATATTACACGAACCACTTGGTGCCACTTTTGACTCTTCTATAACTCAAAACCTCTTTAACGTAAACACACAAAACTGCGTGTGTTTAATTATGTCTATAAGCACATCTAGAAGCCCAAATTTCATGAAGCTAGCTCAAACGGTTATAAAGATATGATGGTCAAAAAGTCGTAAATTTTAGCACTGACTGACTGACTTATAGTACCTAATTCTAACCTACTTCTAGATAACCTAGAAGGATGAAATTTGGAATCCAGCTTGGTAATTGTGTGTAAGCGTAGGAAAAAATAAATATATAATAATATAATATATATAAATATATATAATATATATTTATATATATTATATATATATAATATATAAATAAATAAAATTTAAAAAAAGTTAAAAAATAGGGGAGGTGCCCATACAACAAAAAAAATTATAGCGCTGGAACCGTTACAAGCAGATATTTGAAACCAATATATGTATTGCTATTAACAGAAATATCTAGATCTCCATTCTTTTTACGACGAAGCCCACAGCCAAGCATAATTTTTGTATAGAACTTGGCTCCCCTTTTTTACATTTATGTTTTTGGTGGGATTAGTTCCTACTAACTCCGGTTTAACTACCAAAACATGACCAGCTGCAAATTTCCCCTATACCATAAAAACATTTGATAATACTTTGACATATAAAGGCTGAGAAAGACGCGATCCTGTATGCCTACTGGTCGTCATCATGCTCCTGGCGAGTGCGAGCAGCCCTGACGTTGAAAAACATCCCGTTTGAAGAGCGCGGAGTAGATATTGTAGAGGAAAAAGAACAATGTACAGAAGAGTACCGAGCTATCAATCCCGCACAGAAGGTTCCTGCACTCGTCATCGGTAAGTGAAAATAATATACTACATTCCACTCACGTTCTTTACACAACTTAACAATCGCAAAAAATCGGTCAGTTAGTTACCAATTGTTTTGCGAGCAGAATAAATAAAGTCAAGTTAGTACTTTACATGTTTCAAGGATTCGTTACTTACACTCCGTAGGTTGTAGGGAAACAGAGACGTAACGTGTTCTGTTGTCATATTTCTTGCTTAGTAACACAAATATTAACCTGAATACTTATCATTGATAGTATCATGTTGGTAAAATATTTCACAACCTATGTACACAATCATTTCTCAATGATCACACAATTAATTCATCTGCTGTACAATGTCCGCCAATGACGTCAGCGCGTCAATTCATCGAGTCAACAACCTAATCATAACTCTAATAGCAGTCAGTCAAGTATCGCTTAACTAGCCTATCTATTTTGTAATATACTGTAAACGTATAAATATATGTCTCTTGCACCATTAGGGACAGTCTGGATTACGAACATAACAATGATACTGTATGAATGTAAGATTAAGATAATGCTAGATGTAATCAATAACAAAATGTCATAGAATCAGCGGTATAGGCAGTCGGCAATCTTAGCAGATTATATTTGTTATATCACAGTTTAGTTAGGTAAATAACTCCTAAAAAAGAAAGGAAAATACTACACTAAAAATGAGTTTTAACCGAGATTTTCAATAAGTTAAAGATGGCCAATCGTTTTCAAATATAGAGAAACCTTATATACCATATTTTCGACCATAAGCCGTAAGTTGTCATATCAAATTAATGTTTTTTTTTTAATAGTATTTTGATCAACGTAATACGAGTCGTGATTTACGTCATGGCGGTACTAATTTATTTATAAATCTTTTAAAAACATAAAATGTAATCATATTCCTTCAATGTATTATATCCAGTTAGGTATATCTTCTTCTTAAAATAAAAGTCGAGAACGATAATAAGATATCAGTATAGATAAATAGATAGATACAGATTAATAGATAAAATATAAGAATGTGAAGAATGTGTATGTATGTTTATAATTTTCTGCCTTCATTTATAATAAATTTAATGTTTTAATAAGCCGGAGTCGAAATTGCTATTCCCTGATTCGCAATAACGAAATACTCGTTGAATTTTAAACTTTAAAATATTTGTTTGATTAAACTAATATTTCATTTTTAGATTTAATTAAGTATTCGAAGTAACTATATTTACAAGAATTTGCTTTTGAGTATTTACCTGTTTTTTTATTTGACGCGAGGAGGGTATCTTACTACTACTAGGTAGGGTAGCTACTTTAAAAATTCAAATTAAAAGTTAACTGTTCTGAATCAAAAAGAGCAGAAGGACAAATTAAATCGTTATTCAACATGACGCACATTACGTCAAAATATCTGTTAGTTAATTGCGCACACAATATCCCCGGCGGAGAAGAAGGTAATTTCCCATAGGCAAAATAAATAATAAGTCATTTCTACCAAAAGATTTCGATAAAGAATTTGATTAAATAACAGTCCTTGAGGTGTTGGTGACGTGTGCGTACCCGTTTCTCGTTACATTTTGATAAAAACATTGCTCAATTTTTCTCTTATTTATGTTTTAAATACAGGTTGTGTTGTGCAATATAATAATATTTATATTCTCTAGATATGACTGGGATTGTGTGTTATTTTCTGAATTGAGATACTCAAAAGTAATTTGTTTAAGCCGTAATAATACCCCAAGACTTCAAAGTTCAATTTAGTTTATTGAACCAACGGATTAACTGTCCATAGACTTTATGTATATTTTGGAGTTGCAATGACGTACATTTATTTCTCAACCCTTTCTCAAGATGTAAAGGCACTATTCGTGTGTTAGCAACTACATCAAGTCTAAAAATAATCAGAAATTTATTAAAAACATCCTATAATAAAAGTAATAATATATTCCTGCTTCATTGCAAATATTTCAAATGTAAATTTAACCACATACATTTATACATCTATGAAACACCTATAAATTAAACCAATCACAGTACACTTGTATCTACTGACGCGATTCCATTTGTCAAATATTAGGCCAAGTGGTATACCATGATATGTGTGAGTGATTTGAATATTTGGTTTAATGTTCGCTGATGTCACCGTATCGCGTCGGTGGCATCGCCTCACTCGAGTGCACTCCGGCTTTGCTAATAACCGTGTCATTAACACTCTGTGTTGCTCTCACTTGATCAACCAAATCAGTACTCTTCTAAAATGTCAGGCAATTAATTTATACAATTTTAAATCAGGTCAAAAGTTATATTTCAGGACAAAATATTTGGTAGTAATAGTTATATTTTAACTCTATGTCTTGACTTATTTAAATTCAAGATATTTTTAACTATAAAAAATCTTCGAATACTTTATGCTTCTCACATGTGCCTTTTTTGCCACAAACGTTTTACAAATAACAAAAGACCAAATTACAAAGTAGTTTGCGTCTCAGCAAAACGTAATACAGGACGCCCGGTGGAGTAACGACTTGGGCAAGACGGTATCTGGCAGGGGCTGGTTGCGAGTAGCAAGAAATCGATCAGAGTGGCATGCAAAAGGAGAGTCCTATGTCCAACAGTGGACAGCAATAGATTGATGGTGATATTAACAAGGTCGTTATACGTAATACTAATTCTGGGATCTCTTAATTTCACATATAATAATAACAATAAAAATAATAAAAGCATTTATTCGCTGACCTTTTTTAACTCACATGCTATTCTTATAAAACAGTAGTATTCTTAAATCTAATTTACATAGCAAAACAATAAAAAAATAATGTATTAGCAACCACTTTGGTCAGGTTGTCTGTCGACATAGGCCTCCTTCAATTGTTTCCACTTCTCTCTATCCTTGGCAGACCTTCTCCACCCTTTTGGTAAACCGTCCTCCCATCTTCTGATTTGACCTCCTCGTTGTCTTTTCCCGTTCCTCCGATACCACTCTATAACATCCCTAGTCCATTTTTTTTTGGTTGTCCTCATTATATGTCCAGTCCAGTTCCATTTAAGTTTCTTTATTTTTTATAGCAGGTCGCTGATCTTTGTTATTTTCCTTATTTTTGAAGCTGTCCATCGATCCCGTAGTCTTATATTGAGCATGCTTCTTTCCATGCTGCGTTGACAAACTATTAGTTTATTGTCGTTTTTGCTTGCCTCACAACATGAATATGGCCAATGGTAGAATAATCGGCGCGAAATCCAGCTTGCTTCCTCGGTTGGTTTTCTTCTAGGTGTTTCGATATTCGCCGAATTTCACATATAATAATACTTCAATATCACTTGAAAATCAATTTCATCACATCTAGGAATTTTGTATAACGCAAATGTTCTATGATTATTATATCCAAATGAATGAAAGGTAAATTGCGGTTTACGATTTATGACATATAAAATACTGTTTACTAGATCTCGTTCAAACCAATTTTCAGTGGGAGTTTGCATGGAAATGTACATCATATTTTTTTTAGTTTTATATTTCTCTTATTTTAGAAGTTACAGGGAGGATACCTTTTACCACATTGGAAGTGTCTCTCGCGCAAACAATTCAGTTTAGAAAAAGAACCATGCAATCTCCCACTGAAAATTGGTTTAAGTTTAAGACCTATCCATAGATACCCCACAAGTATTGATAGGATCTGTTGAAAAAATTTTTTGAGTTTCAGTTCTAAGTATGGAGAACCCCCAAAATTTTTTGTTTTTTTTTTCTATTTTTGTGTGAAAATCTTAATGTGGTTCACAGAATACATCTACTTACCAAGTTTCAACAGTATAGTTCTTATAATTTCGGAAGAAAGTGGCTGTGGCATACGGATGGACAGACGGACAGACATGACGAATCCATAATGGTTCCGTTTTGTGCCATTTGGCTACGGAACCCTAAAAACGTCAGGTATTAAGCGAGCGAGGAACGGTAGACTATGCAAGTGCAAGCTAATGGAATAAAAACTTTGTGAGTGCTATTCATATTTACAAAGGATAATCGGTCATCTCCAAAATACACACGTGAGTAAAACCGCTTATCCTCTAATAATATGCAAGCAAGTGGCTGCCTAAGGGTGAAAGATATAGAATTCGATTTAAGCCGTTATCGAGTGACTCCAGAATTACTTGATAAGTTTTTGTAAACAGGACATTTATTTCGGTATTTTACTCGTCTTATTTATTTTCATGTTACTTTGCGTACCTTATTCCCACCAATGAATTGAATCAGAATTATCTGAATAATGCTAGAATAAATAATGTTTATTTCTTCTTTCGCCTTTTTGACCTGCCATAGCTGAAGTAGGGATTCACTATTCACATCAAAGGTTCCTTGGGGGTGACCAAAAGTCGAATACCTAGCGTTAATATGGACTTTGCTACTATTCCGTAAGTCTGCGGAACGGTGGCTCTCAGTCTAAAACAAACGTAACTTGCCAATTAATAATAATATATTGTATATGTATATATATGCCGTAATAGACAAATACAAACAGAACAGTAGGAACTTTGATTCAGTTTTTATCATCACTCGTTAATCTTAAACGCCGTCACCCATTGCGCATCGTCAGCTTAATAACGCTAACTCTTCAGCATTAAGCTATTTACGACCTTTCTTTTTTCTTATATTTTTCACTCGACATTAAACTCTGCACCTAAAATTGATAATCATTATCAAGTTAATGTCGCGAACATCCCGGACTCAACAGCACATTACGGGTTAATGTTTAAAGCCCTATGATTTGCTATCTCGGGTGTAAAAGATCCGTTAGTGCTCATAAAGCCGTTTACCAGAGATTATAAATGACGATTAGGGTTATCTCTAGACGTCTGTCTATTAAACCGAGTCTCCACCGAACAATAGTTGCCAACTTTTGTGTTGTCAACACGTATTGGTGACAAAACTTTCTTTTAATTTCAATTTCAAAATTTTATTAATCTGTAAAATTTAAATATTTTTGAAATTGTTGGTGACTCGGTGTAGACTCAATGGAAACAAAAGTTGGCAATTTTCTGAAGAGCTGCCAACAGTTGGAAACATTGAAATTGCCAACAATTTCGGTGGAGACGCGCCTTTATATTTTAGTTTTTGAAGGTTGTTTTACAAGAGACAGACTCTATGGAAAAATATTCTGTCCAAAATGTACAACAGCATGACAAATTGGTACAAAATAAATGTTATGAAAATGGTCTCGCACTCACCAACGAAACACGACAGCATGATCGCTGTCATTTTACGTTGATTTTCTGTGCGAGGGTAGTACCGCCCCGGTCGAGCCGGCCCGTTCGTGCTAAAATCAGCGTGGCTCTACTACTTTTAGTTGTAGTTCAGTAACAACCATCCATCCATCCATCCATACTTACAAACTATCGCGTTTACAATACTACTAGAATATATATTATGACTTCCCATAGTAAGCGAGAGTTCTCAAAGGCCATCAATCCTAAGTCTTCATCTCATTGACCATAGAAACCCAAAACTGACGGTAGCACACCTAGTTACACACACACTAGGCGCACATACCATTTGTTTGTCAAAATTTTCTTTGCATAATCATACACAGGTCACGTGCTTGTTTGCACACACAGTAATAATAATAAATCGTTTCATTGTACACCAGAAAACTAACCTAACGCTAGGTCAGTACAAGTGGCGGCCTTATTACTCAAAGGCTGTTCCAGGCAACCGTGAATTATTATGTTCTTATAAGGAGGAATAAATGTAGAGAAAATAATAATTATCGACCTTCCGTAGAACTATTTATTTTCAGGTTGGAAGTTATTCACGCGTGTAGATAGAACAAGTACGCTGTTATCACCATAAAATGAATGAGAAAATTATACTGCTTCTCGTTGAAATGATTAATGAATATATAAATAATACGGTGGTGGAGGTGATAAAAAAATATATGGAAGGGCACAAGAAAGGGCGTTCTTTGCCTGGTTAGAAGCGCTATTGCATCACAACCACATACATACAAATAGTTACTAATTACCTCTAGGGTAATTAGTAACTATTTGTATTTACGATACGATGAACGGGTATTTACTATAGCGCTTACATACTAAGTCGAACCTTCTTACATATTTAAGCACTATGGTTAAAATTTACTTTTTTTTCTGATACATCATATTGTTAACGTACTTTTTCATAACTTACACTTCACAACCCGCAAATATATCTCTGGTGACTTTGAAACAACATTTAAACTATCAAATGTGGGGATACTTTATATAGCAATATATTAGTTTATTCATTATCTTGTAACAAAATATATTTAATATTTATTTCTTCTAGTTAAAATTTTTAAAGCTGATATTAAATGTGTGCCAAACGACGTCAGAGCAGCTTGAGCCGCAATCAAATACTTAGTATTTGCCTAGTTGCAGTCTAGCGACCGTTTGTTTAAATGAACCGGTCAATAACTCTGCAAACTGTTATTTAATGAATGTGTCACCACTTTGTTATACACCACATAAAAGTATCTCGGAATTGTTAACTATTTAGGTTAATGTATTCTTGAAATATCTTGTTAACTAAATTTTTCCTGCGGCTGTACCTCTACGTTGTAACGATGTAATTTACAAAACCAGATAGAATAAAAAGTTCTCGAGAATCAAAAATTCATTTAAAATATAAGTACGTTATGTACGAGTTCCAAGAACTTTTACCGTGGGAGAGCCACGCTTCGACATGAATGGGCCGGCTCGACCGGAGTGATACCACGGCCTCACAGAAAACCGGTGTGAAATAGTGCTTGCGCTGTGTTTCACCGAGTGAGTGAGGATACCGGAGGCCCATAACCCAAACCCCCTCCCCCTATCTCCTCTCCCTATCCCCCAAAGGCCGGCAATGTGACGCCTCTGGTTTGCAGGTGTCCATGGGCGGCGGTAATCGCTTACCATCAGGCGATACATCTACTCGTTTGCCGCCAATTCCTTAAAAAAAAAAAAACTAAAAATGCAAAATCACAAATATTAAGAAACAAAATTATGTTTGGTTGATTTGAGTGCAAATGTGTTATTTGTTATTTTTATTGAAGAGCATCAGACAATTTTATTTTTGTACACAGATATGTTCTTATATTATGTTATAGAACATTCTTATACTTTATACTTATTTTGGTAGGTAGTAGTAGATCCACGCTGATTTCAGCATGAACGGGCCGGCTTGAAAGGGGCAGTACTAACCTCAAACAGAAGATCAACGTAAAATGACAGCTATCGTATTGTTGTGTTTCGTTGGTGAGTGCGAGACCGGAGGCCCAATGATGCAGAAGTATAACTAGCAGGCGCGGTTCCAGAGGGGGGGTCACAGGGGACGTGACCCCCCCCAAAATCACACATATGTAATTTTTTCCAACTGCTGGTAGCAGTCTGTTTTTTTTCTCCTCATTTTTCATAATTGTTTAATCGAGATACGAAATCAAATCAAATCATTCTTTAATACCTAAAAAATAAAACTGTAATATAATGTGAATTACAAAACTTTACCCTCTACGGCTGTCGTGATTCAGGACTTCCATAGAGACTCAGATGACACTACTAGTCTGGACTGGAATTTCTAGGAAGAGTGCTAGACAGACACGATCTTCCCAAGGGTCCAGTACAGTCCCTCGATCACTCCGACGCTATTGGACCGGCAATTCTGGTCCGACAAGTGTGAAGTATCGGAGGAAGAGCTGAGAATAACGCGTCTGGACCTGTTGGTGTTCCAGGTCGGACGCTGGTGATCACTCTGTTGGTGCTGAGAGACAAATTCTTTGAAAGATTGTCGTGAGCAGGCCTTGATCTATTGGACTGCCAATGTGTATTCCGACGGGGATGCTCGACAGTGGACGCTATTAGGTGTTTTCGCTCCATATCCGGATCGGCGGTCCGACTGGGGGATCGGATTGATAGTTAGCCTTGAATATCCTTTGATTATAGTACCGTTCCCTAGCGCGCGATTAGGGCGACCCTTAAATATAGAGGTCTATCTGCGCGATAGGACAGTGAAGTTTGTCGATCGGAACGGAGTACGCTAATACTATCTAGAGGCTTCCTCTTTAGGGAGGTGCTTCTGATCGCGAGCAAGGGGTGGCTTGTGTCGTGGATAAGATTCGTGAGCTGGGCTTGAGGGTGGTACTTCCGTGGCTTACGTAAGCGCCAGGAACCACTCAGCTCAGGCCTCCGGGTGGATGACACTGAAGTCCAGGGGAGCCAGCACACGAAGTACCCAGGCCTCATCCTGGACAGTCGGTAGAGCTTCGTAGAGCATTTCGGGAGACGAGACTACTGCGTAGAGCTGTGAGGGGCTCCTCAGCGACTAGAGCTCCGGAGGTGAACCTGGTTACCCCGGGATATACCTCAGACGTGAGGTACGGCAGGGGGGACTCCAGGAGCCGTTGTTGTATTTCTGGAGCTCCTTTCTGACTCCTCTCGCGAGCGAGCTCCTCTAAATATTCACCCAGAGATTGTCCAAGACGTTTGAGACGACTATATTATCATCCCAATAGAGACAAAAGATATCCTTTTATTTTTAATGTGTGCCATTAAATTGTATATTGTGCAATAAAGTCTAATTTACTCAACTTAAATTGATATTAGAGACCCCCTCCAAAACTTTAGGCTGAAACCGCGCCTGATAACTAGGCCACCATGGCGTGGGCCACCATGCTGCAATGTTGCATTCGCAATGAGTATGGTGGTCCCACTCTTGGATTCTGCTTATGCTTTCCATCAGGCACAGTAGAGTCATTTTGACAGGCCCAAACATAAAAAATCAAAATAAAATTTGCTACTTTTTAACAGATCAACAAACTTTGGCAAGATTACATCAAATGCTTTTAGTTGGTATTTGTATGTTTTTAAAAATAATAAAAAAGTGATTCTAGTAAACACACAGCGCGTCATTTCATCTTTAAATTTTATTCACCTTTGCTCAATACTTTCCGAGTTACAAACAAAGACAGCTGAAAAGATAGTGAGCCATAATAACATTATAGAAACTGGGTGCAATGTGACTATAGCGACTTGTTCAACTTATGATTATGACAACTTGAATTGTAGTATTCTATAAATATTTTGTTATTAAAATAAAAGAAATTGGAAAATGATGGAAAATAAACTATTTATGGACTCTAATAAATTCTTACACAATTATTCTTGTCTTGAGAAATCATCTACTCAAAGTAAAACAGACGTGAATGAATAATTTGTACAAAACTCTATTTTCTACTCAATATGCCTAAAGAAGCCGAGTATAAAACTGTTCACATACACACACACACCATTCGCATTATTCCAAAACTGCGCACCTTCCAAAAGTTACCTAGATGTGCCATTAACCAATTAAAGTGTAGATTCACAAATATTGACATTGCTTATAAACTGATGTTTCTGGAACAACGATCAAAGCGTTTCCTATATTAAACTTTTAACAAAGTAGACGCGTCTAGCTTTCGCAACATCCTTTTTGTTAAAAATATTTAAAATTGATTGAAATTTAAATCAACATGACATCGAGTGTTCTAGAATATATATCTTTCCATACAATATGTATATTAATACGAAGTAACATCATAGATATGTTATAATTTAGTTACTCATTACGATTATACTTTAAAACAATTTTCAAAGCTTTTTTGTTTACATAAAGGACATCAACACTTGTCAGTCTGATAACTTATTCAAATGATTGGACTCACAACATCTCAATCAATAATTATATTGACGATCAAATTTGATACAATGTACATTCCAATCATAGGTTCCTTTTCGTTTTCGTTTCATTATTGACAATAGATGATAATTGTCTATTAGATACTCATAGTATTTTCAACTCCGCCGGAATTGTTGTTGTTTTATAAGTTATTTCTAAAAGACCATTATTATTAATGTAAATCGTAAAGTATGTGAGGAAGAAATGTAATTCAAACTCAACCTCGATTACCAAGCACATCCACATCGAAGAATAGGTCAACCGGTAAATTGATGAGAGTGATTTTGATTCAAATAAGCAACATGGCGTCTGCCCATTATATCAAGTTACCCGCGAAAATTTAAAATTGGAACATTTTGATTCTGATAATCGATTGTGATAAAACTTTGTTTTTTTTTCAGTTCTGTTCAGACTGGCCAATAATAAAAAAAGAAATCGACTTTGCAATACAATTATATTGTAATATTAATAAACATCATATTAATTATATTTTTAAATTATTTTTTATTATGCAGACAATGTTTTACTCGTGGAATCAATGGCTATAATCCAATACTTGGAGGAAACTCGTGCGGAGCCATCCTTAACACCAAAAACACCACTGTTAAGAGCACGCGTGAGAGAAATATGCGAGGTAATTATTATTTTTATTTCTTGACTAAAATCTTAGATTTAACGTATTTTGTGAAATTGTTTTTAACTAGTTTTCTATGAGGGTTCACTTTTAAGATTATGGATCCCAAAAAGATTCATCGGTCACGCTAACCTAATGAATGGGATTCGTCAAAAGTAATTGTAGAAGCCTTAAATCGATGGATTAACTAACTCTGAAGTGTTCTGATATTTTTTTAGTTAGGCATTCATTACATACAGCATTAAAAATACGACCATATCGAAGACACTACTTTATAACAACTTCTGTATTCCAAATTCTGAATTTAAAACAAATATATCTTCAGATTTGTACTTCTAATACTTCAAGTAGTTACTTCTTCAGCCCGCGGCCTTTAAACATTACCTCCACGCTTGGGCTCGTTTATAATTTTCTACCTTCTAAGTACATACGTATTGTACATTAGGTATGTGAAGCCCATAAATCTTATGCTTGCCAGGGGCCTGTCAAAACAGTCTACTAATAAAAAGGACTAATGACTAAAGTTTCTCAATTTAACTACGCAACTCTAAAACTAAATGAGTAGGTAGTATTTACTGTGCTCGTCGACAGTGGACAACCGTTTAAAGAGTCATTTAAAATAGGAACGGTCATTTTTGATAACTTAAAACTATAGACTATTTAGGATTTTTTAAACAGATTATATCGATTGTCAAATTGCAACGTTTTGGTGTACAGCGTCGATTGGGAGTGATATTACCGTGTTTGAGCATGGGCTCGACCACGGTAATATCACAGTCCCACAGAAAAACGTTGTCAACCAATTTTTTGTTACGGTGTCCATGTGTGACGGACGTCACATACCAGTAGCCAGTGGGTGATGAATTGGCTTGTTTGCCCTCTATTTCATAAAAAATATAAAAAAACAATGCTTTAAACTATTACACTCTATTTCAAGTAATAAAATTCCCTATGATCTACTAGTGTTTTAAGCTAATATATTTTTTTATTGTTACATTTCCTTGTTACAGATTATCGTATCCGGTATCCAACCTTTGCAAAACTATGGTTTAAAAGCTAACTTTGAAACGGAAGAACAATTCCAGACGTTTACCAAACATTTTTGCGAACGCGGATTGCAGACCTTGGAAGATATAGTCCGAAAATCAGCAGGAAAATATTGTATCGGAAACCAGATGACCGTCGCAGATATTTGCCTAGTTCCACAGCTTTATAACGCTAACACAAGGTATAGTGAGTTTTATTTATATTTTTAGTGTAACTTCATTATTGATATTTTTTTAAACACATTCTAGCTTCTTATTTAAGTATCAATTTTAATTATATTATTTAACCATTTTTTTACTATATCCACAAGGTGTACAATGACGGACTCGATAGTTAAAAAATACCTGCCAGTCTACCTTTTAGGGCCCTTGCCCAAGACGGCTATTTGCAGCGATGCAGTCGCGATGCAAACGCGATACTGTTGCGCTTCTGTCGCGAATCAGTAACGGTACACAAATGCCTCCTTCTCTCAGTCAGTTGCAGTTCATTAATGCTCTGTTGAGGCAATATTAGTCATACTGTCTTCAGTGCTGCTTTTACGTAAGCAGCCGGAGCGTCGGCGACGAAAGCAGCTGCCATTCTTCCCCCGATGTCATCCGACACGGTCGCGCGTTTGTATGACCGCGACATAGTCGCGATGCTTTAGCACGTTGGCATCGCTGGCTGGTGCGCGTTTACGAAACGCGCAACAGTATCGCAAATCTCGCCGTGGGCTGAGGGCCCTTAGGTAATGTAAAATAAAAAATAATAAGAAAGTAGGTGAACTAAAAATATACGAATGTGTTATATATATGTAACGTAGTTATATCTCAGTAGGTGAAAAGAAGTTCAACATTATTGATATAATATGACTATACTATACTATGACTATAATATGACTGTCTCGTTGGTCTCGCGGTTGGCGTGAGCGACTGCTGATCATGAGGTCCCGGGTTCGATTCCCGGGTCGGACCAAATATTTGTATGATCTAAAAATATTTGTTTCGGAGTTTGGGTGGGTTCTATCTATAATATGTATGTATTTACAAAAAAAAAGTAAATATGTATTTGTATCAGTTGTCTAGTACCCCATAACACAAGCTCTGCTTATCTTGGGACTAGATGGCGTTGTGTGTTTAGATGTCCGAAATATTTATTTATTATTATTATTTATAATATACACCCCCATTCTGTCCTCCACACTCACTTGACGAACAGACTGTCGGATGTCTAGATGCTAGCGCCTTTAATAGACTTAACTGTTTTTCTTTCATTATGTGCGACAAATATAAGAGCCAATAACCCTTAAAAAATTCTAAATTTAAAATAAAGTTTTATATTTTACTAACATGCCAAGTTGCGAAGGCTTGACTAATCTGTTTGGATTTAATTTCGCCCTTGTCACAAAGTTAAAATCTGTAAACATTATCCTAAAAATATTAGGTATTAAAAGTTTAAATTATAATGTCAATATTTTCGATAGACTTTTTTAGACATTTTAGACTTTGATACATTGTTAACTTATTTTTTTATTTGCAGATATTCCTTGGATTTGACGAAGTATCCTACGATTTCTAAAATATATGATACACTGATGCAGGATGAAGTTTTTCAAAGAACTCACCCTAAAAACGTTAAACCGAAAAAATAAAATAAAGATTTTTTCAATATGAATTCATTTTCCTTTTCTTTCTCAATTGCCAAAAGATGAAGGTCTACAGCCAAACTACTGCATACTCCTAATGTAGAAGGGAGGATATAACATGAATCCTAAATTTCACTTGGATGCCTCCAAGTGAAATTAATACGGTACTGTATGTAAAAAAAATCTACTAAATAGTAAAAGTAAAAAACAAACTTCTACAGAACAGTAAAAGTAAAAAGCCAATTAGTTATAACTTAAAGGTAAACTCTTTAGATGATGAGGAAAATTAGTTATGTCTATTTATTGAACCAGATTATAAACATGAATTCGACAGTAAAACCTTTTGACAGAACCCGAATCCATCGATATATCCACACTTGTGGCGACTTCCACAGCACACACGACTACAGTGCAACAGAAATATACTACAGCCCCATCTACCGAAGTTCTACTGAACTATAGAGTAACAAATAATACCAAGAAACTACCAATCCTGAATCGCGCAATAGAAGTTCTCGCTCCGATTAACATATACACAACATCCCATCCAAACATCAACAGTTAGGCTATGGCCCGCCAGGCATGATCACCTGGCCTGGTCGGAGGATCCTCCCTTTGTATTGGTGGGACATGACACACCTGTTCCCCAAAATTAATATTATAAATTCGAAAGTATCTCTGTCTGTCTGTACCAGTTTCACGGCTATACCACTGCACCAATATCAATGAAATTTAACATGGAGATACTATGATTCTTGAAAAAAGACATAGGCTGCTCTTTACCGCGATAACCGACCTATATGCGGGTGGAGCCGCGAGCACAAACTAGTGTTTATAATCCAATACTGTGAGCGGGAGAAACTTTTCTTCAGGACATTTCTCTAAAATTTGACCATAACTACAGCAATCAAACACTACTTTCAAGGAAATTAATTAAAATTTCAATTTGTTTGAGGTTCAAATTATAATGCTAAAGCATCGAATAGTTTCTGAAGAGAATTTAAATTGGCGACACGTTAATGCCTTAGGGAGTTATAAATTTCAATTTGTATTATATTAAATTAATTCTAGATGTTACGCCGGCATTGCACCAAAATATTAGAATATTGGTTTACCAAATATAATAATTTTAATACTTTATGTTACTTCAAAATATTTTATCAATAGGGTCAGTTCAATAGAATAATGTATTTTAATTTTACTAATGGAATCCGTTGTCCTTCAAAAATATTAATAAATGTACATAGAAATATTTCCTACGACGAAAGTCAGTAAAAAATCGAAGTTTAGCCGTGTCGTTGAAGGCTGAAATGTGAGTCCTAAAGGTACGTATACACCGAAATTGTTGGCAATTTCAGTGTTTCCAACTTTTTGCAACTCTTCAGAAAATCGCCAACTTTTGTTTCCATTGTGTCTACACCGAGTCGCCAACAATTTGACAAACATTCGAGCTTCTCCACAGAGCTAATAAATAACTGCAACAAGCGTATTGTTTAGAAATTTACAGCCAAAAACAGAAACACTGTTCAACATTTGTTGACAACTTTTGTTGCCAACACAAGAAAATTACAAAAACTTTTGGTACCAACACGAGTTGACAACACAAAAGTTGCCAACTTTAGTTCAGTGTAGACTCGGCTTAAGGTTGAAGGCTTCGGAGGCAGCCTTATATGACAAGTTTGAGTTTTTTTTGTTTTTAATCACCCTAGAAACGCTCGCCTTGTGAACACTATACAAAATAATTACAACGACGACAACTGTCTAATCGTAAATTAACTTGATTAACAAGAAATGTAGTGTATTGTAAAATTATTTGATATTTAGTTAGATTCCTTGTATAAGGCTACCCATTTCTTATAATACATAAATATTTCGGACATCTAACGAAGTCGAACTTCGAGTGTCTCAATGGCTGCGACTGCCTGACTACCGGAGATCCATAACCCAATGCGTATCGGGCCCAATTTCGGCCCACCACGATACTTCAGATGGTCCCTAGGCGAATCGAAACTCAGAAAATTGGGTTCAAGGTTATTCTATCATTAAAAAAAAATGTATACATCATGTTTTGCAAAGTTATAGCATTTTAATTTATCCTAGTGCTAGTGGATAAAGACCCACCACATCATCATCATCATCATAAATGTAAAATATTGTTGGGGGCACATTTCGACCCACCGCCGCCCAAGATGAAGGCAAGTGTTCAATTTACCTATATGTTAGGTACATATCTGAACTACATCTAAATGTATTCTAATACTACTTCTATTCTATTACTTAATCGCATCAACTCACCTCTGGGATCTGAAATCAAAACACCTCTGGGATCTGAAAAAAGTTAAATAAATATATTTCTGTATTTTTTACTTGGAAACGGTCTCCGCATAATTATGTCTCAGATCTGTTTATGCAGCCCGTGGTCGATTGAAAAATGTAAATAACATCAATACAATACGTAAACACAATTAAAATCACCGTTACGACAATCGATGTGAATTGAGAATTTCCCATATTTTTCAATGGTTTTCTTTTCTTTTCTTTTCTTTGATAATAAGAAGATCTGAAATTGAAAAATAATAAATCTGAAAATGGGTCTTTGATTTCAACTTAACTTTGAAATAAGATAAATTAATATATTTCAAGTTATATTCTATGCATTATATACAGAAAAACGCCGTACTTTAGGATTTCAAACAAAAAGTGGGTACAGCTTCATATAGCAAAGTCGAGTTAGGCTAGTAAAAATTTCGAATGTGTATATTATTTCATATTAATACGCTTTTTTATCAATATCCCTCAATAATAATTTAAAAAAGAAATCGATTAGTTTAGTCTAAATTATCATACATAATCCAAAAGTATTAAAATACTGAAAATTTTAAGCCAACAAAGTACAAGTTTCCAAGATAACTTACAAAACTTTTGTTAGATACGTAAGTATTAATTAAGTAACGTAAGATCGTTACTATTTATGTTATATTTATAAATTCTAAAGTAACTCTGTCTATCTGTCTGTCTGTTTACGCTTTCACGCTGAACCAATTTGGATAAATTACGGTATAGAGATAGATTAGACATTGGAGAAGGACTTGGGCTATACTATAAATAATAAATATAGTGCAAAAGCTAGAACATACATAATTATATGTAGAGAAAATGCAAATTGAATTCAGGGACAACAGATGATCGTATTCGTACACAATATATAATATAATATATCTGATTTAGCAACCAGTATCCCTCGAGAAATCATCATCTTCATCATCTTCCTAGCCTTTATTATTCCCAAGATTATTTGGGATCGACTACTAGTTCAACCGGTTTCACTTGAATACCAATTTTTACACAGAGCGAATGGTATCTGACCTCCGCAACCCTGAGAGTGAACAGAATTCGAAGGTTGAACTAGTTGTCAGTATATTTGAGAGCACTAATTTCCCAATAACGATTGCCATAGATGTTGATGACATCCGGGACCGACGGCTTAACGTGCTCTCCGAGGTACGGCCGGGAAACACCGCAATCTTCCATACTCCGGGCTGCTTTTATCTAACTCCAGAGCTCTTGATCTGCAGTCGCTTACGCTAACCATTAGACCTACGAGACAGTTGTTTAAATATTGAATCAATCAGTTAGTACCCATACATAATCTCGGAACATTAATATTTAGGTCACAGCTGTGACCTAAAGCAGCAGCACAGCTGTGTGCTGACTAGACTTTATTGTGTCTATATAATACTTATACCTACGATTAATAGTCAGAAACGGACTCGCAAATATCTTAAGCAATTATTCTAATTGTTACTACAATTTAACGAGACTGATGTTTAGACAGATATATCTTCAAGTAAATAAATTTGGAGTGTCTGTTTGTAACATTAAAATAACAGCTTTTTAATCAATGCATATGTATGTATACACGATACATACAACAAAAAATAGTTAAAAAATGTGTCTGTCTGTCTGTTTGTTCCGGGTAATCGCTGGAACGGCCGGACGGATTTTGACGGGACTTTCACTGGCAGGTAGCTGATGATCCGGGGAGTAACTTAGGCTACTTTTTTAGACTAACTTTGTCCCGCGGCGTTACTCGCGGTACAACAATAGCCGCAATAGGGTAACACCGCGGGGTTCAGCTAGTCTAATATATATATGTATAACAAATATGAAATATGCTAATTCTCTCTAGCGGCAAGCATGTTACTCGTACAAGTTCACGTACTAACATATGAAAACGGACATCCAAACTTAGAACAATATTTGTGGAACACACAAAGTGTTGTCACGTATGGGGCTTTGAAGCCCACACTGGTGACCCCTTAAACCAATACGCCATCCGAGCAGTCTGAATATTTTAAACTAGCTGAGGCCCGCGGTGTTACCCACTGTACAACAACAACTGCAAGTCACACCGCAGGGCGAAGCTAGTCTAAAAAAAGGAAACTTAATGACTTCTTATACCATCTGCTCCAAAACTATTAATTTGAAATTACAAACAGACACTTAATATTATTATTTCCATAGATATCTCGTGTCACAGTTTTCGTTCCCATACTCCTCCGAAACGGCTTGACCGATTCTCATGAAATTTTGTGAGCATATTGAGTAGGTCTGAGAATCGGCCAACATCTATTTTTCATCCCCCTAAATGGTAAGGGTGACCCATCCTTAAAAAAAAATTATGACAAAACGACGTTTGCCGGGGCAGCTAGTGATCGGCTAGTGACTTCCGAACGGCTGCATCAATTTTTTTTTTATGTTTTCCTTATTGTTAGGACAAGATTTGTGTACAAGAAAAAATAAAAGATAACGGAGAAAGCTTTTTTTTTGTCAGCGACGGTAAGCTGAGACAGATACGTAAATATGGCGGTACGAAGTTCGCCGGGTCAGCTAGTATACTTATAATTAGAAGTTCAAAGTGCCTTCAAAGTCGTACTTAAAAGTTTATTGGATCCATCTGAAAATATGCATAAAATTTTAGAAAGAAAGACAGAGAACGCACTTGAAATTTTTTTATGATAAACACGTCAAAGGTGGAAACGAGTCACTTAAAGGTATCTAATCATCACCGCCCATGGACACCTGCGAATCCAGAGTCACCAGGGCGTTGCCGCCCGAGTAACAAATTCTTTGGTTATATAGTATCCACACCTAACAGAAGCAAACCTCGATAGCGAAAGATTGAATACTTCGGCCATGTGCTTAGACACGAAAAATACATGCTACTTCTTTCACTAATACTCAACTCTTTTGTCCCTGCTACCTCTGTTAGCTATCATAAACCTTTCATCTTACATATTTTTTTTAAGGTAAGGTACGCCTCTCATTAAAATTAAGCCACTCACGAAAAGTTAACTAGATAGTAATAACACAGAGAAATTTATACTGTGGTAATAACTTGTAAAATTGGTTCCGGTGATTTCGAACTATAATAGGCAAGGTAAAAGGGAAAAGACGCGCTGGACGAAGGAAAATCTCTGCAAAATTGAGTGCGAATGGACCGGTATCACTTCTGTTGAGCAACAGTTCCACCTGGCCAATGACAATGGAGTACAGGAAGCTGACAACCAACCTTCAAGACTGAAGAGGCACTTGAAAAAGAAGAATAACTTAATATAGAACGTCTATCTACTGTACTCATTACTATACTTGACTGCCTCGGCAGCCAGTGGTAGCGTATACGACTACTGTGATTGAGGTCTAGGGTTCAATTCCCGGGTCGGATCAAATGTTTGTATGATCTGCATATATTTGTTTTGGAGTTTGGATGTTTTCTTTGTATAATATGTATGTATTTACCAAGAATATATATATGTATTTATAACAGTTGTTTAGTACCCATAGCACAAGCTCTGCTCAGTTTGGGACTAAATGGCGTTGTGTGTCAAATGTTCGAAATATTATTATACATTTATTATTGTATGAAATATAGCCTTTTCAAATATGTAATCAAAATTAAGTAACATAACTTTATAAAGTAAACATTCACTTTAGCTTTAGCTTTACATTTACAATTTTATAATTTTACATTACATTTTAAGATCTAATTAAACTTTTACTTCTATAACTAAGCATCGGAGATCTTTAATAAAGTTTTTTTCATATCAATAAAAGGATTGAAGAACGTGCCTACTGAAGTTGGTTTTCTAAAGAATGTTATATAGAAGATTAAAAATATAGATTCGTAATAATGGTAGAAACACTTTCAGAATACTAGAGTTGTGCGCGACTCCGCCAGTGTGTATGTTAGTTATCGCGATACAAAGTAGCCTATGTCCTTCCTAAGGAATTAAAGTATCTCCATGGCAAATTTCATTGAAATCGATGCAGTGGTTTAGCCGTGAAAGCTTTCGAATTTATCACAATCACACTAATATTATTAAGGTAAAAGTTAGTGAGTCTGTATGTTTATAACTCTTTCACAAAAAACTACTGAACGGATTTGGAAGAAACTTTACAGTAACATACTAACTTTTAAACTTTCGAGTTCTATGACATATTAACAATCATTTTTACGGGAATTAACGCGATTACTTATTATTAGTCAGCCTGTGACCACGGTGATACACTCACCTGGTCGAAACGTCAGGCAAATAAGTGATCGCGTTAATTCCTGTAAAAATAATTGTTAATTTACAGTAACACAGCTTATATATAAGAACTAGCTGAACCCCGCGGTGTTACCCGCGGTTATTATTGTACCGCTAGTAACGCCGCGCGACAAAGTTAGTCTAAAAAAAGTAGCCTAAGTTACTCCCCGGATCATCAGCTACCTGCTAGTGAAAGTCCCGTCAAAATCGGTCCAGCCATTTCAGAGATTACCCGGAACAAACAGACAGACAGACAGACAGACAGACAGACAGACAGACCGACAAACAGACAGACAGACAAAAAAATTTTTAAGTACATTTTTGCTATATGTACCCTGTATACATACATATGCATTTAGTAAAAAGCAGTTATTTTAATATTACAAACAGACACTCCAATTTTATTTATTTGTATAGACTAGCTGAACCGCGGTTATTGTTGTACCGCGAGTAACACCACGGGACAAAGTTAGTCTAAAAAAAGTAGCCTAAATTACTCCTTGGATCATCAGCTACCTGCCAGTGAAAGTCCCGTCAAAATCCGTCCAGCCGTTCCAGAGATTACCCGGAACAAACAGACAGACAGACAAAAATTTTTTTAACTACATTTTTGGTATATGTACCGTGTATACATACATATGCATTTAGTAAAAAGCGGTTATTTTAATATTACAAACAGACACTCCAATTTTATTTATTTGTATAGATAACACATAGCTACTATTTGTCATAAAAACCAATATATACGCTATCGGAGCTGCGGGCAACAGTTAGTATTAGTATAGCTGTCAGAAATTAGGCAAATATAGTTTCTAGAAATCTATACCTAATGGTTTTCAAGACATACAGAAATTTGCTAGCCAGACTATATTTATGACGCTAAGCCTTATTATTATTAGTTGTCTATGGACTCTATCTCGCGTGTAGAGTCAACGCAGAGATTCCGCCAATATCAAGTGTTTCGAGAGACACGTTTAGAAATTGATGGGCCGGTGGTGATTAAAATTCTAATACATATTTCATTTCTGCTAAAATATAATGTTGTAAAATAAGAAACACAAAATAAATAAATAGAGACGACATAACAGTGGTATCGCTAAGCCTTAAGCTGCTATATAATTTAAATGTAATTTTTGCCAAAATCGTTATAGTTAATGTTATGCTATTTAAATGTAGTAATAGTAAAATTTCATTTAAATACCAACCGACGAAAAGTCGTCATGAATTCTATTCGTAAATCTTTTCCTCTTCAATTGGTCCAAGGTTCATGGTTAAAAAGCAATCATATATTTCGTGATGTTTCATACATACATTGAAATTTACTGCTGTGTTGTAATAACTCTCGTGAATATAAGCCTGGCGTATTCGACAAATGTCGCCATACACGATCGTAATTGTACCTAAATTAATAAGTAATTTCAAGAATACAATAATAAAATTTACATAAAAAAAATATGTCTACTCCTAGAACCCTGCACTACCTATAATACCCGTAAAATATTATTTTAAAGAAAAAATTAGGATTCTAGAATCATCCTACAGAAGCGTCAGGTCCCTATGGAGGATGGAGATGGAGGGTTCTAGGTACACTACACTTTTCAGGGACTCGCTCATACACATATTATGTACTAGCAGTACCACGCAACTTCGTTTGCGTCTCCTATTGCCCGTCGCGTGATAATTTTCCCCCGTTTTCGAAACATTTTTCTCTCCTATTGGTCTTAGCGTGATGATATATAGCCTATAGCCTTCCTCGATAAATGGGCTATCTAACACTGAAGAAGAATTTTTCAAATCGGGCCAGTAGTTCCTGAGATAAGCGTGTTCAAACAGACAAACAAACTTTTCAGCTTTATATATTAGTATAGATATACAGCTGACATTTTTAATGTCACGATACAGAAATCGATTCTAAAAAACCAGTTTCATGTTTAAAACTCTCTATCCCTCTTCAGTTCAATATCATAAAATATGGCACTTTAAAAAACTAGCAACAGTAACATGAACATTTAAATTCAATTCGTGCTCTAGAATCAATCTCCTGAAATAAGTACTAAGATGTACCTTCAGAGTGGTCACGCACGCTGTACAATCAATCTGCAAAAAGCATTGCTCCAATGATCTTACGACGTCTAGTAATTCACCATTTTCTAGTAAAATATTGTAAATAATTCTTTGCACGTTTATCTACGCAATGTTTAAAATTGCATAAACAAATATTTAATAACAGATAATATTTTAAAACAGAAAATGCATAAAGAGAACATGTAATCACTTTCTACAAAATTGTCATTTTTGTAGTCGGTGCCAAGGAAATACGACAATCACAGATTGAGTCGATTGTATCTCTTCCTTTTTTTAAGTCGTGTAAAAGATTTTGGCTGATTTCTTTATTTGCAGACCCACAACCTGGCGCCAAATATTCTATGATATTCAGATGAGAAAAGCAAGGCTAAATTGGGGAAAGTTAAATGGATAGGGAAAGAGAGGCAAGAAAATAAAAAATCCCCAAATTTTGGATGAGAAACTAAACTTAGATTACGATAGAACGATTACCAAGTTTTTTGTTAGCAACAGTCTGTTTCCTGGACTTTCTTTCATACTGTTGATACAAAATATTCTAACATTAACTAATACTAAATTACTGTTATGTACCTGAAAGGAAAGTTACTCAATAAAAGACTTACACTAAGTCGATGTAGCAAACAGAGCCAATGCTCTTTAATCCGGTGTAGCAAACAATTCCACACACACCCGAATAACAGTACCTAAGCTTTTAGGTACTTGAGATTCAGAGTAGGGTATTTTGACCTCTTCACGTCCAACACATTTTTTTAAAGATATTTTTTCACTTTTTAAATAATGTACCTAGTTTACATAGAAAAATTCTTTATACAGTTTTCCTATGCTAATGAAGAGCATTTAACTATACAAAGTAGAATAAATTAAAACAGAAATGTCTTTATTGTAAACCAACAATATACGTATAACTTAAAGTACCAATTAGACAGACAATGATAACAAAAACACTTAAGTACAAATTCATCTACGTACTTAGTTTTCGAATGGATCAAAAATATTTTGAGACCAAAATTTATATTCATGAATTTCTTTGATATTTTGAATGAACTCGTCTTGAATGCGTCAGTGTAATTAAAATGGTCTAAATGACGGTGTCCTTTAAACTTTAAGCATACGTCTCTAGAGATATATACGGACTGTCCTCAACTGGGATTGAACATCTCAATGTTTTTATTTTAGATTTTAACAAGAACGAGCTCGTAACTAGCCTCTGGCAGCTATTCTTGTTGATACTGCCTTTTTCTTTCTTTGTATTGTTTATCATAGGACTACTAGTACTACTAATTATTAATTAGAAAATATAGCCCACTCTTTCGTTATTTTAAACCGAGTATATGTTAAAGGAACCCAAACCACCCCTACTCCTAGATTTGTTGGAGAAGGCTAAATGGTGACAACGCACTTGTGATTCTTAATTTTAAGACATGGGTGACAGAAATCGCTTAACATCAAGTGAGACCGGTTTACCATTATGCTATAAAAACGAAAAAGGTCCATGTGAACTCCGGTAACTGTTCGGTTTTCTTGAACGTGTGGGTGTCACTTCGGCCGAGCCACCGTGTGTGTGTGACCGTATATATGGATGCATTTTATTCGATATTCTAGTCTACAAAACTTGGTTCTCGGCCATTAGGGCACCATGAGGTAACATCGCGTTAGAATAGTGAGTCCGAGGTCGAGATACCGGCTTATTGTGGGCCATGTGGGGTTCAACGTAACTGAGGGTTTCAACAGGACAAAAAAAGTATTTAAATATCTGATATACATAACAAGGTTATTATTACAATGCGTAATTTTCTTCTATCCGTTCATCATATAGTAAAACAATTCCTCAGAGATTACTCAATCAATAAGTTTTATCAAAAAATGCATAATTGTCCGAAAACGGTTAGTTTAAGAACGTAGGTGCTTTGTAACTTTATTGTCATGTACTTGTTCTCCCATTATTGAAGCACCTACGTACATATTTATTTACTGACTCTTCGAGATTATACCTACTCTTATTTTTTACGTTTTTTTATAATATTTATTTTAAAAGTAACCTCTTAACAATTAATTTAAATCTGTAATAATATCAGATAAGAATACTTTACAGTCTTACTCCTTGTTTTATGTCGAGATTTCTCTGTTAAAAGTCGTTTGCTTAAAATCAATTTTGTTGTAAATATCTTAAGACTTTTCACAGGGTCGCTTGATTAAAGTCATAGTAGGCTGAGCTCGAAATAGAACTCAAACCAACAAATTAATAAAAAACATGATTCCCGAGGATCGTTAGTGGTCATGGACCTCGAAAAAAACTCATATTTAAACTCTCTCAGCAAGAATTGACAAATAGCTTTTTAAATGTTCTGAAAATATATAATGATCTAAAAGTTGAACAACCTATGATACGTTTTGTCTAGTGCCAATAAAAATGAATCTCTATTAAACTGTTGTTGGCCCACAACGACACAGTGAATTGTATTTAATCGATAGAGTCAGAGTTTGACAACATTTTGGGTCCACGAAACTTCAAGTGATTGCAGCCAATTACCGTCAGGAAGCTCAAACAGAACATTGTTTAAGTTTCTTGTTAGTTTGGTTATAATTAATTATAACCGTGGATGGTATGAATACATACACTCGTAAGTGTACCACATATTTATTTTATTCTACTTAACAAACATAAATGTGTATATTTTTATGTTTAATGAGTTTTCATTTTAAGGTTTCATTTTAATGTGTGTAAACTACATGAAATACTTTTCATGTAGTTTACAACACACACTTTTCAAAACAAAAAAACACTTTTAAAAAATATATTTTTACTTTACTTTCTACGTTTCAAAAAAAGAGTCCTCGTTTAGTGTGTCAGGTGAAGTCACGTCCATATTCAAAACCATTACAAACGCATAGAGTTTACGAACCCTGATCCTTCATTGATGTTCATTATTTTGACACCAATTCAATGAAGACAGTAACCGATGTAATACAGTTGATCGTTTCCAACTAGCAGTATCTTGACTGCCGCCGCTGGCACGTCGGCTTGTCATGCCTGTCCCACGAGGCTGGCCGGAGGCTGCCCACCAGCCGCCAACATACCCTTGACGCGCCCACCGGGATGGGACCTATAGTAAATAAAAACCACCTAATATATTTACTCGGGCCGCAATGGCTCCACAGACAAAAGGGTTATTTTTCCTTTTATTGCTTTGCGCACTCAGCGGCGGCAATGGGGACGGTGAGTAAATATTATCTGTTTAGATTGAATGCTTTTATTTTTGACAATGTTTGCGTGTAGATGCATGTTTGCGCATATTTTAATGTGAATTAAGTAATAAAGTTCTTTGATACGTGGGAATCAATAAAGCTTTAAGAATAAGAACCTTATCTAGAGGTGAATTCATTAATAATTTTTTTAAACATCATAATGTTTTATTTCAGAATTCCATATCGTATTTACAAAGCACTTCGTTCTTAAAACCAATGATTGAGGGTTGAAAATATTCTTAAATATATTTAAATGTGATATTATTTTAATAACAGAAAATAATATTAACATAGATAGCTATATTTCTATAGGTAACTTTGAGTTCTTATTTTATATTTTTTTCGCAACGGTAAACACTCATACTACGATTAAAATATTAAAAGCTTCATCATATTAATCTATTATACTAATATATAAAGCTGAAGAGTTTGTTTGTTTGTTTGTTTGTTTGTTTGTTTGAACACGCTAATCTCAGGAACCACTGGTCGGATTTGAAAAATTCTTTCGGTGTTGGATAGTCCATTTATAGAGGAAGGCTATAGGGTATATATCATCACGCTACTACTAATAGGAGCGGAGCAACAATGAAGAATGTTTCAAAAACGGGGGAAATTTTCACGCTACGGGCAATATAAGGCGCAAACGAGGTTGCGTGGGTCGGCTAGTATGTAATAAAATAATACATGAAATAAATTCCTTGAATTCCTTCTCTGATCAATATGGCACATAGAAGTATTTTATATTAATACTTGCTGAACCCGCCCGCGGTTCCGCCCGCGTATACGTCGGTTATCGCAGCAAATAGTAGCCTATGTGTTATTCTGATGTATATGTTACTGTAAAGTTTTATCCAAATCCGTTCAATAGTTTTTGCGTGAGTAACAAACATTCATCCATCCATCCATCCATCCATACTTACAATCTTTCGCGTTTATAATATTAGTAGGATATAATCTGAACTCGGAAAAAGCTCCAACGATTTTCACGAAATTTAGTATGCAGGGGGTTTCGGGTGTGATAAATCGATATAGCTAGGATTCATTTTTAAAAAATTACAAAAAAACTTTTTTTTTAATTTTATTTTTTATAACTTTTAAACCTTCACGTTCCGTGATATAATAATAATTATTTTTACGGTAATTAAGACAGCCAGTCAGACTGTGACTACGGTCGAAACGTCAGGCAAATCAATGGTATGTAATGAATACATTTAAATAAGTGATCGCGTTAATTCCCGAAAAATAATTATTATTACTAGGAATTATTTTTAAAAATCAATATTTTATTGCTGACTTCCCCAGTGTGCTTTGTGCCTCTATTAGCTACACTGTGTTGAATAAAATAAAGAAGAAAATAATAACTACAGTTAGATCATCTTACCTGCCTGTATATAGTTATGAATTAACACATAATGACTATAAAAGTTGTTATTTCAGATGAGACAGATATTTTCGACGTTCTATCGGTGGTGCGGGATGTCACTGACCTCCCCGAAGGTGTAACAAGGATTCCTGGACGTTGTCAATCCCCACTATCACCTGAAGAAGACTACACCGCTTTCGCTCTCAATGAAAATGCCACCTTACACCAACTTTCTGCTGGAATGTTCTATAACACGTTTCCAGAAGACTTTTCGATTTTAGCTGTAGTCCGACTTCCAGGTAAGAATTTTTAGAATATTTTTGAACGAAAATATAATTATAAATAAATAAATAAATATTTCAGACATCTAACACACAAAGCCGTCTAGTCCCAAGCTAAGCAGAGCTTGTGTTATGGGTACTAGACAACTAATAAAAATACATATATACTTTTTTTTTGTAAATACATACATTGTATTATACATAGAAAACACCCAAACTCAGAAACAAATATTTGTAGATCATACAAACATTTGGTCCGATCCGGGAATCGAACCCGAGACCTCATACACAGCAGTTGCGTACGCTACCACTGCGCTAACGAGGCAGTCAATCATCATACAATAAAACACCCAAACTCCGAAACAAATGTTTTTAGATCATACCAACATTTGGTCCGACCCAGGAATCGAACCCGAGACCTCATGATCAGCAGTCGCACACGCCAACCGCGAGACCAACGAGGCCATCTATAAATTAATAATATCGAATATCCCATCATAAAAACTTAATTATTTTGTCTATTTTAATTTAAGGTGCCTTTTTTGTTGATGTTTTGCTGGTCGCTAGCATTATCGTCCCCAAATATTATGTAATTATTTTTTCTATCAGGGACGGATCAAAATCCACTCTTCATTCTGTACTCCGACGCTGGCGACGAGCAGTTACAACTGGTAGTAGGCAATCTCATAGAACTATACTACGAAGACACCCGCGGTGACCCACAAGACCACGAACTCTTAACTTACCGGGTGGATATTGCTGATGGAGGGTAAGTAGGTAGTTGTTAATTAAACCTTATAGAGTGGAAAATCCAATGGATTTATTCTTCAGATGATAATTGCAGGTCTGTTTAAAATCTCATGCTGTGGAACGGTGTCTAGTCAGGCCAGGTTTTAGTGATAAAAGTAATAGCCCTCGTCACGTCCTCGTGAGACTGACTACTTGATGAGGAGTATATGTATATAAAGAACTTCGTCGTTAAAGTTGTCTGATCTGTTAGAAGAGTGACATAGATGAACACCACACTCTTCATTACAGATACGGGTGTGTTCCTGGCCTTTGAAATTAGTTTTATAATTATGTGATTTTCTTAGAATACGTGATGGTAAACCCTCTCAAGTTCCATGATTATTTCGAGTCTCATGGTTTGCTGCTAATGTAGAAAGGATAACTTGTTCTCAAAAGTACTTTAAAAGCATTTTGACGTGTTTTAAGAAACGACAGCAGAGGAAGTGCTCTTCATAAAATGATCGCAAAATTATTATCTAAAATTTGCTGTAAAAAATATTCATAATTTCTATATGAATCTTTTAGATACGCAGCACTGTTCGTTTTCATTATTAATGTAATCTATGACCGGTTATCGATGACTCAGACAGTACAATAGCGAAACTGTTTCTGGTTTCAGCCTTTGTAGCACAAGGGACAAAGGTGTAATTTATTATACTTTAAGACTTTCTGGAAAGGTTACCACCGCTTTGTGTTAATAGGTAGTTAAAAGTTATATAATATCTGATAACGTAGAAAGATATTAGGCATCAGAGCATCGCCTTTCAGGGCCTTACATTAAATTAGAGCACAATATGTACTTTACTGTGAATAGCTGCAATGTTTTCATTATGCTTTAGTGATTTTGAAGGAAGATATAAGGAAGAAATGAAACCATTAATGGAATCATGGGTATAATCACATACTCAACAGAGTAATAATCACAGAACAAAAGAATAATAGTCCTCTTCTGTGGTAATAATAACCTTAAGGTTGACTGGTAGAGAACGTTTTAGGCATTAAGTTTGATATCTATGCAATTAAATAAAATTTAAGTGTCTGTTTGTAAAATAACCACTTTTTACTAAATGCATATATATGTATACATAGCACATATACCAAAAATGTAGTTAAATTTTTTTGTCTGTCTATCTGTTGGTTCCGGGTAATCTCTGGAACGGCTGAACAGACTTTGACGGGACTTTCACTGGCAGGTAGCTGATGATCCAGGGAATAACTTAACGTAGCCGCGGGGTTCAGCTAGTATTTTATAAATATCGATTTTTAATTTTATTTTTTTTGGGGCAATATATTCTTCACGACGAATATCACGACATGTCTAGCTCTGACTTCATTAATCGTTTTTATCAATTTACGTGCGGACATTTAATATGTGCAATTGAAATGAATTTTAATTATAAACTTTCTTGTTGTTCTGTTCAAAAGCTAAGCTTTATTAATTATATGACTTACTTACCTATCTCTCGTTTTATGGATAAACATCTAAAACCAAACGATAAAAGTGATTGACAATTTACTTCTATTTAGAAAACTAGCCTAAATGTCTGTACACAGCAATTCCTTAGATAATTACACAGGGAAACAAAATAACAGTTTTTGGGGAACAAACTTCGGAAGTTAAGATGGACTAAGTCCAACTAATTAGAGACAGTTTGAGAAGTAAAAGTTTTTGAGCTTGTAAGCCACGCATTCAATTTACCCATTGAATAGTTTTGGTTCCGTATGTCCTCTTAAGATTTATTTATTAGTTTACTAATCGTTTCCTCGATTGTCAAGAAAATCCGACTACCGCAAAAAAAGTTTTTTTCATTTTTGTGGTTAATATATAGCCTTTGACACTCATAAAATAATGTGGCTTTTTATTGGTAAAATAACTTCCAAAAGCGATTCAGTAGATCCAGAGATTACCCCCTACAACCTCACAAACTTTACCTCTTTATAATCTTTAAATATCCTCCTATCCTCCTGTGCATGTGTATGTAACTAAACTCCTCCTAAACGGCTGAACCGATTTTAATGAAATTTCTTATGTCCATTCCTGAGGAATCGAGAATAGATTAACAATTACAAAGATAGTTCACAATTCGGCCCAATGAAGAACAAAATATTTGTGTAGCTGATTGATTCGACCCGCGGCGTTAACTGCGGGTGAAGTTATACCGCGGGTAACATCGCGGAGTTAATCTAATTTTTGTATAGATTATGTTGTTTAATTTTCTGTATTTTAGAGAAAAAGTAAACCAAAGCTTAAGAGGCCCTGCCTCCTACCTCTGCCTTCTATTACTTTCTAATGCTTTGAAATTGGAGTAACCCTCGCTATATGTATACTTCAAATTTGAATCGCAGAATCTACAATTTTGTAAAACCTACTAACCGATATGAATAAACTATCTGATATCATCATTTTAAGTATAGCGTGTCCACTATTACACTACCACAAGAACCTTAGGAAACAAGTACATTAAATTACGAGTGTATTTATACAGATCGTTAAACTGGATGAATGTTGACGCACGCACAAAGTACCATCTAAACTCTCAACGTTAATTTATTTCACTACAGCAGGGCTGTCCAAACCAAATACAATCTAGAGCCAATAAAAAAGATTAAATGGATTTGAGATCTGTACAAAAATATTTCCTTATAAACTCTTTAAAAATTCTAATATTATCAACATCAATATTGATTATTATTAAATACACACGTGAATTTCACAAAGATAGGTACTGAACCCTTTTCGAGAAGATAATATTTATACAAATAAATAAAATTGAAATGTCTGTTTGTAATATTAAATAACAGCTTTTGACTAAATGCATGTGTATGTATACACGGTACATATACCAAAAATGTAGTTTAAAAATTTTTTGTCTGTCGGAACGGCTGTACCGATTTTGACAAGACTTTCACTGATAGGTAGCTGATGATATAAGGAGTAACTAAGATTACTTTTTTAGACTAGCTTCAACCCGCGGCTTCACCCGCGGTACGACAATAACCACGAATAACACCTCGGGATTCAGCTAGTATAAAATAAAAATTTAAAAGTAGCACTTTTTTATTCAAAGGATGCTAAAAAATATTGACGGGTCGCACTTGACGTGGTGCATTTAGGTATGCACTGACGTTACCGTTAAACTTTTAAAAGCAATCACGTAACACCCGCTTACCTTTATGTACATTCCGCAGGTGGCATCGAATAGCATTCAGCATAAAAGGAGACTCGGCCACTTTACTGGTAGACTGTGAAATACATGAGACGCTTCCCCTAAATCGCAGACCTGGCAGCACCTTCAACTTAGCCGGGGCTATTGTCGTCGGATCTCAAGTCACTGCCGACCAATACTATGAGGTACCTAAGTAGTAAGAAGTTTCAGCTATTTCTGCTAAGAAGTTACTTTAAACAACAACTAATATGATAGACAAATAAATATATAATTGTAATGTAAACGATCATTATATCTTAACATTAACATTGGAAGCACAAGTGACTGCGAGACTTATTAAAAAAAAAGGTTTAGTTAACACCAAAATTCGTTAAGTATAGATAGATAGAAATAGATAGAAAACTCTTTATTTGTACACCATACAACAGATTTAAAATAGAGTACAGAAAATGACAAATGCACAAATGTAATGTACAAAGGGCGGCCTTATTGCCAAAAGCAATCTGATATCATCACTGAAATTTTGGTATCTATTTGAGCTATCTGAATTTACGATTTAAATTTATATATACGAATGGAGTTCAGATCTTTATTCATTGTTCCAGGGAGACATAGAACTTCTACAATTCGCTGATAAACCAGATGCTGCTTACGACATGTGCGTCACTGTAGCACCAGACTGCCCCTCAGAGCCTGGACTACAATATATTGCATCACCAGTTCAATTGCCGGAGCCAGAGATCAAACCGATATTATACACCGAACAAGTTGAAAGTACACAGCATCCAAACCTGGACACTTTGACTGATGAGGATTTGCGAAGAAGATATGGAAGTTTAAGTCCGAATAGATTCTTTAATAGAAATGAATCTGATAGCAATTTGTACATGCAAGTACTGACTACCACGGCTCCCTCATTAGTAGATTCTAACATCTACAATCTTGCAAATCAATTTGGACCTTCAACAGACTATGGTAATACATTATTATATTACCACCATTAGATATTGCTGTCATTTTTTCAATTTTATTCTGGAAATTCATTAGCGAACCGCCTGACGTCAACCCTTGGAATGGATGGATGGAAGATAGAAAGAAAGAAGCGTTAATTAGATTATGGAAAATTAATAGAACGAAGACACTAGAAATAAAGATATCTCATGACTTAGATGAGAAGCGAAACTGCTTCAGTAGCTCATAGTGTAACATAACGCTACATGATTGAAATACCTGGTATAGGGACATCACCTGGTCTTAAATAATGTTATAAAATATCGTAAACAAAGTAAATGTAGGAATGAAAATTGATACTTATGTTAAGCACCTCTTGCAACTTTATTTTGAAATGTTTCAAACTGTTTTAAGTAAATATTTTTTTTCGGTTGTGTACCAAATAAATATAACATAATATTCATTAAAGACAACACTTTTACAACAATAATTCACAAAATCACTTATTAGTCGCATTATATAATCGCTTCGATGTCGAAATATCTAGAATAATTCTTAATATTCGACAGAACACTCTGGACCAAATAGATTGTCCTAGAGTTACTTGTAGCGCCATTTAAAGTTCACGTTCGAATCGCCTGTCATATTCTCCACAGTTGCGCGCTACCCAACAGTAGACGGCGCCGTCCTCGACTCTCAATTCTTCTAGTCTATACAGGACCCATTTCCCTATGATGTTACAATACACATTTATCCAAAACAGAATTGATTCCAAGCTATAGAACAATAACTTTAACGCAAAAGCAGCCATGTAATTTAAATTAGTCAGTAGCAAACATAGTTCTCAAAGCCCATAAAATGCTTATTCTAATTAAATTTTTAACAGATGAGAACAGCATCTTTGGCTCATTTACACCTGTATCTCCGATCCCTATTGAATTGAGACCGATAGAGTCGGAGCAAACAACACCTAGGGTAAGTTGATTCGTTAATACTATTCACTATCGAGCATGAATGAAAATATTACAAACTATTGAAGTAACTATGTCTGAATTAATATGGCTTATCGTAATTAGTAATATTAAAATGATAGTGATTTGAGTCAAGAGATTGCCTGAAGAACGAATTTCACGTAGAACTTTATCCATATTACGCAATTCACGTCGTAATTTCCTCTTTTTTGCCACGAAAATACAATATAAACCGAAAATTTAGAATAAATACAAGAAGCATGCATTCATCTTTATGGAAAATGATATTATTTGTACCTTGCAGACTAAACGAGGGGATGACGATAATACCGATATTACGGACTCTACATTAACGGTCACGGAGACACCCTATGGTCTTAGTACCACTACCGAAGACACAGATTGGCTGACACACCCACCGGACTATACCCAGGTGAGATAACATAAACTCATCAATTTGAGTATTTTTTTATTCGGGGACCTATTATTACACTTATTAAAACAACTTTGTGTGATGTCTTTTCTTGATATTTTCTGAATTCGTGAAGAAAAAGTGCTCAAAAAGTGTGAAATGTTTTTCTCATCTTAGATATTTTTGTTCGAATTCTTTAGTAAATGACTTTCGGGTAAACTCAACGCAACACTATAATCTCAATATAATTTGAGTGACACTTTTAAAATAATATTTCTTTTTAAACTGTAAAAACATATTATTCAGAACAACTCAACTTCTGATTACGATATATCGGGAAGAGACTACGACAACTATGGACCCTCTGGCAGTTACTTTGGCCCTCGAGGTTACCCAGGTCCACCTGGCCAACAAGGCCCAAGAGGACCTAAGGGGGAACCAGGAAAGACTGGCGCTGAAGGTTTGCAAGGATTTCCAGGCGCACCGGGCAATGTATTTGTAATACCCGTAAGTACCTATATTCTATTATATAACAAGTTTTTATACGTCTTAATTCCTCAAGAATCAAAATTTCTTAATGCCAAATTTTTATTGAAATCGCTGCAGTAGTTCAGCCGTGAAAGCCCAACCGATGGATAGACATAGTTCCTTTCGAATTTATAACATTAGCATCAATGTCCAATTTAATACAATATAATAAATTTTGACTTGCACAAGAGCTAAAGAAGGTTTGAAAGGAAAGAACATTCTGTATATATTCCAGCTTAGTATTTTTTTGGATCTGATGATTACTTTCTTAAAACTTACTCAACCTTTATGCTTGTGAAGAAGTAGAGAACTTTATAGTTTCCCTTTCGGTTTTCCATTATTAAACTTCCAGTACCTTCAACTATATACCTCAATAGTCCTTAATTTAGTTTTGAACGAAGATCATGCCTTTCTACAGGTATATCTGATTTTAAAAGTTCTAATCTCCATATTACTTGCAGTTACAACAATCTGGCAATGACAAAGGCCCGGATGCTCAATCGGAAGCACTACGACAAATGTTTACGCAACATATGGTATGTTCTAATTCTATTTGTGTTTTAATTTTAAATGTAACATTAAGTAAGTTTGTTGGTTTTGCTAGAATATCTGTCAACTAAACCACCCTATTTTTTCTCATAAATGTCTTTGCGACTTTAATAATATTTTCCTTATTAATAATCATGTTAAAGTGCGTAATAGATTGATTTTGCTTTCAACTTCCTTTACAATTTAATTCATAGTACTTATAACAGTTAAACAAATCGTTACAGGCTGCTATGCGTGGAGCAGAAGGGCCTATGGGTCTGACAGGCCCTGCCGGTCCTGAAGGCGAAACTGGCCCAGAGGGAACTAAGGGAGAACAAGGAGAGCAAGGTGAACCTGTAAGTGAATTTAAACAGTTAATAATAACTTTTTGTAGCATGTTTAATTTTATTTGAAAATTGGATTTGAATAAAGTATCATTTATTTAAATTGTAAATTAAATGATATCTTTCTTAAATAGGTTTGGTGTATTTGTATTAAGCTTGTTTGTTGTTTAGTCTTGTTAAATGTCTTATTTTTTTTGTGTTTATTTTGTGTGAGTGTGACTAATAAATGTATTTCTTTCTTTCTATTACTCTACTCATTCTGTGTTAATAGGGTCCTCCAGGTCCCAGGGGAATACAAGGACCACCAGGTAGATTAGGGCGTCGTGGTCATGCTGGACGTGATGGAGAACGAGGTTCGACAGGAGCTTCCGGTCCAAAAGGGGAACAAGGATATCCAGGGTTGATGGGAATACCTGGAGATAAGGGCGAAAGAGGAAGTCCAGGACTACAAGGTGAGCCAGGAGCACCTGGTTTGGATGGACCTCCAGGAGATGACGGTCCACCTGGACCACCTGGTGTTTCTGGTGAACTGGTAAGTATTTTAACTTTTATAGTTATTTTATGTTAATGATTGAAAAATAGATATTTTCCATTTCTTTTGTTCTTTTTAGGGACCTAGAGGCTTCATGGGTCCTAGAGGGTTTCCAGGTTTAATCGGATATCCAGGTATACCAGGACTCGAGGGACCACAAGGTACAAAAGGTGCAGCTGGACAGCCAGGTGTTCCAGGACCACCAGGACAACCAGGCACTATGGGTTCTCCTGGTTCACCAGGACCTCAAGGTCCCATAGGAACGCCAGGAATTCAAGTAAATAAATTTTCTAAAGTTTGTACATTTTATCATTGGACATAAATTATGTTGTAAACTGCATACGTAAATTTTGAAAATAACAAAAGTTCTTTTACACCCTTATGTCTTGCTAGTAACATAGCTAGATAGAACTAGAATAATATTTTGTAGACGTTTAAGTTATCTTTTTTATCTTAATTGCAAACGACATACATTGACTGCCGATTTAATACGAATAATATTATGAAACAATAAGAAAGTCAATTGATTACATTATTTTGTGACACTTTATTTTAAGGGCCCTCAAGGAAAACCAGGCATATCTGGACTTTCGGGTCCAGAAGGATCACCTGGTACACCAGGCAATCCAGGTCAACAAGGATCACCGGGAGACATCGGGCCACAAGGACCACAGGTATATCATTTTGGTTTTTAATAAATTCTCTTCTTATCATTTAAAATATTTTAATAAAATCTTGCTTACAGGGAATGTTGGGATTTCCCGGAAGTCGAGGTTTAAAGGGAGATGAAGGTCCAAGAGGACTACCAGGTGACAAAGGTGATAAAGGATTGCGAGGTAAGAAATTTTTACTATAAAATCAGCAACTATAACTACCTTTTTTACATACTAGATTTTTAAAACTATGTCATCAGGTATCGAGGGCGAAAAAGGAGAAATGGGTCCAAAAGGAGAAAGGGGACTCTCAGGGGAGCCTGGACATCCCGGTATTGAGGGACCTGAGGGACCTAAAGGCGTGGAAGGCCCCAGAGGAGAGACTGGTCCCGGAGGGCCTCCCGGTGAAAAAGGAGCGACCGGTCATCAAGGAGTACAGGGTTATCCAGGTGGCCAGGGAGAAAAGGGTGACAAAGGTGCCTTTGGAAGAAGAGGCCGCCGAGGAACTAAAGGCTTAATGGTAAAATATGAAATCCACATGTTTTTTTTTTACAAAGGGCACGTATTTCTACTATTCTGTTCATATTTTTTTCATTCTGTTTATAGGGTTTAGTTGGTTCTCCTGGTGATCGAGGAGAAACAGGACCAAGAGTGAGTAACTTTTATTTGTACTTTTTAATGAAGTCTGCTTTGTTTTAAATAAGCACAGATCAAAATGCGAAATCAATAACAGTATCAAAGAAAAGCTATAGGTACTATTAGTAACGTACATTATCTAAGCCTAAGGATTAGAGTTTTTGAAGGTCGATCCCATATTTGAAGTCATCCCCGCCAACTTAAGTTAACCAATTAAAATTATAATGTAATAAAATATTCAACCATATTCATACAACTAGTACTAGACAACTGATACCAATATATACATACTTTTTTATAAATGCATACATATTTATATTATAAATAGAAATACTTATATTAGCATACGTTTTCGCAAACAACTTTTACCTTGTTTTATATATATATAATTATTTACTAATGGTGTAATAGTTCTTCAAATCAAACATATTCCACAACTTTAAAAGAATTGCAGTAATTTCTATCCAGATTTTTTTAAGTATCCATGATAATCTATACATCTTTCAGGGCTACAGAGGACCCCGTGGCCGTCGTGGCTCAGATGGTCCCCCAGGACCTAAAGGTGATACAGGGCAGCCAGGTCCTTCGGGTCCAATAGGCGAAAGGGGTCCACAAGGCTTGGAAGGAGTCCGTGGTTTTCCAGGTGCTATAGGACCACCAGGATCTGATGGCAAACCTGGTCTACCTGGGCCCCCTGGTGAACGAGGCCCTACTGTAAGAAAATTTATTATCTTAAAAGTGAATTAACTTAAAGCTTCTTATATTATTATGATAACATTATGATAAAATTATGTATACGTACATAATAATCATTACAAGACCAATAGTCAGAAAACCCTTTTAAATGAAGACAGGATGACAGCCAAACTTCGATGTCTATACGAGTGTAAATGAAAAACCGCTTATCTACAAATACTGAGAAGTAACGTACCACAACAATTTACCTTCTACTTACAGTGACTAAACATTATTTAAAGACATTTTGTAATTGAATAGCGTTTAATTATTTGGCTTTCAAACAGTCTAATCGATTTGTCACTAATCGACGTAATATCGAGCTCCTTAGAAATTTATTTTTAACATTTCTACAAATATTATTGTACTTCGACTGGAATTAAATATCTAAAAATAAAAGTTAGAAAAAAAGGTATTTTTAAAAATAACATAAAACATTGCTAAATTTGGCCTTAGTGGTCAAATTAAGCAAAGTTCTATGTTATTTTCATTGTTTGTTTTAGGGTGGCCCAGGGACACCAGGTCAAATTGGACCAGTAGGACCTGTTGGACCTCAAGGCTCGTCTGGAGAACCCGGACCACCAGGCCCACCAGGGGCATCAGGTATACCTGGAACACCTGGAGATGTCGGAACGCCTGGAGAAGTAGGAAAAGAAGGAGTACCTGGACCACCTGGACCTGAAGGGAAACCAGGTCCTGTGGGATCTCAAGGTCCACCAGGCAATAATGGTGACCCAGGCTTACCAGGACCACCTGTAAGTATAGTTTATTTTTTTTTATTAAAAAAGAAAAATCTAATTTGATTAAACATCAACACAGCCATTTACCACATTTTTGTACAGGGAACACCAGGATCAAAAGGAGATATGGGACTAATCGGTCCAGCAGGAGTCAGAGGAGACAAGGGAGAACAAGGAGAACCTGGCAACGAGGGTCCACAAGGACTTCAGGGGCGAGAAGGTCCACGAGGATCTTCTGGCCCTGGAGGTCAGAAGGGTGAAATCGGAGAGCCAGGTCCAATAGGTACGTAAACGGATATACATACGTATAAGTAATTAATAACGTGAAACTTCATTCTTTTTCGGTGTATGCAAAAAAAATTTGGTAATTTTTTTCCGTGGTTGTTTGCAGTACTAAAAATTAGGCGGATGTTAAGATTTTTGACCCACTTTTTTTCTTTTTTATCTCCAACCGACTAAGTCATTATCAGATATTTTAGCGTTCATAGTTATTTGAAAGGTAATTTCCGAAAATTCTCATTCTCTCTCTTTGCTCAATGCAGTCTGGCTTCTAACATCTTTGATCCAACTCTAGTACTCCAACTCAGAAATACACAAACAATAATTGCACTCGTGCGAAGCGTAGTAAACTAGAACATGTGATTTTTAAATTACTTGTCTATTTTAAGGACCAATCGGTAGGGATGGCTTGCCTGGTCCAAGAGGATTAGCTGGCGTTCCTGGCCCAGTGGGGCCTCCTGGCGAGGACGGTGATAAAGGAGAAGCGGGACCTCCAGGAGAAAAAGGATTTAAAGGAGCCATGGGAGAAATTGTAAGTATGAAGTACAATTCGAAGTCGAATGCGTTAGTATATTGTTTAATTACTTAGATAGTTACAGATAGTACTTACATGATAGAATTAAATTATTGTGTATACATTTCTTTTCAAAGGGCAGCACTGTTATTTACAGTACTTTAAATATTCTAATGATTTCCTGTCTTTGTTCCAACTTTTCTTCAATCATAAAAATAAGCTTTATCTTAAAAACAAAATCACATAGTGCCAATGCCACTTCGATGTAAATCATATAAATTTGAAATAAATATACAATCGCAGGGACCACCCGGATCATCTGGTATCCAAGGTCTTCGTGGAGAAGCGGGACCTGTTGGTTTACCCGGTGATAAAGGCCCGCCTGGTGAATTAGGACCGCCCGGCTTTCCAGGCACCGATGGAGTTCAAGGCCCAATAGGTCCACCAGGCCCAGCTGGACAACAGGGTGAAAAGGGACAACAAGGACCTAAGGGAGATACGGGAGACGTCGGACCATTAGGTACGATCCTTAAAACTTTAAGTGGCCCTCTTGTGTAACTTTAATTTTGAAAGTGCTATTTTTCTATTATTATTACGCCCTATTATTACGTATTACGTATTACAGAGTATATATATAGTGAGAGAGCCTTTAGAAATGCAGAACGATTTTAAGGGAAAATTAAGTATCATACCTATGTTAGCACTGTTACTTTAAGAACAAATTAATAAATTCACCTTATAGACAACTTTTAAAAAAATACATAGTCCTTAGAAAAACAGCCTATTTTATGACGTTGTTATACGAATACATGCACTCGTACGGTTTTCATCTAATACCTAGCATATGCTTTTGTGCTGAATAATATTGTATCACTCTTTCCGCATATAAATTATAGATAGATAGATAGATAAATTATGTAATTCAATTTCTAATATTCGAAATTTGTATAAAAGTGCGTAGGTACAACGAATTGTCTTCACATAATTTAGTATTAGTGTAGATCTATATGTACGTCTCTAATTGGTTTGAATGAAAAAGCTAAGCATTTTTTTTGTTTTATTTTAATTAAAGGAGCCACAGGACCAGCTGGCCCGAGTGGACCGCCAGGACGGCGAGGACCTAAAGGTATTCAAGGCGAAGTTGGACCGAGAGGCCCTGAAGGACAACAAGGTGAAGTCGGAAGTCCAGGTGCACCCGGTTTACCTGGGTCGCCAGGTCCTGAAGGAAAATTAGTAAGTTCATAATTATATTAATTATATATAAGTTTTATTAACCACTTGAAATTATGGATAAGTGCGTAGTACGTATAAAAAGTATAAAAATATGACCGATTTTATTTTTTTAGGGTCCAAGAGGTCAAGTTGGACCAAAAGGTGATGACGGCCCGCCGGGATTACAAGGCGAAACTGGGCCGAAAGGACCACCAGGTATGGAAGGGCCTAAAGGCGACACAGGACCCACTGGATTACCGGGAGAACGGGGGGATGCTGGTCCACAAGGCGTCAAGGGCGATCCTGGATCGGACGGCCCAGATGGCAATCCCGGCCCACCAGGACCACCTGGACCAGTAGGACCACCGGGAAAATCTGGTGAAGCTGGAATGCCCGGAAATCCAGTAAGCAAAAAAATTAATAAATGTATCATAAAATTTCACATCATCATCATCGTCCTACTTTGTATTATTCCCAAGTTTATTTGAGGTCGGCTATTATCTATCGGTTTTATTTAAATGTCAGTTTTTTCCACGGAGCGACTGATATCGGACTATTCTTAGTCAATGACATGTATGTTTGAAAAATACTTTTGTTTATTTTAGGGTACAGAAGGACCAGCAGGAACACAAGGTAGCCCAGGTTTACAAGGAGATAAAGGTGACGTAGGCCCGAAAGGGCCTCCAGGAGAACCCGGCGCAAATGGGCTAGCAGGTCTTTCGGGACCAGAGGGTCAGCGAGGAATTCGAGGAGCGCCTGGCCCTATAGTTAGTACTTGAAAAGCATTTTATTTTATTTTTTTACCTCTTTTTATTTAAATGTTTAAATAGAGAAGGTTTATATTTCACGTTCACGATCCATGTTTTAGGGTGAAGTAGGAGCACCAGGAAATACAGGACCTCCGGGTCCAGCCGGAAAACCAGGTGCTACTGGATCACAAGGAGTTAAAGGTGAAAAGGGTAACCGAGGACCAAAAGGACATATTGGAGACACTGGTGTCAGTGGACTTAAGGGTGATCAAGGCGAAATTGGCAAACAAGGTCCAGCAGGTCCAGTTGGGCCCATAGGCCCTAAAGGAGATATGGTATGGAGACTCTCATTTTTCAATATTTTATTCTTAAGTCTGGTCAAATCAAACCCATCGAAAAATTTCTTTAATCTAAAACATCTAATAAATGATCTGAAATTATATAATTTATGATCATTTCTGAAGAGAAGGTATCGTACCCTTTAAATAATTTTACAGCAAAAAGTCCCGCTATACAACAAAAACTATGTAAAATTTGCGAAAGTCTAAAAATTGTTAAGGTTATTTACTGCCTATATTATTTAACAGAATTGATCCTTTTCTTTAGATTTGCTCAATCAACGTGACGATTACATAATATGTAATTATATAATGGAAGGGTTAACCGCTTCGTTACGTAACGCGTTATGGCGCCAGTCTGACTGGCTTCCCTTTCTCTCACGCATACGGCAGCGGTAGGCAGGCTCGTCCTATCTCACTCTAACCCACAGACCTAACCGTTTTTGTTTTTCAATTTCACTAAGATCTTTTACAAGTGAAAAATTACACATATTTTTATTACATGTCTTTCTTCCTACTTCTTCTTTTTACAGGGACCCCCTGGACCATTAGGAATTAAAGGCGATACAGGGCCTATTGGTTTATCAGGACCAGAAGGTCAACTCGGGCCTAAAGGATCTCCCGGTCCGGAAGGTAGACCAGGTCTGCCCGGACCCCCTGGAGCTCCAGGTCCACCTGGACCTCCAGCACCTCCACCTCAATTACCTCCAGAATTCCTAACATCATATACAAGACGACGTCGGAGTGTGGATATACAATCTCAAGAATCTGCAACCGAAGATAACTTTGAAGAAGGTAAAATAATTATAATTAGGTTAACCTAACAACTAAATAAAGCCTATAATAGATTGAAAACACAAATATAAATTTAAAAAATGGACAAATATTTTTCAATTAAACTTAAGTTAGACAAATATCTACTGCCTTAATACATAATACTGCCACAATTTTTTTTAACGAACACACTAAAATTGATTTTTAATTGATAGTATCTTTTTTTACTTCAGAAGATGAAGAAATAGAATGGGTGAAAGAAATCATGACAGGCGTACTGCAAGCACGAGGAGCTCTCGAGGCGACAAAACGACCCCGAGGCACAAAGAGCAACCCGGCTTTGTCTTGCCGTGATCTCAGAGTTGCGCATATCAATCTAACTGACGGTATTTTCAATTCTTTTTACTTTTACACAATTATTATTCTTCTTCTTTCCAACTTCTTGTAATTCCGAAACAACTTTATTACTTACTTAACTTACCGCACAAATTGTTTTACTTAAAATTTACTCTAACACAAGTAATTAAGTTTTTAAAACCATGTCTCTCTATCTCTTTGAAAGTATCTTAGTATATCTTAGTAAGTACCTTTGAAAAGTACAACAAATAATTATTATAATTATTTTGGACTTCATTATTTACTGACTTACCCTATCCAGGATACTACTGGATCGACGCTCGTGGGGGCGTGGGTGGAGGTAATCCAATCCGTGTATACTGCATGGGCCACAGCACCTGCGTATACCCAGACGACAGAGGGCCCGATATATTCACAGGCAATGCACCTGCCCATAAATTCTCGCAACTTGATAATGGTTTTAAGGTGGGTAATGTATTATTTGAGTGTGTTTTTTCTCTAGTATTTCTGTGACATACCATATCTATATTTAGATAAAAAAATAACAATCCAATTGAGAACCTCCTCCTTTTGGAAGTCTGTTAAAAAAGCATAGTAAATGCCTTTTAGTTCTTTTTATTAGAAGTAATATTTTACCCTAAAATTAATTAAAACTAAGTTATTAAATCTTGAATGTTTATGCATATCACTTTCGTTTAATTTCAGCTCACATACAACAATAAAGGCAACGGTATTATACAGTTAAGATTCTTGAGGTTGTTATCAAACGGAGCTAAGCAAAACTTCACATACGCATGCGTCAATACCAAAGCCCCACAAAGGTATTATAAAATAATCTATCTATACCTACTTAAGTTTAAGAACCATAAGTTGATTTGTGTATGTTACACGATACACAACACGCTTTAAATATGCTGTTTATTGTCTCATTTCATGACTGCATGGATGGCCTAGTGGTTTAAGCGGTCAGGCAAGCGCTGGGAGGGGTCCGGATGTGTTAATAACAGCACTTTCCGGATCCCTCCCATCACAGGCGCATAGTAGTGTGGTTTTAGTCGGTTCGATTCCGACACACCGCCCCGCCGCAAACCCCGGTGGGGTGAAGGCACGAGGGGGTTTCCACAAGTTAAAAGAAAAGTGGTTTAAGCAGTCGCCACGCTGCTTTCTACTGCGCCATGTGTTGTGGGTTCACATCCCATATAGGACAATACTTTGTGTGGTTATGAGTCTGGGTGTTCTTTGAGTCGTTTTCGTATATGTTTTTAAAGTCCCTGCGACGCAGGATTTATATATAAAGGATAGCGAGGCAGAGTACACTTAGTAATTGATATACATATACCTAATGTGGTAAATAACCCCCTTTTTTCATAAACTTTTTTAAAACTTTAAGCAGTGGTTCTGTTGGTATTATTTTTAACTTTATGTCTGTAAGCTTTAAGTTGAAAATAACACAGATTGCCTTAAGTTAACTAACATTTAGTGTACACCCGTATATTTTATTTAGGTAAAGCATTGTAAACATTGAAAATTATGAAATTATTATTCCAGATCCGATATTCCAGCTGATTTGACAAGACTAAACAATGTCAAACTCTTCGGTTTCAATTCTGCCGAATTTAGAGAGCCACTAACGATACTGGATGACTGCAAGGTATGGCTATAGATCTATAGTAATTCAATGGAAATAATCAAAAAAAAAAAATTTGTAGAAAATTAGTGCTTTACTAAGAAAAAACTGGGTAGTACGAGGGATACTTGGCTGGCAAACGAATTTCGATATATTTGTGTATGTCATTTGACCATAATTTCAGCCCTGTCGCAAAGGCGTTCTTAGCCGACCTCTACTAACGTTCTTCCTGCCAAATTTTCAATTTTATGGACAAACAACTATTATAGAACTTTTTATTCAAACTACGAAAAACTTCCTTAGTGACGCCAGTGTGTATTGGCCATTCCATTGGAGTCACCAAACTTCCACAGAAAGTTTTATGCAATGCATAAGGCATCGATCTAGGTATATCTCAATGTCATAAGGCACACATCATGATAAATGTAATATGAGTGATTTGCTTAGCTGCAAAAATAAAAAATGAGTGTCAGGTCTTACGAAAACTTGGTCGCGAGAAAACTATTCCTAATAAGCGTTCTAGCGCTTTAATAGTTTGTTAGACGACATATCTAATGACATAGCGCTACTGGCTAAATATCAAAATCAATTCTTATTGAGCAAACTGCAAAAATCTGTTCTAAAAACGAATTGTGACAACTTACTTAACATTTTACAGGAAGGGACAGGGAAAATAGTGTTGGAAATAAAAACATCTCGGACCGATAGACTGCCGATAAGCGACTTCCAGCCTTTGTCATTCGCTGATGCTGAACACGACTTCACCTTCAACGCCGGACCCGTCTGTTTCACTTGACATTAATATTATAGTATCTGTAAATAAGGATAGACTTAACATTATGTACTTAAGTATGGACCGTTGTAAATATATATTGTAAATAAATGTTGTGACGACATCTCCTTATTTTTTTTTTATGTGAAATTTATAACAATATGCCAGACAGTAGGAATCTTACCACGATCTTCACACAACTTCACCGATGTTCTTAGATTTAGGGCACACACATAACTGGGACGCGATGCGGCGCAGCGTAAAGTTCTTGCGATGCATTCGTGCGGGCTCGCAGATATTTGCGATGCGTTACGAATTCGCAGTTATGTGTGGGAACCCCTATCTTAAAAAAAATCAGGCCCAACGTTAGAATTAATGCTATTAAATTCGCATTAGTATCAAATGTGGCCTATCATCATCTGTCTATTGCAATCCTCTTCTGAACATATGCCTCTCCCATTGCACCACTCTGATGTGGCTCATTCTTGGGTAATTGAACACTATAACCGGATCAGCCATAGAGCAAAGATAACTCTGTAATGCTCTACAAAGCCGAAATTAGCCGATTGTCTCTTTCTAGAGGTCGATGTGCATTATTTCTTGCCCAGTACTGTAAGCTTATGGTAGGTTGATTCAAATTTGCCGATAGTACATACTCGTATATGTCACGTATTCTATGTATACATATACGATAGTTTACAATCACGGTCAGTTCAGCTTCAGGAAATTTAAATTACTCTATCCATCTATTCTATACCTGTATAATTGTATGTATCTACTACAATAGGTCTAAGCGTAAAGTTACATAACTTATCTAAGACACGCCAGCAAATTATTTTTTTCAAAAAGAAGAAAAATATGGCAGTCTTTATGGACTGTCTTATTAAAGGACTTATGAAAACTTATGAAATTATTATTCCTATTATAAGCTAAAATGTTTTTTGTAAAATTAATGTGTAAAATTAGAAATTTCATAATGTTTAAATTAAAATTATCAACATCAAACATTAGCATGTCGGTGACGCGGCTAAAGAAGTTTTCAATTCAAAAGTGAAAATCAGTTAGAAAGTTTTAGGGTTCATTGTTACCAACAATGTGATAAGTATACTCTTCTTCACATCGTTCCAAGTTTAACAGTGACCATCAAATTGGGTACACGTCAACTCCATAGAAATTGGATCGACCAAAAAATGTGTGATCATGGTGTACTTAATGCCAGAAGTATTCTAATACCAGTCAGCCGCGGGATGTTTAATTTGAAGTATAATGAAACAATAAATCAAAAATTGACCATAAATTCATTTTATGACCTATTATATTCCTTAAACTATATGTGATGAATCTTAGTCTAAAATTACATTCGGATAGTTGTAACTATGCAATAATAAGACGTACTTTCAGACCGCTAATAAAATAACACTATAATATACACTAAATAGAATACAGTAACTGATTTCATGTTGTCATCTACAATTTTTTTTTTTGTAATGTGCCAGGCTAACGTAGTATGGTACTTTCCAAGAAGAGGCCTATGGCAGCGGTGGACTTTTAAAGGCGGTTATTGATGTTAATATGATATAACCAGGTATAAAGATAGCTAGACCTAGTTACATACTATAAAAACGTCTAAATAATTCAAACTCAAAGCAATATTCACATTTTTAATAATAAGGCTTCATGTTTTTATTGTGGCTTATGATAAAACATTACGAACACATTAAAAATAATCATCTGTTGAATTCTTTAGAAAAAGTAAGATCTTTTTAAAACACACAAAAATCTATATCTCCTGAATTATTTAAGTGTCACTTAGTTTTAAATAATTATCTGACCACATCAAAAAAATCTTGGTACAATCATGAGTTTTCATTTTTCTATACCTATTTAGACACAATCTTTATACACGCTTAAACCAAAGAAGGAAAATATATATATTTAGACAAACTAAAGAGTAAAAATTATCATTTGATTGTTCTGGATATATTTTATAGGTATCTGTATTTATAAAAAATCGGTAAAAATTATCGTTTGGTTCTACTCACGTGTATGTTAACAGACACTGGAGTATGTACTGCAGTGCCTATTAATAACAACATTGCAACGTTATAGAAACGTAAACCTCTATATTCACAATATATAAAACAGAATATAAGTACCATAAACAAAATTTACGTACCACTACATATTTCAGATATCTTACATTATATCTTGCAATATATTTATATGTTATTTACACAATATCAGCAAACGAAAACTTAAACTTTAATAATCCTACGTGATTATATATTTTATAAATAATATTATCAACTGATTAATCAGAAAATGAGCTCAAAGCAATGTAATCAAAAGTTAAAACAATAATGATTACTATTTCAGGAACCACTCACATAAAGTAAGAAATTAAACTTGTGTATATGCTTCAGTTATTAATCAAACAATATACTATGAAGTCGACTATGATTCTTTCAAATTTGATGTTTCTGAAACGTTATGTTCTGGCGAGTCTAAAGGGTTTGATTCATTTATTGCACTGTCTTCATCAACATCCATACTTTCTACAGTATTATCTTTTCCTTGAGAGAGTACATCATTTTCATTTCTAACAATACCTGTTTGAGGTATATTTTCCAGTCCAGTTATTGTTTCCTTCGATACAACGTTGTTTGGGGACCCTACATTAATATTAACGTTTTCTTCAAATGCGTTGTTTTTTCTTTCGATTTCCTCAGATGATTTATTCCACATTTTGTCTGTTTCTACGACCGAATCTTTGTTGGTATTCCCAATAACAGTTTCGTCAATCGAAATGAGATCATCTCTTAAATTAACACAAACAGTCTCTGTAGCTTCTTCCTGACTATCGCAATTATTGCTATCCTCTGAGGACGCCAATAGAATATTTTCGACTGTGTCACTATATTCGGCATTATTGGTTTGAACAGGTGCTTTAATAACTGCTTCCCCGTCTTTATTACTATTTAATTCTATATCCATTACGTTTTCATCAACAACAGAACTTATCACAGCCTCTTGGCTTGGCGCATTCTCTTCGTTTACATACATTTGTGAATCTTCAGCTTTATCGGTCTCGTTTTCCGAATAACTTGAATTTTCTATACTAATGACGTCATCATCTGCAGTCTTTTTACCATTATCACTCGAATCCAGTGAATCAGAAATAGCTATAGGACTATCAGAATCCGATGAATCAATGCTTGAAGACGGATCTTCATTTCCAGAATGCAATTTCTGTAGCAGATGTAGCTCATCAACATCTGATTCTAAATCATTACTGTCATCACTAAGTGTCAGTGTTTCTGTAGCCTGAGAATGCTTTTTCTCATCTTCGTCCTGAATATCTTCTTCGTCCTTCTTTTCTGTCTCTTCGACATTAGGTTCTGCATTTGAGATATTTTCTACTTCAGCAGTAGTCTCAATGGTTTCATCATTGATATTTTGCTGTTCTTCATTGGCGGGTGGGCTATCTGACGGAAAGTCAGCAGTCTTTCTAGATTTTTCCTGTAAAAGTCTCTTAAGTCTCTCTTTTCTCTTTTCCGTGTTTTCCAACGAAACACTATCATCGTTCGCTTCTTCCTCTTCGCTTTCGACAGGAGATTCCTCCGCTTCTTTGTCTCCAATTTCTACGGCTTCTAATTTCAATTGGTTCTGTCTGTCTGCATATCTGAAATGACAGCAATTAAACATATTAAAGAAAAAAAGATAGTTTACAGTTAATTAGTTTGGCAATGTCAATGGGCAATGTAACCCATACTATCAAGGCATACTATTTATTGTACAAGAAAACTATCTATCGGAATCCTTACTTCAGTGAAGAAGTACCGAAACACATCTCGAACTGGCTGGCACGTGTCCAATGATTTATCATGCTCGGACCACAGATGGATTCTCCTTGACCTTCAGATAAGCATTCATACTTCAGCTTCATACTCACGGCAACACCTAGGCGGAATCCAAAAAAAACCGATCGCGCCCAATATTTACTGCGGATCGGCCAGGCCCTGCATCAGGGAAGTAACCCAACTAGGATCATAGATACCGTAGAAATCGAAAAAAAGGGGTAAAGTTCCTCACAGACGCTATGATAGACTGTTACCATCAGACATGCCCCCTATTTGCACCAGCAGGTCAAACGAAAACAAAGAGTTGGTGGGGGCCTGAGAGGCTCAGGCGCGAGATGAGAAGGCAACTCAACAGAGCGATGAACCGGCACCGACCAGGACTGGGATAAATACAAGGCCACCAAGTCCAGGTACAAAAAACGAATCAGATACAGGAGTACCAACTTATAGCGGAACTTCTGTACAAATATTGAAACCACTACACATGCCAACAGGGTAAGGAAAGTTCTTTCCAATAACTCAGCCATATTACTAGGGTCCTTACGAAAACCAGACAACTCCTTCACCACCTCGGCGGAAGAGGCAGAATGTATTCTAGTAAAAACACACTTCCCGGGCTGTAAAGTAACTAGTCCAGGCGGATGGCCAGATGAAGAAACCATTCCAACGGAGGAGTAATGGCAGCGGGCCCACAAGGTAATCGACCCATGCCAAACACAATGGGCAATCGACAGCTTTGACTCATTCAAATCTCCAGGCCCCGACGGGATCTTCCCAGCCCTGCTTAAATGGGGAGGGATTAGAGGGGAATGGGGAGTCGTATTCTGCCAGTGCTGCAGAATAGTAGATAAAACCTGGGGACTCTACGAGGCAGTAATTCGACCAATGGTAAGTTACGGCGCGATAGTATGGTGGCCACGGACCAAACTATCCACAGCCGAAGCTAAACTACAACGACTCCAGAGATTGGCCTGTCTGGCGGCCACGGGCTGTATGAGGACTACACCTACTGCGGCTCTGAAAGCCATAGGAAGTAATAGGTCTACCACCGATCCACCTCTTTATAAGGCAGGAGGCTCTAGACGCATCAAACAAATGGCAGTACAAGCGATCATCTCCAGAAAGGTAACGGAATACCCTATCCGCATACTTTCCGACAGACGATCAGTCTTATAAGCCCTACAGAGTCATGCGACTACCTCAGGGCTGATTTACGAATGCCACAAAGCCCTGACAGAGGTAAGTACCACAAACAGTGTAACTCTCCAGTGGATCGAAGGGCATAGCAACTCACGCGGAAACGACGCAGCTAATGCACTGACAAGAGGTGGATCGGAGACAATGGCAGTAGGCCCAAAACCAATATTGTCCTTGCCAATATGCCAATGCGTGCTTGGTTGCGACGGACACTGCAACAGAACAACAAGGTAGAACACCAGATATATTGATCCAACCTTTGTACCTGCAGGCAGACTAAGGAGGCCCTTCTGACGATATACTCCGGATTGTCACGGAAACTGAAGCAACTCGAGAGGCCGCCGCTTCGACTTCTGATCGGAGCAATAACTGGTCATGCACTACTAAACAAACATCTTTTCCCTCTAGGTGTAACAGACAGCCCTCTATGCAGAGCATGCATGAAGGAGGAAAACAACACGCAACAAATCATGAAACAGCCGCCCATGTCATCATGGCAACGCAAAGGGTCTACTAGACACTACGCAAAATAGGCGCAACAAAGCCGTCGAGTTGCGGAAACCCAGCCCGCAAGTTTAATCATCAAGTAATTCTTACTTTTTAAAAATTTCAGTCTCCTTTTGTGCGGCAACTTTTTGATTTTCATTTAATTTTTGTTTTAATTCGGCATTTTTCTCTGCAGGATCAATATCCAGCGCAATCCTTGAAGCTGCTAGTCTCCATTCGTTTTCTTGGCGGCGACGTTGCAATTTTCTACCACATCTTGTAAACAAATCACGAGCTGTAAAAGATTTTTTAATCATTTTATGAAAATATATTCAATATAATACATAAATGAAATATAAATAGGAAGAAAATAGAAATAGTAGATAACCAGAGTATCAAAAACTGTCGTCCTCATATCTCTGCAATTTCATTATGAGAATTGAAAATTTCACCACACTCAGTGGATCTCGAAATAGGTAATTGGAGACAAAAGAAACGCACGCACTATAAACTTTACAGAACTGGCTGTTGCTTCTAGCCCTTAATTAATGTTAAAATCTCTTAAAAAAAGATTTGTTGTTTTGTTAAAGTCCTTTTTTAAAACTATAGCCTGTTAATTTATCTTTTTAAATTTGAATCTAATAGTCTATGGATGGAGGCGGATTGATGGTAGGCGCTGTTTGGGGGAGGCATAATACTGGACCGCATAAGCTCAAGTAATTAAATCTTAGATTGTTATATTTTTACCAAATATTAATAAGTTACTCAACCATTTCATAAATCTATATATTTTTTATATCAGGTTTTTTATCTTCAATTCGCTGAGTCCCGCGGTGTTACCCGCGTTATAGATATTAAATTGGGTTTAATTTTGTCACAATGGTATTTGGAATAAATAAACTCTTTTTACGACAAAACTTATGACAAATAGCAATACAATATCAATCGAAGTGGCAGAAAAAAGTATAGAATATGTGGAAAGCTATATTTACCTGGGAAAACAGATATCATTTAACAAAAATAGTAATGAACAAGAAGTAGAAAGAAGAACTAGTATAGCTTGGAAAAAATACTGGTCGCAAAAAGAAATTGTCAAAGGTAATTATAGCTTGAAACTCAAAAAAACAGTGCTAGACACCTGCATTCTACCAAGCCTCACATATGGTTGCCAGACCTGGACATTCACAAAGAAATCAATGAATAAAATAAATTCTTGTCAACATGCAATGGAGCGGAGTATACTAAAGCTTCGAAAAAGTAAAAAAATAAGAAATGCAGATATAAGAGAGAGAACAAAACTAATGGACGCTCTAGAACATGCATTGAAAATGAAATGGAGGTGGGCAGGACACTTGGCAAGATATATTGATAATAGATGGACGATTGAAACAACAAAATGGAGAGGCCCCAAAGGGAAGAGAAAAGTAGGTAGACCTAAAAAGAGATGGGAAGACGAGATAAAAGAAATAGCAGGAAAAAAGTGGCTCCAAACTGTAAAAGAAGAGAAAAAGCGGATACAACTTATTATTATTAATATATTATGGTCACATTGGCCAGAAATCGTTCCACTATACAATATTCAGTCATAGCCACAACTTGACCACAACTTGAGCAGCGACAGTGTGGTTGGTAGAAACTAAAACCTACAATGCCCAGAGCTAGTTATCAATATCTATTTAGAGGAACTTCCATTATATTGAATTCTCACCTTCTTCCATTATATCAGCTTCATTATAGTTTAATCTATCTTCCTCATTAGCCTCTCTAACACAACGGAGAACATCATGAAAATCAGGGAATGGCAGAGGCGTACCAATTGGTACTTTCTTATTTATCCATTTCTCTAGCTGTTTAGCAGGTCCCGATGGTTGACCAGGGCGAGGGTCGATTTGTATTCGGGGTTCCGATGGCATTTTCGTATTAGACAGTTGGCAAAATTTTGCATAAACACGTACCATTCGCTCTTTGTACCTGTAATTATAAAAAACATTTGTTGGGTAGTTTAAAATCTTTAAATATGTAGTATACAATGAATCTTTCCCTGGGAGAGCCACGCTTCGGTACAAATGGGGCGGCTCAACCAGAGTGACACCACGGCCTTACAGAAAACCGGTGTGAAATAGCACTTGCGCTGTGTTTCACTGAGTGAGTGAGAATACTGGAGGCCCGTACCCAAACCCCTCTCCCCATCCTCCAAAGACCGGCAACGCATTTGTGACCCTCTGGTGTGGCGAGTGTCCATGGGCGGAGGTAATCGCTTACCATCAGGTGATACGTCTGCTCGTTTACCCCCTATTCCATAAAAAAACTATCTGTTCGCTTAGATCTTTTAAACTACTCCTGGATTTAAATCCAGTTTTAAGCAATAGTAGAGTACTTCAAGAGGAAGGTTTGAGTGTAATATATGCATATTATAGTTGAGTCTAAGTGGCTGTCTACTCCCAGTATAAAGTATGAGACTCAAAATAGAGACTCCACATTGGAAATACGGGAAATGATAACTTTAAAACGGAGGTTAAGGCGACAGTGGCACACAAGCAGGAACGCATACGACAAAAGAGCCCTCAACAGAGCACAAAAGGAATTGAAACGAATGCTCAAAGAACATGAAAATGACACCCTGCAACAAAAACTGAAAATTTTATCACCACATAAAGCAGATGATTACTCCCTTTGGAAAATAACTAAGTCACTAAAACGGCCACAAAACCACATACCTCCATTAAGGCAGTCAAATGGTGAATGGGCGAGAAAACCTGCGGATAAGGTGGAAGTATTTGCAAACTTTCTGAAAGACGTATTCAAACCCCGCGAATACGACAATAGTAATACGGAAGAGGAAATCCATCAAATCATCGAAAGTGATCAGCAAATGTCCCTTCCGTTGCGACTGTGTACTCCTGCTGAAGTGCAGAAAACTATTAAAAAATTAAAAAAGAGAAAAGCCCCAGGATTTGATTTAATTACAGCGGAGGTTCTGAATCACTTGCCAAGAAAAGAAATTGTGCTGATCACCATCCTGTTTAATTCAGTGTTGAGGTTGCACTACTTTCCACTCATTTGGAAGATCTCAATCATTAACATGATATGCAAACCAGGAAAGCCTTCTTCTGAGGTTACATCATATAGACCGATCAGTTTGCTTCCATTACTGTCTAAACTCTTTGAGAGGGTACTCCTACAGCGTTTGCTACCTATACTGGAGGAACAAGGAACAATCCCGCAGCACCAATTTGGCTTTCGGGCTAACCATGGAACAACAGAGCAAATACATAGAGTGGCTCACACAATTCGGCAATCCTTGGAAAGGAAAGAGTACTGCTCCGCCGTCTTCCTTGACATTCAGCAGGCCTTTGACCGAGTATGGCACAGGGGTCTCCTATGTAAACTTAAGATGTGCTTACCACACCCCGCGTACATGCTTCTCAGATCATACTTAGAAGATCGGGTGTTCCAAGTTAGGTCTGGAGACTGCCTATCATTGTTTTATCCCATAGAGGCGGGAGTGCCTCAAGGTTCTGTACTGGGACCTATTCTGTAAACAGTGTATACTGCTTGGAAACCCCCTCGGGCCGTCACCCCGCCGGGGTTTGCGGCGGGGCGGTGTGTCGGAATCGAACCGACTAAAACCACACGGTGTGCCACTCTGCGCCTGAGACGGGAGGGATCCGGGAACTGCTGTTATTAACACATCCGGACCCCTCCCAGCGCCAGCCCGCACTGAAGCGGGCACCGTCTGCTAGTTAAATTCTCAATTTAGGCAACGTACGGCACACGCGTAACGTTGCCCCCTCGCGGGTGACCACTAAAGCGGATGGAGGGGAAAACCCGTCCCCACCATCCGCGGCCACACTCAGGGCGGCATGAGGCGCTGATAGGCGCGCCTCCGCTGCCCGGTTCGCCGGCGGCGGATCGGATCCGAGTGGAGGTCGTCCTCCCGGGCCTTCTCCGCCGCCTCCTTCTGCGAAATTACGTCTTCGCAGAAGGCTGCGACCGCGGTAAAACTGCTGTCGCTACCGGCCATGGTGCGAATGATGACCGGTAGCGAGAGATCCCCTCCGATGACTGCAGTGAGGGCCCGGCGCTGCGACGCCCAAGCGGGGCAAATCGCCAGCGTGTGCTGGGCCGAGTCCTCACTGCAGTCGCAGTGGTGGCAGGCGGGACTCAGTTCCCTCCTGGCGACCGAGTGCAGGTACTTTCCAAAGCATCCGTGCCCGGAAAGAACCTGCGTCAGTCGGAAGGAAAGGGTCCCGTGCTGCCGCCCTGCCCACTCGAGGATGACCGGCTGGAGAGCCTGCACGGCGGCAAAGCCAGCGCGTGGAGTCTCCAGCCGGAACGACCAGCGAGCCATCGTAGCTCGACGGGCGGCTTCACGCCACTCGCGTACCTCTTCGGGCGGAGGGCGAATGCCTCTCTCCGCCCGGAATTCAGCCACCCGTCGATAAACTTCGGCGAGCACTTCCGCCTCCAAATCCCACGGAGGTGTTCCGGCCAAGGCGCACGCCGCCTCGGTGGACACCGTGCGGTATCCGCGGATGGCTCTGACCGCCAATATCCTCTGAGGCCGCCAGAGGCGGGCCTTATTGAAGGCAGTCAGAGCCGCCACCCACACCGGTGCCCCATACAGCGCCATCGACCGGACCACCCCCGTGTAGAGGAGTCGCGTTGCGACGCTGGCTCCACCCAAGTTGGGCAAAAGTCGCCCAAGGGCAGAGGCAGCGTCGACCAGCCTGGGACCAAGCTGTCGGAAGTGCTCGTCGAAGAGCCATCTACCGTCGAGGATCAGGCCCAGATACCTCATCTGGGCCCGAACCGGTACGAGGACCGAGTTGACCACTATGGAGGCGCCGGGGGGCGGCCCACGACGGGGCCCATGGAACAATAGGGCCTCCGTCTTGTCCAGGGCCACCCGTAAGCCCAGCGCCTCGATGCGCCCGACCACCAGAGAGACACCAATGGTGGCCAGGCGCGCCGCCTCTTGGAAGTTCGCCCCCCGGGCCGTGACCAATGTGTCATCGGCGTAACAAATTACGCCCAGCCCGGGGGGGAGACGGCCTCGTAGGACCCAGTCGTATCCGACGTTCCACAGGAGTGGTCCAAGGACAGACCCCTGTGGAACGCCGCACGACATGGGTCGCCGTCTCAAGGCGCCCTCTCGATCCTCGTATACGACGGTACGCTCCTCCAAATAGTCTGCCACTAGCCGCCTCAGGTACTCTGGCACCCCGTGGTATTGGAGTGCTTCCCTGATGCAGCTGAATGGCAGACTATTAAAGGCGTTGGCGATGTCTAGGGACACCGCCAACACCACGCCGCCACAAGTCACTGCCTCTTCGGTCACGGCCCTAAGGCGCATCACGGCATCGACCGTCGAACGCCCTTCTCGGAACCCGAATTGGGCGTCCGACAGGTCGGGGCCCACCTCGCTGAGGTGCCGGACGATGCGGGCAGAGAGTATCCTCTGAAACAACTTGCCCGCCTCGTCCAGCAACACGATGGGCCTATAGGCCGCGACCGAATCGGCAGGCCGTCCCGGCTTCTTTAGAAGGACCAGCTTCCCGCATTTCCAGCACTCAGGGAAGCGTCCGGACGCCAGGCTAGCATCCAACACTTCCCTGAGGCGGTCCGACATATGGTCGAGGGCTCGGGCCATCACTCGGGCTGGAACCCCGTCCGGCCCGGGGGCGGTGTTCTTGGAACGGATCCGCAGAACAGCCGCCCCAACCTCCGATTCCCTAACGGGCGGCACATCGCCCCCGTCGTCTCTAACTGGATAGGCCATCGACGGGGGAGCGTGCTCCGCCCGCTGCGGGAAAAGGCCCTCGACCACTTCCTGCAGGAAGCTGGGCTGGAGAGTCTCGGTTAGGGGGGGGGGGGCCGCCGTGCGGAGCTTCTGTCGCACCGCACGATATGGGCGACCCCAGGGGTCACGGTCGAGACTCTCCAGCATCTCCTTTCTCTTAACGTCTTTGGCGCGGCCAATGGCCAGCTTCAGAGTTTTCCGCGTCTCGCGGTACTCCTCATGAAGCTGGTCCCCGCCACCGTCTCCGCGGTGACGTCGCCGGCTGCGGGTGTAGGACCTCCGGGCACGAGTACAAGCCGCACGGAGGTCCGCCAACTCCTGGGACCACCAGTAGACCTCCTTCCGAGGAGGCCGACGACCCTGGACGCGGGGCATGGCCGCATCGCAAATTTGCGTAATCGCATCGCGAAAACGGCCCGCACCCACGTCCACGCCGACCTCCTCGGTCGGGGCCTGCGGAGACAACCAAGAGTGAATAATGGCCGCCTCCTCTAGTAGGTCCCTATCGAGCTTGGCGACAGCCCACCGCGGAAAGCGGGAAGAGCGCCGCGCCGTGTGACCCCTACTGGGGCCCTGGGACCGGGAGAGCTCTAATCGGATATATAGATGATCCGAGAGCGTCTCGACCTCTTCCAATACTGCTGATCTGCCTACCTCAAACGTAATTGTTACCGCAACCTACGCTGATGACACTGGGGTTCTATCTTGTGACGTGGATCGGACAGCGGCGTCTGCAAAACTCCAAAGTCACTTGGATGAAATTGAAAGATGGCTAAAAAAATGGAGAATCAAAGCTAGCTACACAAAGTCGATCCACGTTACCTTTAGCCTCAGAAGGGGAGACTGTCCACCTGTGAAACTTGGCAATGATATTGTACCACAGAAAAGTGTCGTAAAGTACCTTGGAATGCACTTCGACAGAAGACTTACTTGGCGAGAACATATAAAAACCAAAAGAGACCAGGCGAACAGGAAACTGAAAGACATTTACTGGCTTATAGGCAGACAGTCATCACTTAGCTTGGAAAATAAACTGCTAATCTATAAATCCGTCCTGAAACCTATATGGACGTACGGGATAGAGCTCTGGGGATCAGCAAGCCATTCCAATATCGAAATATTGCAGCGTTTCCAAAATAAAGCATTGAAGATCCTAAGCAGTGCACCTTGGTTTACAAGAAACACTGAAGTGCATGAGTTTCTACAAATTCCATCAGTTAAAGAGGTCATAGAAAATTCATACAAAAAATATAAGGAAAGACTACAACAACACAGGAATGAATTGGCTGTGGCACTACTAAAGTCCTCAGAATCTAGCTATAGATTAAAAAGAAAGCCGCTAGCGTCAGTATAAGTCTGACAAATATGGAGATGACACACCAGAGGGTGTGAAGAATCTCTAAATGATGACGAAAAGACCTTCAAATCTGATAAAAGCCAAGGGGCTGATGGCAGATGCAAAGAAAAAAAAAAAAAAAAAAAAAAAAAAATATATAGTTGAGTAAATTCGATTGTGGACAAAAAATAAATATTTCGGACATTTAACACACAACGCCATCTAGTCCCAAGCTAAGAGCTTGTGTTAAGGGTACTATAGAACTGACATAAATCACTACATAGTTTAAAACCTGCCGCCGTCTGTCTGTCACTATAAATGCTTAGATCTTTAAAACTACGCAACTGATTTTGATGCGGTTTTCTTTAATTAAATCTTTAATTCAAATACATACAATATTATAGTTGAGAAACACTAATAAAAGGTTTTTATGTGATGACGTAAATAAACACATATATTTGTACTTGCATTGCAAATACTGACTGAAACCTATGAGATAGATCAAAATAATGTACTGCAGTATTGTACACCTTAAAGAGTTCTACAAAAAAGTCCATGACGGTAAATGTCTATCTCTTAGAGATAGACAGTTACGTCATAATGGTGGGTCCATTACCATTTTCATTCCTTTCTTTTTACGAAATATAATGGCTTATTTTTACTAAGCGTTTGGGTGCATCTGAAATTCATTTGTGAGAAGTCGGCCCGGGTCGCTAGTACATTACTTTTTTTGTAAATACATAGATATTATACACAGAAAACACCCAAAATCCGAAATCATTTAAAAATTTGGTCTGACCCGAGAACCCGAGACCTCATACACAGCAGTCACAAATACTACCACAGCATCAACGAGGCAGTCAATGAATGATAATAAGCAATACCTTTCTGTCAATAAATATACAGAATCATCTTCATCATCAAAGTCAACTTCTTGTTCTTCCAGTTTCTGGATTGCTCTGTGCAATTTCTTTATAGTTTTCTCCAGCTTACGGATTTGTCTTTGGCGTTTTGAATCATATTCACTTTCATCTCCCAACACTTGGGTTGTTTCTGCAAAAATATATTTACACTGTCCTGTTTAATCACAGTTATGATGATTATTTAAACATTTAGTACAAATTTTAATTGATCTCGTCTACAAAATTGAAGACCGTCAAAAATATAGGAGTAAGCATAATAGGAATTGTGTAGAGACAGAGACTTTATATAAACATCCTTAGAATTCTGAATCAGCACAAACTGCTGAAGAATAGATCTTCTTCACCTTCTTTGATGAAATGGCAACCAGCCAGATCTCTCGGATCAGCTATTTCTGCCAATGTCAAGTGTTTATAGTCTTCAAATCATAAGTTGTTAAGTCTTCGTCGTGATGAAATTAATGATATAAAATATAAAAAATGTGGATGAGATGAAATGGGGACCGTCTTCCGAAAAAACAAAAAACGATCTCCCGAAGAATAGATCACATCTAATTGCTGTCTTAGCAAATGTGTGACAGTGACTAAGATGACACTGACATAACAATTGTAGCTATTTATACACTTTAGGGGTTGAAAAGAAGTATACATTAATAATTATATGACTATGAAGATAATGATTGCAACATCAAACAGAGTATATAATAAGATGCTCCTGATTGAGCTGTCATTTATTAGAACTTTTCTAAAATATATTACTATTTTTAAAGTTACCTTCGTTTTTTACTTCCTTAAGTACAGGCTGTGCTTTGGCTAATTTCCTTTGTAAATTTAATTCATCTACAACATCTTTTATATACAAATACATTTTTTCAGGACCTGCCTTCATTGCTAATATTTTACTCGATACCATATCAGTAAACTCCTCACACTCTGTATAATCTTTTGGTACTTGCTTATAATAACCTTTAATTTTCTTTTCGACTATTGTCTTCATATCATCTGAATTTTCAAGTTGGAAACAGAGATCTATAAAACTTTGATATACAGGATGGAATTCACTTAGATCACTATTTGGTGCATCCTTAATATTTTCTTTTGATGATAAAGAGTCAGTCTTCTTTTCAATACTCTTGTCTATGCTTTCATTTTTACTCTTAATATTTGAAATCTGTTTATTACCATCAACTTGGCTAACAATAGTATCATCCTTTTTCTCCTTGCTAGAAGTACAATTACTTACACTAACTGAATGAGGTTCTATTTCTATCTCAATTGTTTTATTACTGTCCGTGTCTTTAGGATAGACCAACTGCTTTTTACTGCGAGGAGTTTGGCTGCTATTACTATCATTTTCATTGTCGCTTCCACTTGCAGATTTATTATTGTCTGCAATAATTTTAACAGGACTGTCATCTATAGTAATAGCTAACTCGGCCCCCACTGTATGCGTTTGTTTGTTTATAAAAGGTTTAATAGGGCTATCCTCTATAGTAATTTCTATTAACTTGGAAGCTTCTGGCTCTTTATTATTTTCCTCTTCTTTACTTGGACTTACTACCTGATCCTCTGGTCTAACATACCACTGAGGGCTTGATTTGATTGCAGGTGCTTCATCATCGTCTAATTCTACAGTTAAAACTTCACCTACATGTCTTTGCTTCATCGGTTGTTTATTCTTTATATTGTACATTACCATTGGTCTATTAGACAATGTTTTCTTAACTGTGATGCTGGGTGGTAGTAGATTTAATGGTCCAGATTGTTGAATTTTAACAGGCTTTTTCAAAAGTGGTGAGGGCTTAGTGAGAGTGGACTTTGGATTTCCTGGCCTCAACATGGGGATTGAATTGAAATTAGCTTTATTAGGAATGGTCAAAGATCTTTTTCGTTCAGCTATAGGGTTAATAAAATGCTTCTGCTTTAATTGTTGAACTGGTGTGCCATTATTTGTTCTAGACTTAGTTACATTTGAAGGTTTATTGTTTACAACTTTTTTTACTGTGATTGCCTTCCCTAATCCCTTGGCTATGGCGATAGGATTAGGATTGGCTGGCGTTATTGTAACATCATGAAATTTCCCGGGAATGCATACCATCGCATTAGGCATCGGTTTACTCTGTAACAAATAATAGGGACAGGTTCAGATAACTCATTGTAAATTTTTATTAATCTTTTTGTTTATAAAATATGAAGTACGTACTCTCTTTCTAGCCGGTTCCGTTTCCTCGTCGGAAGACCCCAATTCAATTACATCTTCATTTGACATCTTGGTTGAGCTATTTATTATTTTACATTAACTAAAGTAGTTGAATTATTCTTTCACATAGCAACAGTTTTACATTGGAACATTTGTTGAAACGCATACAAAATATAGTACTGTTTGCCTTTCAATTTTACATTACATGCTCCGTCAAACAATCAACTAACTAAAGCCATAGACAGGGCCACAGAGTACAATGTCGATGTAGTCGCACAGCGACAAAGCCCTTTAATGAAAAATGAAAAAAAAAGCCATAGACAAGACAACGACAACACAAAACGGCGAAAATTATTATATGATAAAGGTTAATTTATTTTTAAATTAGAGGAAAACATACATCAAGATAAAAGCGTGATTGCAGTAGAGAGAGAAAGACTGATTTTAATTAGAGTCTGTCTCTCTCACACAAGTTTCTGATTGGTGTATTTCCCGCCAAATCTGTCATTCGAATTGGTATGTTCGTGCACCAATCAGAAGTTTGCGTGAGAGAAACAGACTCTAACCAAACTCAGTACCTCTCTCTCTCTCTCTACTCCGATCACGGTGTCCTCCTGTTCAGCTGCGCCTGTTTATATATATGCTCTAAGTTGTAAGCCATCCAAAGCAGTCAAAAATGACGATTGCAATCAAATGTCAAACGAAACCGATCCTGATTGGGTAAAATTAACCCAATTTACTACTTTCAGTTGAGTTAGCCAATGAAATAACGGATACCTTTTTATTTACAAATTACAAGGGTAGTAACTCAGTAATTCAACAAAAGTACCTTTAAGCTTGAAGTTTCATACAAAAATTAAAGCTGTCAAAATAGATCGTGGTTTTATTTCTAATAATTTCTATTTATCGATTAGTTAGGACAATGATTAAACTCTTTTCATTAAAACAACAAAAGAAAGATGAAGAAGGCTCAGGGAGAGCAGGAGGTTCACAAAAAAAGGCTTCAGCCGCTCAATTGCGGATCACAAAAGGTATACTATAGAAAATAGAACAACTTACGCGTTGTACTTGCACTGTTATTGTAAGCAATTGGATATGAGCATTCTAAAGTGCACCTCACAATGAAAATAATAGTAAAATAAACTTTTAATATGCTTTAATTGTTTTTTTTTAAGAGCAGGTAAATTCTTCAGTACTACATTATTGAGATAATGTTGAGCATGAATGTGTTATTTTCAGATTTAAATGAACTTAATTTGCCCAAAACGTGCAGTACAGAATTTCCTGATCCAGATGATTTACTAAATTTTAAACTAATCATTTGCCCTGATGAAGGATTCTATAGAGGAGGAAGATTTGTATTTAGTTTTAAGGTAAATATGGACCTTACTTCTTTTAATAGTGCATTTATTTACTGTTCAGTGTTAATAAAAGGGTGAAAAGTTTGTCAATACTGTAAACACCAATTAGAAAAGACCATTGGTCAGTCATACTTACATGAATTGCAATGCAAATGCCAGTACAATCTAGTCCAAACATCAACCAATGCAAAAGTCAAGTGACTAAATTTATACCATGCAAATACAATATGGGTGGCATAGGAGGAGCCTATGGGAACAAACTATACAGGACAATATCACTACATAAATAAGGAAATTTGAAACAAACCCTACGCCAAACCGTCTGGCCAGTGTGGCATGGTATGTTAAGCCTCCTTTCTAAGGAGAAACCTATGTCCAGCAGTGGACTATTATAAGTTGTTGTTGATGATGATGATGATGATATATAATATTGCTTCTGAGTAGTTGGAAAGAATCATACTTTATCCAAACACTCCAAATAAGTAATGGAGTGAGTTAAATATCAAAGGTTTTATGTATGGTAGTAAATGTAATTTAGTAAGTATTAAAAGGTCAGAAACATGGCTTTAAAGCGTCTGTCTTCATCGTCTCATATTAAAGTCAGTATACTTCTGTACCATAGACTATGCTGTGAACACTTTTTATTTCTTAAATTTTAATATTTCAGGTAGGACCTAATTATCCTCATGAGCCCCCCAAAGTGAAGTGTGAAACAGCAGTATATCACCCAAACATAGACCTTGAAGGCAATGTGTGTCTGAACATCCTCAGGGAAGACTGGAAACCCGTTCTCACTGTCAACTCAATAGTATATGGGCTACAATATTTATTCTTGGTAAGATTGTTAGCCAATTATTTAGAAAAAAGTAAAAACTAAGTTTTAGTTTTTACTTATTTTTTTTAAAATATTTTGGTGCCATTATATTATTAAGTATTTGCAAAGTATATTTAAAATACCATAGAAATATTACAATTATCAAATAAATACGGTCAAAGTCAAGAGTATATGAATATTAATCATATAATATATTTTAAACTAGCTGAACCCCGCGGTGTTACCTGCGGCTATTGTTGTACCGCTAGTAATGCCGCGGGACAAAGTTGGTCTAAAAAAAGTAGCCTAAGTTACTTCCTGAATCATCAGCTGCCTGCCAGTGAAAGTCCCTTCGAAATATGTACAGCCATTCCAGAGATTACCCGGAACAAACAGACCGACAAAAAAAATTTTTACGACCTTTTTGGTATATGTACCATGTATACATGTATGCATCTAGTAAAAATCGGTTATTTTAATATTACAAACAGACACTCAAATTTTATTTATTTGTTTAGATGTACAAATAATGTCCTTTGCAATGATATCAAACGCGGCATATTTATCTTAAATTTATTTTTTAACAGTACTTATTATCGCTAGAGGGCGCCACATTAGATTCAGTGACACATCATATGGCCTATAACCACCAGACGATCATGACGCTTCTAACGACACTTCATTTGACCAGTTTTAATTATTAGTTAAGGAGCTACGAGGAACAGATGAACATACATACACACATAGCATGTCAAAATCATAACCCTCCTTTGGCTTTGCCGTAATTGCGTAAAAAGAGGAAGGTGACTGACATAGAAATAGATCAACGCACAGCCCAAACCGCTGAACTTAAAACCCTGAAATTTTGCATGTGGGTTCTTTGTGTTCGTAAATGAGCACTAAGAAAGGAATTTTTGAAATTCCACCCCTAAGAGGGTAAATCTGGGGATGAAAGTCTGTGTGAACGAAGCCGCGTGCAAAAGCTAGTACTTAATAATCGCTCGGAGTTTGGAAGTTGGGGTCTGCACCTTGTGTCTCGGAGAGCTCCTAAAGCTGTCGTTCCTGCGCCTGATCTCTCCCCGATCGTGTCGGTTAACCGTCCCATCGGATAATGAGAGAGAGGGAACAGAGAGTGCGCATGTGTTTGCGCACTTGTGCACTATAATATCACCTGTGTAGTTGGCTGGTCTCCGTTGGGACTGACCGCTGCGCCGTAGTCGTTATAGGCTAGGAAAACATTAATTTCTTTTTAGCTTTCTGTACTCTGCCATATAAACTTTTACTGTGCCAAATTTCATACATTCGAATAAATTTCGTACAAAGTACACAACAAAGTTTTTGCTTAACATCTATACTAATATATAAAGCTGAAGAGTTTGTTTGTTTGAACACGCTAATCTCAGGAACTACTGGTCCGATTTGAAAAATTCTTTCAGTGTTAGATAGCCCATTTATCGAGGAAGGCTATAGGCTATATATCATCACGCTAAGACCAATAGGAGAGGAGCACCAATGAAAAATGTTTCAAAAACGGGGGAAAATTATCACGCGACGGGCAATAGGAGACGCAAACGAGGTTGCGTGGGTCGGCTAGTGTTAACATATAGATAACAGTTGAAATTTAATGTTTTAATACTATCAAAAAACTTCTATGGCATTAGTGATATCAAGAGTATAAGTAAATATAGGTAAGTATATTTCATCCACGTTCTAGGGATTTTTCTTGCTCAGTTTTTTTTTATATGTAAGCCTGCCAAAATAACTACTCTGCCTGATGGAAAGCATAAGTAGAATCCAAGAGTGGTGGTCACCATACTCATTGCGAATGTAATGCAGCATGGTAACGTACACCATGCCTCTGCTTCTGCATCATTGGGTGGATGCTCATAATAAGACGTAAGTGCGGGTCTCGCACTCACCAACGAAACACGATAGCAAGAACTCTTGTCATTTTACGTAGATCTTCTGTGCGAGGGTAGTACCGCCCCGGTCGAATTATAAAGGTAAATAATGGGTCGACTACAAATGGTCGAGGAATAGAATCTCATTAGTTAATAAATCTATAACATAATCTTCGTCATCAGCTTTCTGCCCATGTCTCAATCCTGTTTGAGGTTCTCAGTGTGCAATATTGCATTACAAAGGGCCATAAAAAAGTTAAGGGGCTTTTTTTCTCAGACGTTAACGTGCGCTCCGTGATGATCAAGTTAACCTGAAATAAACTTACATTGGGCCTTAGGTATGAAAAAAGGACAAGCAATTTGGGTTAGAGAAATGGGTATGGTGGGATGGCTAGGGCAAAACAATATCAAACATTACAGTAGTTGAAAAAGGCCAATATGGCGTATGTTATCCCTGTGAATAGAGTGATCACTTTAGACTGTTATAAAATCACTAGCTGATCCACGCAACCTCGTTTGCGCCCTATATTGCCCGTAGCGTGAAAATTTCCCCCGTTTTTGAAACATTCTTCATTGTTGCTCCGCTCCTATTAGTAGTAGCGTGATGATATATACCCTATAGCCTTCCTCGATAAAGGGACTATCCAACATCGAAAGAATTTTTCAAATCGGACCAGCGGTTCCTGAGATTAGCGTGTTCAAACAAACAAACATACAAACAAACAAACAAACTCTTCAGCTTTATATATTAGTATAGAAACCAATTAAGGGAAACACAAAATTTTGCAACTCTTTTACAATTTGCGTACCTCTTTAAGATACCTATATGCAATACATAGATACATACATACCACAAAGTTATTAATCACGAGATAATTTAGATTAAAAACATCAAAATTTTGAATAAACTTTACGCAACTGAAACTAAAATACTCTAGTGAATTATGTATTTATTTATCTATACAAATAAATAAAATTACTGTCTGTTTGCAATATACGATACATGTACCAAATTATTCTTTTTGTTTGTCTGTCTGTCTACCTGTTTGTTTCGGGTAATCTCTGGAACGGCTGGACCGATTTTGACAGGAGTTTCAATGGCCGGTGAGCTGATGATCCAGGGAGTAACTCGGGCTAATTCTTTTTAGATTAGCTTTGTCTCGCAGCTTTACCCGCGGTACAACAATAACCGCGGGATTCAGGTAGTGAAGAATATAATTTCTGATCTCGAAGTTATTTTATTGGGCTTTAACATTGTCGCTCACGTTGACGTCAATTGTGTAATGTAATGTGATTTAACGACCTAAATCTATACTAATATATAAAGCTGAAGAGTTTGTTTGTTTGTTTGTTTGTTTGAACACGCTAATCTCAGGAACCACTGGTCCGATTTGAAAAATTCTTTCGGTGTTGGATAGTCCATTTATCGAGGAAGGCTATAGGGTATATATCATCACGCTACTACTAATAGGAGCTGAGTAACAATGAAGAATGTTTCATAAACGGGGGAATTTTTTACGCTACGGGCAATATAAGGCGCAAACGAAGTTGCGTGGGTCAGCTATACCTATACATAAACGTCGATTTATGTTTATTACTTTTTCACGACAAATTGTGCAACAACAAGTATATGGATATACATGTTTAAATTGAAGTGCAGCACTTATTGCCTAATTAATAAATAATATGAAAATTCTTTACAAGGAAAGGAAACATTGTTCATTAAATATATTATGATTTTTCTATACTGTATTTTCAAACGTATTAAAACATCAAGATTTTGCCTGTTTATTGTGTTTCATCGCATCATGCTAACTTCTCAAAGTGCCTACTAGACTTTAGAAAATATTGGGATGATCGTATCAAAGACTATTTAACTTGTTAAGAAACAGAACAACACGTCGAGATGTGGTATTGTGGATAAAAAAAAAGAAAAAATAAATTTAAACTGAAAAAAAATTCAACAATCTTATATTTGCAAATCTTTTCGTTGTAAAGTATTTTTTGGTATATTTATTTGATTGTTGTAATAAATTAATAAATAGGTACCTATTTCTTTTTGACTTTCCATAGTTTTATTTCTCAATAGGCTATTTGACAATATTGAAAATAGACTATGGATTGAGGTCATAATATCAGATAATAGCCTAAAAAGACATATTTTACTATAAATCAAACAAAATAATGTAAGATTCTCGCAGATTGCACGAAATACAATTATCCATTTTTGATATTTTATCTGCGACGGCAAGTGTTGCAACTCTGGTGACGTCATATACTAGTAAACGAACGAATCTTCAATTGAGTGTTGCTAGCGTTTTATGTTTTCGGAGTGGTAATAATCGACCTGTGAGCTATTTCTGACGTACTTTTTTGATAAGCTGTTTAATAAGTGGTTTGAATTCGTTTCGAAACAAAATGGAACCAAATTTTGTGCGTGCCGATAACAGCAGCCTACATAAGATGACGTTTTTATGGCTGCACTTTTCTATACCTAATAATAACGCTGATTACTATGCTACGGAACTGAAAAATGTTAAAGCAGCTATGTTGTACTTATACAACATAGAAAATGTTTCAGTAAAAACCTCTGACAAAATTCATTCATTATTTTTGTAAAATCTCATTTACTTTTAGGTCTCAATGCTTTGAAAAAAAACATTTTGATTTGAAGAAAACTGATAAAATTCACTTAAACTGCGCTGTTTTGTTTTTGCGAGTAAATTTGTTTTACTAGCGTGTGACGTCACGCGTCTCATGTGACCGTTATTACCGAAATATCGTTTTTAATTCATAATGCAGTAAAAAATCCCTAAAATATCAACGCAGTGTGCTAATTATGTAACAAAGAATAATTTAAAACGATTTCCATAAAATCTGTCAAATGGCCTAGTATCTGTCTTTCATACTAAGTTCGAGAACTTGGCGTTTTGAGAAATTGGTATTTCGAGAAGCCGTCATTTCGGGAAGATGACTTATTGTCATTATGTGCGATGAAACGGTTTATTTTAATTCTATTCATAGCGGTTCTTAATATATTTATACTTCTATACTAATATATAAAGCTGAAGAGTTCGTTTGTTTGTTTGTTTGTTTGTTTGAACACGCTAATCTCAGGAACCGCTGGTCCGATTTGAAAAATTCTTTCGGTGTTGGATAGTCCATTTATCGAGGAAGGCTATAGGCTATATATCATCACGCTACTACTAATAGGAGCGGAGCAACAATGAAGAATGTTTCAAAAACGGGGGAAATTTTCACTTATTACTGTTATTACCATGGACACCCTCCATGGTAATAAGACACTGGCTTTTAACACTTATATTTAGTCCCTACTTTTCTTTGGCATTAAATTTTAAAAGAATTAAAAAAACTGTTTAAAGTTATGACCGTTTAAAATTGAAAAAATGTATGAACATCCTGGATATTACAAATACCTAGTATGAACATATAATTTTAAATTATTTTTATAAAAAGTTATTTACATTCATTTAAGTTTTAGAGACTTATGAATTCCTCGACTATCAAGAATTTTGCCATTATCTGTCTTTCTTTATCTTGCAAACTAAGAGGCTTGTTATCATTGTACTGAATAATAATATAAGTAACTCGTTGATTAAACAAAATACCAAACTGGAGAACTTAATTACTGCGCATGTTATAGTTTATATGTTTATTTTTACCTAACTACGGCGAAGCAATTTTTAGCAATCGATGTATGTTTCATCGTAGTGTTTGAACTACTGAACCGATTCTAACGAATGAGATGTCAATAGATGCGCAATAATGGCTCGGGTGACATAGGCTGTATAAACTTTATGAAAAGTTTTTATGAAGTCGGGTTCCCTTTTTTACTTTTTCTTGTTAAGGTCACGTTATTTTACGCATGTATCATATTGTTTTGTATTAATGATATTTATGGTGCCCGCTTAAAAAAATTGTAATATGCGTAATGTATTTGTCTTCAAAAGATAAGAGTGGGTGTACTACGAAAGTTACGTCAGAGTAAATATGCTATTCCGCATATGCTACGCCGCATGGTGTTATCTGCCGGTGGTAATGAGAAACCGTTACAGTTAACATACTTGTCCTTAAGATACTAAATACCTACTACAAATAGCTCTAAATTCGGACTATCATACTTATCTCATAATTGTCTTTTTTATCCCAACATATTCTTTCTTTTGGCATAGTTTTCTCTTAAAAATAATTACCAAATTCGTGATGATTTGTACTATATTCTTCCTTCCTTATTTTCACCCCAGAAGTGTTTTTTATGACACCAAACAGGAAATTTACTTTAGTAAATGAAAATAACTCTTGCCGAATCTGTTCAGAAATAAAGGAATTCTGAGATAACTAAAAATACACCCGAAACGTAAACGTTCTTGTTTTGATGTTGTTTAAAATCGCATCTAGAAACACCAATAAGTGTTTCTTTTAAGAATAGCATTTTGCCGACTACGAAGTCAAAGGAAAATAAAAAGTGATTTTGTACTTTATCCAAAAATTTTATTCCAGGAACCAAATCCTGAAGATCCGCTAAACAAGGAGGCCGCAGACGAACTACAGAGTAACAGAAGGTTGTTCGAACAACACGTGCAGAGGGCGATGCGGGGCGGTTACGTCGGTTCCTCGTACTTCGAGAGATGCCTTAAATGAACGCTGCACCACGCTGTAAATTAATGCTACCAACCCTATATAAATAAAACAATCTCAATTTAAAGCAGTTCGTTATTTATTACAACTAAATATAAGACAAACTGTACCTACTGAATGTCATTACTATATTTTTTATAAGTATCGCGTCCTAGATTATTTGTATAATTTTTTATTGAAAATATAACTTTTCTCATTGTAGAATTAACCATTTAAAATTTCGGTTTTAATTTCCCCATGGGATGCAACGATTAAATGAAATATCCAAAAATATTTTTATTTTATTTTGATCCTTGGATACCGTAGCAGCGCGGCGGCTATCGGCTATCGTTAAAAGTTTTGATTTAAAGCTAACAGATGGCGCTATTTGCTGATAACACTAACAACGGTTTTTTCGATATCCATATTAATTACAAATCCGAATCATATTTATATCTTCGTCAAACCCGAATTTAAATAATACCAGCTTTTATTGATTTCATCTATGAACACGTCATTTTGTAGGATTTCTTAAAGTAGGTTTACAATGCTATATTGGCAACAAAACGGTCGGCCCGAGGCCCGAGCTATGTACTGTAGTCATGTGTGAATGGCACGTACAACGAGGTTAGAGTGGAACAACGGCATCAAGTCAGGACACCGCTGTTGCACGGTGTCAGAACTCCAGCGGTGCGAAGTGAGCCGCGATCAAGGGCCTACTGCGTGAATCAGTGAGTGGTTGAGTTGTAGTTAAACCGAGCGGCGCGCCAGTGTTACTCTGATCGTCGAGCGGTTCGCGCATACCCGTCATTACACCACGCTTTCACCACACGGCAGCGTGCTCAAGGCAGAGCTGTTTCGACACGCCACTCGATTGCGAAAGTCTGCGCGATGATATACAAGTGAGAGCCGACATCGGACGCCAGGGTAACGCTCATCGCACACGGTGAGCCAGTTTATTTGACAAGAGACATTCGAAACTTGCCAGCTGTGAGGGACGAGGGGCGCGTGACGCCGTCGTTCGTACACGCGGGAGCAGCCTTTCCACATAGTGACTTACTGTGACAAAAGCAACGGAAACCAATTTTTAATGTGTCAAGTCAGTATAGCTTATTGCTGCTACGTCAGATCGGTGATCGCCTCGAGCAAGAACTACAAGGTTATGCAAATGAGTTCTGAACGATTCTATACCAGGGGTAATCAAAAGACCATTCATAACTTCAATAAACTTTAACGTTTAGGTTTCTACCTTACTGTGTATTTAGTGCTTATCTGTCATTTTTCTACCTTAAATTATCTTTCGGTGTCGCGTTCGCTAATTGCTAATTACTGTGGGAGTCAGTGATAAGAATTCGTGAGTGTTGATCGAGCGAGCGATCGTCGTGTGGTAATCAAAGCGCTTGAATCAAGCAACGACAATGGCGGCCCCACAGGAGGAGAGCCTGCTCTCGCGCTGCGAAATCCCCATCATCGACCTGGCTCATATAGGTAAGGATTTGAAAACACTGTTGAACATATACTCTTACATAAACAAGACCACTGAGCGAAAGTCCTGTGCTCGTTTGTACGTTCACTAAACAAATTTATATTAAATGTTTCTCATGATTGCGTAATTATAATATTCTTTTGTATTATGTATTCACAAGAATATCATTGAGTTCGTTTTGCTTATACCAAAGAAGAAAACACTTATTTTAAAATTACCAGTCTACCTGACTGGCAGACTCGTTAAATTTTTGTTAACCGAAAATAAAATGAAAAACTTAAGATGACTACCTGGCCTTTTAATAAAATAGAGGACCCTCAAGAGATCGCGTGAGAGCCGACTGCCGACCGACAGCTGTGCATCGATGCTTTATTTGTTGTCATTAAACAACCTCTGCATCCCGCTCTTGTGAGAGTTCAAAGACCGGACTCCCTGAACCGTTCATCGCAGTTCATTCGCTTAATTCCTTCATAAATAAAAACTTAGATAAAATAAAGGAAATGGCTAAATTGTTGTAAGAATGCGCAAAGGTAATAATAATATTATGAACTGTAAACATGAGCTTTCTCTTATATTCGGTGAGTAAGAGTGCCCTATATTCGTATATAAAACAGGGCGAAGTATGAGTCAACAGAGAGAATCAAATAAAATAAAAGCCGAAAAGTTAACTCAAATCAAACAGTTAAGTGTATTGAACAGCTTCTAACATTGCTCAGAAACGTGAAAGTAATTGTTTGAATATTTATCAAAACAACAATAGCATACAATTATTATGCAGGTGCTTTATTCTATGCAACACCTGAATCCAGTAACACGTATACGATTACGTGTACGATCGTTCATCGTAGTGTTGCTAATTAGTAATAAAATGCCTAGATTATGTCATTATATGTAGGTATATATATAATGTGCAATAGCGCACTTTCACGTTTTCACTACATGCGAGAACTAAGTTACCGAGGTACCAATTTAATCGTCACATGACAAATTGAAGGTGAAATAGCTATACACCGGTTCGTATATGAAGTAATTGTTAGCGATTTTTAGTATAAACGGAGCAGACATAAAAAAGAACCTTTGCAATGCGAGGGCAACGGCCCTTTGTAGCTATACAAAGTCTACAAGAACCCGAACACCGCACGCCATCAATGTGTCCCGATTTACTCACGTATAGTCGATATATATTCGATCTATATCTACGTCGCGCAGTAATATTATGCCTTATGAACATTATCTTGGTCTTCAATCTCGAACTCGTATAAATTTTGGACTAAACAAAGACTTACCTGTTTTAATTTTATACAGTAAGGTAATTTAACTTGAAAAGGAAAAATGTTAAACTGTAGGTACTTTTATTCTACTATTAGTCTTTGTTAGGTTAATAGGTACGTGTCTGTCCATGTGGTAACGGATTAAGAAGACGGAGAATCACTATGCCTATTGATCACATTGGTGTCGTAAGAACCGCCAAAAAGGACAAACTATGCAAGACAATACTTGAAACAAACTAGGTACGAGTATAACCCGTCTGACTAGCTTGGATATAGTGCGCAAAAACCAGCGTTGCCAGATTTTATTTTAGTGAAATCGGGATTTTGAAACGTTTTAGAAAGAGTAAAAAACGTATCGTATTTCAATCTCAAATTACGACACATGAGTACGAGTGACCTAAAAAAAGCTCATTCGCAATATTTTTGTTTCTCTTCTACATGCTGCATCATCCCTAATTCGTGAATTGCCTACACTACGGCTAGCTAACTAACATCACTTTAGACGTCCTGCAATAAGCGGGACTAAACCTGTCCCACGCGGGAAATTATAATTTTGATTAAAAAAGCGGGACGTCCCCCAAAATTGGAACGTCTGGCAACGCTAGCCAGAACCTTATTTCTAAAAGAGAGGCTAGCAGTGGACTGTAATAATAAGATAGAAATATAAATAGTTAACTCTTTATTTGTACCTAGACCGCGTTACAGAGCTGATAACATAAACCTTTAAAAGCAAATGTTTAAAAATATACAACACAGGCTAAGTCTAACTGAATACTATTTTCCCATTCCAATTCTTAAATTAAATTATCTATCTCTATTACTCTGATACTTTACTCTATTGAAACTACTCGAATTCGTTTTGTAAACTCCAAGATAAGTACAGGTAAATATTCTGGCAATAAAATAAAATTATAAATTCACGTAAAATCGCAACTTCGCTATGTTATGAGTATAATATTATTTGAATTTGCTGTTTTTTTTTAATACGTATGCAATATGTAGGTACATATTGTGAACTAACGCTCGTCGATAAAACTTATCTCTGTCGTCATTCCTGAAGGTTGTTTATCTGATTAAATAAAAATAAACATATTGCGAAGTGTAATTAAAAATCCCAATCTATTACGGATAGCATTTAAATTTAGTGGCAATGGAATTAAAAAACCAATGAATACTCATAAAAAATACATTTTATCGTTAAAAGATATTATTGAAATATTTTTATACCTATTATATTCGTAATACTAAAAAGTTGAATAGATAAAGTGGTAATTCATCCATTTTAAAAAATCAGTTTGCCGGGTAAATCCCCCAAAAGACGATATCATACATACAATAACTATTGGCTAATATAAACCATATATAATATTAAGTAGTATGTATATTTTTCATCAATAAACTTAGTATCTTTTAAACACATGCAAATAGACACCAAACCAAATGACACTTGTAGATGTTGTCGAATTAATCAAGACTCTGAAAGGAACGACACGACTTATTGTAACGGCATTTTTGCGTCATAAACCCAATTCTCCATGTTTCATGTTTTGCCGAATCTCTGAACTCCAGTTTTACCAAAAGCAATTGGAACAGTTCGTTGCACCCATGATGTACTTCCTGGAACGACCGAAACTACCAAATCTATATTTTCAAGATGTCGTGATACACCGGTCATTGAAATGTTAATTAGATTGTCACATTTGATCCTATCACTCGACCACTGACCCACATACGAGTTCATTCATCACTAGCTTGTTTGACAGCGCGTTTTATAAAAAAAAACTTGTATTTTTGTTTTTTATTGCATGCATTTATTTCTGTAGGGTGACTGTATAACCGGGAAACCATGATTCATTATTATCTCATGTACTTAACAGTCCGACATTTTAATTCTCAGTAACAACTTGAACATGAGTTTTTGGCTTAGTTTCGGATTGCTTAAATTTATTTTTTACCTGATTGCAACAATCTTGGACATATGGTGCTCGTTTGACAGAATTACTCCCACTGTGAACGCTTGCAACAAGTTTACTTTTGCCTTTTTTTTGAGGAGCCCTAGTTTTTATTTACTTATACAATACAATGCAGAGTACATATACTTTTTGGCGTACCTTTGATACAAAGCTAAATATACCTACGTAGAAAATATGAAATATTTAAAATTATTATGTGATCATGCAAATTTTTAAATCATAATGTAGCCTTGTAGATCGGCACTTTTATTTATTACTAGCTGACCCGGCAAAGTTGCTTGGCCATAAAAATAAAAATTTTGGGGTAATAATAGATGTTGGCCCATTATCAAGACCGACCGTATTTGCACACAAAATTTTATAAAAAGCGATCCAGCCGTTTCGGAGGATTTTGCTGTGACGACCCTAACAAAACACTGTGTGACTTATAAATTGTTGTTCAGAGTGTTGGTGTTTTTTATGTCCGTTTCATGCATGTGTAAGAAGTCCCTCGCGACACAGGGACGGTTCACCGTGGGAGAGCCACGCTTCGGCACGAATGAGCCGTTTCGACCGGAGTGATACCACGGTCTCACAGAAAACCGGTGTGAAATAGTGCTTGCGCTGTGTTTCACCGAGTGAGTGAGGATACCGGAGGCTCATAACTCAAACCCCCTTCCCCTATCTTCCCTCCCCATCCCCCAAAGGCCGGCAACGCACTTGTGACGCCTCTGGTGTTTGCAGTTGTCCATGGGCGGCGGTAGTCGCTTACCATCAGGCGATGCGTCTGCTCGTTTGCCCGCCTATTCCACAAAAAACAGCATGGATGGTTCTAGTGCCTCCTAGTCTTTTTAAAATAACAAAAAATAACTTCAGCATCTGACGTGACCAAATATGTGTTAACATGACCGGAACATGCAAGAACTTCATCTAAAAGATAAGTAAAAAAAATATAAAATGACTTTAGGCCAGTTTCTACTAATATGATAACAACTGCACAAAGGAGCAGCCGCTGGTTCTTGGAGAGGAATTTCCCGTCTATTATATCCTTGCGATAATTGTTTGAATTGTGTTAAACAATGCAGTTTCGACACTGATATCCATTTTTTATATCTCTTTATCATTGGTGTATTAATCATAGCCACTATAAACGCCATACTAATGGTTTAAAGAATTTCCGTCCGCATTGTTCAAATGAAGTAATTATTAATTGCATTGCGTTAGCCTTTGTTGTTTATTACCATTAACAGTTTCATAGAGAATCTGTTTCTTCAAAAATAATTGTGATCACTATATAATATATACCAGTATTACGAACTGAATTTTGTAACAGTTGTAAACTATATACCAAGAGGAATACTTTCGCCATATAACTTTTAAATTAATGAGGATATTGTTATGAAATTTATTAGAAACTAGTAGACCCATACAACCTCGTTTGCGTCTCCTATTGCCCGTCTCGTGATAATTTACCCCCGTTTTTGAAACAGTTTTCATTGGTGCTCCTCTCCTATTGGTTTTAGCGTGATGATATATAGCCTATAGCCTTCCTCGATAAATGGGCTATCTAACACTGAAAGAGTATTTTTTATCGGACCAGTAGTTTTTGAGATTAGCGTGTTCAAACAAACAAACTCTTCATCTTTATTTATTAGTATAGATTATAGGTAACTTCTATTTTCAGGAAGTTGACTTAGGAATCTGGTAAATGGCTATCTCTGAGACTGTCTAAACCTGCTTATCTCATGAATGGTTTGATCTGACTTTATGCAATAGACATTCATTCCTAGCCCGACTTATAGTTAAGTTTACCATCCGCTAGTTAACATAATACCTAAATATGAATTACCTAGTTATCGTAAAAAAAGCGCCAAGTGCGAGTCGGACTCTCACATGAAAAGTTCCGTAGCAACAAGTAACATAATATCACAGTTCTTGCAGTTCATTGTAACTTTGATCGATAAATTGCAGTTTACGATTTATGACGTATTAAAAAAAACTACTTACTATCAAACCAATTTTCGGTGGAAGTTTAACCGAAAACTTAACTTAACTTGTAAACTTCCACCGAAATAGTGCTAGTGTTCGTCTATTTTTTTAGTATTATCATGCTCTTATTCATACACACATTTCACCGCTTTGGAAGTGTCTCACGCGCAAACTATTAAGTTTTAAATAAAGTGTTATTAGAAACTTCAATATCATTTTTGAAGACCTATCCATAGATATCCCACACGTAAAGATTTGAAAAATTTTGAATTACAGTTCTAAGTATTTTTGAGTGAAAATCTTAATTCGATTCACAGAATACATCTACTAACCAAGTTTCAACAGTAGGTATAGTTCCTATAGTTTCGGAAAAAAGTGGCTTTGACATACGGATGGACAGACATGACGAATCTATAAGGGTTCCGTTTTTTGCCTTTGGCTGACTGAAATTAACTAAATTCGTAGTAGGACGTATCTACTAGTTCGAGGTGCAGTTGTGATGCTCTATAGATTTATCACTTCAATTAGATCAATTGGCATTGTGATTGTTTAATAAACAGTGTTTATAACACTAATCGCATGAGACGATCTGACGTCGTTCTTCGAACACTATCACATCATTTTTAAACACAAATTGTTTATTTAGTCAAGCTGTCTTGACTGAAATTGAGCGCCGTCGTAGTAATAAATCTCATACGAGATGCTGCTACGATATCTGGTTTATCACTTTTTAGTGTTCTGTAGTTCACATCTCGGCCCCTTATACCCCTTATGCTTTCGTCATGTCCGTCCATCCGTCCTCGGCATACCTTCCAAACGCTTAGTGCTAGAAAGATGAAACTTTGCGTGAATATGGACAAAAATAACGAAGAAGTAAACATGTAAAATATTGAAAAATAAAATCATAACAAATGGGTAACTCTATTCTGTGCGTGGCCTGACACTAACTTGGCCAGTTTCTATTCGTATTGATTGATAACTTTGCACAAAAAAAGTGTTTCATATCTAAATACTAAGTAAAAATATCCAAAAATTAATGAAATTACAAGAACAATAAAGAACGGGGACGATTATTCATTTTATCTTCATACAGTTGTGTGTCGCAGCTGCAAAGTTCATTTGCAGACATTATACAAGCACGCGGATCACGAATCCTGCCGAGACGACACGACGAGCTTCGTCACTCAAAAACCGTAATAATGTGCCGCTACTTCCTCGAATTTGTTGAACTCGTTTCTTTATCTTTTATTAAATATTGTAAACGGTTTAACTTTTAATCTGCTAATGTTCACTCTTTGCTTGCGTGTTGACAAACTAAACACGAACATAAGTCATGTGAAGCCTGTCAATATAAACATATGTACATTCATAATCTTACCTGTTTTTGTCAATGTAAGCGTAGGCCGTTAGTATCTGCAATTCTTTTCTAATGAGCATCGGAGAAACTTCAGAGTCTGTAGACACCATTCTTATGCTGATTTCTTTTCTTATTAGCTGATCTTATGCGCTTATTTTCTTAGAAAATATTACACATAGGTACTAAATATTCCTGACAAAACTACGAACTTTGGAAGGCTAACCAGATACTTGTTACATTTTGTTAAGGTACAGTTTCTAAAGTAATCAGATTTATTTTTCGTTGTAAACGTATTTACATTCTATTTACACCAAGGTGGTATCAAATACCGTGACAGTAGAATGCTCTCGCAGAGCCATAGAAATGGCAAAATATTAAGTGGAAATAAATATTTGGTCCATCGAATCACTAAAATATCATTTATTATTCGATGAAGATAAACAATGTTGATAGGTAAAATTATGTTTGTATGAAATGGCGTAACTGCGGAAAAATAAACATTTAAACCATCTCATTTAAAATTGTATTATTGAAAACGCTTAGAAGAAGAATAAACATCACTTTTTTATTTATTGTGTTATCAACATTTGTTTGCACTTTGCCTACATTAAGAAAATAATATATTATAAAACTGTTTTAATTGTTGATAAGCAGAATAATGTATGCACAGTCTTTGAAGAAGATAACCCGTTAATTTCATGCATTGTTCAAACGTCTATTCTCCTAGACATGGCATCGCGCGCTGAACGACGCCCCCCTTCCCCCTTGACTATACAAGGGTACACATTATTTGCATTTTTGCTATAATTTTCTTTACACTTTATACTCTTTACTCTAATAGATCATTTGTATATCATTTTCATTTAAAAAATAGCTGAGACTTACCCATACGCAATTGTGTGTTCAAATATGAGTGTAAAGCACAGACCACCTGACTCACACACAACTACACAAACAATCAATTTTCCTGTTATCAGCATGTAATGATCATAAGTATTACACATGATAACAGGAAATAAAACACTAGTGGAGCCTTGCGCCGTGGTCTCAGCAAACAATTTTATGCATAATTTGTAGTTGATGGATGAAAATGATGCATTGCTTTAAGTGCGGAAATTGCGAAGGATGGTGATCATTATATTATATTGTACCGCCCGATCTGATTATTTTTATTTCAGTTAAAGTGATTGGTATTACCTATTCAATTCTTTTCGAAGAACCATGATGATGCCGGTGAAATAAGTTACATCAAATAATACTGTTTCTTTGAATTGAGACAGTGAGTGTTAGTTTCTCTTCTTAAAATAATCTTTTGTTGATGAAAACCTTTGGGCTTGATCGGCCTCTTAAACGCTCACCAGGTTAACACCACTCTGCAGAATAATACTTAAATGAACAAACAGAACGAACAGAATTATCCTTCTGTTTATTTGTAAATACGAATATGAATTAGTTATTTATGGTTTCACGTTTAAACTACTCAATTACTCATCTATAAAATTCAGACATTGCAGAGGTTATTTGAAAGGATGAAAAGTGTTAAACTAAGAAAGAACTGCTGTTCTTGAAGGTCCAACAGACTAAACTAAAATTTTAAAACCAAATGCATTGCCAATTTTTGATTATCCCTCTCCCCTAAAACGAGAAAAGGGTGAACGGGGCTTTCAATTACCACAATTATTCGGTGAAAATATTAGTTCAAAACCAATTTTCTGCGAGGTATCAGTCCAGCCCGTAAGCAACGAAGCATAGTCCGCTGACTTATTCTACTATAGACATCTATCTGTCTGTGGTAGTGGTAGACACTCTTTAGTTATAAATCGTCATACCAAGTGTTATAGAAACGGGCACATATAAATATATCGAATGAGGTAAGCATTTACTTTACTCCTAATAATAGCTTTCAATTATAACTATCAACTACTTATATAAATGTTGTGATTTTATAATGGCTTTTTAGAATATAACAAAAGGTTTTATCATAATGTTTAATAATGGAAACGTGTTTAACAGGATACAATTTACAGTTATTTATTAATTCTTAACAGTGACAGTGGATTAGGTTTAGTTAGAGGGTGGCAAAATTTACATTATAGAGCAGTAGATAATTGTAAAGGGTGTTTTTAACCTCCTACGCAAGTTTGACCTCTACGTGTGTCTGTGTTATTATAGCTCTTAAACGGATGGATTGATTTGCATGTAATTTTTATAATTCTGTCAGCATTAGAACTATTAGGTGTTTAATATTAGTTCATAAATTTCTTCTAGATTTTTTTTACACATCATGCACCGAGCAGCTTAAAATCTAAATTAAACTCTACCAGTCAACCAGTATCATTAGTATGAGGCATTCGAAGACGGGTATCATAAAGATACGCAGACTCATGCTAGAAGTATCAAATAAACAATTTGAAGAAGTTTTATAAATAAAATACATTAATCAATCACTTGAATTTGAACATTGGCCGGATGCTAGTTTTCTTTAAACGATTGTAGGAAGACCTTAACGATTTTTAAAACGAAGTAAAAAAAAAAAATGTTTTTCGAAGGATTTCCTGATACATTTTTCGTTGCAATTTCAATAAAAAAGGTATTCTTCATTGTGTTAATATATTTACCTTTTTCCTGATAAAATAAAATGTATATTTCAAATGAAGCAATCTAATTGCTACTAACTACTACTTCGATCACAAAAGAACTACTATAATGTATTTTTAAAGCGTTGGTATTGGTAAAACACAAGTTATAAGATACAACTTGTATCACACTGTCATGTCATCACACTTGTCTAACTCATTGTCATTAACGTCACGCTATTTAAGTTTACCTGCCCTTGAAACTGCAAATAAGTTTTCTGCCTTACCGGTAACCACATCTCAATTAAGGAATAACAATACTTAAACAGAAAAACCTAAAAATGATTAAGTACGTCTTTTCCCAACAAGTGCCTCAATCGGAAAATCCGTTTACGTAAATGATAACTTTGACCCTTATACCTGACGTATTAGTCAATTATATCCAGCCACGGTCTATCGTTCGTCAAGCTATATTAGTAGGTAAATTCAAATTATAAGTTAACTAGCTGAACCCCGCGGTGTTACCCGCGGTTATTGTTGTACCGCGAGTAACGCCGCGGGACAAAGTTAATCTAAAAAAAGTAGCCTAAGTTACTCCCCGGATCATCAGCTACCTGCCAGTGAAAGTCCCGTCAAAATCCGTCCAGCCGTTCCAGAGATTACCCGGAACAAACAGACAGACAGACTGACAGACCGACAGACAAAAATTTTTTTAACTACATTTTTGGTATATGTATCGTGTATACATACATATGCATTAAGTAAAAAGCGGTTATTTTAATATTACAAACAGACACTCCAATTTTATTTATTTGTATAGATAATGAAGATTACAAAATGTCCTTCTACTATTTACTAAAAATAAATTGGTTACCAAAATAAATATGTAATAAAATTAAAATTTTAAAAGCTCTTTATTTCATGTAATGGAGGCCATCTTGCTTTTTTGTAACACTAGGAATATAGATAGGTACTCTGTGTAGCGGGGAATTCATAAACAATTGTAAAACGGACACAAAGAACAGTCAGAATAAGAACAATTTATAGATTACCAATGTGTTGCCTGTCCCACGTGGGACCTAAGTAAAACATCAACACAGTTGGACTTACAAGTATAACGAATATACACGATTGTATTTTCACCAAAACTTCAAGTTGTTAAACATCATTCATTCTGTCAACGGGCAGACAAAACTAGCAACAAAAAGAATCGAATAATGAAACCTATTGCCACAGATAATATAGTATAGTTTCTCTATACATTAATGCATCTGATTGAACGGGTGACTAACTGAAGTAATGTATGGAGAATTGAAGAGTAATGAGCGGTTCCATTACATAAATAATAAGTAAAGTGTAAATAAACCTAATACTTAATTTACCTACTGTCTCATTACTCATGTAACTATGGATATGCATACAAACATTGGACGTGTTAATGTTATATAATGATTCTCCATCTTTTTAACTATTTTACATTATTGTAGTATAGATTTACAATCCATTGTCGCTGTTGTTTAACTAATTACGAATAACATTGTCTTACGCATCCGGAATGTTGATCTATTATTAAAATAAATAAATATGACAAAAAGGCAAGCTCAATAAAATTGTTAGAAAATATTACTAGTGTAGGTAGAAGTTTTAAATTTATTAGATATCTCGTTTACGTTTTAAATGTTTAAATTCTTAGCTGAAACGTTTTAAACGAATTTATTTAAGTTTACCAATTCATTATTTACAAAAGGTTAAACATATCTCAAGCTGAAAGATGCTGTTACTATAAATTGTTAAAAGTTTTAAAACAAAAACATGGTAAACGTTTCGCCACCAAATGGTATCATTCGGACTTGAAATATAAGTAATAAACAATTTTTACGAACGTATTCCAACAATTGAATATTCTCGTATAAAATCACTAGTAAAATTATAAATGACAAAGGAACTCACCTTTCACGGTTAAACCACTGAATCGGTTTAAATGAAATTTAGGTTCTTTTTCGCATACACATTGTGATACTACATCCAAAAGCTAGTAATGTATTATGTAGATGGTATAATCACCTTCACCGTTACGCTAAGTTGCTCATTCAGTTTTATAACGAGAACCATCGTATCAAACAATACTAGTGAAGCGTAAAGTAATACACCTTAAGGACATTACACTGACAATAATACTTATCAGAATATACTAGCTGAACCCCGCGGTGTTACCCGCGGTTATTGTTGTACCGCGAGTAAAGCCGCGGGACAAAGTTAGTCTAAAAAAAGTAGCCTAAGTTACTCCCATGATCATCAGCTACCTGCCTGTGAAAGTCCCGTCGAAATCGGTCCAGCCGTTCCATAGATTACCCGGAACAAACAGACAGACAAAAATTTTTTTAACGACATTTTTGGTATAATTGTGAATACATCCGTGTATACATACCTATGCATTTAGTAAAAAGTGGTTATTTTAATATTACAAACAGACACTCCAATTTTATGTATTTGTATAGATAATATTTATCAGAATATGCATTACTGTGTTCTATGTCCGTCGGCGACTGTAATATTCGTCCCTTCACACCTATCAATTTAGAACTGGTTTAGAATATCTACTGTTTATTTTTTTTATTTCAAAGTGATTACATACTATATTAAATCTTTTATTGAAATAGATTAAATTGAACCCATCTCAATGATGTTAAAATATAATTGGCCCATCTATTCTATATAAGTTCAGTAAATACATATCTTCCAAATGCTCGCCACTGTAACTTCTGTACAGTACACTAGTATCAACAGAAAGTGTTCCAGAGACTCACCGAGTTATTGGAGGCTTGAGATTAATGATGCTCACTCCAGCATTAGCCTATTTATTTTGTGTGAAAGTAATAGACATTTCTATTTTTATTGTATGTTATTTTAAACTAAATAAATTCCTTTTGTGTATGTAAATGTGAGTATAGTCTAGGCTAGTAATATAAGTTCATCTTTAGTATCTTTGGTGGTTTTGAGTGTTTCCCCAGCCCACCGGTTGGGTAACACGATGGCTGGATGATTGGGCTCGTTTGCCGACTGTATGGACAGGCCAACTTAAAACTATGATCCTTTCTTCAAAAGGCCAACTCCGATCCTACACTGTACTCGCATAGATTTTTATTTTTTTATTTTATAATCTCGGACTGAAAACAAATTACATCTCTGTGGTTTGTTTCAGAATTTCTTCCAGAGTGAGTCGTAGGAAATGCCGGCCTCGACTAACTGTATAGTCAGACGTGTAAAAATATCTGAAAGATTTATTTACAAATAAATATCATTTCATTTCAATAGTGGAGATTTAGATAAAAACAACTTTGTCTTTTTCTTCTTACTTGATTAGGTTACCGCAATTGAAATCAATGCTTTATGACTTAAAGAGACGAATAGTATAATGAAATACATCTGTGCTTAACTTTGATTCAGTTTTAAAATAGTCACGACCCACACTTGGCCTCCAGTGAGCCGTATACGGATTTGCTAAATAACAACCGAGTCTTAAGTTTCTGCTAAGCTGAGTGACATGGACACTTTTCGCAATACTTGAATTGAACGTGTCACCTCGTCATGGCGCCATTGTCCTCAAATAAAATACTGTACATCCTAATGACGCGCAAACCATTGTTTACTGCGCCAACACCCCGCCATCTGTGTATACGAAATTCGCTGTGAATATTTGCATGTACATAGCACACACATTTGCCGATCGATGATACGTCACAATTGGGTAAACACGGTAATTTTTAACAGTATTTAGTATTATTGTTTTTTATATTTATTACAAGTTAACCCTCTCTAATCTAAGTGTGAGAGACATTCCGTCCCTAGTAGGATTCTGGTATTATTATATTTTTAGTCTGAAGTGTACATCAACACCCTTTCGTAGTTCACTGCTGGTAAGAAGGTTTTAGCTTATTATACCAGGCTGGTTAGACGGGTCCGAGCGTCTCGTTAAGAATCGAAGTGTCAACCACAACATGAACGACTAGAAATTTAAATCCCGGCGTGTGGTTGGCAGAACAGGAAAACATTTAAACCATAAAATGTAGACCCCGTAACATAGTAATTTCCTCAACTCCTACGTCTATCGCAATTCGGAATACTCGTGCAGTAGGAAGTTTAGTTAAACTATTTTATTGCATGTCATTCTTTGTTCTCTTTTTCCTTTAGCATGGATAATATTATCATGAAAATACTGTTTTATTCTTTTAAACGTCAAAGTAGAAAGTGTATGCGTCATATCTCGGTTTCAGCCACTCATTTGGGTTCAACTTAGGATCCTATTGCTGTATATTATCAAGGAGCATAAAGGCTGTCTTATATCCCAATCACCTCATATCTTTAAGTGGTGGAAAATAAAACAAGAAATCAGAAAATTAAGGTCGGCCGTCAATCATTCTTATCTTGTATTTGATTTGCCGATTCGATCCATGTCGAGTGTGTGCAACCGTGCACCATGCACTTTCAGCTGGTATTGGTTCAATTTGATTTATGAGCAGCCTATTGAGACGGCACGTGGACGATAAACGTGTCCACCTAAACATGTAGTTTCCAAACGACATATATTGCCATCTAACTCTGCTCAGTAATATTGGAATCCGTATAGACACTTTTGTGTGACCAAAACAAAGTGTTGTTTCAACATTTTGTTACCTAAACCTAAAAAAGTGTTATAATTAATCCGTGCGAGAACACACAACACCGTTACCACAGTCTTCATGAAATAAATTATGACATACAATTTTGGAAAACTATATACATACATTATGGGTTACAGTACGTAATGTACCGTTTACCGGTTGCCAGAAATGGTTGTTTTATTAAACGTTTGGTAAATGAACTGATTTGATTTGACTGTGACGATAACAAGTATGAAAATCGACAATTCATTCTTTGTATGTACATTAGTGTACTAAAATTGCCGCCCTAGACTCCAGCCTCCTCAGCCTAGTGATAAAACCACCACTGGTGTACTTAGATCCTAATTAAGCATGTTCAAAAATTAGCATGCCATCTTCTATATCTATACATCTATACAAATAAATAAAATTGGAGTGTCTGTTTGTAATATTAAAATAACCGATTTTTACTAAATGCATATGTATGTTTACACGGTACATATACCACTGAACGCCGCGGTGTTACCCGCGGTTGTCGTCGTACCGTGAGTAACGCCGCGGCGTTCAGTGGGCCTTAGTTACTCCCCGGATCATCAGCTACCTGCTAGTGAAAGTCCCGTCAAAATCGGTCCAGCCTTTCCAGAGATTACCCGGAACAAACAGACAGACAGACCGACAGACAGACAGACAAAATTTTTTTAACTACATTTTTGCTATATGTACCGTATACAGATACATATGCATTTAGTAAAAAGCCGTTATTTTAATATTACAAACATACACTCCAATTTTATTTATTTGTATAGATGAAGAAGATGGTTAGGCAAATTTTTCTATAAAAAGATAGAAAAATTAATGTTCTTTTTAAATTGAAAATAACGGTTGCAATCTCTACAATCAATCCTAAATGATTCCTAAGCAAATATGAAAAGAATCACATCAATGTAAATAATCATAAAATACCCAGTGACATTTGTTAATGTTTATTAAACTATGCTAAGACGTGAAATCCTACTACATATAGATAAAACAGTTATGCTAGCAACTAAGAATTGAGGACGACGATTAACGTGTTAAACACGAGAATTGATTATCAGTTATACACGAATCAAAACTTAAACACCTTACGGCAACCAATTACACTGAAACCATCACGCAAATAAAATATATGCAATACAGGTAGAACGGCATTGATAAATTAGTGAAAATTTTTAAATAAATATTCATTCTGAAAGCATTTTAAACATGAATATTCTTGCATATTATAAAACTTATGTCTAACCAAAATAACAGACTAGAAGAAGATAAAAATATTAAGTAAAAGAGGTAGTTACTGACTGCTAATCTATCGTAAGATAGCTTCAAAAAAATATAGGCAATCTGCTTGCATTGTCGACTTTATGCATTTAAAGACTGCGCCAGGATGGTAATGTTTTTCGAGATTTTATATTTTTTTATTGCCTCATCCTCGTCCCCCAGAGTTTGGGCGTTCGGTATTACAGTGACTGTTAAAGTTAATTGGTAAAAGCCGATTTTTTGTGAAATATGTATCTCTCCGGGCAAAACGGCCCATATGTTATTATAGGTAGTAGAGCCACTCTGATTTCAGCATGAATCGCTCGACCGGGGCGGTACTACCCTCGCATATAAAATCAACGTAAAATGACAGCATTCGTGCTGTCGTGTTTCGTTGGTGAGTGCGAGACCGGAGGCCCGATGATGCAGAAGCATCAATAGCCCGCCATGGTGTGGGTCACCATGCTGCATTGTCTGCATCCGCAATAAGTATGGTGACCACCACTCTTGGATTCTCCTTATGCTTTCCATCAGGCAGAGTAGAGTCATTTTGGCAGGCCATACATAAAAAAAATGTGTCTACGTAGAGCTCTCCCACGGTTAAGATAACTGATATTTATGAAGTGATTTAGATAATGAAATAGTAAACTCAATACTCATACTAGAATGCTCATGCATTAGTCATGGAACTATGATGACTAATTACTGTAAATATCTTACACACCCAGAGTATTGATCCATTATTAAAAAAAGTTAAACAAGCTTAAACATTTAGAAAGTTAACAAACGTGTATTATCTCTCAAGTCGACTTTGTCACATATAATAGTGTTTACTGAATGAGGCTAGACAAGTCTGGTCGTGCCGTTAGAGAAACCGCTTCTCCGTGTGTTGTGCCAAAATTAAATACAATGAAATCGTGCAAACATAATCATATACGCAGTAACTGTGTATTATGTGTATGTAGGACTTCGCAATAACTTGTGACAAGATTTCGTAGCGCTTCGGCTCTTGTAAAAGAATCAGAAAAGTTACATGCATTCCTAACATGTAAAATCCTTTCGAGCAATTACGATAATACAAACAGTTACGAAAGTCTTAGTCATATTTATGTGGACAGTCTGGACAGTCATGTATTAAAGATGATTGGTTGAGTAAGCAAGGAAAAGCCTTGAAAAAATACATTGATATTTTTTCTTAAAACTGCAAATTTCTACGTCATCATACATAAATTAACGACAAACTGTTATTTGCATACTAATAACAAAATAACTTGAAACTAACAATTGTACAAATGTTCCATGAGGAAATTGGTCTGCTTTAAGAAATTAATTAGTCTCTTTCGCATAATAAGAAGAAATTACGGCTTACATATTTTTTATTCGTATTTCCAAACTCGTCAATAGCAATATTCCTTAATAAGGAATAAATTATGAGATTCAGTTAACGAATCATACAGGAAAACGGTTCTAAATTATTCTGTGTTGCTATTTCATATCCTTAGAAATACATTACTGGGTGTTTCCATTTTTAAAAACATGTTATTATTTTTTTCCATTTTCAAAATCAAAAACTTTATCAATGTTTTACTTTTTCAACTTTAATGGTTCTGTTAAGATTATGCACTACATTTTTATAAACTTAATTTGAATAAGGAAAGCAAGTATCTTTGTTGTTATTGTTAATTGAGTTTCATAAAAGGCAGCGGCTACCAGGAAATCATGTCTTGATGAAGTAAAAAAAATCAGCCTAAGACGCACTTAGTAAGATCAATATTAAACACGATATGAATTCTTGGAACCCGTAACCTTGATCTCTCCTTTGAAATACATGTATATTTATTAGGTATCTCCAAACTTGTATTTTTAAATAATCTATTAGTGTTTGAATCTCTTTGTCTGATTAAAAAAGACTTTAAAAAACCAAAGGCGATCACGGTATACCAACATTCATTACGACAATGACGATAAAATAACTTATAGTAGTTTAAGAGGATTAGATACTCTAATCTAACTAATAGTCTAATTTATTTAGCGTTGCAAAGTTTTCCTGAGACTGTCATGGTGCCAAAGCGTCGTTTTATGAACACGCGAAATTTAGTCTTTGAATAGATATGCGCATACCCCTCCTCACACCCCTTTCCCCATTCCCCAAAGGTCGGCAACGCACTTGTGGTGTTGCGGGTCTCTATCGGCGGCGGTAATCGCTTACCATCAGGATACGTTTGCTCGTTTGACCCCTATTCAATAAAAAATAAAAAGAGGAATCTTAAAAACCGGTTTACCTAGTCTAAAGTTCTGAGGTAACAAACATAAAAAAAAATACAGTCAAATTGAGAACCTCCTCCTTTTTTGAGGTCGGTGAAAAAGTGCAAAGGTTTTTCTAACAAGTACTAGTAAACGAAACTGTGGACAGTCAAATATTTATAAATCTTTTATGTTAATTTTCTCGCTGAAATCTCAACCTTACCTATAATAACTTGAAATTCGAGTTCTTATTACGTGGGACTCTATGGCAAGTCATTAGGACATAAGAACATAGTTTTCTGTCCCGGTCATGATAATGCATGAACAAACAAATCGTATTTCTAAAATTATTTAGTTTATTTCAAAAAGTTTTAACATTGTTGTTTATTTGACTAAATAAATAATTATTAATATTTGTTATATTATGAGATCTGTGCTTTAAAATTTTTAGTTTTACGTAAAAACATATATTTATGTATGTAGTCATAAACTAAACTCATAAACTAAAAAAAATATTTACTAATTCTATGAAATTATTGACTGTGTTTCCATAGTTTGTATTTTAAAAAGATTGCCTAAAACTACCTGTATAAAATCTTGAAGAAGCACTTAAATTCAAAATGGTTTGCGCTATTTAATGTAGGAAAGTGACTAAGTTATATTCTTTTTCGATTTAATTACTTCTGATATTTTGCACAAGACATCTGTGACATTATAAATGACTAGCTGAACCCCGCGGTGTTACCCGCGGTTATTGTTGTACCGCGAGTAACGCCGCGGGACAAAGTTAGTCTAAAAAAAATAGCTTAGTTACTCCCCGGATCATCAGCTACCTGCCAGTGAAAGTCCCGTCAAAATCCGTCCAGCCGTTCCAGAGATTACCTGATAGATATACCCGGAACAAACAGACAGACAGACAGACAAAAACTTTTTTAAACTACATTTTTGGCATATGTATCGTGTATATATACATATGCATTGATTAAAAAGCTGTTATTTTAATATTACAAACAGACACTCCAATTTTATTTATTTGTATAGATGTCATTCGCAAAGAATTAGGGTGTATCAAAATAATAATATCATCAGCCAAATCTTTGTATGAATCAGAGGATTAACAAAAGTACGTTGTAATTTTATCGCATATCTATCAAAATAACAACAGATCATTTTTTTTATAACACTAATGTTGATTAAATAGTAGAAACTATAAGTTTCTTTCAGGGATTATTTTATACCTCGAGTATCTACTTCTATTTCGTTCAAACAAATCGAACAATAGGCTGAAAATAGTTGTTACTTTAAATAAACTATGTTTAATCATTTACAATGCATCGGTGAACGGCACTTCGTAAATAGATTACACTTTCTATCCTTGTCTTGTTACCTTGGTTTCTTTTTGAACAATAAAACACTGTCAAAGTTAAGCATTCTGAAAATGGCGGTAATGCTGACGCATTCTCATGATCAATGACATGAATGTTAGATTCGCAGACAAATAAAAATAGCTGCAGCTAAAAATGTCCTTAGAAACGTATTAATAGAACAGATAATTTTAATTCAAAGATAATTATTTTGTTTTATTCTAAAAGACAACGCCAGCACCATGAACATACCCGCGTCGTGGAGGTCTTTACAAACTATACATGAAACGAACAAAGAACAGCAAAACTCAGAATGGCATTATCCTACACATTTACATAAATATTCGAAATGTGACATTTCAGCGAGAACGGTTTGTCACGATTTCTGACTAGCACATTAGCAAGTTTCTATATTTCGCAAAGAAAATAAGGTGGCGCAAATTGGAAAGTTGGAAATGCTAATCGTATTTGTTTTGTTTATTTAACCCAAATACAAAAAAAAAACTCGGTTCATCCAGTCGAAAGTTCTGTCAAAAAATATAGTCGAATTGAGAAGCTCCTCCTTTTTTGAAGTCGGTTAAAAACTGGTGGCAATATCGGCTGCATGTAAAAAAAGGATTTGTTAACCATTTTTCTATCTCTACATTTCTATTATAGTTATTTTACAAATAGATCTTACTGCGTACGTACATATTAACATAAATGGGTAAATAGCTTAGTAGCTAGCTAATATGCTAACGTAACTGAATGTGTTTTCCAGCTTTCGTAGTTTCGATATTCTTGAACACGTCACACATCATTAGAAAAACATAAAAATAAACCACCATATAGTTCATTGCCTTACCAACACAATGACAATTGAGCAACACCAATTTTGTTTTGAAGTTTTGTAGCTTAATCATCAGTAATTAAATTATTTCCAGTAACCCTAATTTGAGTTATAAGTAGTTGAAACGAAACACTGATTTTGTTTTGTTCGTAAAATTAGTTGATTAAGTGTTGTATACAATGGCCGATATTTTGTTGGTAGAAAACATTGAATTTACAAAAAATATCATTCCTTTCTCAATATAAAATTTATTGCAACAGTCACAACTACACCATGATTTTAAGTAGATATTTTAGCAACCTGTTTTTACATTCAAAGGACAAGACATTGACAAAGGTATAAATAAAGTATTTACCACGAAAAGAATAGTAAATTATCGCCTCTGATACGCAGCAATTGCGACCGATAAGTACAAGTAACAACAGGTTACTCTATACTCTATACATAAGATACGTTATCTGTAAACCAGAACTATCTAACTGTATAGGTACTTGATATATATTATTATAGCAAATACAGATTTAACGTATCATCAATAGCCTAAAACAATCCATTACAGGACATGGCCTCTAAGAAAGAAAGGTTTTTAGTTTTTATCTAATATCTCACGCTCGGTCAAACGGGTTAGTATAGAGTTTATTTCAAACATTCTCTTTACCGTTATATTGTCTTGTGTAGTTTGCGCCCTCACGCCTCTTACGTCACCCACGGGATAAATTGGGTTGATAACACTGTATTCTTAATTCGTCATCATTTACATCATGTACATCATGTCACGATACGATGAAAATTATTTAATTATTCGTTTCCTAACAAAAACAGACTTCACTAACATAACCTAGAAAATAATTTTCTTTTACGAATTTTAAATGATGATTGAAAAAAGTTTACCGACAGATTAAAAATAATGGTAGAGTAACACAACAAAGAGTACACTCAAATTAAAATTAACTTAATCAAGAAAATACGGTTTTAATGAGATTTTACTACTCATAACCACATTGATGTCTACTACCATTATTATTTATAGTTTAAGTAAATTAATCTATACTAATATATAAAGCTGAAGAGTTTGTTTGTTTGTTTGTTTGAACACGCTAATCTCAGGAACCGCTGGTCCGATTTGAATAATTCTTTCAGTGTTAGATAGCTCATTTATCGAGGAAGGCTGTAGGCTATATATCATCACGCTAAGACTTATAGGAGCGGAGCACCAACGAAGAATGTTACAAAAACGGGGGAAAATTAGCACGCGACGGGCAATAGAAGACGCAAACGAGGTTGCGTGGGTCTGCTAGTTTTGTATATATGTAGTTTAAATACTTGCAATCAAATTTATTAAAAGATAAAATGCCAATTTCCTAACTAGTTCTGCTACAAATAAAAATATTCCAATTTCAAATTAAAGAATTCAATTTCAACATATTTGAAAAAAGATAAAACGAATTTTCAGTCTAAATCGTATTGTTTTTCTTGCATTGTTAAGTTTGTTAAGAACGTCGAACACAGGATGTACACCTTACTATTAAACTAATTTATTTTCAACAAATCGGATTACTTTACTGATAATATCCGTGCCATTGTAATTTTCACGATCAATGATAATATACGTAATCTAAAACTTATCTGATTAATTGTTTGTTGTTTTCAGGTAAGGAAACACGCAGTAGAGAAACATTCTTTAAAACAAATGTAAACGAGGTAAGAAAACAGGCCCCAATTCTTTACAGTTTTCCGTTTCTATAGAGGGTTTTGTATAACCTTTTTTAAAATCAATTAACTATCATTATCTCAGGGGAAGAGGTCCAGTGTTTGACATAAGCCAAGGTTCATCACAACACAACAATCGCTCCTATCAAATATTCAACGTACAATTCGTCGTTTTTCGTACGTACAATTCTTTCAGTGTTAAACCGATAGTTTGTATGATGTACGCACTTCACTCAAAAATCAATGCCACGACACAGTAAGTAGTTAAACGCGAAAATGTAAATGCTGAAACATGCATAATTGCGATGTTTTCTCTTATTTCAATTCTCAGTGCCTACTATACCGTGCCGGCAAACTGTAAGGGTACATACTTGAATAATATATCCTCAAAATTTAAACGGGATTATTAACATGTCAAGGCGAGCCGAGTTAATGGGATATTACCACATCGTAGTTAGAAACATCACCATATACAACAACCTTTAATAGTCTACTTTTTAACATGTCTCTCCTTAGCGAGGAGGCTATAGTTAGAATACATACCTACCTCATTGTTTTTTTTTTATTTATGGCAATTCAGATTTCTTCGGGATTTTTTGAGTTTAACTATATAATATTATTACACAGAGCCAATGACAGAAAAAGGCGGCAACCTTATCTTGATTGGGAGTTGTCCACTCAATACTATATGTACAATACTAATAATAGTATGCAATCATTTATTTAGATAATGTCAATTCCTATCAATTTAAGACCGCAATTTTGGTGACATTACAACAAATTTCCATCTACATAACATGTAATCACTCTATCCGATAAGTGTTTCATGACTTCATGTCAAAACGGATAATGTAAATAAATCATAAACTATTATATGTTTTAATGTCGTAAATTAATGATTAAATTTAGTAAAAAATATCAATTTAGTAGCCCACTGGCGGAACATAGGCCTTTCCTTAGAAAGTTTTTGGCGTATTTACTACGCTGACCAAATTAATAGGTATAAACAATGATATAAGATAAGTTGGTTTCAAGTTTATTTTCTGTCTACAGGTTATTCTCCTGCGTATTGCTCATTAACTCGGATATTACGACATCCCCGGTGTAAATAAGGGTGTTGATACTCCTTATTCTTCGTCACCAAATGAATACACATTATTCATAACATAATGGAAATTAGTCGTAAGTTCCTACTACGAACACGCACCTGTTTTCATAGAGTAAAATACGTACGTTCTTAGCACATGATAGTATCAGGAATATTCATAAGTATAATACATAGGTACTATACTATTCATTCATACTTTACGTACGAGTACGTTACGATACGCAACGTAAACACAAAACACTGCTACGTTTTGGCAATATTCATGAATGGATATAAATAAATATGACGATAGCCTATGAATACTGGTGACAGGAATGGGTTATTTTTATCGATAGACTATTTCACTTGCTTATGAGCTACAAAATAAAATATCAAATGATGCTCAAGTGTCAAAGTTATAGATAGGTATATTATTCATAATCTAGTATAGTCTAGTATAGATAAGTATATCTCGTGTCACAGTGTTTATGATCACACTTCTCTGAAATGGCTAGACCGATTTAAATGTTTTCATTTTTGCCTATTTGGTAGACTTGAAAACAGGTCTTAAGTGTTGTTAATCCTCCTACAAGCTCCCCCCCCCCCCCCCCCTTCAGCCCAACACCTCACTATTTTTTAGTAGCGATTTAATTTTTTTGCATTAGCACTAGCTATTAGGTACATAAAGGCGATTACTTTAAAGTACACTGTAACTCCTGTACACCAGGATCAACAGCAGTGACCCACGAACACACCGAGTTATGACACTCGGGAAGTCCCAGGAAGAAAATTAACTGTCTTGGAACCCGCAACGAAATTAATCAGAAGAAAAACAGGAGGAGTTGGAAATGATAAATCCACTTCCCTCCTTAGCAAAGCGGGAGACAAAATTAAGTCAGAATAGGCAGACACCTTTTTCAAACCGGGAAGCACCACGGATAAGGTATTAGGGGTCCTAAGTGAGCTATATTTGATTACTATAGTATGTATGGCAGAATCGCCTAAACGCACGGAAATTCACCGCAGTTGACACAAGATCCTCATAGTATACCGCCCCAGATGTCATTTGTAAACTATTTAGCATTGTGTTACGTTCATTGTACCAAAGACTACACTCCCAGAGTACATGATGAGCCGACTGTTCACAGCTAATATCAGGTGTTGAGCATTGACACAATGGTGAATCGACTAATTTAAATGAGTGTAGTTTGCTCTTAAAGTTACCGTGGCCTGTAAGAAATTGAGCGACAAGTGATCTACCTCGAGCCATGTCCTCGACAACCGTTCGCGAACAGATAGAAAGAACTGGTAGAGGTGGCGCCCCTTAGATGATTCGTCCCATCGTTGTTGCCATTCATCCATTAGATCGTTATAGACATTGGACTGCTAGCTTCAATGACCTGTGTTACAGAGATCAATGTCCTCCCTCGTGCCGTGTCTGTCTGTTTTAATTGTTCTGTTTCTCTGGAACAGCCCGAACAGCTGGACCGATTTTGATGGGACTTTCACAGGCAGTTTGCGGATGTTATAAGGAGTAATCTGTGACGTCATCAAATAATTTCAATTTAATTTGATTCCTTAAAGTTTCTACTCCATTATGTATTTTATTGGCAGGTTTTCTACAACTCTAGGCAAGAAATGATAGGCATAGTTGTTGATATATGTAAAAAAAACTGAGCTGTTTATGAGGTTATTTACCTGAGGGGTTTACCGCTGTAGTGTAGTGTAGTGAAGTCGAACATATCACTTTCAAGAAACCTTTTGTATACTTACTAGCGATCCGTTCTGGCTTCGTTTCGACATCTTAGAAATTCTCAGATTTCCTCTACTATTGTATGCATATATTACACATTTAAACCGTTCTCTTGAATCACTCTGTCTATAGCTAAAAAACTGTATTAAAATCCATACTATGTAAAGAAGATAAAGAGATGCTGTTTTTGTAAAACGATAATAATAATATAATAAACGTTTAATACTTTGTTCGCGTGTTTCAAACCAAATTAGAAGCCGTAGCGCGCAAGGAAAATGTTAGAGGTAAATGTTTGAATTCGGATCGAGGGGATTTACGTTTTACAACTAATGATTTATATAAAGATACGTTATCCTTAGAAAATTACACTAAGTAGAATCTTTGAATTTCAATTTTGCTAAAAACTGTAGTCTTCGACTGTATACCTACGTCGATATTATCTACGTCGCCACGTTGATAGTCCAAAGTTATTCATCCATATGACATCACATCACATATGTAACATCATCATCTTCCTAGCCTTTATTATTCCCAAGATCTGGGTTCGGCTTTACCTGACTAGTTCAACCGGTTTTACCTGAATATCAGTTTTTTATACGGAGCGACTGGTATCGGACCCCGAATCCGCAACCCTGAGGGTGAACTGAATTCGAATGTTGAACTAGTTGTCAGTATATTTGAGGGCACTGACTTCCCAATAACGGTTGCCATATATGTTCATGACAACCGGGACCGACGGCTTAACGTGCTCTCCGAAGAACAGGCGGTAAATACCGCCACCTTCCATACTCAGGGTTGCTATTAAGAATTTCTTGTAAGAAAAACCTAACAACAATCTGACCCGGGAATCGAACCGGAGACCTCTTGATCGGCAGTCGCTCACACTAACCGTTAGACGAACGAGGCAGTCAGTCCTCATATCTTTTAGTTTGACATCACATCACATATGTAACATCAACAGTATTTAAAAGCCCACTACCGAACATAGGCCTCTCATTAAAAAATAAGTTTTGGGCTGCTATACCACGCTGGTCTACGTGGGTATGCCTATGGGTACCTATAGGGAGGGTTGGTTTCAAGTTTTCCTTTCTCTTTGCAGTGACGTTGTCCGGCATAGTTTGTTACCTTAGTCCAATTACATGACCACGAGATGAATAAGGTTGGTACTACTTCGTCTTCTTAATCAGTACACGGAGATTTCAATTAGTAATTTGCCTCAATAACCACATTGGGTTAAATATAAGGCCTTGTCTTGATATAATCGTTTACAGGAAAAAAAAAGAAAATCTGTCGTTAAATACGCAAGACTGATATCTTGGCTATATCAACGTAACAATAAATTATTGACTATAAATTATTAAATACAATGGGATTTTCCTCTACTTTAGTATTATATCTATAGATACTAATATCATAAAGCTGACGCTGTTTGTTTGTTGGTTAACGAGCTAATCTCAGGAACTGGTCTGATTTGAAAAATACTTTCATTATTAGATTGCCAATTATCCAGGAAGGCTCACTCATCCTGACAGGAGTAACAATAAAGCTTTTCATGTTAAACAAATTTGTTCACGCTGTTCTAACATCACGCTACGGGCAATAGGAGACGCAGACGCGGTTACGTGAATTACCTAGTATAATATTATATAGTATATAAAATAACTTGATACACGGTGCCAAGGTATTTTTTGATGACATCCTATATTATATCTATATCGTGTTTTTAATATTTCCCTGCTGGATAGGTCACTCCTTAGAAAGGAATTTATCGCCTACGCCTATCGCTACCGCGCTGGCCAAACGGATGGTAGAGGTGGCTATACGATATACTCAACTGAAGAAGGTGAATAAGTATAACTTTTAAAAAAAACATAAAATAAAACATTTAGCATTGTGGGAAATATAAGAGTTCATTACTCACAATGAGACGAGTTCCCACGGCACGAAATGTGTCTACATGGAGGATGTAATATTCTTACATTATTCTGTATAATATTATTATCAACTACTTTATTAAGTTAAGAGCCTAAATTGCTTGAGCGTATTAATGGCATTCGTTTAGTTTTAAGTTAGATCTGTTTTAAAATGGAATAATCCACCTATATTTGCAAAAGTAGGGTTACCTTAACTTTAAAGAAGCTAGGTCATTTGATCGGAGCCGGAGGCACAAATACATAAAACGACTTGTTGCTCCGTCGTTCAGAGTTCTAACATCGTGTTGGTGGTAAATCAGTGTAGAAAATTACTTAAAACTTTCTATATAAAACTTTGGAGTCCTAGACCGTATTTTCATCTGTTGTAGGTCATACGTTGACACAAACAATTCAAATTACAGTGGTCAATGAACAAGAAAAAGTTTTAAAAAAATATCTACAACCCGACTATGTCAAACCTATTAATAAAAAAATTTGGGACGCCATACTGCATTGTCTGCTTTCGCAGTGAATATGGTTTCCCCCACTGTTGGATTCTGCTTAAGCTTTCCATCAGGCTGAGCAGAGTCACTTTGGCAGGCTATCAAAAAAAAAAAACTTAAAAAAAAATGCAAATGTACCTAAGCCATTATTACGAAACTATTGACACCTCATCCATAAAAAATGGTTCAATAGTTTTGACGTTACGCAAAAATATTACCCTTCCTTTTAGCTTCTCCGTAGTCGGGTAAGAAGACATTCGAAACGGTCGTAATTTAATAGTCAAGCTAATTTAAGATGTGTTAAAATTAATTCTTCAATGACTCCTTATGGGGAAACCCATACCCCAACCCCTCCCCCTTTCCCCATCCCTCAAAGGTAGGCAACGCACTTGTGACGCCTTTGGTGTTGCAAGTGTCCATGGGCCGCGGTAATCGCTTACCATCAGGTGATAGGTCTGCTCGTTTGCCCCTATACCATAAAAAACTATGTATATAATATACCGCTACATAATGCAATATAACCAATTCATACAGCGTTATTATTCTAAGTTAATGTCATAGAACTGAATGTAATAATGAATAAAACTTATAACTTATAAAGACTACTTATATAAACCCTCGTTTGAAGTAATCGTTGTATAACGTGTATTATCAAGAACTTCTGATTATCAAGAAACAAGTTTGTAAATAATTATTTCGTTTGATTCTGAGGACTGTGAAGCGAAGACCAAGGTGACTTTAAGTCACATGCACGTTCCGACGACCGGCCTATGTAATCTATACTAATATATAAAGCTGAAGAGTTTGTTTGTTTGTTTGTTTGTTTGTTTGAACACGCTAATCTCAGGAACCACTGGTCCGATTTGAAAAATTCTTTCACTGTTAGATAGCCCATTTATCGAGGAAGGCTATAGGCTATATATCATTACGCTAAGACCAATAGGAGCGGAGCACCAATGAAAAATGTTTCAAAAACGGGGAAAATTATCACGCTACGGGCAATAAGAGACGTAAACGAAGTTGCGTGGGTCAGCTAGTAGAGATATAAAAAGTCTACCTAACAATAATAATTTATTCTAGGAATGAAACTAATGACTACATATTTGATCAGAAAAAACGTGTTTTGTCTGGTAGTAATAACGTTTAGGAAACCTGTTTCTATTTTGTTAATACTTGAATCCCACAATACTAGGTTTTTTTAAAGGCCTTGGTTAGAAACGATTAGAGCTCCGAGTTTTAACCTCAGTGTTTTAGTAATAAAAGAATGATAGCAAATTTAAATTACCTGCGCGATTACGAGCAAAAAGCATGTGTATTAATTTGATCTTCGAGTAATGCCCTATTCCTACCACAGTAATTTTTTTTGGACATCTAACACACAACGCCATCTAGTCCCAAGCTAAGCAGAGCTTGTATCATGCGTACTAGAAAACTAATATAAATACGTTTTTTTTGTAAATACATACATATCATACATAGAAAACACTGAAACTCCGAAAGAAATATTTGCAGATCTTACAAACATTTGGTCCGACCCGGGAATCGAACTCGAGACCTAAAGCACAGCAGTCGCATAAGCTACCACTACGCCACTGAGGCAGTTAATAAGATGTTTAGGTACCACCTCGCCACCTGTATATTATATACCTCTGTATTATACATAAGTCAAAAGTTAGAAATATATGAGAACCAATGCTCTTTTTTCGGTATGTGTTTAAGTATAATTATCTTCTATATTCTATATTCTTTATCTTAACTTCGGTTTAGCATGACATATTTTCAGAATAAAATTTAAATTATACAGACTTATTGTTTAAATATTAAAACGTTTCAATCTTATTCTATCTCTGGTTTTGACGCACATATAGATTTTTAAATGTATTTTTGTACTTAAAATAATAAGAACTATGTAGGTACTATACTAGCTTTTGCACGCGGCTTTCTTCACACAGACTTTCATCCCCTGATTTACCCCCTTAGGGGTGGAATTTCAATAATTCCTTTCTTAGTGCTCACTTACGTTATATAAAGAACCTAATGCAAAATTTCAGGATTGTAGGTTCAGCGGTTTGAGCTGTGCGTTGATCTATCTCTATGTCAGTCACCTTCCTCTTTTATATATATATATATATATATATATATATAGATATCAGTATAAAATATACATGGCAGTCTTATTCAAAACTAGGTAGAGTCTGTACCAGTCTGCTAATAAACATACTCATATATTTCTAAATACATACAGACATACATAATATAAAAACAGGCGTAACCTAATAAAATGTAATAGCTAAATATCTGCGTTGGATATATGTGTGTATACATATATGTTAACTTATTCATTTACCGGCACATTTATAAAACGAAAGTAGGTATAGACTGTAGACTTTACACCTACCATAGAGTGATAAATATTTATCAAAACGGGGATGTGGCAGTAATTGATAAAGATGATGCTTCCTGTGACGTCTTTCCTTTAAAAAATCCAGAAATTTTATATTATTTGACAGAAAGTAGTTAATTCTGTTTGAAAATATGACAAGAGAATTTTTTGACAATTTAAAAATTATTTTGAGCAAGAATTCGTTTGTTAATTTCACTCTATATTTTTTTAATAACAAAAAGGTATTATTAGTTGCAGTTAAGTAAACATCACATTATTACGATCTCTTAGGTTAAATTACCAATGAATGCACAAGACAAAAAAAATTAAACTTTTTAAATTATATAATAATATCCAATAGGCACACTAAATTTAATAGTTATAATTTGTGCAACTAGGACTGGGGCGTTAAGTCACTTTATTCCTCTCAATCCATTACAATAACTTAAGTAATTAAAAAACTGTTGATCATTTATATCGATGTTAATAAAAAGACAATTTAAAAAAACCTGTAATTTCTTGTTAAACTTATCAGGCAATGTTACCATTTAATTTTAAAATCGAACAGCTTTACACAAAGCATTTCTTTATTCTTTTTAAGTCATTCAGGTGTGCGTTGATAAGAATTAGCATTCACGTTGATCGACGTACGCGCACGTGTAACTCTGGTCCTATGTATAAGTATAGTACGACATACACGGGTGCCTGTGTAAACATTCTTCAACACAAGTTGCTTAGAATAATCAATGTTGTTAACATTTTCGTTATGACTCTTTTGAAATTATACTACATTCCTAGGATTTAAATTTGAAGTTTGGCAGTCCATAAAAAATATCCTTGCATTTCGTCCTTGTCTAAACAAGGAATCAATTAATCCACACGGAGTATGATATTCCGTGAAGATTAATTTGGAATTTATTTGGATTTAGTCTGTCAGCGATCCGCGATCCAGGTTAGCGATGCGTGGAGCGTGGATCGTACTAGGCCGATCCAGTTTGTTGAAACTGCGATCCTGAACTACGCTGCAAGCGATCCATAGGCGATCCGAGACTCAGCTTTACGCAGAGTTAGTGTCGAATTTCGCAAGAAATCTGACACCAAGCATCACCATCTATACACCTCCACTGGTATAATTAACATCTTTTGGTGCCATATACATTTAAATTCCTTATAAATATATATATATATCAGACGACGACTTTGTGAGATGTCCACGGTGTGGTGGATCGCGCGAACCACGCATACCGCCCACATCGCGCGCGCCACACAGGCGAGGCTGGCAAAAAACCGACAACGGACGGATCGCAAGACCGGAGCAAGGAGCGCGCGCTCCAAAACGTGCGCAGGCACGTCCACACCACCTACACATTTGGATCGCGCTGCTCGACGACGATCTTCACGGGTTCGACTGGACGATCGTCCAGTGTGAACCCAACTAATGGAAGTGCTACCATGATTCACAGAATACCGATGTTAAACAATTACTTTGCTCTTCTCAGCGAGTAATTGCAGGTACCGAAATCTTAGACCTCCTATTGTAAATATACTCTGAAAGTAAGGGTTTCGTGGCCATGGACGGTGGTAATCCCTTCTTATCATGCGACCCATCTGCTAATTTGCCATCTATACATATCTTTACCATAAAATTTACAAATTAAAGTATATTTGAAGTCTTGTTAAGTAAATTGTTGAAAGATTTATCATCGGCTAAGCTATCGTCTCGTGTTACAAGTACGCACTTCAGATTATATTCTCAGAATCAGTACGTTTGGTCATCAATCATCTTAAACATAACTGCTCAGATCCTTGGTGGTCAGCGGAACTGCTGCAATACGGCATATACCGATTAATTAATAATAAAAACATTCAATATACTCAGAAAAGAGCAAAAGAATATATATCTATTTTATTTATTGTTATGGTCAATGCATATTTGTGTAGTTCAATAGGCTTTGACACACACATTGAAATGATAAACAGAATCTGCATTTCTTTCTTGTTTTATGAAAATACTACATAATTAGTATGCAAAAACACAATCCATATATTTTTGTAGGGCAACATTTTCTACTAAAATAGTAGGCAATTAAAAAAGAACAGTTCTAGGTTCAATTTGAAATTTGACACCTAGTTCGAATTGGAAAGTAAATTACAAAAACGAGGTCGAACGCATCGGTTAGTCAGTTTAGTGTATTTTAACGTGTCGTACTGCGTACACAGAGTAGTGAATTGACCTCGATACTCATTCCCACATTTCTCACCATAAAATGTTGGTCCAACTGGCACATGATCCTTATCGGTCAATTGCTAGGATTATTGGTACAAGTACGCCGCCACTTGAACAAAACCGTTATATTTTATACCGTGTCCTCTGTGTATTGAATGATATTGAATGACCTACAGATTTAGTTGTACCTAAATATTTTGTTTGAAATACACATGAACGGTAATGATACCTATCAAGTAATTTATTTTGTATGGAAATTAGACCCGAAAATCCCGCATTAGAATATACATCCTGTGTCGCGGTCGCGGGTAACTTAACAATCATATATTGAACGTACACAAAGAAGACTCAGAACAACAATTTGTGAATCACACAAATTGTTGTCCCTCGACCGCTTAAACAACTACGCTAACTGTGCAATGAATTTTTTACCGACTTAAAAAAAGGAGGACATTTTTCAATTCGACCGTATATATATATATATTATTTGTATTCGCGAATAACTTCGTCGTTTATGAACCGATTTTGATGGTTCTTTTTTTAATGGAAAGGAGATGTCCCACCGGTGGTACCATGATGAGGACATCAATATCTGATGATGGCATCCAAGAGAAATCGAGTCGAACCTTAAAGTGGTTTTATTTTTGTTAAAATTGTACTTGTTTTTTTACATTTTCATTTATTGTTATTATTTTATAGTTTCTAGTGTCATTTTTGCCTCTTATGGCTTTAGTACGCACCTTCGCCTTATACTTATATCTAGCGATTGCATTATGATCAAGCAAAAATTACAGTTCTCTTTTGACAGAATATGTGTGCCCACTGTCGTCCTAACTTTTGGTTGAACATATTCAGTTCAGTTTGCAGTAGTGTTAAGATACATACAGCCATGATGAAGATACAGCCATGTAGGTAAACAAACGCTTTGAGAATCTATGTAATAAATAATATTTTTGAAAGATTTTGTTTTAAATAGTATGTTACTTGTAATAGTAAATGGAGTGTGTGTGTTAACGTACTGACTGAGTATGCTAGCGTTAGGTTTCCTTGGTTCTATAGGTCATAGGAAGCACAAAAATATTTATGCTAAGTCCTTTACAGTCGTTCTTCATTATAATCTTTATCGTGATCGTCATTATACAGCTGAAGTACTTCAACTACAGAATAAAGTACATATCTGCTAACATCCTGTTTTATTCATATTCACGGAAATATATTATTTACATACTAAATTGCTTAGCAAATATCTCTATAAAGACTGGTTGCATAAGGTTAAAATTGTTTAAATAGGATTTAAAAAATATTTTGAAAGGCATTGAAAAATTAAACTGTTTCCTATTTTCAGCTCGTATTTTTTTACAAATTTTAAAATAAGAATAACTGAAAGTAAATTATGACGTCATATGTTCTAGTTTAGTTTGTTGTTGTTTCTAATTGCATAAACTGTTAAAGTTTACTCAATCGAATCTATTGTATATGTACTATTGTATCTATTATATATATATATATATATATACTAACTGTCCCGGCAAACGTCGTTTTGCCATAACTACTAATAAATTAAAAATTAATAAAAAAAACATTGTCCAGCGGACAAAATTGTGAATCTAAACCATTCCCAGATCCCCTTGAACACACACAAAAAATTTCTTCAAAATTGGTCCAGTCGTTTGAGAGTAGTTCAGTGACATACACACTCACAGAAGAATTATATATATAAAGATAAATGAATCCCTATTTGCCTTGGTCACGACATCACGCGTGAATGGCTGAACCCATTTTGCTAATTCTTTTTTGTTGGATAGCCCATTTAGCGAGGAAGGTTTTAGACTATGTAACATCACTCTACGACCAAAAGGGCCGGATATCGACCAAAAGTGTTGGAAAATGGAAAAAAAAATCTTATTTAGAGACGCAAACGAAGTTGAGCGGGTCAGCTAGTTGTATTATATATTGTATTGTATTAACAATTATGTAAAAAGTATTGTTTAATAAATATGTAGTTAGGAAAACATATATGTGAGTCTTTAGCATGACAGTAAATAAAAAGTTTCTTACGACCATTATACTTACAACCATTATACTAACAAAAAATTAAGATGATAATATTTATTTTATACCAATGTTATACTGAAGATTACATTTTTTTAAATTCGTAATCACTACCTTACTACCTATAGGTAATGATCGATTCTTAGAACAGCTGATTCCTGCAGCTAAAATTTTTATTACACAGATAATACGCAAGTATATAAATGTAGTAAAATTACAATACCTTTTTTAACAACTATCATATCCAATATGCCTTAATTTTGGTTCTCTGGGTGTTTAATAATTGTTTAGGCAGGTACTTCAACTAAGGTAAGGTGAGTTACTTAGCTACTAGAATAAGCCAGAAGTCATTCTAATAATAATAAAAACTGATAGCCTAAAAATCCCCAATGATGTAATTTTCCAAGGAATAATTATTTTTCACTTAAGGTTGACGGTGATTACTAAGATCTACTACCTACTGAAAACAAAATAAAATCACATAATGTAAATACAATTATATACACACGATACATACTCTTATACATGTATGAGTAATTTTTGCCTAGTAATCAAAACTCAACCATAACAATATTATCATTAAGGTTGAAATATGCTTAAATTTTTTTAATTGGTTCCTTTCACTTTTTAATATTCTGATATGGATATTTATGTATATCCCAATTTTAAAATCCTAGTGGGCTTCTAAAGACTTACGTCATAAATGTCTTTTTTTTTTATTATAACCTTCATAGAGTAGTATAATTACAACCTCATTCCATCTTCCTCGGCAAGAATCACGTTTTCGTTGTCTGAACATAGACGTCACTGACCTACTCGCTGCTTACTCATAATAAAACTCGATGTTAATCTTAAAAGGCTTCTGTACTAGTTTCCTTATTGCTGTCTGTACTTTTTTCATTAGCTTTTGGATAGCCATTCTAATTATATAGTCTGTACAGAGGATACTTATTGTTAGAAAAGATTGCTGAATCAGTAGCAATGACCGAAAATATAAAATAATGTATGTGTATACATATATTATTTTATACGTTATTTTGATATTACAAACAGACACTCCAATTTTATTTATGTGTGTAGATGGTCTAAATTGATCAGTCATTCCTGAAATTAGTTAAGTTATTCAAAAAAAAATACAATAACTTAAAAAGGTAATGATAGATAAGTTGTAATTAAATTAGCTTACAATATTTTATTAATCTAAAACTAGAAGAGAAAACTTGTAATTGGCTCTCTGATGACTAATCTGCTTTATTGTACTAATAATTCTAGCAGTAAGTTTTGCATAAATAAATAAATACAAAACAATCTTTTATCTGTCGTAAATTATATTTGTCAAACTCTGGCACACTTTTTGAATAGATCTATAATAAGTAAATAAATATTTTGGACATCTAACACACAACGCCATCTAGTCCCAAGCTAAGCAGAGCTTGTGTTATGGGTACTAGACAACTGATATAAATACAAATATATTTTTTTGTAAATACATACATATTATCCATAGAAAACACCCAAACTCCAAAACAAATAATTGCAGGTCATACAAATATTTGGTCCGACCTGGGAATCGAACCCAAGACCTCAAGCACAGCAGTCGCATACGCTGCCACTGCGCCATCGAGGCAGTCAAGTCGAGGCAATAATATATGTAGATTTTATTTAACACCTACACTTTAATAAATATAGGGGGTTGATGACGTGCAGGGCCGATGCGTGCCTGGTGATGGTTACCCTACTTAGCATGCTATGACTCATCACCATAACAATTTCTAGCCTTAAAGACATACCATTACTCGGAGGGTTCACTATATTTCCTACTATCAATAGAATGTTGATGTAATTTTTTTTTTTAACTTATGTTAACCGCTAACAAGGCGGTTCCTTGGTAGGCCCTCAGAAGGTGGACCGATGACCTCGTGAAGCTCGCAGGAAGCCGTTGGATGCGGGCAGCACAAGACCGGTTACTGTAGAGAAGTTAGGGGAGGCCTTAGTCTCGCAGTGGATGTCTTTTGGCTGAAATGATGATGATGAGTGTGCTCCACAGTTGCTTCACCTACTTCTTTTGTGCCGACTGTACTGTTTCTATTAACAAATATATTTTAGAATCGAATTTGCTATACTTTGTTGTTTACCATAAATCTACTTTCAGTTAGACGTCATTCTCTATAAATCAAAATATGTAATGCATAGAATTCTATACACAGTATAAAATGCTTTACCTACATGAATCAACAAAGAATGTAGGTATTGTATTCTGTATGATTCATTTTAACCACGGATGCGACGCGACTTTACCAAAACCAAACGATGAGTATGGAACGTAGGCGCAGTTCGGTATACCTATTCATTTAGTTAAAACATAATAAAGTCCTGAAATCGTAATTAATACTAGTTAATACACAAATCGAAATAAACAACTATAATACTCTAATTAAGTGTGAGAAATCAAAACTTCACCAATGGCGTAGTGGTCACTTTGCCCCTTTCTACTGCGGTGAGTGTTGTTAGTAAGACTCCTCACGTGGGCCAACACTTGGTGTGACTCATGACCCACAAACTATTGTTTTGAATGTTGCTGTTTTCGTCGTATCCGTTTCATTAGTGTTTGTAAAGCCCTCCGCGACACATTATAAATCCCTACTGCGTTGAAAAATGTAAGAGGAAAACCCGTAGTCGTCTGTTTGCCCCATTTTCTTCTATTGGTTAAAATACACTAGCAAACCTATCTTTTATGCAACAGAAATACTAAACAGAGATCCTTTGTAGGTACCCATTATGAAGTTTGCATCTGCGGCATAAGCATGAAAAGTCTACGCATTTTGTATTGACAAGCGACAGAAATATACTTATGGAATTCATACAGAGTACGCAATAGACGATACTTACCTACATATCAGAGATAATAGAAGCGAATATCAATATACATAAATACGTCGTGGAATTACACACCTTCATCATTATTTATATTGTATAACAGTTAATTATAGCAACTGCGTTCTTTATATCTGACTTCAGAAATCGATATACCTAAAGTTGCATCATGTCAGTCCAATGTCAAAAATCTTTTACCTACTTTTTAATACAATCATCCTTTAATAGTCGACTATTGGAATAAGCCTCCCTTAGAAGGTTTTGGCAAATCGTGTCACGCAAGCCAGGCGGGTCAATTTAAGCTTTGTTTAAAATTTTCCTTCTCCTTTTAGTACCGTTGTCTTGTGTAGTTTGGTATTTTAGTCGGTTCTTATAATACTGTATTTTAACCGTCAGTACACGGACAATTACAGACAATGCAATATTGCAATTTATTTTACCAAGGTTATATGAAAGCCGTGAAATAGGGGCAGCCCGGTGCCGGGCCCGGACCGTCTTTCCGACCGACCGGGAACGTCTTTCCGACCGACCGGGAACGTCTTTCAACTGAGATAAAGATGAGTGATGATGAATTAAATGGTGTTTGCTAAGTACAAGTTTATAAACCTTCTCACCAGTTTCCTATTTTATTTTTAAGTTGACAGTCTACTTAGTCTATTAAGACTCTCATATCAATGAGATCAATAATTATATAAAAATCCATTGTTCTCTACAGCGGTTTTAAAAGTAATTACTGCATACCCAGTAAATAACTTGAACTAGAAAAATAAAAACGGTGTTGTGATTCATGTCCACTCATGTTTACTTGGAAACAAACTAACATTATAAATCGAAGAACAACCTATAAGCGGTATGTTCACGAAATTGAATACCGACAAGCCCAACTATTTAGTATTTGTTATCATTTATCAGTGTGATATAACAAACAACACATTAGATAAATCTAAAAAGTAACATTGTGCAATCATAGACTGTTTTATATATATATAAAAACGCTGTAAAATTTGGTTTGTGCGAAAGATTACACACGTACAAAACACTTACAATTAATTAGAATTGTCTCACTTCCGCCGTTCTTTGTTTTAAATGATACAAAACGTCATAACTTGTTATAAGCTCTTTTGTTACTGTGTACGTAGTATTGGTGCTTTTTATCGGTTGTCCATTGTTATTACATAATGATTACAGTATCAACAGAAATGCTTGATTGACTGACTTTATTAGCGCAAAGTTTGCAATCGTTCTTTTTTTTGTGGTATATATGGCAAACGAGCAGACGTTTCACCTGATGGTTAGCGATTACCGCCGCCCATGGACACCCGCAACACCAGAGGCATCACTAGTGCTTTGTCGACTTTTGGGAGATGGGAAAAGGGATGTGGAGAGTGGTTGCGGTATGGGCCTCCGGTATCCTCACTCACTCGGTGAAACACAGCGCAAGCGCTATTTCACACCGGTTTTCTGTGAGGCCGTGTTATCACTGCGGTCGAGCCATCCCATTCGTGCCGAAGCGTGACTGTCCCACTGTGCGCTATCTTTGATATGACAAAAAATCAAAAACAATTTACTTCGTAATATACTTACATAAATGATGTAATATGTAACTACTATTAATTATTATCTATCATGCATCAATGTCATCAGTTTTATGAATACTTATTGTAATTTATTAGGTAATCTAAATATTTTCTTCCAAATAATTTACAGTAGTTTTAAACTTTAGATTATCATTATCAAACAGTTAGTCATAATAAAAGTCATTTATTTTATAGGTAAACTTTACATGCAACGTAAATAAATACACAAACAAAACCTCAAGTAGATATTTTATAAAATTTTATTAAGTTAATCAAATTAACAAATTTCACTTTATTTGTTTACTGTTTTAATAAGTAAAAACTACAACTAACAAAATTAAAAGTTGAATTACATGGGGAAAAAAAACTTGTGTCATGTAAATCTTAAATACACTGACGACGATGGGGGCTGCATTTCTTTAACTTACTATTTCAAAAAAAAGTAATAAATAATATTTTTTTCGGATATCTAACACACAACGCCATCTGGTCCCAAATTAAGCAGAGCTTGTAGTATCGGTACTAGACAGCTGATATAAATACTTAAATACCTTTTTTTTTAAATACATACATATTATTATAATACACATATAAAACACCCAAACTCCGCAAAAAAATATTTGCAGATCATACATACATTTGGTCCGAGTCTAAAATCGAACCCAAGATCCCAAGTACAGCAGTCGCATACGCTACCACTGCGCCACCGAGGTAGTCAATTTGTTTCCTATCCGTGGCCACATGGGCAGAAAACAAACAATAAATACTTATTTTAACTTTTTTCTAAGAATTTTATTTTTTTTCTCTGGCCAAGCATTCAACCACGCGAAGGAGGAAAATAAAATTTAAAATAATGAGACATAAGGTCCACGAGCAATGTCTTATGTCCAATCACATACGTCAATCATTTATTTGCCTAAAACCTTTTCATTGGCCTTTTCTAAACGGCATTTCAAGTTAGAGTAAAAGATAGTGGTTACCAACAAATATGTAGATAACATAATCAATTTACTCTCACGATACCTAACCACATAGGTACTCATTTCTATGGACATCCTACTAATTAATAAACGCGAAAGTTTGTAAGTATGGATGGTTGGATGGATGGATGTTTGTTGTTACTCTTTCACGCAAAAAGTACTGAACGGATTTGGATGAAACTTTACAGTAATATAGCTTATACATCAGAATAACACATAGGCTTCTATTTGCCGCTATAACCGACATATAGGCGGGCGGAGCCGCGGGCAACGACTATCAATAATAAATCACAAAGTCAGCAATATATTGAAATTGCTATTTAAGACTTAAGTATTGCCAAATTCCTCAAAAGAAATGCTACTATAATCATAATAGGCAGGTACATGTTTTTTAGGTTTCATTCAATATCGTATTCCATTACACCAGCCTATAAATCCCTACTTATGCTTTAGGGAACGGGGCGCTTCCACATGCACATGGATCTTTCATTACAGTTAGAAATGCCTACAATGCTGTTGATAATAAATCTAAGTTAAAGCGAGGAGTGTAGCTACACCGTGTGCGATAAATTAATCCAACTTTTTCAACGCCATCTATTGATGAAAGTATGAACTAGTTGATTATGAATGGCGTTATTGGAGTTGGTGCTTTATTGAAAAATCATATGTCAAGAATATTTAAATCACATGTATACTCATAAATGTCAAAATTCGGAAGTGCAATGGAGAATAAACAAATTTTATTAAGTACTCTTTACATTCGGCAATTAGTATTGCAGATTTGTATTTACAAATATTGTATTTTGTAGTCGTATGTTACTGAGCGCTAGTGCAAATTAAGAACAATATCCCATAATGACGAACGTATGGATGAGCTTAATTTTGTTTTTTTTCTGTTTATTATATTCCTCATAAATATATCACATTCTACCGATAACCTTAAACGGCGGTTACTTGTTCAAGGATTTATACTAAGCAAAAGGTCATTATGAGTCCATCATAACTGTTTCAATGTTAAGAAACGATTCGAAATCGATATAATGGGTATCGATATTCAGGCATCATTTTTGTAATACAAACACGAATATTGCATGAATACATGCCGGTAACAAATCAGTGCAAAGTTACTTGAAACTATCATTCTTAAGTAAACAACGTAACTCGTGAATGGAGAGGCATTTCAATGACTTGTTCAGATGCGGCAGTTGAATATATAATAACTACCATTCTAGAATACGACATACTTGCATTAAGACTCCTTACAATATAATAAATTCTATAATATACCAACCATAATATAAATTTTTTACATACAAAAAAGTTCACTGGCAGAGAATGCCCCATGGCATTAAGTCCGCCTATGTACAAGATATGCATTAAGCTTAAATAAATATATATAGGAATTCCCATATTGCCCGTTATTTTATATTTCATTTCGTTATTTAATATTAGGTATGTATATAGCGTATATACATAACTAAATTACCTACAAGATTTTAATCTCTATGACACGGAACTGTGGATCACCGTTGCTAACAATGATTGCGAAAAGAGACGTTAGAGTAGACGTTATGACGTCAAATGGCCGTTAACGGTTTTTTTTTATGATTTCACCACGTTCATGAACGGTGTAGTTCTTTGGGTAACCGAAACATCGTTCTGGTGTAACCACATTTACGGTTTTTAGTAATATATATAAATAATTAAAAAGCTTTGACGAAAGCGCTGCATTACCTCTACCCTACCTGTGGAATTTGCGTTTTTATTTAAATTGCTTCTCCTGAAAATTAATATGTTTCTATTCCTTTTGATAACCTTGCAATTTAAACTTTTGATAACTGTATAAAATTTATTAACTTTTCAAGATATCATTATTCGCTAAACTCTATCTACTGCTATACATAGGCATCTATAATAATAATAGGTAGGTATATCCGCACTTTTATAGCAGTTTTACTTTGAGTATTTGGCATGGTTATAATTCTGTTGCTACATCAGTTCTGGTTTCTATTCTATGGTTTTAAAGTACAAAGTTGAATTTCGTGATGCCAGATACCAAATTTGCTTAACAAAAAATTGATTAGTTTTAAATTAGTCCAGCCTACTATAACAGATTAAGAAAACTACTACTAAGCAATTCTAATACATGTGCTTTCGTAGGTTACTTGTTGTCATAACAGTAATTAATTAATTAAAATCTGTGGATTTAATAACTTCGTCTTTTCTAATTTAACTACAAATAGGGCTTTCTGACAGACGTTCCCTGAAGTTATTTCACAATTTCTTACATTTATTAATACACTAGCAACCTGCCCCGGCTACGCACAGGCTCATTACATACATTAAAATATAATATAACCTATGTTACCTCTGGAAGATGTGCGACTTAATTTTTTTCGAGGTCTTCAACAAACAAATCGTTATATTTTAGCCAATTTACTCAAAAAATTTACAAATTATATACGAAAACCTTCCTCAAAAACCACGCTATCAACTGTTAAAAACCACATCAAAATCCGTTCAGTAGCTTTTGAGTTTATTGCGAACAGACTGACAGACGCGGCGGAGGACTTTGTTTTATAATATGTAGTGATTTAATCCGCAACGTATATAGTAAATAGATGTATATAGCATTTTATTTGCCACATCTTATTCTATGTTTAAGACTTAAATACTCCACACCCAGAAATAACATCACAAAACGTTTACTGATATTTTAATATTTGTTATCCTAACTTGCTATTGGAGAAATAGTTTCTAAATGTAGAGGTCAGCGTCCTTTTCAAGGCTTGTTTCTGGATTCTTCGTGATTTAGCAACTACTGTTTTTACGATTTATCTATTTATAGATAAATCGTTAAAACCTTCAGATATATTTAAAACGTCCATTTTAAAGGTCATTTAATATTTTTTGCATGAACTAACAACTATTGTGTCTTTCATTTGGACAACTTATTGGATTTGGAAAAGTTGGATTAGGTTTATAGAACTCGAAAAATTGCGGCCTACTATTGTTTTAGTATTGGATACTCAATACTCTAATAATATTATAATGACGTTATCTTTAAACAATATCACTCATCATTTCGATAAATGGATAACTCATTGTTTATAGTCGGTTCAGTAGTTTCAAGACGATATAACACACAGGCAAACACGATGTTCACGATATTATTTACATCTTTAAAACAACTCCATAGCCCGCATTCATTTTAGAGGTTTTTACAACAAAATGTGCCACTGAATATAGGTACCATTGAAGAAACCGTGTCATGGCCAGACCTTCAGCTAACTCGGAATGCATGTATAGACAGACAGCCGTATATTTTATTCATATTGCACAAGACGAGGTGAACCGCCATTTTATATGCAACATCTTTCAGGTCAACGTATACTTATATGTAAATCCGTGTATGCGGAAAAAAAAGATGTTTGTCAAGTATCCTCTTTTTAGCCTTATAAAGAAAGCTGAAGTTGTTATGTAGGTACTTTTTAGCATGCATTGCTAATGTCATGTTCATATAGATCGTTTTAATTTTATTTTGTTTAACAATATAGTGCTAAGTTTATGGGTAAAACTACGGTATATATTTTACACTTAATATCGAATTGCAATAGCACCGCTATTTTTATTCATATTTAATAATGTTCTATCTTATACTACGATACAATATTCATAATATAATGAAAAGAGAAATAGTAAATCTAATCAATCGCATTGGTCAATCAGATTGTAGCAAAACTTATTGTCCTGAAGTAAGTCTACTTTTTGATAAAATGTGACAATATTTAAAAGTAAATAGATAAAAATTAAATGTAGAAAAAAGCGCTAAAAGGCCTCTTAAATGTTTACAAAACCTGTGCCTATTAAACGTACACATTACTATTGAACGCCCTGCATCAAAATGTTCAAACTAAACGAGTGTCATGTTTTTATATTCCAGGTACAGATGTTTGCCCCATGAAATCTGTGGTGAGACGCATTGGACAGCAACTATTCAACGCGCTCAGCACCAAAGGACTTGCGGTATTGGTCAACCATGGCATTGCTGATGAAAAGGTAAGGATTGCACTCCATTATTACAATGCTCAGAGACCAGATAGACTACTAGCAACTCTCCCTTCAAAAATGAAAATTCATTGCAATAGGAACGCACGAACGTTGTCACCGTGTTATACTACTTTCGTACACAACTGTAAAAAGTCTTATTAAAACGTGTATGCTGTATGTCAAGATATGAAAGGTAGATTCATGTGAACTATTTATTAACAAATCAGATAAATAATATTAACATTTGGTGGGCATGTATACTCTTACAACCAATACATGGATGACGTAGTAGTGAAGTAGTCACTTCGCTGTAGAGACATAGGAGTAACACTCAGTTCTTTGGATTTGATATCGAAGTATCAACTCAGGTATCAATCTATATACATGGGACAGCATTTTATGAGATCTACAAATTGTCTCTCTAAGTATTCTTTGTCCGTTTCATGTTTATTTTTTTATTTTTTTTTATGTTTGACCCTGCCATAATGACTCTACTCTGCCTGATGGAAAGCATAAGCAGAATCTAAGAGTGATGGTCACCATACTGCGAACGCAGACAATGCAACAATGCAGCACCGTGACCCACACCATGGCGGGCTAGTGATGCTTTCGCATCATTGGGCCTCCGGTCTCGCACTCACCAACGAAACACGACAGCATGATCGCTGTCATTTTACGTTGATTTTCTGTGCGAGGGTAGTACCGCCCCGGTCGAGCCGGCCCGTTCGTGCTGAAATCAGCGTGGCTCTACTACCTTGTATTATGAAGTCTGCTACATAGGATATATCTACTCCTAGTGCAGCAGATGTCTTTAAAAAATCATAATTAATTTAGGTATTGATTGATGCAGTTGGCACAATATAAAAAAAAACTAGTTGTTGCCCGCTGCTTCGGCGCTCCGACCGCGTATATGTCGGCATATCGCGCTAAACAGTAGCCTATGTGTTATTCTGATGTTTAAGCTATATTACTGTAAAGTTTCATAGTAATCCGTTCAGAAGTTTTTGCGTGAAAGAATAACAAACATCCATCCATCCATACTTACAAACTTTCACCTTTATATATTAGTGTGATTAGTATAGATATAGATAATGAAACCTCACGTTTACTCTTTCCAATAACTTATGTAATAACGATATTTGAACTGAAGAAATCCGTTAGCAAAGAAGGTGATGCAATGACGTGACTATATAAACCAATGCAATCACAAAATTAATGCAATACCTAGAAGTAATATTAGCAAAATATAAAGCACCGTCAGGAGTGTACTCGAACTTGATCCTAAGTAATCCGAAATACATATTAGACACATCAACGACCACGAAGTGATTTGTCAAAATACGAGACAAAAGCCATTTATTATTTATTAGCTGTTGCCCACTGCTATATATAAGCCGTGTATAAGCTATATTACTGTAAAGTTTAGTAGTATTTGCGTGAAGAAGTAACAAACATACACACTCACAAACTTTCGCATTTACGTATTAGTGTGATTATTGAAAGGGACAGTTTATCTTTGTTATTGTATTGTTCCTTTTTCTATCGACATATCAAAAAAGTGTATCTTCAATATGCTCCCGAGATTGATTATATTATTGCTGATTTATTTAAAAAGGCGTTGTTATTTGACATCACGTTTTGTTTGTATATTCTACTAGCTTTTGCCTGTGACTTCACCCGCGTAAATTTCGGTTATCGCGACAAAAAATAGCTTTTGTCCTTCTCTAATGTTTGCGATTTCATCAGAGTAAATCCCCGGTAGATTTCATAACAAAAATACAATTCGCGTAAATAATAAATAATCAAATATTCGCATTCAAAGTACAAAAACACAAACGCCTCTACCTATTGACTGCCTCGTTGGTCTCGCGATTGGCTTGTGCGACAGCTGATCACGAGGTCTCGAGTTCGATTCCGGGGTCGGACCAAATGTTTGTATGGTCTACAAATATTTGTTTCGGAGTTTGAGTGTAGAAAACACACTAATGTATGTATTTACAAAAAACAAGTATGTATGTATTTGTATCCGTTGTCTAGTACCCATAACACGAGCTCTGCTTAGCTTGGGACTAGATGGCGTTGTCTGTTAGATGTCCGAAATATTTATTGAATATCGTAAATTATTATTATATAAAAACATTTCAAATTAGAATTTATAATAGTGAATAAAAGGCATACACTTTATCTAAGGAGTGAAGGCAATTATACCCGACGGTGCCTCAAGGTAAATCTTTGTACTGTTTAATTTGGAATATATCTAATCTTATCATTAGATCTTGACAAGTTGACACACTTATTCGATCAAGGCTACTCGTAATATTAGTAGACAAGAGAACAACCAAACATTTTGAAGCAAAACCACAGTGATGTGTTCGTTAAGGAACAAGTAAGTAATAAGAGTATTTTAATCTTGTAAATCTTGAGCAAATCCCTAAGCGCAATGCGGAACTATGTGCTGTCTTATGGTTGTTGAAACAGCTGGCTGTTTGAAACCCATAAAAAATGTTTTTTTTTCTGTATTCACTCTATAAAAATGGTAAAAGCACTTAATACATACAAATTAACAACTTATTGTGCAAGAAGTCGTTCGAAGTTGGTTAGATACCTAAAACCACAGATCAAATAAAAAAAGGTAGAGACTACTACTAACTACGCTACTTCGTCTACGCGCCTTTTTTCTGCTTCAACAAGAACAAGGCGGTGCGTTACCTACCTTTTCTACTTGATCTGAACTCAAAATAAACCTATTCTGAAAATAAGTTTGATCCTATTCCATTTAATAGTCCTTGCTAATCTACTTATTTTATTCAAAACAGGAAACTGTACAGTAAATTATACTCATCACTTGATAGACTTATTTAAAATGCTGTTTGACTGTACTCAAAAGCCTTGGCTCTTACATCATTCATAATAAGAGGAAAAGAAAATAGTACTTCTTGCAGGTAATTCCAATAAAATCCCACACATAATCAACTTACTAGTAGGAACATATTCTATTACGAAGTACGTTCTTAGTAATTTTGAGTAATCACACCGCGTACGGTGTAAGGGAATTCCTTAGTTTTAACTGCCCGCTCACGGTTGGCTTTTCCCACTTGAATTACAAATGCAACCACAGAACTGAGAATATGTAGTCACATGGTTTGTTGTGTTTTGTGGTTCATTTGACCTCGATATGCATATCTATTTTTCTACTGCGACGTTACCTATACTGACCGAAAGAAACTAACGCTAGACAACCCAATATTTTCACTGAGTTTGGAATATCTACACTAAAATGTTTTTAAACTGAAAGTGTGTTTGTTTGGTTGGATGAACGCACAAATCTAAAGAAATACTCGTCCAATGTAATAATTTTTTTTTAGTTTTAGGTAGCCCAGTTATCGAGGAAGGCTAAGGGTTATAAAAGGAGGAATATAAAAAAACTACACACACACACACATAAAAACTGCTACATTAGAAGACTGTATTTTTAGTCGAGCTAACGCTTACCGTCACTTTACCGTGAGAGGGAAAATTGCACTCCTCCTAGGGGTATATAAACGCTATACTTATATAAACGCTCGTATGTACGTAATAAAAACGTAAATAAACGTAAATCACTTCTACGTTCCGAAATACAAATATCTTATATATTACTAGCTACGCCCAGCGGTGTTACCCGCGGTTGGTGTTGTGAAGGTACAATAACAGCCGCGAGGCTATATATCTATACTAATAATAAAAACGCGAAAGTTGGTAAGTATGGATGGATGGATGGATGTTTGTTTGTAACTCTTTTACGCAAAAACTACTGAACGGATTTGTACAGTAATATAGTTTATACATCAGAATAACATATAGGCTTCTATTTGCCGCGATAATCGACAGATACGCGGGCGGAGTCTCGTACAACAACAAGTATTATATAATCTTCCTCTTAAATCATTATATTGCTGAAAACTACATTAAAATCCGTTGTGTAATTAAAAAGGTCTAAGCGAACAGACAGCTGAAGTGACTTCATTTTATGCATGTAAAGATTTACACACATAGACACACACATTTACAGAACAAATAATCGAACTATATTTGTCGGGTTTGAATACTGCCCTTGGTCTCAACAGTGAAGATTGCTAAACACTAGACCAATAGTAGTAAAATAGTAAATAATAATAAATAAATATTTCGGACATCCAATACACAACGCCATCTAGTCCCAAGCTAAGCAGAACTTGTGTTATGGATACTAGACAACTGATACACATAAATACATTTGTTATACTTTTTAATAGACTCGTCGTTTGTTATTTAGCTCTACTCAATGAATGAAACTTATCATTTTACAGCTGAAGGCGGTGTACAGTGACTTGGACAACTTCTGCGCTCTACCCGAGAATTGCCAGGCGCAGTACTTGAAGAACCCTGTCAACAATCATGGCTACGTCAAACCTGGAATGGAGCAATTTGACACTAAAGCAAAGGTATGTCACGTGACCTCACAGCTTGCCTTAGATCTGCGGAAGTTCTCGAAGTTTAATTTGTTTTCCTTGTTTGATGATACACTGCGTTGAGAATTGATAGAGTAAATGTAAAACAATATGCTGAATAGGTATATGCTACAATTAAATATTAAAGTAGATACATACTTATTTTAGGACTTATAGGTGTGCAAAGCATACCAAATGCTAATTTGTAAAACTCTGTAATCTGCATTATGTTCGTCAAACCAGTAAATATGTAAGGGTTATTTTTAAAAGACCTATTTTTCATTGTTTTGCTTAGTTAATTGATTTATAGTTGAAATTACGACTATAATTTATAAAAATACTAGCTGTCCCGGCAAACGTCGTTTTGCCATAACTACTAATAAATTAAAAATTAATTAAAAAAACATTGTCCAGCGGACAAAATTGTGAATCTAAACCATTCCCAGATCCCCTTGAACACACACAAAAAATTTCATCAAAATCGGTCCAGTCGTTTGAGAGTAGTTCAGTGACATACACACTCACAGAAGAATTATATACTTATATAAAGATTGGAAAGTGAGTTTTTTTTCCATGAGAATTTCCTGTACAGTGTATTTTTTGGCCAGGAATTGCGTCACTCGTTCAACATTACTTCGTTGTCCGCCGCTTCGATGCCAGCTCAGGAAGAGGTGCCCGAGTTCACGCAGCACGCTATCCCTCTCGCGCAGGATCTCACCAATCTGTCCCGAGTGGTGCTACAAGCTCTGGCTTACGCTGTTGGTTAGTACAACCCTGAAAATATAGTTTCTTTATGAAGCTAATTTATCCGTCTGTGGATAAGCAATTATGAAGATTGTCAACACTTTTTTTTTAAATATTTCGGACATTCTAACACACAACGCCATCTAGTTCCAAGCTAAGCAGAGTTTGTGTTATGGGTACTAGACAACTGATATAAACTGATTTTTCTAAATACATACTTAATATATATAGAAAACACCCAAACTCTGAAACAAATATTTGCAGATCATACAAACAGTTGGTCATACCCGGGAATCGAACCCGAAACCTCAAGCACAGCAGTCGCAGCCGCTATGCCACCGAGGCAGTTATAACTTACATATGTGGCCAAAAAACTGGAGTAGGCTTGTGGTATTTTTCTATTAGTAAATCAAGTAGCAAACTAATCGCCCATGGGTCTCGTTAAGGCCTCCTAATGATTTGGTGAGGAAAACCTTTTCATACAAAGGAAAATGATTCAGCATTTAACATAATATCGCTTGTATATTTCCAGGCGTAGCTCCAACAGCTTTATTGGCTTCGCACTCAGGCATGCTGACTGCTGATGGCAAAAACCCCTCAACAATGTGTCTGCTCTACTACCCACCGGTTCCGCCAGAAGACGAAGGTTACTGTTGCCAGGCTGATGCCGTCCACTACACTCGATGTGGTGCTCATGCTGATTACGGCACATTTACGTTATTAACCCAGGATTCTGAAGGCGGACTTGAGGTATATTCACATAAAATTTTTATTATCATGTATTATATATAATACTTCCTACTATTAAAGACGTCAGGCATGAATTGTGTCAATAAACTTAACTTCCATTTCTAATATTATTAAGGCGCAACGATTACCTGAATATAAGAATGAAGTAAAATTTAAATTGATAATATCACTCTTCGTGAAATTATCTCGTATAAAATAAAAATATGTAGTTCAGAATTTAGATACTTTAGTAAAATTTACGCCAGTATTTGAAGAGATATTGGTACGGATTTGAATAAGTTAAATAGTTTATTGACGGCAGGGTAATATACTTAATTTAGATACCTACAGTCGGATACGACATTACAGCGTAAAATCCTGAGAAGCAGTCATAACAACCATGAGAATTTTTGTGCGTCATGCTTATACCATCGTGTGAATAAGTCACCAGTACCGTGTTTACTCACACAAAAACTAAGTGGATGAACTTTTGAAGTATAAAGGATTTTACATCTCGGTACAATACTAAGCAAAACTGAGCATGCCATAAACAGAAACATTACCTAAGGGTCAACTGTTATTACCAGGGCAATAGGTAAACAAGTTGAAGTTTAAATAACTACGTATATATAACTCGATTACGTAATATCTTTTGATAAAATTTATATAGTCTATGCCACTAGTCACCCGGGCCATTATTACGCATCTATTGACATCTCATTCATTCGCATCGGTTCATTAGTTAGTTTAGGCGCAGCGGTGAACATACTAACTAACATAGACTACCAAAACTATTACAGTTACTTTTGACTTCGCCATAGTCGAGTAATTTTTTTTTTCAAAACTCTTCTACTGATTGTCGTTTAATCGGAGATGACACTTCAACCGCACACGGGAAGTACTTACATTAATGTAATTGGTTAGCGTCAAAGTAACTTGGGGAGTATTTATACTCTTCATTGTCGGCACGTGGTGAAAAAAGTAACGATTCATTCTAGAATTAAACTCACTTGCACTCGTTCCCATATATATAGTTTTAATGCCACTGCGTTGACTATTACCTACTATTGGGTTACCAAAATAGAATAACTATTAGAGTTTTAAATAATTTACATACAATCCATCTTTCGTTGGTTGTACTCTACTCACTACGGTCGAAAGTATGACTCATACTGATATACGTTTAATCCAAATTTAAACGCAATATGTATGGACATACGGGCCAATCATATCTCTGCATACAAACTATGACATTCATGACTGACGATTATATTGCTCGTTTACTGTACTGTAATGCAAATCTCTCATGAATTTGGCAGACATACGAGTAGTAACAATCGGCAGAAGTTTTTGACGTAAACATACATTTACATACAGATATTTATTATCTGTCTGAGTCAAGGGACTACAACAAAATAGAGTCTAAAACAATCGACCTTAAAGTAGAGGTGAAAGTTTTTATGTTTTGGCTATTTATATATATATTCATTTTTTTATTTCAGGTAAAGCTCAATGGCAGCGACAAGTGGCAGAAGGTCGGTCATCTTCCCGGCGCCATACTCGTTCAAGCAGGAGAGTTCCTCGCTGCTTGGACAGCCAATGCTCTTCCCGCACTCGTAAGTTTACCATGATTAAAGTATTAGCAGCTAATAAATTGATTCTAAATGGTACCAGCAGTTTGCTTGTTCACACAGTTGTGAATAATCTAAGGAAAGAGCTTTGTGTACAGCGTAGACTCTTCGAACTCAGTTTGCAAATTCAACCACACGATCAGCCTGCTATACGCAAGTGTGTTTCCATGTGAAATAATACTGTTGAAGTGTCCGCTTGACACTACCCGGCTTGATCTACACACGAAATAAATATTTTAAAAAAGTTTGTGCAAATATGGAATCATCAGACTGTCTCGAATATATGTACATACCAAAGAAAACGAATTGAATCGTCTCTGTATTAAGAATGTTTATTTTGAAATGAATCATGATCATCAATCAAAAGGCTTGACTTTACCAAATCAATACACAAATATTTATGAGTCAAATACTTCTAAAAGTGCACACGTTTAACCAAAACGTCACATATATCTGCTACTCAAGATAACAGTAAAGTGAGTGCAATAAATCTTGTCTCGACAGGTGCACCGCGTAGTTGTGCCATCGGGAACCTACGCTCGAGCTCGTGGTCGTCACTGCGTAGCATTCTTCTGCCACCCCGACAACGGCGCGGTGTTGCCAGCGTTGCCTCTACAAGCTGCCGCCGCGGCCCCGCCCCCCACCTTCACCCCGCACACGCACCTTACCCTGCATCACCGTCTTCTGAACGCCGCCCATCATTTACAAAAGAGATTTAGAGAGACGTACGCGTGACTAGCACACCATGGTGGCGATAAACATAGGCTCACGCACCTACACTAGCTTATTCTGTTAAACGTAGCGATAGCAAAACGCTAGTGGAATTGTTGCTTTTAAAGGGAAAAGCGCATAGTAATTTGATACTCTCTTATGAATGCGCCTGCTTACGCTACGTATTAGACAAGAGCAATGAAGTTTTGTTATTTGCCAATAATGATATTAAGCAATAACAAAATCCTTTATTGCATTGCGTTACACTGATTTTTACATCAGTAAGTAAACAATCTTACAACTTTTTAACATCTAAAGTCTTTTAGTGGAAAAAGTGCTCCTAGCTTTATACTTCTTCTTGGTTGAGGTTATTTGTGCTTTGATGGAAAATCAATGATGTTTGCATTGCTTGTAATTGCTGCTTCACGTATAACTAAACCGAACTGAAAATTTGTCCTATTAAAATACGTAGAGTTAATCTAAACATTAATAGTTTTTTCACATTAAAAGTTTTCTGTGAGTAATAGCACAATAACAGAATTGACTTTAAGTTTGATCTACTTAAGGGACTAATTACTAAAGTATGCCTTTCGATGGTCCCTATTAATAACATCGGATTTGCAAAAATACATTTTTTTTAAATAGAGTGGTTCAAATGTTTAAAAAAACAATCAAAGAACTGTTTAAGTTCAAATTTTCACGACATTATTAATGGGGACCATCGCTTTGTACATAACATACATTATACATTTTATTTTTTGGAATCCTTAATAATCATACTTTTAGTCCACTATCTGTTATTCCTTAAGTATTTTTATCCTCCCCTTAGGTAAATTCGCTACTATGTAATCCTAATATACCAGCTATTTTATTAGATAGATGGAGGCATGACAATTTAAAACTGTAATAGGTACTCAATCACACTTCGATCACAGGTATCCAGTACTTGTTACTTAAAATAATCATCATCGTATCATTCTTAGTAGCAGGCACAAGAAACTCATACTTGCACCCTGATTATTTAATAACGCTACTAAACTAACAAGCTGATATTAAGATTTCTTCAAAGCTTTCCTTGTTGAATCCTTAATTAAAAGTCTGAAAAAATATCACAAGTCTCTCTCTGTGCCTTGAAATTTATACTAATTACAATATAGATAAGAGTTTCCTAATACATATTAAACTAGATGCCTACATGATTTAGTGTCGGTGCGTGTGGCAAGGTTATCAAATCTTATTAAAATCTAAAATTACTTTATCGAAACGTAGAAAATTTTTATATTAAATTTGTTTAAGTACATATAATTAAACTATTTAACAATGTAACGTAAAGCGGGCCATTTGTTTCTTGCCGATTGGAAGAATAACGACTCGAAGTCGAACTTAATATACTTAATCAATGCATTCCTATAAATGCATTTTAGTATATATCAATATAATTACAACGCACCTATATTTATATTTTGGCTTTTTCATATTTAACCAACTAGCGACGTGTAGTAAATATTTATAGTATTTTGCTTTTTATTACCATTAAAATAACTGTTTATAATCGTGTTCTTGCTATAGTGTCTTATTATTAAGTATTTCCAAATTTTTTTTTATTTTTTTTTTTACACAGTCCGTTTCACGACTACTTATTAGATTTTTATTAAGTAGTTCGTGTGATAACTTTGTAGCTCAATTTTATATCTGTACTTAAGTATACGATAATATTGTGTTCGAACATCGAAATTACAATTACTTATAGAAATAATAAATAAATATAAATGCGTGTCTAATTGTAACAATGACCAATAAAGTACTTAAAGACCCAGCTCCGTGAATACTTAATGCATACTTTTATACTTAACAATTTGAGAATTTTGCGAAGGTATTATTAATGTCATATTTGTAGTAAATTAGTGTGTCTCTATAATTTTAGTTAATTACATTACGCTTCTGCATCGGCAGCGGCAGAATCCAGTATTCAGAAGGCATCCTTTACTTAAAACTCATGTACGGTGTAAACTAATATGATCCAATAAAGTTATATTAAAAAAAAAGTTAGCGCTATAAAGCAATCTGAATAAAGAATACGTAATATTGCCTGCTACATTGTGTATTAAATAATCGATGTTTAATAAAAAAAACGTAACCGTCACGGGACGCCTGGCAGATGTGAAACATCGAAATAGTTTTTTTTTTTAATAAAATGACTGTTTATTATATTAATATTCATTTTTATTACATACAAAATTCAAATAGAAATAAAAATACAATTAACATAATAAATACAAATATAGTAGAAAATTTAAATAGCGGCGCCGCCGCCGCCGCTTTGCGGTGAAGCGTCGCCACTAACCACGCCTAAAATCAGGTTTACCCCTCTCATATAGATGTTTCACATCAAACATAAGTTTCATTTGACTTAAACTTCAACCAAGATATTTAAGTTACGTAAAGACTCAGATCATTGACGATTTTTAATAGATTGTCTTTGGTAACAAATTATAGGTATTCAAAAGTATCTTTAGTTACCGCCATTCAAACAGCAATCATATGTTTTTGTAATTAAAATAGAAAATTAAATCTAATAAAATTGTACATAACGTGGCGTTTGACAGCTTCGTGACATTTGACAGCTTCGTGACATTTGACAGCTTCGTGACATTAAGCACTAACACATGGGCTGTGGAGCCTGGATAGTACACAATTTACAACCTCATTTTAGACATATCTTCTTTAGCGTACTTACTTTACAGGTACAAGTCTTGGATGTTCCTTATATATACTTGTATCTCATATTAAATGCATATGAAATTACAGTTCTTTTTTACAACGAAGATTCAATAAAATAGGCTTTGTAGTCATGACGTCAAAAAATTACGATTTAGATAATATTAATTTCTTTTCAATAACAGTATCTACAATATACGCCTATTTGCAAAATCGTATTTTTAAAAAAAAAACAATAAGCTTATGTTTTAATGTCTATCTTAACTTTAAGTAGGTAATGATTATATAATTTGATTATTTTAAAACAACGACTGACAAAGCTATAACAAATGAGATTGTATGAAGAACTAGGCATTTGTGAAGAACTATGTAAAACCGTGCATTACCTCTGTCACTTGTCGAAAATGGCGGTTGACACGAACTACATTAAAAGCAGATGAATAAAGCTGATTGATTATTAAGGTACATTTTAATTGTTTTATTCCTTTACGGTCCGTTTTTATTTCCAAACTGCTCGTGGTTATCCATTTTCCCCCTCTTTTTCCTTCGAAATCCAATCGAATACGACTCGATTTCGAACCGATTATAACCTTAGACGTGGAACAATGTGTAACCTTCAAATTAAATCCTTGACATCCTGACAGACCCTGAGTTATCAAACAGACAAACCCTACTTAAATAGTATGCCAGACTGCTGATACAAAAAAACAAACATTTGACGGATAAAAAAAGCATTTCACAATAGAATAAAGGAGTGCCAAGCTATGTAAGTCCGAACCAAGCTATGGCGACTCGGAAGATGTGCGTGTCGATGCGCAACATAGTATTTTAAGTATCAGCGGGATGTACTGACTGGACTGTCAATAATAATTGATTGTAGTTACTTACTTAAGGTCCTGTGTCCCCCCCAGATGGGGCAAAGGGCGTCCACAGTGTATCGCCATCCCGTTATGTCTTGAGCGTCTCGCTTGAATTTGCTCCAGGTCTTACCAATGGCCTTCGCTTAATCGATGATCGTACTTCGCCAGGTTTGTTTTGGACCGCCATACTTGTGTTTTCCTTGGGGATTCCAGTCTAGGGTTTGCCTCGGGATGTGGTTGGAATTTCTCTCCATTTGCGCCGTTTAATTTGTTGGTCGATCGGGACTTCACCGCAGCGATCCCACAAGTGAGCGTTGAATATTCCCTCGGGCCAGAATTTACCGAGTATCTGGCGAAGGCATCGGTTGACGAAGACTTGAAGTTGATGCGATATAACCTTTGCGACCTTGCACGTTTTGCTCCCGTATTGTACTTTGATTTTATTAATTGATTATTGTAGTTTTGTTTATTTTACGTACACTTTTCAATGGTTACATATTTCATGTTTCGATTAAAATAACTCGGGGACCAAATAGGTTTTCACAAAACACTCCAACTTGCTAGATTTTTTTTATATTATTAAATAGAATTAGATGTATATTCGAGATGATATTTTATTTGCCTCTAACAACATCTCAGAAATAATTCTTCGTTTTAAAGTTGGATAAGAATATTAGAAACCAACTCATGTTTTTATAAATTAAACATGCTAAAAAAGTACATGTAATAATAAATTACATAATATTATAATTATATTATGAAATTTAGTATTATATGTACTTTATTTATTGTTTAATATAATAATTAGATGAGTAGATTATTATTATAGTGAACAATATCTGATTCAGAAGCACCAAATCCCGGCCCAGCCAGTATCATAAGCATAAGTTAGTGGTAATACTAATGAGTGGTTCCATGAACAAAATAATCGTATTGCTACTTTTATAGCTAGAAAACAAATTTTAATTTACTTTGAAACATTGTTTGTTATACAGCATGTTTGAAAACGGTGACACAGCTAAATTTTGACTTTTTTCGTAAATGATGAAACAAACAGGTAATTTAAATAAAATTGTGCCAGTTGTGGGTTGAGCTATGGATAAAGTAGACTTTCGTACTTCATTATTACTGATTTTGAATAAGAAGCAATATTATATTTGATTCCATTGCATATAAGACATACTCGGATATATTTTGTGTTACTAGCGAAAGGACACGGCTTCGCACGGAAGCCTTTGAAATTCTTGGATTTCGTCCTACTATAATATACATGTTTTACAAATATAAACCTTTCTCTAGAACCACTTTATTTATTGCTGAAAACTGCAATGAAATCCGTTGAATAGTTTAAAATATACGCGAACAGACTGCGGAAGCGACATCATTTCATTGTGTAAAGAAGTTGAGAGACTATTTACCATTGAACTAAGGGAGCAAACTTAGTTTCGATAATTAAATCTTTGTATATGCCTCTTCAATTGTCTTCCTGCTAGTACTTAGCTAGTTATAATATCATTATGTTCTAACATTTGTGATTGTGACACGTCGTTGTTGCAGCTGTTGTAAAAAGCTATCCGACGATACCACACTCATAAAAGGCAAAATCAGACTCAAAATACAGTTTACTAGCAATAATAGTCTCTAAACTCTAAATGTGAACACTTCTAAGCTGAGCTGCGCCAGCGAGCCGCAACACTGCCCATCAAATGCCACGAAAACTGTCAAGAGTCTCCGACTTAAAAGTAGTCTGTATACTAAGTGACAGTTTGGTAGACGGTTAGTTAGAGGTACATGGTAAAATATGTATTACTGATCAGGACAACGGATCCTAAGCATGTTTAGAAACACTCAAACACTTAAAGAATTTTCCTAAATGTTCCGGCGCTAATAGCAAGCATTACCCCAACACGGAAATCGCCAAAATACATCAAAGATATTGCCAAAAACATGTAATAGAAGCGTGCTATTAATATCTTGATAGGTCAATAGATAGTTTTCATCGATTATCTAATCAATCATACGTGAGGTACTCACCTACCTATTGTAAAGATTCGCCCACTCACGTCTGTCTGGAGCTGATAAAAATCATGTTCATATTTAAGGTCTACCTACATAAATTTTGATTTCGTAATATGACTAAATGTAACCAAAAATGATGTTAATAACTTTCTCGTCGCAATATATACGAGTACTTTTATTAAAAAGAGACTGATTTATGTGAACAGGAAGCCGAATCTATGCTAATATATAAAGCTGAAGTGTTTGTTTGCTTGAATGCACAAAGCTCAGGTAATATTGGTCCAATTTGAAATTATTACGCCCCGGGTAATGGGAGACCTAAACGAGGTTATAGTTCGTTATAATTTGGGCATACTCAGTATGGAACTGACTATAACTACGTTCCGTTACGAGGGTCAGTCAATAAAATTAGCTAGCATCGTAATGGAAATATCGTGCGTTTCCAGGCGTTAATCCTAAATATTGCGACAGGGAAGTTATCCTACATCAAAAACATTTAGTTTTAATAACATCATTTGATATATTCAGTCAGCAGTCGAAGTTCCAGTTATTATTCATTTTATTATTTAGTAGAGTTCACGATGGGAAATAAGACAACGTAATTCACAGAGGGTACATGGTATGTTTTTGGTTCCAGAGAATAGTACCTAAAGTTAGCAAGTTTACTTTATTTACAGTGTTATGTTATTTGTGATTAGGTTGGTCTAGACTGCCACAAGAGGACAATACTATTGTCATTATTGAGATCAAATGCTACTAGAACAATACTGAAATCTGAATTTAAACACTTAGAAAAGATATGGGCAAAGAAGAATTTAATCGCTACTATTTGTTAGTGATAATGAAATAATGTGAGACTGGTATTTTCTGTTTTAGCACACTTCTGTTGTGAAACCGTTTCGCCGAGTTAAAACTAAAATTTTATAAAATTGGTATGTCAGGAAGACAGCACGAGGAAACCACCTCACAGCTTGGCACCGACTTCAATCAGATTTTAGGTACCTAGCACACATAATAATAATACTATTTAAATGAATAAAGAGTTAGGTATAGACAAGAATTGGCACATTGCAATTTATGAAGAGCCAGTTTATTTTGAGCTTTTTAGTGTTTTTTGGCAGGGAGTTTTGTTTTTTGGAAGTCGGTTTTTTTTTTTATAAAAAGTTTTTATTTTTACATTTTTAGTGTAAATAATCATAGGTAAGTAGTGAGTTAAACTAATAATTTAATACAAATCGCGTGAGCCAACCTACGTAAGTGACCACCTACAAACGTTACTCCCGCTGATGCGAATAACTATAGGAGTTGGAAGCACGTATTAAAACTGAGCTTAAGCAACAAGCCAACAACTCATATTGAGATGAACAATTTATGTTATCAAGAGCGTGAGCTACGAGGCAATGGGAATCGTGTCAAAGTTGAAATGACCTGCACCTTGCCGTGATCGAATAGGAGCAAGCGAATCTATACTCTATACTAATATATAAAGCTGAAGAGTTTGTTTGTTTGAACGCGCTAATCTCAGAAACTACTGGTCCGATTTGGAAAATTCTTTCAGTGTTATATAGCCCATTTATAGAGGAAGGCTATAGTCTATACATCATCACGCTTAGACCAATAGGAGCGGAGCACCAATGAAGAATGTTACGAAAAAGGGGGAAAATTATTACGCTACGAGCAATAGAAGACGCAAACGAGGTTGCGTGGGTCAGCTAGTCTATACAAATATATAAAATTGGAGTGCCTGTTTGTAATCTTAAAAAAAACGCTTTTTACTAAATACATATGTATGTATACACGGTACCGTGTCTGTCGGTCCGTCTGTCTGTTTGTTTGTTTGATTCAGCTAGTTACTAATAAAAAGCAAAGACATTGAGGGCACTACCTTAAACAAAGCCGTGATTAATTTTCGAAAAGATAGTAGAGCCACGCTGATTTCAGCACGAACGGGCCGGCTCGACCGGGGCGGTACTACCCTCGCACAGAAAATCAACGTAAAATGACAGCGATCATGCTGTCGTGTTTCGTTGGTGAGTGCGAGACCAGAGGCCCAATGATGCGGAAGCATCACTAGCCCGCCATGGTGTGGGTCACCATGCTGCATTGTTGCATTGTCTGCGTTCGCAGTATGGTGACCATCACTCTTGGATTCTGCTTATGCTTTCCATCAGGCAGAGTAGAGTCATTATGGCAGGGTCAAACATAAAAAAAAAAAAAAAAAAAAGATAAACACTGCGATAAGTTGCGTTAGCAAGGGTGCTTACGCTATTCAAACATCTAGTTAATATGTCATCATTTGGAGATGGTGGCCCAATAAATGAAAATAAATGTCAATATTTGAATGCAGAAATACGGTGGATGTACGAGTAGTACAACGCTGTACAAGTACGGCACGCAGTGTGCGGTGCGCGAGGGGAGAAGTCGTTGAGTGCGCGACCCGAACGCGGGCAGACGCGTGAGGGCAGACGTCGTTGATGGTTGTCTCAGTGTTAGCAATTTTTCGGTCTCGTCACAACGCTGCAACGTTGTTGTCATCGATTGGTTTTTGATAATAGATAATTATTCTTTCTTTTTTTCAATCGCATGGTTAGGTATTACTTTTAGATTGTCTAGGTGATTTTGTCAAATTTTTCGTTATTATTGTAGTTTTGCAAACAGAATTTGTGATTTGGTTGTTTCTTTTTCTTTAAGTAGGTATAAGGTAAATTAGATATAATTAGATTTCTGTAATTTTCGGCCGCGTAATTTATAAATATTTGTAATATTGATATCGTATTTCGTTTTCTGGTATTCTCTTTGTTTCCTTAATACATTTATGATTTCTTTTATTAATGTATTAACCCGGTTCTAACAATAGTCTCATTTTATGTCGAAAATTATTATTAACATTTACTCGTAAATGTCATTGGATTCAATTTTGAGTATTTCTATAGGATATTTTTTTGTTATATTTGTAATGTAAATAGTAAACTATACTTCTAAGTTGTATTCAGTGTTCTTTCATAGTTTGTTTTCATTGTTGTCTATTAGTTTGTAAGCTATTACTTAGGAACATAATATCAATTATACATACGTATGAAAGTGAAAGAATTATCCTCTAACCCCTAACCATTGAGGAATTGTACCTTCCATTATCAGCTCACCTAAATAAATTAAAAGAATACGACTACCACGCAATAATATAGGTAACACGCAAACATTTGATATTTAAAGAATTATTCTCCAACTTCTATCTGTTAAGGAAACGTATCTTCCATCATCGGCTCATCATCATGAAATGATGACAAACATATGCAAATATTGAAATACCTTTGAAAATATGTGATAAACATTATGTTTTCATCAATATAATTGAATAAAGTCGAAACACAATGTGGCTACTCTAAATCGTTGAGAAGTTCCCTTAACTGTTCTTCGTCTTCATTATTAGACCGCTAATGATAGTTACAACTATTCTAGGTGTGAAGTTCTCATCAATACAAATTAAACAAGCCCAAACACAAGGCAACTGCTATAAATCGTAGAGGAGTTCCCTCGACTATCTTTCGGCTCCATCATCAGATCGACTCCAGACCTCCATTAAATTGTAGTGCTTTCAAATACTTTATTAAAAAAATTACAAATGCACTAGTCGCCCCTACAAATTTCGAAGGTTCCCCTCGATTTCTCTGGGATGCCATCATCAGATCCTAGTTTCCTTATCATGGTACCACCGTCGGGACATCTCCTTTCCAACAAAAGAAAAATCATCAAAATCGGTTCATAAACGACGAAGTTATGCCCGAACACACATAAAAAAAAAAAAATATATATACGGTCGAATTGAGAAACCTCCTCCTTTTTTTGAAGTCGGTTAAAAATGACAAACAGACTACACTTAAATTTTGTTTTTTTCTTTAGACAAGTTGTCATAATACCTACTTGATCAAAAAGCTAATATTTTGTGTTCTACCTACTATTTTAATAAAATAGCATACAAATATTCATCTTTTAAAATACTTCATACATACTCGTAAAACGACGATTAAGAACGCACTTTTATTTCCATTTGTGGTATTTTCTAGACATTTTTACACATGTGTGTGTTGACATAAAAAATGTAGGATAATTATGCTATGTTGTTTTATAATCTGTACCATATAACTGTCCTGGCATAATTGAGGAACAAATAATATTTATACACCCACCCACCCAAACTCACATTTACAATATCGGTGTTTATTGTAAAGCGTGTAGTCTAAAAGTGCATGCCCTAAAGAAAACTCTGTTGGGGGGAGGGGCACTCTCGCATCGCACCTCTACGTCACAACGTATGACTATTTTAATTTCGCCGCGGCATAATCGAGGCGGCTATTTTCGAGTTTTTATTTTGGCGTAGTTCGCGTGTGGTCGAAGCCGCCATGCTCTTTTGGCGGGAAAAGTCATAGTGGTCGCCGGTAGCTTTCGGTGCAGCCGTAGACGTGACAAGACTCCTTTCTAGTAGAATAAATAAAAATGGTGAGTTATTTTCTTAAACTTTCTTATTAATCAGTCTTAAAAAAAATTCAATCATCTTGACGATTATTGTAATTTATAGAATTTCTTGTTAGTCCGTTAATTGTAATATATCTTAATTTTCGAGAACGGCACTTCGCGTTCCTATTACCTCAATCTAAAAGTTCATCTAAATCGGTAAAGTCATTTCTAGGAAATCATATGACGCTAAGCAATATACTAACCGGCCTGCCTGCATTGCCGTCTTATGTCCTGTATTAATTTATTGTGACTAACAGTTGGTTTTTTAGATTCAAAACTTAAGATATCTAGCTCGTTCTTAATAATGTCATTTTACAATAATGCATTCTAGACAAAAAATAGGTAATTGCAATCCGAGAAACCATTTTTACATTAGTTACGCATGCGTACCTATTCTATTTTATGAAAACTATATCTACCTATAAATGTTTATTTATCTTGTCACTAAAATAATCAATATAAAAGAATAAATCTAACAATAAGGATACATAATATCAATTTAGTTTTATTTTTCTTCAACCTTTTTGACAGATGCTTTACAAGGTATGTACAATAGGTATAATGTTGATAGGTTGTCTAATTAACAGGTTTCCATATTTGGAAGATACCGTAATTAGGCACAAAATGGCCAGTTTCTACAGCGAACCTGCAGATTGGTCAGAGAGACACACGGAATCGCAGCGTCTATAGTTCTATATCTACAAATATTAATTAAAATTGAAGTATCTGTCTGTAATTTCAAAACAACAGCTTTTCACTAAATGCATGGAAGTATTTAGTGAAGAGCTGTTGTAGGCTAGTTTTTTAGAAAAATTGACAATGCGTAAATAAATTAAGTATATAATATATTAAAATTTCCGATTCGAAAGCAATAAAATCGCGGGAAATGACGTTGGGGTCAACTAGACTAAAATAGGTTCGTACTTCTTACATGTAGAAGTGAGAGAAGAAACGCGCTTTTCACAAGAAGCAGATAAATCAAAGAGAGATTTAAAGAGTGTTCGCAAGTTTGTATCAAAATCCTTAAGTTTTGTTCAGTCGGCAGCCATGTAGAAAATAAATACGGAGAAGACACGGAAAACGACAATTTAAGGAGCTATATTTTCTCATATTTTCCTGTCTCCCGGTGCTTAATCTAAGACTACATTGAATGAATGAGTGAAGGAATTTAGATTTTTCATAAAAAATGTTTTGTTTGAATAACTGCGAAAACCCCATGTTATCGTGAATTTAAAAGACAAGTTTGTGAAAAGACACCATGTAGATGCAGCTGTAGTGTTAATTTCTCTAGACCCTACAACTCATTTTGAGTCTTTTCACTCAAAAAGACTCAAAATGAATTGTAGGGTCTAGAGAAATTGTTATAAAATTTGCAGGCGCCTTATTATGCTCTATTGCTTTACATAGAACTCTTAAAACGAAGATAAGCCCATTAGAAATAATATATTTCGTAGAAATATCGTGTGACAACCACGTGACAGCCTGTGAACTTCCATGTCCTTATCCAAGGTCTAGTCCTCTATATCGAAATTTATTCAAATCGATTCAGTGATTGAGCTGGAAAGCGTTATAGACAGACAAAGTTACTTTCGAATTTATAATATTAGAATAGCTTATCCTCACACATCTCACAGCCGCCTGATTCCAAACTAGTCGAAGTGTGCACTACGGCAATAAGACCGCTGATAACTATATATTTTTAAATATATACACTATGTACATATTATAGATAAATTACACCCAGACGAATAAATGATTGTGTTCATCACACAGAGATTGGTCCTGGTTGAGAATGGAGCCCACGACGTCTGGTTTAGCTGTTGGTAGGCCGGAAAATACGGTATTGTCCCGGTATTTTGCGTCGTGACCCGTGTCCAATATTTGGAACTAATTGCCCCGGATTCTGAAAACCTACTTTGCTTTGTAACAACATAAACTAACAACAAATGATACGGCTGGCCTCTATGAGTTAGGGGGAAATGCTTCCCGAATTTCGAATGATATTGATTACAGAGGATTAATATTGCCTCCCTTCTATACTTAGTTCGCATATCTGAAAACTGTATATATACTTAAGGCGCTTGCAAAATAACACGTCCGCAAATTTCAATAATTTAAAGAAAATAGTTTGTTTTAACCTTTAAATTCTAACAAGTGATGCCTTTTGCGAAAGGTATTTAGCCAACTGAATAGTTTATGGGCTAAAGAGCGAAACCGAATGTCCATGTATTTCTCAAGTCTGAACTGCAGACACCTATTATATTTCGGCGTGTCTGGCTCAGAAATTTTGTTTTGCAAAGTTCTGTAATAATAATAAATATTTAAAAAAATAACCTGTCCACTTTTGTTTGTCCATTTTAATAAAACAGAGTTTTGTTATGTTAAAAGATAACTTATATTGATTTTCTATGAAAGCTTAACGAATCAATATAAGTATGTGCTCAATTTGGTTTATTTTATGTTGCACCAAACGTTAATCCTTTGATAAAAAAAAACAAGAAACTATGTCCACGGCCTGACACCGTTTGATTTGATAAGTTTCTATCTGGCAACCTTATTTAGAAGTCAGGACCACTAACCAATAGGGTAACTGGCCCGTCAATTTGAAACTTACAATATTCAAACAAATATATGTATTTTTACTACAACGGGCAATGGTCATTAAAAAGTTATGCATACTGTGGTTTCCTGATTCATAAATACGTTTAAAAAGTTATGACTTGTCTATCCAAATAAAAAAAAATATCAGTTTTAAATGAACCGCTTTTTATTAATTGCTTAAGGACGTGGTATAAATGGTACTTCCATCAAACAACATTTTAATTATTTTTTCCTTCTGTTTATTCCGGCTAATCACTAAAACAGCTAGACCGAATTTGACGGGTCTTGCACTGGCTGATAGCTAAGGATAGATAAGGAATAATTAGGCTACTTTAGTTTCCTTAAATTAAACCATGTAACAATCAATATCTGATTTAAAATCAACAAAACTCACAAGTAATACCTCGAGGCACAGCCAGTTGTACCTAAATATTTTTTTCGTTTCTCCAATACTTTTCACAAACTAGATTGGAGTCAGATTAAAAACTATGCTAAGTACGATACGGCTGAACTTCGATTTCCTTTACTTGGTGCGACTGCTATCAGACCTCCAGAACATAAGTAGGTACTTAGGCGACATCAAAGTACTGTAGATATATTATTGTTGGACTTTAAGGCTTTTAACAACTACCCGTAACGTGTGCCACACCTCAGGTGACAACTGGGACCGACGGCTTAACGTGCTCTCTGAGGTACGGAGGGACCTCGAAGTGTTAAGAAATGATCACCTATCCACGACTGACGTGGTTAGGATTGCTTAACTCTCTCTCACAGAAAACCAACCTAAAATGACAGTGCTGTCGTGTTTTGTTGGTGAGTGCGAAAACAGTCTGTTAAATTGTTGTAAAACTGTTAAATTAAAAAAAAAATTAAGTCCATGCGTAAACTTTACTTAGCGTCGCTTAAATTTGGCATAGTTAAATACCGGGAACCATATTACCTGTTCCGTAAATTAGATATCAAATAGATTATATATCAAATAGATTGCTCGCAGCAACTCTCCATACTGCCTCATAAAACAGCCGCATTTAAAGGTAGTTTCCGCTACGCAGCTTCTAAACACTTGGAACAATTTGCCACCGCCTTTAAGACCATTAAATACAATCGACACATTCAAGTAAAATACTGTGTGTATGTAACTGTTGTTTTTTGTTACTTATTGTATATATATTATGGCACGGTTAGGTAAAATATCTATATACACGGCGTCACCTGGGCCCAATTGAAAACCAGCGTCAGACGACTTGTCTGACACAATGCTGAATTGGGTCCATTTTTGGCCTTGCAAAATTGAATTCATGGTTTTCCATCAATTCAATTTTACCTTTTTTTTTTCTAACTTACGATTACTATTATTGCCAAAATAAATTTTTCTTTCTTTCTTTCTCTTTCTTTCAAATTATCCACACCATGGTAGCCTACTGATCTCAGTAGGCCTCCTTGGTGTATAATTTATTGTAATTTAATTATGCTTCATTATTGCAATTAGTTTCATCAGGCAGACTTGAGTCACTTTAGCAGGCAGTCATATATGTAACAAAATTTGCAATGTGTAAACCTACTCGAAGTACCACTTAACCACAAGCTCCATAGTAGTACATGGTAGACACATTAAAACACAAAATTTCTCCTGTGAATAATAATAACCAATGGGTTGGATATCTTATCCTTATCTAAATTTCCGAGATTGGTGTCTGGATACACTCCTCAAAATTGCGTGCAAAAAAATGTTGCGCACGAAATAATCAACACTGGTTGATAAAACGTCGGCTTATATAGTTTAATGCGGATATTATGTGGATAAATTTTCACTGTTTTATGCGAACGTTGTAGACAGCTCGGCATCCCAGTTCTTATTATGCCCAAAAATTTTATGGGGTCCGCTATTAGTTCAATCGGTTTTACCTGAATGTCAGATTTCCAAGGGGCGACTGGTATCGACCTCCGCAACACTGATGGTAAAACTAGGTTCATGACAACCGTCCCCCCAATGTATCCCTACGTTGTCGTCGTGGTGGGGCTTGCGTGGGTCGATGATCTCTGGGGCTATGCCGGTAGAGCCACTCATGCCGGATAGGCCCAGAAGGAGACTCCAGACTAAATGGGATACCAGACGGAGTCTGTCGAGACTGCCGAGATGGGCACACCAAACGTCTCTCTGCTTTAGTAGAAAGCGTATTGGAGTGCGACTAGAGGGCGAGCTCGGTGAGCACTCACCCTGCCTCCGAGCGGGCAACATAGGAGTTAGTCCTGTGTTGCCCTCGCCGCTACAACGTAATCCCAGTAGGTACGTCGAGTTAGGTCAGTGTCTGACTCGACTGGGACCGTGGGTCTTGGCTTAACCGCCCGGACCGCGAGGAAGAAAACCTCTATAAAAATTACCCCGAATCCCGTGTTCTGGTGTGTGACCAGGGGATGCATGGCTGATGGGTAGTTCAGTCGCTAGCACACCCCCAGCCAGGGACCTGCGGACCCCTCGGTTGGGCACAAATTTACGCTTGCCCGGGTATTGGGGATCTCTGCCCGGGTGGACTTTTAGTTCTCCCCTACTCGTGGGAATAACATGGAAAATGAAATCACAAATATAAATTTAAAACCGATCGGATCAAATCTAACGACAACTGGCAAGCCAAACGGACAGGAAAAGGAGAGAAAGATGAAGGTAGGAAGGAATGCCAAGGGGCAGTTCCAAAAGGTGGACGTCCACTCGTCCACCGAGGATGTAGCTGCGGTTGGAATGCCTACATCGGTGGGGCTCCCAGAAGTCCATCTGACTGCTGGGAGCCGACGAACAACGGAACGCACGCGTTCCAAGTCCGCCGTAGATGTCGCGGGCGGCAGTTCCGGTGCGGAGACGGACGCACCGGAACCGATGGACATGGAGGCAGACGGCCGGAAGCGCGGACGCCCCCAAGGTTGCGAGAGTGACATCGCGCAGGGGATGTTACCTCCTAAGGTAGCAAGCAGCCATAGGGGGCGCTCGCGAACCCCGGTGTCGGCCCCGTCGGGTTCCGTCTTCCGCAAGGCGGAATCATATAGACGCACCAGGGCGGATGGCGAAATGCAGGCGGAGGAGGAGATCAGCGGTCTCCTGCTGAAAATCGGCGAGCCGGTGCATGGGGACTCAGTGCCCCAAACACCGGCGTCTCTGCGGGAGAGAGCTGAAGCGGCGGTGGCCATAATTCACAAGGTGGCCACCAAGTCCGTGAACCTGAAGGGCCCTTTTGTGAGGGCCCTCAAGGACTCCTCCTCTGCCGTAGCTGAGGTCGTGGAGACCCTGGCCGGAGACGTGGCTCGCCTGCAGGCGGCAAACGACCGCTTGACGGAGCAGGTGGCCGGGCTCGGCGCCCAATTTGCCGTTTTTCGGGCGGAGCGCTCTGGGCGAGGGGCCCCTGTCCCGTCTGCGTCCCAGCCGGCCCCGGCCCCGGCCCCGTCTACATCCCGGCCGGCCCCGTCTACATCCCGGCCGGCCCCGACTGCGTCCCAACCAGCCCCGTCTGCATCCCAGACGGCCCCGTCTTCGTCCCGGCCGGCCCCGTCTGCGTCCAGACCAGCCCTGTCTGCGTCCCGGCCGGCTCCGTCTGCCTCCCAGCCGGCCCCGTCTACGTCCCAGCCGGCCCCTACCATCCCCGGGGTACCGGACGCCGTCCTGCAGCTGATGCTGCAGCAGATCCTCACCTCGGTGGGGAATCTGGTGGACGGTCGTCTGGCCGGCCTGGAGGCGAGGCTGCCTCCCGCCCCTATTCTTCGGCCGCCTCTTGCGGCGCCGAGACCGAAAGTCGCGTCGGCACCGACCCCGCTCCCTGTGGTGGGGGGTCGCGTGTCGTATGCGGCAGCGACGACGCCGCCGGGCCCTACCGCTGCTCGACAGACGCAGCAGCGGATGACAAAGGCCAAGACGGCTGCGCCGAAGAAGACGGGGCCCAAGACGGCGGCGAGGGCAGGAGTGGAGTTTCCTCCGCTCCCCACTCCAACACCTCTGCCTGGCTCCTCCACATCTGCCCCCTCCAACGAGGGTTGGCAGGTAGTTGGGGGGGCCCGGCAGTCAAAGAAGTCCAAGAAGCGGGCCAAGAAGGCTGCCCAAAAGGCGGCCTCTGGCCCGCAGTCGTCACCGGTGGCAGGGGCCACCCCAAAGAAGCCGCGGAAGTTGCAGCCGCCTAAGACCGCGGCTGTGGTGGTCACGGTGTCACCGGAGGCGGCTACCGGCGGACTGTCCTACGCGGCCGTCTTCAAGACGGCCCGAGACTGTCTCGCCGGCGATTTCGCGACGGCAGGAGTCCGCTTGCGCCTCGCCCAAACGGGAGCTCGAGTCCTCGAGTTCCCTGGGGCCGATGGCGCAAAGACGGCGGACTCCTTCGCCGAGAAGCTCAGGGGAGTTTTCGCAGCGACGGATGGTGTCAGGATCGCCAGGCCCACGAAGTGTGCAGAACTGCGCATCTCGGGCCTGGACGATTCCGTCACTGTCGATGATGTCCGCGTTGCAGTCCAAGAAAGGACGAAGTGCAACGCGGACAACATCAAGATTGGCACCATCCGCCCCGGTCTGGGAGGACTTGGCGCAGTGTGGGTTAGATGTCCCGTGGAGTCGGCCAAAATATTGGGTGACGCCGGCAGGCTTCTTGTCGGCTTCGTCAGCGCCAGGATCACGGTCCTGGCGGCGAGGCCGATGAGATGCTATAAATGCCTGGCATCGGGGCATACACGCGCCAAGTGCGAAAACTGTTTTGACTGCAGCGGTCTCTGTTTCCGCTGCGGTCGACCGGGGCACAAGGCGGCAGAATGTTCTGCCGCCCCTCACTGCCCTATGTGTGCGGCGGGCGATAAGCCCGCCAATCACCAGATGGGGCAGGGGGGCTGCAAGCCTTCCCGAGCTTCTCGGCAGACTTCGGGGGCTAGCCTGGCGACCCAGGCTGCCTCCGAAGTCATTCGTGCGTCTACATCGTCGCCCATGGAGGAGGTTGTAGAGACGATCCAGTAATGGACCACGTCTCCAACCTCCTTGTCCAGACGAACCTCAACCACTGCGCCGCGGCGCAGGATCTCTTTCTGCAAACCATGGCGCAGTGGTCGATCGGTGTTGCCGTAGTCGCGGAGCCCTATTACGTTCCTCCCCGTCCAAACTGGATGGGTGACTGGGACGGCTCCGTGGCAGTCGTCGGTTCCGCGGCGGCTCATTCCCCGCCCTTGTCGCTTAGAGACAAGGGCTCTGGATATGTTGCCGCCGAGTGGGGGGGGATCACTGTTTACGGTGTCTACTTCTCCCCCAACCGGAGTCTGAGCGACTTCGAGGTCTTCCTTAACAGCTTGGAGACCTCGATGCGGCGATTAGCGTCTGGGCACGTCCTCGTGCTGGGGGACTTCAACGCAAAATCCATTGCGTGGGGGTCCCCCAGGACGGACGCCAAGGGCGAGGCCGTCGAGGAGTGGGCGGCTTCGGTGGGCCTCTGTTTGTTAAACAGAGGCTCCACCAACACGTGCGTGCGACAGCAGGGGGGGTCGATAGTGGACCTTTCGTTCGCTACCCCTGCTGTTGCCGCACGAGTAAGGAACTGGTGTGTCCTGGAAGAGGTTGAGACGCTCTCGGATCATTTGTATATCCGATTCGAGCTCTCCCGGTCCCAGGGCCCCAGTAGGGGTCACACGGCGCGGCATTCATCCCACTTTCCGCGGTGGGCTGTCGCCAAGCTCGACAGGGACCTACTAGAGGAGGCGGCCATTATTCACTCTTGGCTGTCTCCGCAGGCCCCGACCGAGGAGGTCGGCGTGGACGTGGGTGCTGGCCGTTTTCGTGATGCGATTACGCAAATTTGCGATACGGCCATGCCCCGCGTCCAGGGTCGTCGGTCTCCTCGGAAGGAGGTTTACTGGTGGTCCCAGGAGTTGGCGGACCTCCGTGCGGCGTGCACTCGTGCCCGGAGGTCCTACACCCGCAGCCGGCGACGTCACCGTGGAGACGGTGGCGGGGACCAGCTTCATGAGGAGTACCGCGAGGCGCGGAAAACTCTGAAGCTGGCCATTTGCCGCGCCAAAAACGAAAAGAGAAAGGAGATGCTGGAGAGTCTCGACCGTGACCCCTGGGGACGCCCATATCGTGCGGTGCGACAAAAGCTTCGCACGGCGGGCCCCCCCCTTACCGAGACTCTCCAGCCCAGCTTCCTGCAGGAAGTGGTCGAGGGCCTTTTCCCACAGCGGGCGGAGCACACACCCCCGTCGATGGCCTATGCGGTCAGAGACGACGGGGGTCGAGAGGACGATGTGCCGCCCGTGGGGGAATCGGAGGTTGGGGCGGCTGTTCTGCGGATCCGTTCCAAGAACACCGCCCCCGGGCCGGACGGGGTTCCAGCCCGAGTGATGGCTCGAGCCCTCGACCATATGTCGGACCGCCTCAGGGAGGTGTTGGACGCTAGCCTGGCGTCCGGACGCTTCCCTGAGTGCTGGAAATGCGGGAAGCTGGTCCTGCTGAGGAAGCCGGGACGGCCTGCTGATTCGGTCGCGGCCTATAGGCCCATCGTGTTGCTGGACGAGGCGGGTAAACTTTTTGAGAGGATACTCTCTGCCCGCATCGTCCGGCACCTCTGCGAGGTGGGGCCCGACCTGTCGGACGCCCAATTCGGATTCCGAGAGGGGCGTTCGACGGTCGATGCCGTGATGCGCCTTAGGGCCGTGACCGAAGAGGCGGTGAGCTGTGGCGGCGTGGTGTTGGCGGTGTCCCTGGACATCGCCAACGCCTTTAATAGTCTGCCATTCAGCTGCATCAGGGAAGCACTCCAATACCACGGGGTGCCAGAGTACCTGAGGCGGCTGGTGGCAGACTATTTGGAGGAGCGTACCGTCGTGTACGAGGACCGAGAGGGCGCCTTGAGACGGCGACCCATGTCGTGCGGCGTTCCGCAGGGGTCTGTCCTAGGACCACTCCTGTGGAACGTGGGATACGACTGGGTCCTACGAGGTCGTCTCCCCCCCGGGCTGGGCGTAATTTGTTACGCCGATGACACATTGGTCACGGCCCGGGGGGCGAACTTCGAGGAGGCGGCGCGCCTGGCCACCATTGGTGTTTCTCTGGTGGTCGGGCGCATCGAGGCGCTGGGCTTACGGGTGGCCCTGGACAAGACGGAGGCCCTATTGTTCCATGGGCCCCGTCGTGGGCCACCCCCCGGTGCCTCCATAATGGTCAACTCGGTCCTCGTACCGGTTCGGGCCCAGATGAGGTATCTGGGCCTGATCCTCGACGGTAGGTGGCTCTTCGACGAGCACTTCCGACAGCTTGGTCCCAAGCTGGTCGACGCTGCCTCTGCCCTTGGGCGACTTTTGCCCAATTTGGGCGGAGCCAGCGTCGCAACGCGACACCTCTACACGGGGGTGGTCCGGTCGATGGCGCTGTATGGGGCACCGGTGTGGGTGGCGGCTCTGACTGCCCTCAATAAGGCCCGCCTCTGGCGGCCTCAGAGGGTGTTGGCAGTCAGAGCCATACGCGGATACCGCACGGTGTCGACCGAGGCGGCGTGCGCCTTGGCCGGGACACCCCCGTGGGATTTGGAGGCGGAAGTGCTCGCCGAAGTTTATCGACGGGTGGCTGAATACCGGGCGGAGTATGGCTATCGCCCTCCGCCCGAAGAGGTACGCGAGTGGCGTGAAGCCGCCCGTCGAGCCACGATGGCTAGTTGGTCGTTCCGGCTGGAGACTCCACGCGCTGGCTTTGCCGCCGTGGAGGCTCTCCAGCCGGTCATCCTCGAGTGGGCAGGGCGGCAGCACGGGACTCTTTCCTTCCGACTGACGCAGGTGCTTTCCGGGCATGGTTGCTTCGGGAAGTACCTGCACTCGGTCGCCAGGAGGGAATTGAGTCCCGCCTGCCACCACTGCGACTGCAGTGAGGACTCGGCCCAGCACACGCTGGCGACCTGCCCCGCATGGGCGTCGCAGCGCCGGGCCCTCACTGCAGTCATCGGAGGAGATCTGTCGCTACCGGCCGTCATACGCTGCATGGCTGGTAGCGACAGCAGTTTTACCGCGGTCGCAACCTTCTGTGAAGATGTAATCTCGCAGAAGGAGGCGGCGGAGAAGGCCCGGGAGGATGATATCCACTCGGACCCGATCCGCCGCCGGCGAACCGGGCGGCGGAGGCGCGCCTATCAGCGCCTCATGCCGCCCTGAGTGTGGCCGCGGATGGTCGGGATGGGTTTTCCCTTCCATCCGCTCTAGTGGTCACCCGCGAGGGGGCGACGTTACGCGTGTGCCGTACGTCGCCTATTTAGAGAGTTTTATCAGCAGACGGTGCCCGCTTCAGTGCGGGCAGGCGCTGGGAGGGGTCCGGATGTGTTAATAACAGCAGTTCCCGGATCCCTCCCGTCTCAGGCGCAGAGTGGCACACCGTGTGGTTTTAGTCGGTTCAATTCCGACACACCGCCCCGCCGCAAACCCCGGCGGGGTGACGGCCCGAGGGGGTTTCCACACGTTAAAAAAAAAAAAAAAAAAAAAAAAAAAAAAAAAAAAAAAAAAAAAAGGTTCATGACAACCGTTCAGGTAGTGAAAGTTTCTAATTTGCATTACATAAACTGTAACGCATATTTTTTTTATTTTTTTTTGTTGGGACTAATCCCGCCTACACGCCCACCACTGTAACTCCTGTACATCAGGATCAACAGCAGTGACCCACGAACACACCGAGTTATGACACTCGGGAAGTCCTAGGAAAAAAAATTAACTGTCTTGGATCCCGCAACGAAGTTAATCAGAAGAAATAACAGGAGGAGTTGGAAATATGATAAGTCCACTTCCCTCCTAGCAAAGCGGGAGACAAAATGAAGTCAAAATAGGCAAACACCTTTTTTAAAACCGGGAAGCACCACGGATAAAGTATTAGGGGTCCTAAGTGAGCTATATTTGATTACTATAGTATGTATGGCAGAATCGCCTAAACGCACGGAAATTCACCGCAGTTGACACAAGATCCCCTTAGTATACCGCCCCAGATGTCATTTGTAAGCTATTTAGCATTGTGTTACGTTCATTGTACCAAAGACTACACTCCCAGAGTACATGATGAGCCGACTCTTCACAGCTAATATCAGGTGTTGAGCATAGCAGCATAGCATTATACCAAATTCACACTCGTTGAGGGGCAAAATCATTTCAAAACGAGTGAGTTACTTAAGTTAGAAAAGTGTAACATGGAATACTACCTCCCCGCACAAAACAATTAACAACAAATACATGCTTCCACAAAAAGCTTAACGATGCCGTGGGATCTTGATTAACCAAATGTCTAATTCGCCAATTTGCATTATCTAACAACAAATGCGCGCTTCTACCGCTTCACTTAACCCAACCTCTCCTTAACAAGAAAAATTATATCACAAATTAATAGTCCGTGTGCCGATAGATTAGGAATACCAGATTAGATCCCCAAGAATCTCACATGGAGAGTCGTCACATAAATCAATCTCGGAAATTCGTGTCAACAACTCTCAACGTAATAAAAAAGAAGCGAAATGACCAGTCTCAATATCCAATTTTAGTCCACACAATTGTAACCTCGATGCACCTACCTCACATGATTTTTACACCACACAAAGGTTGACTGGTAGAGAATTTCCAGAGCATCAAATCCGTCGATGAGTACATAAAAACCTTTACAAATAAATGCATATGAAAGTAATATATTATTTTTTAGATTTTTATAAAAGAAAACATTTGATTAAAATCACTGATTTAAATTATATCAATCCTGCTTCCCTGTGACATACCCTAAAAAGATTTTTCTTAAAATAAATTTGGAAGTCATTAAATAAGTACAGAAGTATTCATTAGGTAGAGAACAAGTAATTATCTGTTTACCACACTGGAAATGATGAAATAATAATAGCAGAACTTATAGACTTGACGGAACTGCTTCGTTCCGGTTAGAGCGAACTGTGTGTCTGCCCCCGACGGACTTTGCGATACCGTACGCAATAAACAAGTCTACACATTGACAAGGAGAACGAAATAACTATAAATATCACAAGAACTTATTACCTACTTCTAACTGATATGATTTAGTTTGAAGAAATCCGTAATAAATAAGAACAGTAAAGTAAACAACACTAAAAAACTAAGATGATATTAAAAGAAAGAAAGACAAACAGAACTGCGTAATATTGCCAAATAGCTTCTTGAATAGATTTTTTTATAGTAAAAGCTGCCCAAATGACTACTCTGCCTGATGAAAAGCATGAGCAGAATCCAAGAAGAGTCCAGAATCTACATTCGCAATGAGGACAATGACCATCATCATTGCGAATGTGGACCATGCATGCAAATGACCAGACACATGGCGGCCTAGTGATTTGGATATTGTTACGATAAAACACATACATTTTTGGTATTGGACACTAAATGATACAATTTCCTATTTCAAGAAGTAATTATATGTATTTTTATCTAGATAAAATTAAAGTCTGTTTATAATTTGAAATAATTGACAGCGTTTCACTAAATAAATATGGAAATATTAGATCATTAAAAAACTAATTAAAAATTGACTGTATGTCTGTTTGTCCAGAACAATATCTGAAACGGTTGAACCTACTTTGACGGGACATTCACTGGCAGATAGCGGATGTTTTAAGGAGTAACTTAGGCTACTTTTATTACGCGAAAACAAAATAAAAAATCAATGAAATAGTGAATGATATCCTACTTAAAGGAATGAAAAACGAGTAGTTATGAATCAATAAAATGAACCACGAAATAAATGTTAAACTCATTAGTATTGCACAACACACGTTCCACTACATTGTATCTGCAACTTCAGACAGCTGCACTCGACTACAAGTAGGCATTACAACTACTATTCATCAACGGAAAATAACTAAGAGGGCCAGAAAGATAAATGCGCCCGATTTAGGCATACTAACTTGCGAGGCACTAAGAAAATTTAACTATCACGTGATAACTCACTTCACTGTAAACTTCTTTGAACCTAAACAAACTTCGAACTCAGAAGGAGGTTATCGTTCCATGTGGTCCTTAACGCTTTGACTGTCTAAGAGTATATGCATCGGCATGTTCTTTTAAGCAATAAATACATACATTACTATATAAATTACAGGGATTCCGAGATTGTTTCACTATATAACTTTGTTTTTAACTACTGTTTCTTAGAATTACATAGGTATCAGAGAAAAGATTCATTCAATAGCATCATATTTCCCAATAAAATATGAATACGAAAAATAGGTATAGCCCGAGATCCCCGGAACAAATTTTACAAGTCATTACTATCAAACAAATTTTTCGTGAGTGGTTTCATTTTGATGAGGGCCCACCTTTCACCTTACAAAAATTTTCGATTGTAGTAGCTAACAGGGCTAACAGGGAAAAAATCCGGCTCCGCTTGCGTGTATGTCGGTTACCGCAGTTAAGAGGAACCTATTGCCTTTCACACTAAATAGTATAATGTAGCAAATACACGGATAGATTTTTACAAAAATATATCTAAATTATTTGAGAGTCTTAAAATGTCTAGAAGCGTACCTTCAATTTCACTTAGACCTGATCAACAAACTTCCACCAATGAGAAAATGGAAAGGAATCCATTGATTCAGCCTGCGACCATGGCCAGTGCAACCTGGTCGAAACGTCAGGCAAATCAGAGGTATGTAATACCTTTAAATTAGTTTTCGCGTTAATCCCCGTAAAAAATATTATTATTTCATTGATATAAAATATTTAATACAAAAAAAACTAAGTCTATTAAAAATAAACGATAGAGAAGGAAACTATAGGTAAATACATTTACAGTGATAAATAAATATTATGTACATGCGCACGCGGCGCGCCGTCCGCAGGGGGCCGAACCGGACACACATGCTACCACTGCGTTAATACCTAAACGAGCGCACACACACATACACACGTACGTCAAAACTGATAACATTATCAGTCGTTTTATACAAGTATTCAATGACACGCAGTTTACCAATGTTTGCGCACGGCGAACAGTATGAATTTAGGCCCTTTGTCGCATTGCAAATTTCAAAAGGATTTGCAGACGAAAGATTATAAATCATCACATGAATCTGTATCTGAGCCTATGTTGCACAACATGAAGCAATATGATCGACTACTACGTAGGCCGTATTTAGGCAAGTTGGGGTCCTTGTGCACAACAGAATTTGAAGCCCTATTAAAACATGAAATATTTTTAAAAACTTCAGCGAAATATTTTTAAAATATATAATTTACGTCTTAATAATTTGGGATTTCCCTGAGGTCAAGGATCAGCGTTCTCTTCTTGGAAAGACGTTACGGACCGCCTAGAATTGACGTTAATGAAAGTTCTATGCATTTGACTTTGCTTCTATAATTTCACTCATTAAAATTCCCGTTTTAGAGCAGTATAAACCTCTGGCAGTATTTATAGAGGCAATTAAGATTTAAAAGTTAAAAAAAAAACCATGAAAAGAAAGAAGGAAGGAAAAGAAAGAGGAAAGAAAGTTAACGTCAGAGTGATGTCAAAACCGACAGGTTCACACGTCACGAAGTCCGGTTGTCTGTTATGTGAAACGTCACCAGTTCATTACAGAGGTCACGGGTAGCCGTTTCGTTCTAATCTTATATCCACTTCCGTAACAACATTAAATGATGACTAAATGTATGCAGCATTTAATAACATAATCTTAATGTGGTGTTAGAGAACAAATTAATTAATATGTTTTCTAATACGTTTTGTGTAAATTTCAAATGATAAAATTGTTTACTAAACTGTGTTAAGTGTCTTATTCAAGTACTAGGCTCAATTTACTTATAGCCTTAGCATTATTTAGTATCTAATAAAAATGATTAAATACTATTAATATTCATATAAGATTTCGACATCATTATTCCTGGGGTTGATATTCATTTGGTATTCCAAATTACCTACTCAATTATTAACTTATTGACAATCATTTTTTGTAGCAACTTGACAAAGAAAAATATGTTAAAAAACTTTATTTAAAACGGTTTTAATGAAAATAAATTAAAATAATGTACTAGAAGCTAAAAAATATTCGGTATAAAAACGTTGGGCATAGTATAAACTGAGATAACAAGATGGAAACACGGGCCCAACGATTTTATACCAAATATTTTTTAGCTTTTGGTTCATTATTTTCAATCAAACCGTTTAAATATATTCTTTTTTTATTTTCAACTTTATAGTTTTAATTTCATTACATCAGTACTTCTCATTTGTGTTCTACTATTCAAGCCCTTTCATTTGATACCCATTAAGTGGTAGTCTTTGACAAAGTGTGTTTTGTAGCGGCGACTATCTTGGATTTACAATGAAACAGAATGCATTTAATTGTAGGTATGTCTCCAGAACTGAGGGTGTGTACCAAATTTCAGATCAATCACCAATCATACTAAATGTCAACAGGAAGAAACAAAGAAACAAATAAACAACCAGGTCAAGCTAAATAAAACCGTTTAAAAAGCATCAGTTTGGAGTGAAACCGTAGAATCACCCTTCAGGTGTTTAGGTATCGAAATTGAATACAGATTTTGCACACGGATTTTTTGCACTAATATCAGCACTTTGCACTTGTAATAAAAGGTTTTATTTAGATACACAAGTCGTGTTATGATCGTGCTAGACGCCCAAATTACTAGGTATTCAAAAGATTGGACATTTCTAGCGAAACGTCTGCAAAATTGCGACTTATAGGTTTTAAATTGACGTATGTTATGTAATTCTTTTGATACTAAATGAGGCACTTTCCACATATTCAGTTGGTTCGAAACATAAATAATGCTTACTTCTCTCGAAGTTGTATTCCATACTTGAGGCGGGCGCGTGTCGTCCGCGTGAATTCCTGAGACGCCCTTGTATTGTTCCGAGACAAGTCACTGTGAGTGTGACCCCGAGTAAAATGAATAGTTTTTAGAACTCTTTTTTTCACAGGATTTCCATGAGGATAATTAATATTACATTTATAGGTTGATATTACTTATTACACTACGCTTACAAAACTAAATAAAAATTTAACTATCCTCAAGAGATTTAATACTTTTTAGCTTTTAGGGTTCTGTAGCCAGTTCGGAACCCCTCATAGTTTTGGCCGTCGGTGGAGAGTCTCTTAATACTAAAAAGCTGTAATTTAGCAAGGGTATGTATGTGTACATTATACGTACACAGTATATGTACACTAACCACCACAGCAAATCTTGAACGTTATGGGTTTTTCTATACCTCCTCTACTTGTAAAGTGGCGATTATAAATAGGCTTTAGCAACTACGGAACCGTACACTGCGTGTGGTCCGACACGTGCTTGCCCGGTTTTTTCCCAACAAATTAGTAGATTTTGCTACCGGTTTACTTTGAAGTCATCATCTTCCTAACCTTTATTATTTCCAAGATTATTAGGGGTCGGTTACTAGTTAAACCGGTTTTACCTAAATATCAGTTTTGTCCACGGAGCGACTGGTTTATTATTAGTTTTTTATTTTTTTTAGTATTTTGTTCTTATTGGGTTAATCTTTTTTTTTACGGGATAGGGGGCAAACGAGCAGAGGTATCACCTGATGGTAAGCGATTACCACCGCCCATGGACACCCGCAATACCGCAATTCCGTTATTATATCAAGTTACTTAGTCTTCGATAATAAATATAATCAGTAAGATTAGCGTCAAAACCCCATTATCTTGCAGTTAAGAATAGAATTAATTCATTCGATTACTTTTATCTATTTTTCGTGTGAAAAAAAATATTATATGGATTACCTAATCGTATACACACACAAGGTGGTTGTTTACTATTAAAATGAACTATTTATCATAAATAGAAATAATGTTTTGAGATATAAATAGTATGTTATCAACTTATAAGCAAGTAACGTTCAAAGGTTTTTTAGTATCTACAAATTCAACAAACTTGAAAAACTAAAGAATTATTTGTTACTTGTATGTATAGGTGCCGGCAGCTTACTTGGCCATGCGCAGGAAAGTCGTTTTTAAGGTCCCTTTCCGAGCAAGCGATTGGTGCGTAAGTCGACTACACTTCGATTTCCTTTGTTTTGATTAGTTGCATTAGTGAACTAAGCGCGAACTTACCCCTACTACGCCGAAGTTTACCACTAACATTATGAACCTATAACATTATGTAAAACGTTCTAGGTACTTAGGTACTTGCGTAATTTTATTAATAAATCTACGAAGCACTAAAAAGTTTATGAACCGATTTTGATGATTCTCTTTTTAATGGAAAGAAGGTATCCCAATGGTGGTACCATGATAAGAAGACTAAGATCTGATGATGGCATCCGCGAGAAATCGATAGATTTGGTCGTCCTTCAAGTCGGTTTTTTATTTTATTAAAATTTTACTTGGTAAAAACAACAACACAAATATTATTCACACACAGAAATGAAAAACTTGAATTTTGGTGGAATTACTACTAAGACTTCACCGTCTGTCTGCCTGTCATCGGCCTGTATCTCATGAACCATGGTAGCTAGTCAGTTGAAATTTTTATAATATATCTATTAAGATGATTTATTTCTGTTGCCGTCATAAAAACGAAAATCAGAATAAAATAATGATATAAGTGGGGATCCCAACAAACGTGATTTTTGTCATTGCTTGAAATGTGTAGATAAGGGTGCTAAGCCCTTCGTGCGCGAGTTCGACTCTCACTTGGTCGTTTTCTATGTAAATACACGAGAGGGAAAAAACAAGAACTTTTTGAGAAAACATCCTAATAACAAATGTTAGACATGAGAAGAAATACCTTCTGACCCAAACCCTTAATATTTGGTAACAAAAGTATCAGTAATTAGTAGATACTTACGTTTTTAGGGTTCCGTGCCAGATGCAAAAAACGGAACCCTTTTAGATTCGTCATGTCTGTCTGTCTGTCCGTCCGTAAGTCATAGCCACTTTTTTCCGATACTATAAGAACTATAAGATGTATTCTGTGAACCGCATTAAGATTTTCACACAAAAATAGAAAAAAAAAACAATAAATTTTAGGGGTCCCCATACTTAGAACTGAAACTCAATTTTTTTTTTCATCGAACCCGTCTTTTGGGGTATGGATTAGGGATGTTGCGGATGTCATTTTTTTCACATCCGCGGATGCGGATGCGGATGCGGATTTTCGAAGGCTCACATCCGCGGATGCAGATGCGGATGCGGATGTTTAAAATTATACATAAATGCAGTAATTGAATGAAGAATTAAAACAATGATAATGTAATTATTAACATTTATATTATTGAAAATTTGTGTTAAGTATAAATGCTCCTATTTTTTTGACTTCACTTACTAATTTTCATAGTATTAAGTTCAGTTAGAAATAGGAGCTTAAAGGAGGAGTTAAAAATCAAGGCGGTTACGCAGAGATTCGTTAGTTAAATCCCCGCTACTAAATATTTGTTGGCTAGGAACACTGCCAGGTAGAGTTTATTAAAATCTTCATGATTATCTTCAAATCCTCTCGATGAACACACAACGAGGATTTTCATCTACATTAATTTTTTTTAGTGTGGTAAGAAAGTAATTCCCTTTTGAGTACAACTTTAGTACTACCGTTTTCTGGTATTTCTTGGCTTTCATCTTCACTTGACGATTCTTACATTATAGCAAGTTCGTTTTTTAAGCATGGCTTTCGAACGAAACTTGATTTCCCAGATCCTAGTGTTTCCATATTCTTTCCGTGGAATAGAATGGAATAAACTTTATTGTATACCAATTATTACAGTTTACATTTAGGAGTAGGTATATCAATTTAACAGCCATGTACAAGTGGCGGCCTTATCGCTAAGAAGCAATTTCTTACAGGCAACCTTTGGATGGGCACATAAAATGTAGCAAGACAAATGCATGGCTAGCTTTGGTGTTTAAAATTATATAAATAAAGGAATTAAATGATAAAAGATGAAAGTAAATAAAAAAATACAAACAAATGAATAAATATGAAGTAAATCACAATAGGAATAACATCATAAAATATTTATAAGCACGTAATAAATTAAGAAGATAAGTAGTGTTCTTTGACCATTTTTACGTCTATACGAATAAGTCTTTCTCTATATTTGATATCATCAAAATATCGTCTTTCTTCTTCTTTTCCTTAGTCACCGGTGTGCTTATAGCGAGGATCTAAGTAGGTGGAAAAATAAAGAGTATGGTTATAAACTTTACTTACAATAAAATGTTTTACCGGTGTAACATAACGGCATTTATCGGGCGATTTTAATTGGCTTAACTTATTGCTCAGCTAAGAATAATATAAAGATTTCTCAATATACAATTATTTACACACAATGAAGACTGTATCACAATTATACTAATATCTTTCTATGCGATAAGTAATCCAAAACGAAAGCAAACATATAATGATTAATTTACAAGAAACAAATGATGCATTACAACAAATGCGTTGGATCCCGTCACCAATTTTTTTCGCTCTTTTTGGTCAGTGTCACTTGAGATCTGCACGCGCCATTAGCCGGCCCCGCCCAATTTCATTCATGTCGCAAGTTTTATTACATTCGCATCCGCATGAAAATCCGCATTGATTATTGCGGATGCGGATGCGGATGCAGATGTCCATATCTATGCGGAAGCTCCGCATTTGCGGATGCGGATGCGAATATCCGCAACATCCCTGGTATGGATAGGTCTTCAAAAATGGTATTGAGGTTTCTAATATCATTTTTTCTAAACTGACTAGTTTGCGCGAGAGACACATTCCAAGTGGTAAAGCCTCCCCCCCCCCGAACTTCTAAAATAAGAGAATGATAAAACTAAAAAAATATATGATGTACATTACATGTCTGATGTGCCTTACCATGCAAAATTCCACCGAAAATTGGTTGGAACGAAATCTAGTAAGTAGTTTTTTATTAATATGTCATAAATCGTAAACTGCAATTTACCTTTTATTCAATCAACACAAATATAAAATAAAAAAATATATATATTATGTTAGATGCTGCTGCGGAACCCTTCGTGGGCGAGTCCGACTCGCACTTGGCCGCTTTTTGGTCTTATTATTAAAACTATTAAAAGTGATTTAAATGAGATTTTATCAAGAAATAAACCTGACTTATAATACGAATATATCAATATGACTTGGGGACTTACCTACTACTGATTACGTGGTACGTGGTGTGACTTTATATTATACTAGCTGAATCCCGCGGTCTTACCTTTGGGACAAAGCTAGTCTAAAAAAGTAGCGTTACTCCTTCGATCATCAGCTATCTGCCAGTGAAAGTAAAGTGAAAGACAAAAAATTTTTTAACTACATTTTTGGTATATATACCGTGTATACATACATATGCATTTATTAAAAACCGATTATTTTAATATTACAAACAGAAACTCCAATTTTATTTATTTATATAGATTAAAAATATTAAATATTCCCCCCTTTAACCGTATTATTATGAATTTTATTAAAATTAAAAATTACGAAGTGTAAAAGATATCAATAGTGTAAAAACATTTCGAGAGGGTTTTGAACCTCAAAAACCCCCCAGGCTACGCCCATCGGCAGGAAAACCTATCGAAAATTAGTTATGCAGTTTATACAATAAACAAACAAACTCTTCAGCTTTATAATATTAATATAGATTTGTGACATTTTATTGATTATTTTATATTTGGACATAATACATCTTTTTAAATTTGACTGTGAGTGAAAGTGCTATTTGGATTTTATTTTCCAAAAGTGGACCTCACAATATAAAAATCATGCAGTTTTGAGTAATAACTGCGCATGATTGGTTAGCTCATGGCGGTGCAGCAATGACTCCCAAACTTTTTTGTTTTGTTTTCTTTAGCCGACTTCGTCCTCATTCAAGTACCATAGTAAAAAAAAATTGTAAACCATTTTTGTCACTCAATTTTTAAATATTGACTATTTATAAGTGTCTGTAAAATAAGTTTTTGATGAGAGACCGTTTTTTGTTACTTTGGAAGACGGTCCCCATTTCATCTCATCCACATTTTTATATTTTATATCATTAATTTCATCACGAAGACTTAACGACTTGAAGACTTATGATTTGAAGAGTATAAACACTTGACATTGGCAGAAATAGCTGATCCGAGAGATCCGGCTGATTGCCATTTCATCAAAGAAGAAATAAGTTTTTGACTTTTGACAATACATTTGTGATGAATTTAGTTAATGTTTTACCCAACAGCAAACAGTAAAAGAAAGAGGAAAACCATTATTTGGCATTTTTTCTTTCTTTAGAAATTTTATCATTCACATACATAACGCATACGTGATATTCACCACGAAACATAAACGCTTTGTTCTTGAATTTACTGTCTTGGTGGCGATTAGCGATGAGCTCGTCAATAAGAACCAGTAAGAGGTCGCTTCACACCGACACCGCGATATCAGTCACCTATTGAACCTGGGCATATCGTACTGGTAATAACTGGACAGTAGCCGCGGCAGGCGGCTTCTGATAACGTTTCAACATACACAACACGACGCGAGTATTTCTAATCAGTTACGCAAAAATGTACTCTATTGCACTCCCTTTTTATAAAGTAAATTCATTGAAATCCGTGTAAAGGATTAAAGGCGAATATTGTTTATCGCGTTCTGATATTACTATTGAGATGACGAAAACGTGTGCAGGCAGAGTATTCGCGGGGGACTCGGCCTCTTATCGGCGCGTTGTCAGTCGTAGACGTTTTAAAAGTAAGCGGCACGAGCTTCCACCATCATTGTGCGTAGCGACTTCACAGTGAGAACAACCAGCCACCACAAAATAGTTAACTTAGTGAGACAAGTGCCACGATGTTAGTGTTTCCGGTTTGGAAGACGGATATCCCCCAGGAACGGTGTAGGGCCCAAAGATGGATGCCTGCAGAAAGATTCGCACCATATTTTGCAAGACCTGTTTTAATACCACCACAACCACCTCAGGTGCGGCTTGTGTTATTATTTATATATAACATTTTTTTTTTCAAAAATAATATGTTTGGATATTTTATTATTTATGCTGACAGTTTATTTGTTTAGATTTTAAATTAACTAAATCAATCGTTTACAGTTGGAAGACGATGATTCTTCATGCGGTTCATCCCCCGAACGTAACACAAGTGAGACCTTAGACAACTTGGAGGGTTTGTGCGGCTGGAGAGGATGCAACGTGCGTTTTCCTAGCGTGGCGCGTCTGTCCGCGCACGTCGCCCGCACGCATGCGCTCGCGCATTCTGACGGACTCTTCTACTGCGCCTGGAAGGGTTGCAGTAGACCACAGAAAGGATTTAATGCACGGTAAGCATCAATATACATATAAATGCACCACTATAATAATTCAGATTTGTAATCGTATTTTTAGAACCTATTAATATACATAATGGTATTTAATAACAATATATTTTTGTTCATAGGTACAAAATGTTAGTACACGTCCGAACACACACAAATGAGCGGCCACATACCTGCAACCAGTGCAACAAAAGTTTCTCCAGGGCCGAAAACCTCAAAATACACTTCAGATCCCATTCTGGAGAGAAACCATACGTCTGCCCTTATGAGGTAAATATTCTACATACATCTAACAACTTTCAACGAAATAAAAAAAAAACAATAACATTTAACTAATTCTACATCAGTTCATCAATTAAGTACTTAATCTTTTATTTCTTCTTCTACAGGGTTGTGGTAAGGCATATTCAAATTCGAGCGATAGATTCAAACACACAAGAACACATGCAGTCGAGAAGCCCTACTGCTGCAAGGTTCCCGGATGCAATAAACGTTACACGGACCCTTCGAGCCTCAGAAAGCACGTTAAAACTTACAAACACTATAGTACAGAACAAATAGCACGTCGAGAATCATCAGACGAATACAGCCAAGACACATATTCTCCTTCCAAAGATGCTTCATCATATACAATCTTAGAACCAGCCTCGCCAGTACCCGCAAGTATGCCGTACAACCCACCTGTCAGCTCTCTATCGCCGAGACAAACATACGCGCCTATCTTATCAGAAACCTCCGTCCCAACGTCAATACCTTACGCTCCGATCGATGACCGAGTTACCTATATACGATCACTTGAACCTTCGTATCCAATAAGAATACCCACAAATGAAATGTCTTATACTGAATATTCACAAATGTATGAACATGCATATAGAAGTTATTACTCCACTGCGATCAGCTACCCGCCTTTGACGCCCAGTATTAATGAAAAAGTATTAACATATGAAGATCGACCTCGACTAGATGACGTTCCTCTCAGTCATGTTGAAGAAAGTCCAAGAATCTATACTCCTATAGAAGAGATGCCATTGAACCTAATATGTACAAAGCGACGTGATTTTAAACCTATTGAAGAGTTAATAAGACGCACAGACTTGCCTTTAGATTTAAGTACCAAGAGTTAGTATTTATTTACAAATAAAATATTTTATTGTTATTATTAATGTTTGTTAATTTTTCACCCAATGATTTTCGTTTTTAAAGTATTCATGATCAAAGTACAAGTCTAAACAGCATACAAATATTTGCTTATGTTTGTATTGTTCATCACATTCAGCACATCTTTATCGGTGTGTAAACATAGGGAACATGGCAGACGAGCCGGGCGGATTACTTCCTTATCTAATGACAAACTGAAACTCATTCAGTTAAAGATAAAACACTGGGATATTTGACAACTAGAGTTCACTAGTTATAAAGAAATGAACCTAATATTAACACAGAGACAATTTACATACAAAAAATACACACGTACGTAAGTATCTTTTTTCATTAGGGTCCCATACCGTCCCGACAAAGAAACAGACAGTACACCTGAAGGTAAATCGCAAGGTAAGTAACTGGCATTATGAAATGTCACCTGCATCTCAACAGCCTTAAACGCGTTGTTTAAGCCTCCGAGAGAGTGCTTCGTACCAGAGTGGGTGCCTCGTACCTCAAAGTGAGTGCCTCGTACCTCAGAGTGGGTGCCTCGTACATCAGAGTTACGGGCAACGTAGGGTAGTCGAGGTTTAGTCCATTAACATCACTTACTGAAAACGCCTTAACGCCATTTTTATGTAATGCTATGATAATTATAACTCCGGTCAGCCAGTCCTGGCAACAGAATCAACAGTATCTGCACACAACTAAGTAACTTGAAGATTCCCAGTAGGTAATAGATAAATTACGATAACTCGCGAATTCAGAAAACAAAACACACTGGGGGTTTTTACGGCCTGTTATATAGCAAAGAACGCTAATGGCACATAAAATCGAAAAGCTGTCGATACTAAATTATGGTCATAAACATCATACGAGACAGACAGATATTTTAATGATTTTAGTGCTTCTTGTAACCTCTGAGCTACATGGCGACATATTTTAATACTAGCTGAACCCCGCGGTGTTACCCGCGGTTATTGTTGTACCGCGAGTAACGCCGCGGGACAAAGTTAGTCTAAAAACAGTAGCCTAAGTTACTCCCCGGATCATCAGCTATCTGCCAGTGAAAGTCCCGTCAAAATCCGTCCAGCCGTTCCAGAGATTACCCGGAACAAACAGACAGACAGACAGACAGACAGACAGACAGACAGACAAAAATTTTTTTAACTACATTTTTGGCATATGTATCGTGTATGTATACATAAATAATAAAATAAATAAAATAAAATAAAATAGCCTTTATTGCTGTTCACTTTCTTAAAATATATTACAATAAATGCCTACTATCTAACTTCCCTTTTTTTTTTTTTTTCTATTCTTAATTATTTCAATTATCGGCAACCGGGTGTGTCTGTAACAGCTTGTCTATCGACAAAGGCCTCCTCTAAAGATGCCCACGTTTTCCTGTCTCTAGCTAAACGGGTCCATACAGGACCAGCTACTTTCTTTAAGTCGTCTTCCCACCTTTTTATTTGTCTACCTTTATTCCTTTTGCCGTCTCTTGGGTACCACTCTGTTATTACCTTTGTCCATTTTTCTTTACTTTCTCTTAGCATATGCCCCGTCCATCTCCATTTTAGTTGCCTGTATATTTTGGATGCATTTTTAAATTTTGTTTTACTTCTAATTGTTTGTAGTTTTACTCTATCCCTTCTTTTTATACCTAAGATGTTTCTTTCTATTCCGTTTTGGCATACTTTTACTTTGTTTTCTAGTTGTTCTGTTAGGGCCCAAGTCTGGCATCCGTATAATAAACACGGCATAATACATGTTTCGTATAATTTCTTTTTTCCTTTCATAGGCATATCTTTATCTTTCATTATTTCGCTGAGAGACCAAAATCTTTTCCAAGTATTAGTAATTCTTCTTTCTATTTCTTTACTCATGCAATCCACTGTAGATATAAGCTGGCCCAAATATATGTATTCATTTACGTGTTCTATTTTTTCGTTATTTAATGTTAATGTCTCTTTTTGCTTGGAATTAGTCATAATTTTGGTTTTAGTTAGGTTAATTGTCAGGCCAGCTTTAGCGCTTTCAACAGATAGTTGTTGTAACATTAATCCTAAAGTTCCTGCATCCTCTGCGAATAAAATTATATCATCCGCGAAGCGCAGGTGGCTAAGATTTTCACCATTAATGTTTAGACCATTTTTTGACCAGTCTAGATTCCGGAAGACCATTTCCAATACCGCTGAAAATAACTTAGGCGATACAGGATCTCCTTGCCGTACACCTCTTTTGATGGGAAATTCATGACCAGTGGATTCGAGTTTAACCTGTGCTGTGCTAGCTGTGTATACTTTTTTAATTATGCTGATGTATTTTGTTTGCACCCCTTGTCTTTTTAGTGCCTCCCATAAGTACTCATGATCTATTGTATCGAATGCTTTATTAAAGTCCACGAACCCTAGGTGATATATTTTATTATATTCTCTATATTTTTGTAGAATTTGCCTCAGAGCATGAATATGGTCTACAGTTGAAAATTTGCTTCGAAATCCAGCTTGCTCCTTGGGTTGATTCTCTTCTAATGTTTTATCCATTCTACTTAGTATTATTTTTGAAAATATTTTATAAATGTTAGACATTAAGCTGATCGGCCTATAATTTCCTATATCGCATTTGTCTCCTTTTTTATGTAGCAGTATTATTGTTGATTTGGTCCAGTCTTCCGGGATGAATTCTGTTTCTAAGATTTCATTGAACAAATTTGTAAGTATGGGTGCTATCACTGGTAATGTAGTTTTTAGTATCTCATTTGTGATCAAATCAGATCCAGGTGCTTTATCTAGTTTTTGTGTGTTAATAGCTTTTACCGTTTCTTCCTTTAGAATCGGCATTATCTCTTCTGTATTTTCTGACTGGCATTCTTCTATCATTTGTTCCTTTTTTTGACTTTGGTATAGATTTTGGTAGTATTCCGTAGCAATTGCTAAAATGTGTGAACGTTTGCTGGTCTTATCCAGATTTTTATTTCTCATGTTTGGTATCCAGTCTTTTTTACAATTTAGCTCTTTTAGCGCCTTTTTTATTCCTCCCGTTCTTTCTATATGTTTTTTTAGTGTTGTTAGTCTTTTTGTTTTTCTTTCTTTTCGTAGTTGTTCGCTTATCTTTTTACTTATTTCTGCTATCTTTCGACCATTTTTATAATTACTCTTTCCTTGTCGTAAAAGTTCTTTTCGTTCTTGTAATAGTTGCTTACTTTTGAGTGACATTGCTGTTATACTTGTCACATTCACTTTTGTAGTTTCTGTTTTTATTTGCTTAAGTAGTCTATTGTATTTTTCTTGAGTCGATAAATGTTCATTTCCTGTACTTTGTAAAGAAATTTGAAGGTTTTTAAGAAGTAAGTTCGTGTTACCCGTACAGTCCATAGTTTTTGTACAACTTTGAAATTTCCTTGCTCTTTTTGCATGTATCCCTGATAGTTTTCCTCTAACCATCCTATGGTCTGAGTTGAAATTAAAATTGTTTAATATCGACACATCTTTAAAAACTTTGGTATTGTTTGACATAATATAGTCAATCTCGTTTTTGTAACGGCCGTTAGGAGAGATCCATGTCCATTTCTTCGATGGTTTCTTTTTGTAAAAACTATTCAGTAGGCTTAATTTATTTTCTATAGCAAAGGATACCAGTCGTGAGCCGTTTTTACTTCTAGTACCAAATCCATGCCTTCCCATAATATGTTCCTCTCCTCTTTTTTGTTTCCCAATTTGACCATTAAAGTCACCCATAACTATTACGTTTTTGGATGCATTTCTAATAGTACATCGAAGTTCTGCGTAAAACTTTTCTATGTTGGTTATGTCTTCTTTTTTATTTGATTCGGTAGGTGAATATGCTTGGATTATGGACCAAATTTGTTCTTCTTCTCCATCTACGGGTAGCCTTATGTTAAGAAGTGCAATTCGTTCCGAGATGCCCCTTATTTCTAGTATATTTTTAGCAAGGGTTCTTCTTATTATAAATCCGACTCCATATAATCCAGGCGTCTCCCCTATATAGTGTAATATAAATTTGCCATGGTCTTCTATTTTTTCCCCAAATCTTCTCACTTCAGTTATACCAATAATGTCCCATTTTATTTCATCTAGAGCTAATTCTAATTCTTGTAATTTTTCAGTAGTTCCTAGTGTTCGACAGTTTAAAGTTGCTATATGAATATCTTTATATTTCTTATTTTGGCTATTTTCCGTCTTTAGAGGGTCGTGGTCATTTTCCCCCACGAGGACCAGTCGGCTTGGGGGAGGTTGTTGCTTGTTTGTTGCTTTATGTTCTATGTTCCTATGTTGTTGTGTTTTTCGGTTGCCGATATCTAATTGTTATTGTTTATTTCCTGTCGTGAAAGACGAGAGGGAGCCGGATCTACCCCTCATAACATCAAAAGCGTTCCGTCTGTTATTTTGTAATGACATGCCGAGTTGTTTTTTTGTCTTGGTATTGTCTTGCGGCGATAAAGATATCTCTCGTTTTCTTTTTTCAATCATTGTGCTTTTTTCTTTTACTATTAATTTGTCATATTTGAGATATGCGAAATTACCTTTATTTCTTTCTTCTTGTAGTTTAGTTTGCAGCATTTTCCTTTGTTCCAGAATGTATGTGTACATATGCATTGATTAAAAAGCTGTTATTTTAATATTACAAACAGACACTCCAATTTTATTTATTTGTATAGATTAATTATATAATAAATAAATATATAATATAATATTTTAATTTTAATGCAATAAACTCATATCGCCCACGAACAATTTGTGGAAAACTGGTTTAGGTCGGTGCACAGCCATGCGGATTAACAATGTACTGGACTTTGCATTAAAAAATTTCGTAACGTCACAAACATTAATATTATTACGAGAAATCTATCTCTCTAAAAAGAAAGTTTCATAAGGAGTCGATGATCGATGATTAGGTTACATTGCAAGGCAGAGAAATCATTTTGCAAAGTTAGACCACAGTTAGACCCATCATGTTGGGAACTTGATATGTCTCCCACTCCCTTTACCCCTTTTTAGGAAAATTATGCGCACAGAGGATTATAAAATTTTGCACAGTAAAATTATATGGAGGAGAGGTGATCACTACTAACATTAATAATTGCGTTGCAAACTTGCAGTGTGTCATTATTAATAGGCACATGGTGACAGTAACCAAGAAACAATAAAATAATGTATTTATCTAATAAAATGATCGTATTTATTTTCATATTTAGAGCGAGATTAATCCGCCATGTTAAGTTGAACACCAATCAGAGCGAGTTACGTCACTTATGTATAAAGGTCAACATACACAACACGACGCGAGTATTTCTAATCAGTTACGCAAAAATGTACTCTATTGCACTCCCTTTTTATAAAGTAAATTCATTGAAATCCGTGTAAAGGATTAAAGGCGAATATTGTTTATCGCGTTCTGATATTACTATTGAGATGACGAAAACGTGTGCAGGCAGAGTATTCGCGGGGGACTCGGCCTCTTATCGGCGCGTTGTCAGTCGTAGACGTTTTAAAAGTAAGCGGCACGAGCTTCCACCATCATTGTGCGTAGCGACTTCACAGTGAGAACAACCAGCCACCACAAAATAGTTAACTTAGTGAGACAAGTGCCACGATGTTAGTGTTTCCGGTTTGGAAGACGGATATCCCCCAGGAACGGTGTAGGGCCCAAAGATGGATGCCTGCAGAAAGATTCGCACCATATTTTGCAAGACCTGTTTTAATACCACCACAACCACCTCAGGTGCGGCTTGTGTTATTATTTATATATAACATTTTTTTTTTCAAAAATAATATGTTTGGATATTTTATTATTTATGCTGACAGTTTATTTGTTTAGATTTTAAATTAACTAAATCAATCGTTTACAGTTGGAAGACGATGATTCTTCATGCGGTTCATCCCCCGAACGTAACACAAGTGAGACCTTAGACAACTTGGAGGGTTTGTGCGGCTGGAGAGGATGCAACGTGCGTTTTCCTAGCGTGGCGCGTCTGTCCGCGCACGTCGCCCGCACGCATGCGCTCGCGCATTCTGACGGACTCTTCTACTGCGCCTGGAAGGGTTGCAGTAGACCACAGAAAGGATTTAATGCACGGTAAGCATCAATATACATATAAATGCACCACTATAATAATTCAGATTTGTAATCGTATTTTTAGAACCTATTAATATACATAATGGTATTTAATAACAATATATTTTTGTTCATAGGTACAAAATGTTAGTACACGTCCGAACACACACAAATGAGCGGCCACATACCTGCAACCAGTGCAACAAAAGTTTCTCCAGGGCCGAAAACCTCAAAATACACTTCAGATCCCATTCTGGAGAGAAACCATACGTCTGCCCTTATGAGGTAAATATTCTACATACATCTAACAACTTTCAACGAAATAAAAAAAAAACAATAACATTTAACTAATTCTACATCAGTTCATCAATTAAGTACTTAATCTTTTATTTCTTCTTCTACAGGGTTGTGGTAAGGCATATTCAAATTCGAGCGATAGATTCAAACACACAAGAACACATGCAGTCGAGAAGCCCTACTGCTGCAAGGTTCCCGGATGCAATAAACGTTACACGGACCCTTCGAGCCTCAGAAAGCACGTTAAAACTTACAAACACTATAGTACAGAACAAATAGCACGTCGAGAATCATCAGACGAATACAGCCAAGACACATATTCTCCTTCCAAAGATGCTTCATCATATACAATCTTAGAACCAGCCTCGCCAGTACCCGCAAGTATGCCGTACAACCCACCTGTCAGCTCTCTATCGCCGAGACAAACATACGCGCCTATCTTATCAGAAACCTCCGTCCCAACGTCAATACCTTACGCTCCGATCGATGACCGAGTTACCTATATACGATCACTTGAACCTTCGTATCCAATAAGAATACCCACAAATGAAATGTCTTATACTGAATATTCACAAATGTATGAACATGCATATAGAAGTTATTACTCCACTGCGATCAGCTACCCGCCTTTGACGCCCAGTATTAATGAAAAAGTATTAACATATGAAGATCGACCTCGACTAGATGACGTTCCTCTCAGTCATGTTGAAGAAAGTCCAAGAATCTATACTCCTATAGAAGAGATGCCATTGAACCTAATATGTACAAAGCGACGTGATTTTAAACCTATTGAAGAGTTAATAAGACGCACAGACTTGCCTTTAGATTTAAGTACCAAGAGTTAGTATTTATTTACAAATAAAATATTTTATTGTTATTATTAATGTTTGTTAATTTTTCACCCAATGATTTTCGTTTTTAAAGTATTCATGATCAAAGTACAAGTCTAAACAGCATACAAATATTTGCTTATGTTTGTATTGTTCATCACATTCAGCACATCTTTATCGGTGTGTAAACATAGGGAACATGGCAGACGAGCCGGGCGGATTACTTCCTTATCTAATGACAAACTGAAACTCATTCAGTTAAAGATAAAACACTGGGATATTTGACAACTAGAGTTCACTAGTTATAAAGAAATGAACCTAATATTAACACAGAGACAATTTACATACAAAAAATACACACGTACGTAAGTATCTTTTTTCATTAGGGTCCCATACCGTCCCGACAAAGAAACAGACAGTACACCTGAAGGTAAATCGCAAGGTAAGTAACTGGCATTATGAAATGTCACCTGCATCTCAACAGCCTTAAACGCGTTGTTTAAGCCTCCGAGAGAGTGCTTCGTACCAGAGTGGGTGCCTCGTACCTCAAAGTGAGTGCCTCGTACCTCAGAGTGGGTGCCTCGTACATCAGAGTTACGGGCAACGTAGGGTAGTCGAGGTTTAGTCCATTAACATCACTTACTGAAAACGCCTTAACGCCATTTTTATGTAATGCTATGATAATTATAACTCCGGTCAGCCAGTCCTGGCAACAGAATCAACAGTATCTGCACACAACTAAGTAACTTGAAGATTCCCAGTAGGTAATAGATAAATTACGATAACTCGCGAATTCAGAAAACAAAACACACTGGGGGTTTTTACGGCCTGTTATATAGCAAAGAACGCTAATGGCACATAAAATCGAAAAGCTGTCGATACTAAATTATGGTCATAAACATCATACGAGACAGACAGATATTTTAATGATTTTAGTGCTTCTTGTAACCTCTGAGCTACATGGCGACATATTTTAATACTAGCTGAACCCCGCGGTGTTACCCGCGGTTATTGTTGTACCGCGAGTAACGCCGCGGGACAAAGTTAGTCTAAAAACAGTAGCCTAAGTTACTCCCCGGATCATCAGCTATCTGCCAGTGAAAGTCCCGTCAAAATCCGTCCAGCCGTTCCAGAGATTACCCGGAACAAACAGACAGACAGACAGACAGACAGACAGACAGACAGACAGACAGACAAAAATTTTTTTAACTACATTTTTGGCATATGTATCGTGTATGTATACATATGCATTGATTAAAAAGCTGTTATTTTAATATTACAAACAGACACTCCAATTTTATTTATTTGTATAGATTAATTATATAATAAATAAATATATAATATAATATTTTAATTTTAATGCAATAAACTCATATCGCCCACGAACAATTTGTGGAAAACTGGTTTAGGTCGGTGCACAGCCATGCGGATTAACAATGTACTGGACTTTGCATTAAAAAATTTCGTAACGTCACAAACATTAATATTATTACGAGAAATCTATCTCTCTAAAAAGAAAGTTTCATAAGGAGTCGATGATCGATGATTAGGTTACATTGCAAGGCAGAGAAATCATTTTGCAAAGTTAGACCACAGTTAGACCCATCATGTTGGGAACTTGATATGTCTCCCACTCCCTTTACCCCTTTTTAGGAAAATTATGCGCACAGAGGATTATAAAATTTTGCACAGTAAAATTATATGGAGGAGAGGTGATCACTACTAACATTAATAATTGCGTTGCAAACTTGCAGTGTGTCATTATTAATAGGCACATGGTGACAGTAACCAAGAAACAATAAAATAATGTATTTATCTAATAAAATGATCGTATTTATTTTCATATTTAGAGCGAGATTAATCCGCCATGTTAAGTTGAACACCAATCAGAGCGAGTTACGTCACTTATGTATAAAGGTCACTTTGTTGGGATCACTGAAGTAGGAAACCTATGTCTATGGTTGGGATGTAATCGACAATCATTCTACTGTCTTTAGGAGCTATAATTGACACTAGTTGACAAATGGTGACGTCGCGTCTGCATAAAACGACGCCATGACACCACCAAGCGTTTTGGCGTGAATTTTAAACTTAAAATTGAAATCGCAATTTTTTCCAACTAAAACTTTATTTTTTGTATTACTGATTTTGACAATAAGAGACACTTCCGAACACTATAAAACAATTTCTTATAAATTAATCATCTTGCCTATTTAAACTATTTTTTTTTTGCAAAACCAAGTCCGACAACTGATAGATTTTAAAGCATGTCTTTAAGAAAACAACGGTGGTCTCGAACGTAAAACGTAGACCGAGACACGGTCAACGTCGAATCTTCCTTTAAAACGTTGCATAAACTATAATGATTTGTTTAATTACATGCGCCGACCTCAACTTCAGTCGGCCGATTTCTTATATAGCCGTCCGCTTGCCACACCAGCCATCCTTGGAAATATTACTGCCTTCAAAGGAAATAAACTCATATACTAAAGAAAACAGACAGTGCGAGGCAGTTGAGTAAGAGATTCTGCAACAGAGGAAACAGAAATCAGAGTAAAAGAACCAGGAATGAGACTGCACTTGCTTTCTAGACAAGATCGCGTATCAATCTGTTAATCCAGTGATTGGAGAGACCACTATACCAGAAACATGAGGAAGAGACGTAATTCGAATTTGACCTGTACGTAGCCTTCTTGATTTATGTACGCACTATCGTTACTCAGACATACCACCAACATCTGCATACTGCTTACCGCTGATAAGACAATGAATAAACTATAAACTAAGTGCTTTCATTTAATATTTAAAAGCTACATACTTATCACACATAATGACAAGATAATTACATTTCACAATGAAACGGAAGGTTGCATTAGAATCTTTTAATTCATTTTTCTTGGTAAAATATGCATTTAAACTGTGTTCATTTCGTGAATGACGTAAGAGTCACTAAGAAAGAATACGACTAAGAAAGCAAACTATACAAGACACTGCAAAAAAGGAACACTGATACAAACCCGATACCCTTCTGGCCAGGGTGGTTTCGTAAACCAAAATCTCCTTTCTGCGGAGAGGATGATAATGGTATTTAGTAAGCATATAACGCTTATATTGCGTATTATAAAGAAATGCGGTGACGTAATGGGGTATCGATGTAAACCGGTCAAAACCGCTAGCTGGAGATATGCAACTACGTCACTTAAAGTAAGTATATGTTTGTTATTTTCTTTTTAGTTATATTTTGTTATTTAAACTTAATTAAAGGTTCGTTTATTAAGGCTTTCGTGATAAAATATGCGTATGATTTTACGTTTTGAAGTCCGTGTAGTAGCGGTTTAAAAATATATGAAATGTCACCACCAATATTCGTACAGTGAGTGTCACGTGTAACAACACAGACATAAAGATAAGAAGTAGTGACAATAACGTTAAATAAACCCTAGTTGTTCCCTGAAAAATATCTCTAGAATTAACATATTTATTTTTATGTTACACATGTAGTTATCTTTGTCTAAAAATTGCACGGGTCCCTTTTTTTTACGTTTGACCCTGCCAAAATGACTCTACTCTGCCTGATAGAAAGCATAAGCAGAATCCAAGAGTGTTGGTCATCATACTGCGAATGCAGACAATGCAACAATGCAGCATGGTGACCCACACCATGGCGGGCTAGTGATGCTTCTGCATCATTGGGCCTCCGGTCTCGCACTCACCAACGAAACACGATATCACGAATACTGTCATTTTACGTTGATTTTCGGTGCGAGGGTAGTACCGCCCCGGTCGAGCCGGCCCGTTTGTGATGAAATCAGCGTGGTTTTACTACTGTGGGGGAACGGATGTGATGTCCCACCAACACAAAGGGAGGATCCTCCGACCAGGCGAGGTGATCATGCCTGGCGGGCCACTGCCCAACTGTTGATGTTGGGATGTTGTATATATGATTATCGGCGCAAGCACTTCTATTGCGCGATGCAGGATTGGTAGTCACTTCGCATTGTATGTTACTCCGTAGTTCAGTGTATCATCGGTAGATGGCGCTGTCATATGTTTATGTTGCCGCTGTATGTGGAAGTCGCCACATCACTCCCCTCCAAGACCGGAGGTCGATATATGATGAGTCAGCTATCTGTGCTCTGTTGCGGAGCTTGCCAGTGCCAGGTGTAGTTCCAGTGAGTCGGAACTGAGTGCCGCAAGTTCCAGTGAGTCGGAACTGAATGCCGCTAGTCCCAGTGAGTCGGGACTGTAGTCCGCTGATCCCAGTGAGTCGGGATGGCGTGCGGTGCGCGGTGCTGCGGTGAGGTCCCCAGTGAGTCGGGGCGGTTGCTGCGTAGTGGCTGGCTGCTGCATAGACGGGAGAGATATGCTCTGCTTACAAGAACCGTAGCTGCAGTGTGCTGTGCCTAGACGCTGATGAGGCCGTAGGGGTAATCAGGCTGGAGCGGTCGCTTCCTGCGTATGGTGAATCCCTGTTGAGGCCGAGGTTGCTGGCTGGCTGAGACTTGCTGTGGGAGTGAACATGATGAACATGATGGTGGCGTCGTAATGCTGCTGCTGAATCTGCTCCTTCGAAGGGTGCTTCCAATCACGTCGGGGTCACCACTGTGGGGGAACGGATGTGATGTCCCACCAACACAAAGGGAGGATCCTCCGACCAGGCGAGGTGATCATGCCTGGCGGGCCACTGCCCAACTGTTGATGTTGGGATGTTGTATATATGATTATCGGCGCAAGCACTTCTATTGCGCGATGCAGGATTGGTAGTCACTTCGCATTGTATGTTACTCCGTAGTTCAGTGTATCATCGGTAGATGGCGCTGTCATATGTTTATGTTGCCGCTGTATGTGGAAGTCGCCACACTACCTTGAAAAGTCTTGTCCCTAGTCCCCCTGGCACTTGCCCAGTTTCATTTAGGGATAATCCGCTTACTTTACTAAAGGATGTAGGTGATGATGATGCGTTTAACATCTGGTAAACCGAGAGTAGGATCCTATCCGATCCGATATTGATATCGAATCAATCTACCAAAAATCATGACCACGAAAGTTGTGACTTACAGAGGGTAGGTATTATATTATCTGTCATACCTATCATAAATTAGGAGATTAGACGTCAACATTTTTGTTTAAAACTCAAAGTCACTTAGATCTCAAATGAGAGACATATTTGTTTTTAAAACAGAGAAGAAGATAGTGTAAATTATACGCAATTCTTAATTTTCAACCACGCTAAGTTAAAAGTTTATTTTAAAACATTCTCAGATAATTTTTACTTCTTTCCAGGATTTTCTAGAACCACTTACGAAATAATAATAATATTTCAGACATCTGACACACAACGCCACCTAATCCCAAACTAAGCAGAGCTTATACTATGGGTACTAGACAACCGATATAAATATATATATACCTTTTTTTGTAAATAACAAATATTTGTAGATCATACAAAGTTTGGTCCTCCCCGGGAATCGTACCCGAAAGCACAGCAACCGCATGACGCTGCTACTGCGCCACCGAGGCAGTCAAATATTAACCGTGGGAGAGCCACGTTTCTGCATGAATGGGCCGGTTCGACCGGAGTGATACCACGGCCTTACAGAAAACCGGTGTGAAATAGCACTTGCACTGTGTTTGTGAGGATACCGGAGGCCCATACCCCACCTCTCCCCACATCCCCCAAAGGTCGGCAACGCACTTGTGTCGCCTCTGTTGTTGCTGTCTGTCATGTGATACGTCTGCTCGTTTGCCCCTATACTATTTAAAATATATATATTATAGGCGAAGCCACCAACCAATGATGGTGCACTTTCTAGGCCTACTTAATAGACGAAAATGGGAAGCAAGATAATGGAATCGGTCCATCCATTTGATAGCTATGATGTAAGAAACATACACATAATTTTAAGTTAAGCTTATTTGGGCATGAGGTAAATAATGTAGGACGAAATAACAAATATGTAGTGGAATATTTAGGCGAAACCAGATTTATCTGGTTTTACGAGATAAGTCGACTTGGGTCTTAAAGAAATATTAATAATTACAAAAGTGATTAACTTTAATCAGTATATTTATCACATCTTCGTAAACATGCTTGGTACAGAAATAATTCTTTTCATACGGTATTTTTAAGTATTCAAATTCAAAAAAGTTATAACATTTCATGGGTATACAAATATCAATAAGACAATTACATTTTATCATTAGAAATATTTCTACAGATAACTTACCCCTTTAGCCAAGATGCAAGAGTTTCGCCGAATTTCTTTTTACATATCTAACGAATCTATTCTATTTAATTATTAGATAATATTATATCTTGACTACGTAACTTAGCATTGAGATAACCCATATATTTGTTCGTTTTTAACCAACTTCAAAAAGGAGGAGGTTATCAATTCAACTGTATTTTTTTATGTTTGTTACCTTTTAACTTTCGCCTGAGTGAATCGATTTTGATCAATCTTTTTTTTATTTGAAAGCTTTCAGAAAGATTTCAATTTGGTCCAGTTCTTGAAGTCGGTTTTTTTTTGTTAAAATTTGTGATTATCTATTAACGTTCACGTTTGTAGAATGTAACTTGGCTACAGGGGCTTGTTTTATTTACCTGCCTTGAATAACACCTTCCAATTAACACAATAAAAAATGGACATTACCAGTAAGTTAATACTTATAAAGTTTATATTTCAATGATACTTTTACGCTCCGTAACGCTAAGCTCGCACAAGGCGGGCCATACCTTCCGCGATAGTGTTGAGTGCGGCGAGATCCTTGCGGGCCGTGTCTAGAAGGTGAGCCATACCACGTTGCTGTAACGACAGGAACTGCTTCACGTCTTCTTGTGCACCTGTTGAACAAGCACTCCTTGTAACATTGCAGTGATATTTAGACCGACAGGCTAATTAATACCTGCTACATATCTCAAAACAAATATTAAGATATTGGCAACGAAAAACCATGATCGATTTTACCATAATACGGTAGAAATATAAATACATAAAATAACAATAAAAAAAAACAAAACCTGAATACATAAATGGTATCTGATTAATGGAACATAAGAAAACAATGATGATAATATATGTATACCTATAGTATGTATGACATACAATTGGGAAACATTGTAAACATAAATGTTTCAATATATATAGGTACTACTACTCAGGCGTGCTTGAAAACCCGTTTAAGATGTAGTCTTAACCCAAAGATCACACTTTGGTTATACACTGAAGTTATCAGACCCTCCATTACCTACGGATCAGTTGTATGGTGGCCCAGAACCGCAACTATACACAGCTAAAAGCTTCACTTCAGAATCTACAACGCTTGGCTACAGTGGCAAAAACTGGATGCATGTAAACTACTCCATCTCATTTATCTCAAGATCAAGAGATACTCTAATGCAGCTGGCATTAGAGTATCTCTTTTTTACCGGAGTGATACCATGGCCTCACAGAAATCCGGTGTGAAATAGTGCTTGCGCTGTGTTTTACCGAGTGAGTGAGGATACCGGAGGCCCATAACCCAAACCCCCTCCCCCTATCTCCCCTCCCTATCCCCCAAAGGCCGGCAACGCACTTGTGACGCCTCTGGTGTTTGCAGGTGTCCATGGGCGGCGGTTATCGCTTACCATCAGACGATACGTCTGCTCGTTTGCCCGCCTATTTCATAAAAAAAAGTATCTTGACTTAGACCTATAGATCTGGTCATCCAATAGGAAGCGAAATCAGCTGCCCTAAGACTGAAGACTTAAAACTCATGCCTTACGTCACTCCTAATTATAACTGTTATATCTTGCGCATTCCAGTCGGATAAAATGCATTTAGGAATAATACTCTGTCTCAATCTCTGGTAAACTTTTGACATCAATACCATTTTTATCTACACATTTACACAAAATAAACAACTCGTCGTGTCGCAACTGGTGGACTCAATAAAGAAATTAATATTATAATATTTTGTACAATAACAGTCTTATGATTGTCCACTGTTAGTCATAAATTACCCTTTGGAAAGGAGATTTTGTCCTACTTTACCAACGATGCAGCTGGTCAGAAAGGACCGTAATAGAGGGTTTATTTCAAGTTTTCCTTTGAGGTGCTGTTGTCATGCGCTATTTGATTCTTAATTGGCTCTTATAACACCCACGGGAAGTGACGATCCGTACTCGCAATTCATCACCAATTCATCTTTTACAATTTATATGAACCAAAAATTTATATTTACGTTTTAAATGTAAATAGAGTAATGATGGTGGCGACTAGACACGAAAAGTTATAGACCGGGTTCTGTGGTGTACCTTTCGAGAGACCTATGTGTAGCAATGGACTACAGCGGACTCCCCACTGTCAATAATAATACGGAGAAAAAAATATCTAAATGCCTTTATGAGATTATGAGATGAGAGTAGTAATAAACATACCGGGGTCAAGGTGATAGCGTTCATGGGGCGCTCCTGCGCTTGCACTGCGCTGCATACGTACGGCACACAACAACTCGTTCAGACGACCCTGTATACAGATATTCAACAATATTGTAAGTTATTAAAACATTATACATGTGTCATTCAGTAATCTATCTTGCACGTGTTAGAATTGCGATTTAAGATGGTAGGATACAAAAGCAAATAAACACAGGTGGAAAACAAATGATAACCTATCACCTGCTACTGATACAAAAATTCTACATAATTATAGTTTAAACTAGCTGAACCCCGCGGTGTTACCCGCGTTTATTGTTGTACCGCGAGTAACGCCTCGGGGCAAAGTTAGTCTAAAAAAAGTAGCCTAAGTTACTCCCTGGATCATCAACTACCTGACAGTGAAAGTCCCGTCAAAATCCGTCCAGGCGTTCCAGAGATTACCCGGAACAAACAGACAGACAAACAGACATACAAGTATGCAATGCATTTAGTAAAAAGCGGTTATTTTAATATTACAAACAGACACTCCAATTTTATTTATTTGTATAGATATGTATAAATATAATTCATCAAAACTGTTTCGTTGGTCTAGCGGTTAGTGTATGCGACTGTCTATCAATCAACAGATCTTAGGTTAGATTTCCAATAAATAATAGAATAATTTATTTAACATTCAATAAATAACGGGATGCCCTGACACCTGCGCTAGTAAATACTGTGTACTGTATTGGAAAAAGTAAAATAAGAATACATAAAAAAACAGCGACCCCGCCCGGCTTCGTTCAAGTTCTCGGATTTCCTCTGTCCTCTAGAATCTCTATACTTCTATGCTGTAAACTACATAACCATCAACTATCAATTTCAAAATATTTGCTTTTTCTAAATACTGAGAGCTGCACACGGCACATACTAACATTTAATTCATTTGCCTTTAATTGTGTTAAAATTTTGTATTCGCGTCATCAAGTTAGCAAAGTATTATTTTTACTAGTGTCAATATTATTTTAATTATATAAATATGAACAATGACGATGCTCACTGTGTAAAAAATGATATTTTTTCTCTACGTCACCAAATAAACAGAACATTGCTATGTCATTTGAGGAAAAACTAAAGTTTGAGGTTTTTTATTGTAAATAATTTATATGGGCAACTATCAGACACAAGCAGTGTAAAATAATAATATATTAACAAGTAAAATTTTAACGAAATAAAATACCGACTTTAAGCACAACTAAATCGATCGATTTCTCTTGGATGCCATTATAAGATCTTAGTGTCCTTATCATGGTACCACAGTTGCGATATCTCCTTTCCATTAAAAAAAGAATCATCAAAATCGGTTCTTAAACGATGAAGTTACCCGCGAACACACATACAATAAAAATACGATCGAATTGAGAACCTCCTCCTTTTTTGAAGTCGGTTAAAAATAGACCAATTTAAGTCTACTAATTTTCTGAGTATATGACAAGTGCACTGACCATATCATTGATATTGGTTTTGATATTTATTACGTTTTTCAGAGTACATATGTACAAGCAAAATAAGCAAGCTGCTGAATCAATGTCTATGAAGAAATACTTCACAGACATTGTTTATTCAGCACATTGAAATACATTTTAAGATTGGCAATGGTCCCTAATACAGTAAATGGCAATGGTATATTCCATATTCCTTGATAGATGAACTCGACGATTCTGTAGATATGCATAAATCAAACAGGGTAGCTTACTCGATGTAACAAAATTTTAAATTATTTTTCACCGACTTCCAAAAGGAGGAGGTTCTCATTTGATTGGTTTTTTTTTGTAATAACAAATAGAAGACTTTTTTTCTCATAAATTATAAACACAAAATATGTAGTAGCTCTGTACTGTGTTATCGCTATGTCATCTCAATTACCTTAAGAAAATAAAACTAAATTTTTGTGCAAACAAAACACATGAATTGCTATCGTGTGTTTTTATGTAACGTCTCGCCGTTCAGACGATCTCTATGTAAGTAAACATATAGTGAATGTGTGTATTATATACGGCCTACATAAGTGGCGTGGCTGACTAAATGGAATGCTTACATACATACATACATTTTACACACACATCCCACAGGCCTTAAGTTGTTACCATGGTCACAATTATCATTAAGTTAAAACGGACTCCTAAACTACATACGAAATCTGTGGGTGTATCTCGTGTTTTTTCAATATAATTGATTGATTTTAATAATTTCATTGATATGCATGATATTTTCTTTGACAAGATTCTTAAGGCCAATTGAGACCATTTTCAATAACAAATCGCTCGTTGAACCTGGAGATAGGTTATTGAAAACGGCAGATAGTCTATAGAACTTACAAAAAAAATTACGGACCTTCAAAGGACGTTTTCATTTTTTACATAATTTAACAAAAAAAGTATAGTCACGTAACAGTAACATGTTATGTAATCATTTAAACCTCATTTATGTAATCAATTTAACGAAATCTGCTAACATTTACCATTTACGCATATCATTCATAGTGCTGATAATCCATACATAATTTACTTGCTATAAACCTTTACTGTTCGCAGTGCGAAAAGCGCGCAAAGTCAAATATACAAAAATGATTAGACATTTATATACAAGTTTGTACACGAACAAAACAAACAAAGAATTATAATGTTGTTAAAAGTAAGTTGTAAAGTGTGTACAGGATGATTTTGAATTCTTGTAATTTATAATTATGTTTGTATATTCAAATCATCATCATCACTAGTCTTTAATAGTGATGGGTTAAAAATACAGACTGTCACCAACACTATGCACCCCGTGGGTCGTGGCCCGTAGTGCCGAGGCGACCAAGGGAGCAAAGTACTCAGGACAACTTCACTGCAAGGAGAAGGAAAACTACAAACAAACCTTATATTGACCCACTAGCTGAACCCCGCGGTGTTACCCGCGGTTATTGTTGTACCGCGAGTAACGCCGCGGGACAAAGTTAGTCTAAAAAAAGTAGCCTAAGTTACTCCCCGGATCATCAGCTACCTGCCAGTGAAAGTCCCGTCAAAATCCATCCAGACGTTCCAGAGATTACCCGGAACAAACAGACAGACAGACAGACAGACAGGCAGACAAAAAAAATTTTAACTACATTTTTGGTATATGTACCGTGTATACATACATATGCATTTACTAAAAAAAGGTTATTTTAATATTACAAACAGACACTCCAATTTTATTTATTTGTATAGATATGGTCAGCGTAATTACTTTTATACAAACACTTGCTGAACCCCGTGGTGTTACCCGCGGTTATTGTTGTATCGCGAGTAACGCCGCGGGACAAAGTTAGTCTAAAAAAAGCCTAAGTTATTCCCTGGATCGTCAGCTACCTTCCAGTGAAAGTCCCACCAAAATCGGTCCAGCCGTTCCAGATATTACCCGGAACAAACAGACAGACAGAGAAAAAAATTTATATCTACATTTTTGGTATATGTACCGTGTATACATACATATGCATTAAGTAAAAAGCGGTTATTTTAATATTACAAACAGACACTCCAATTTTATTTATTTGTATAGATATTTATTTTTGTCATATTCTACTATTTATTGCCTACATTAAAATAAATATTTTCTGTAATATTCATTACATTAATAGCAATTTGGACAGTGGTAGTCGTGATTAATTATAATGGATACAATTAACTTAGGTTCTTTAGATAGTAGAACGCAAAAAACCTAGTAATAAAAGATTAAAATATTATAGAATTACACCAAACATAAACAGGACTTATATCTAAGTATCATTAGTTGACTGCATGATAAGATGACTCATTGAAGTAATTTTGAAACCAGATTGATCTAGTATTGTAACAATTATATTACTTTATAAGGTATATGTAGATAATGTAGATAAGGGGAATAATAATCATTTTATTGCGCCAAGATTACGCGCAGTTCAATGTGCCTGCACTTTAGTTTCTCGTGTAATAATCCTACTGTAATGTTTAAGTACATTATATTGAACTAGTTGTTGCTCGCGGCTCTGCCCGCGTTTCTCGGTTATCGCGGCAAATAGTGGCCTATGTGTTACTTTGATGTATAAGCTGTATTACTATAAAGTTTCATCCAAATCCGTTCGGTAGTTTTTGCGTGAAAGATTAACAAACATCCATCCATCTATAATTACAAACTTTCGCGTTTATAATATTATTACATGTTGCCGTTATTCTGATGTATGTGCTACATTAATGTACAGTTTCATCAAAATCCGTCCAGTAGTTTTTGCGTGAAGAAGTAACAAACATACACACTCACAAACTTTCGCCTTTATTTATTAGCGTGATGTGATAGTACGATTAGCGAATTCCCGTTTTATGCTAACGATGAAATAGCTCTAATAGAAATCACTTTCCCCAGTTTCAATTACCTTTTCCTTACTGAAATGATTATTTCAGTAAAGGAAAAATAATTAAAACTGGAAGGAGCACCGAGAAGAGAAATGAGTGCGACTTGGTTTATTAGACCAGGTACATGAACCTACCATTTTCTGAGTTAAAAAGAGTGGGATCCCACTAACCTAATCGATCTCATTATCACGTATCTTTCAGGGAGGACACATTACTAGACCCTTAATATCACATTGCACCGGCCCCTATAAGGTGCTCAGTCAATTTGATAATACCTTTAAGTTACAGATCTAAGGGAAAGATGCTAGTGTCGATAGACTTCCTGAAATCAGCCTTCCAGAAAGGCCTTCTGACGCAATATCCATTACCAATTACCATACACTAGGACCACCCTTACATACCATAGGAGTACTACTATTGCATGATTCAAGTTATTCCTATGAAGGATCCCGCCCCAATTCAGGATGACGTGAGAAAGACGCGTTTAGATCCCTCTTTCATCGCACCGGACCGATTGACATGCTAACAAACGATGTCATTCACGTGTCAATTAATCTAAATTTACAATGTAACACCTATACCTGTTTTAGCGTGTGTCTGGCGTCTGGAGATAACGCGATAATAAACCGATAAGCGAGCATGCGTAGGGCGAGTGACAACGAAACATTTCAGCAGACAAGGTCGCCGGGATTTACAAATGAATGTAGTACAAGATAAGCTTACATTGCGTGTGGCATATTGACGAACAAACTTGGTACCAAAAGTCATGAGTAAGCGAATGAAAGTCCTTTAATGGCGCTATTTAATAATAAGTACGGTCATTTGACCAGAATGCCTCGGTGGCGCAGTGGTAAATTATACACCAATACGGAACCGAATTCGCGACCTCTGACGGACTGAGCAGTCTAAGTCACTTGCCACTAGCTAGCCCTGTCGTAAGTATTAACATAATAATAATATTTCCGAGATTTGACAAACAACGCCATCAAGTCTCAAAACAAACAAAAACGCGATCACTTATTAAAAGGTATTACATACCTCTGATTCAGCCTGTCACAGACAGGCTGACTGTGACCACGGCCAGTGCAACCTGGTCGAAACGTCAGGCAAATCAGAGGTATGTAATACCTTTTAATAAGTGATCGCGTTAATTCCCGTGAAAATAATGTTTAATATAACATGCATATGATGTAATGTTATCTACACTGTTATATTAAGAGGCAAAATTTGTGAGTTTGTGACGTTATAGAGAGTAATCTCTGGATCTAATTAACCGATTTTGAAAATTCTGTTACCAATAGAAGGCTACTTTATTTGTGAGTGACATATGCTTTATAATAACCCGAAAAGTGAAATGACTTTTTCGTGGTAGCTGAATTTGCAAAGTAAGTCGGAGATAAAATGCTTACCGCCCAACGACGTAGGCATGGGTCAGCTAGTATAATATTTAGTACTTACATTAAAAAGCGGTGGTGCGGCGAGTTGAGATGTGAGTTCATGGAGCCGCGCCCGCGCAGCCTCTTCCTCAGGACTCAGAGCCGCTCCCACGCGTCCTGTTACTTCTTGACGTGATACCACCTTTAATATTTACCAACTAATTTATTATTAATACTTATAAAAGCGTGGTGACTTTCAAATACGGAGTAAAAAAAAATACTACAGCGTCATCTACCGTAGACACATCGAACTACGGAGTAACTACTAACTTGTATCGCGATACAGATAATAGGGTAAACGACTGTTGTATCGTAAATAAATAGCGACTTTATTAGAACGAATATTACAAAAACATCTCAGAAAATATAATTATCACAGCTTTTCATTCCTATTACAAATTTTAATCAAATAAACATTGAAATTGAAATATATTGCTCAATTGAATAGTCTAAAACAGTCACAAGTTTGTATTTAGTAGGTACTACCTACATTTTTCATACAAAGTTATCCTTTTTTCATCTGCCAAAAAGTAACTAATTTGACTAATGTATCATCTACCGTATTCTGGCGACGATTATCATATAACACAGGCTCTAGTGAGTAACGCCATCTAGTTTCAAACTGAGCAAATCTAGTACTATAAAGGTTAAACGAACTGATGGAATATTGACATATTTACATTTATACATTTATACATTTATATTGTACTGTCGACAAACTTAAATCATGACCCACTTTGACGACTAATCGTTTGAAACCGTCAAAACAACAAAGATGTCTCTCCTTTACCGTGCATGCCGCATTTAAGACCCTTTAAATATTTAGTAAGCTAGTCAATACTGATCGGAGATCTGTGCAATTTTTACCTTTATCATCACTGCAGTAGATAATATATCAGAAAAAACAGTAACATCACATTTTGAATCAATGTTATTTGAATACAACTGATAATTCTGTGTTAAATGACACATAACAAGGTCGGTCGTTACCATGGATATGCATATTATTACACATATGATTACGCGAATGTGCCTCGGTTGGCTTGTGCGACTGCTGATCATGAGGTCTTGGTTTCGATTCCCAGTTTCGGAGTTTGGGTGTTTTCTAAGTGTAATATGTATATATTTACAAAAAAAAAGTATATATGTATTTGTATCAGTCGTCTAGTACCCATAACACAAGCTTTGCTCAGCTTGGGACTAGATGACGTTGTGTGTTAGATTTCCGAAATATAAAAAAAAATGGTATGTCTGAATAGTGGGTCTTGATTTGAATTAGTCGATAGGAAATGTTGGTGAAGTGTCGTGGTGGTGCAGTGAGAGTGAGAGTGAGAGTGAGAGTGAGAGAGAGAGAGACCTGCAGCAGCGTGTGGCGCAGCGCGTGCAGGCGCGAGGCGAGGTGCGCGAGGCGCGCGGCGGCGGCGGCGCGGCGCGCGCGCAGCTCGTCCAGCTCGCCCGCCGCACGCCGCAGCCACACGGCCTGCATGCGGGACTGCTCCGACTGGCACCCGCTGCGGAACTTTATCTGCACACCCACACCAAACATCCCACCACTTATTACAATTACTAATATATATTCAAATAAATTAAAATCTTTGTTGTAATAGTATTAAAATAACTCCTTTTTATTAAATGCATATATTTATACATGGTACATATACCAAAATAACATTTTTTCTTCAATTTTTATCTGTCTGTCTGTTTGTTGCGGTTAATCTCTGGAACGGCGGGACCGATTTTGACGAGACTTTCACTGATATGTAGCTGATGATAACAGAGAAACTTACTTTTTTTAGTACAATAACAATAACGGCGGGTAACACCGCTAAGTTCAGTTAGTTACTACTATACAGCGTGAATTACTCAACAAAAGACGTAATCCGTAAGTACTAATAGGCCCAATGATCCAGAAGCTTCTCAATAGGTCGCCATAGTGTGAGTTCTCCATGCTGCATTGGTGGTATGGTGAGCATTACTCTTGAATTCTGCTCATGCTGTCCATCAGGCAGAGTAGAATCACTTTGGTAGGCTCAAATATATTAGAAAAGTAATCAAGGACGCGATGAAACTTAACACCAATCAAGAAAATTATATTCAATAAATTTTTAATGCAATAGAGGCCGTAAAACATGGTCATCCTATCATCGCGCATTAACTACAATTTCAATGCAGTCGATAGATATGTCTATCTCAAATGTACCTTACAAGAAACAATAACGATCTGTACATTTTAAATTTTGTACATCTACAGCTAGATCCTAGTGGCGTTTTTAATCACAAATAGAGTAGCAGACAGTCCTTCAATCGAAATTTTATTCGCGACTAAAATATGCAAAACAATAATATACCTCAGAGAATCCAATCATAGGAACAGGAATATAGTTTTCTGGATCAGGGTTATCAGCTTGCGCTTGTTTCCATAGCCGCATATCCATACCTATGCAACATATTAATACATACATTAACTTCAAATAAAAATGTTTCTGTCATAATGCAGGCTGTTTAGACCTAATTAATTATTGTGACCTTTAACGTTTTAAATAATGGATCGCAAGTCAACATAATTTTGCCATACTTTATTTAAATTTTGTATCAACATCAATACTTCATCCATACACCGCTGCTAGAAGTTGCCTGTAATCACTGAAGGCCTACAATAGGCACAACGACGCCCGTTCCCTTAGAATAGTATCTAGCATGGTATATAGCGTAGTGTGATGATAATTTTCAATAATGATAAAATTTCATTGAAGACAAGATGAGTAATTCTTGTTTTAATTTATACTAATATATAAAGCTAAAGACTTTGTTTGATTGTTTGTTTGAACGCGCTAATCTCAGGAACCGCTGGTACGATATGAAAAATTGTTTCCGTGTTAGATAGTACATTTATCGAGAAAGGCTATAGGCTATATATCATCACGCTAAGACCAATGAGAGCGGAGCACCAATGAAGAATGTTTTAAAAACGGGGGAAAATTATCACGCTACGGGCAACAGGAGACGCAAACGAGGTGCGTGGGGCCAGCTAGTTTAATATATATATATGTAATAGATAGTGTAGATACTCCTTAATAAACTTCCTCGAGTTTATTTTCAAATTTCAAATGACGTGTTCCTCCCAAGTGCGGCAAAAAAAAACTAACACAGTAATCTAATTTACTTTTACGACTAAATTTAACAAAATCTCATTATACGACAGTAAGCAGAAATATTATAAAAGAGCTCAGGATATTTAGCGTTTAAATATTAAGATTTATGCAGAAGTTACCAGGTGGGGGTGTCTGCAAGTACTGAGTTAACATTTGTGGTGTAGGAGCGGTGACGGGCGACACGGACATGCAGCCAGCGCCTGTGAGCGACGAGCGCGCAGTACCACTGTTGAGGAAGGCGCTCAGCTCGGAGGCGGACACGTGAGAGTTACCTGCGCCTTTATCCACTACGTATATCACAACCTGAAAACATTATAATAACGATTGTATTTTTTTTCATTGTTGTTGAAGATTTTTAAAAGAAAATTTACGTTCTAGTGACCAATAACGATATATTTCTTCGCTTATCTGTTTGTTTTGTTTTCTAAACTGCTACTACCTCAATACTGTAAATTCACATATTTATCTCAAATTTATTCAAATAATTGATAACGCATCCTTTGCCAATCTATACTGATATTATAAAGCTAAAGAGTTGTTTGTTTGTTTGAACGCGCTAATCTCGGGAACCGCTGATTTGAAATTTTGTTTCAGTGTTGGATAGTACATTTATCGAGGAAGGATATAGACTATATACCATCACGCTAAGACCAATAAGAGCGGAGCATAAATGGAGAATGTTTAAAAAAACGGGGTAAGGCAATATGACACGCAAACGAGGTCGCGTGGGTTAGCTAGTACATAATAAAATTTCAAAATATAAAATAGTCTTGAGATATAGATTAACAGTCACTCTAAACTAATTATTCCTAATCCTTTATTGAGCAGGGACCACTTTCATTTATATATTTTTTAAGGACAGTGGTCCTAACAAAAATAAATCAAACAATAAAAAAATTAACTTTAATCAAAATTGATTTGTACCATGGACGAACAATTGTATTTTAATACTAACTTAATATTTTACGAAACTAAATACATAAGTAAATTTTAAGTTAATTTGATTTTTGAGATTGCATCTTCTGAACAAGTTTAGCAATCTTATTGTTCATATCAAAGTTACAAGCAAATTCACACTTTTTTCTAAGAAATTGCTTTTCTACACCAAACCTTTTCAAGTGAATTATATTTAAATATAACCCCACGTACTTTAGAATTTTTCGTATACCAATTTTATACTCCCGCGGACCATCATCGGGGAACCATTAATTCATTCATTAAATATTTGAATAGAATGGAAGTAAGCTCACCTGGCACTTATTATCTGAAACTGCTTTAACAGATTCGATGTTGACTGCTAAATTTGGTTTATTCCCCAACAATGAGTGCAGAGATGTCTGCACAAGCTGCTGATTATTTCTGCATAATGAAAATGATTCAAATTAAATTTTAATTATTGTCACTACTAACAAAAAGTACAGGACTACATTGTATATTAAAAAAAAAACAAATAGAATTACATACTTTATTTCTTGTTCCGACTTGTTAAACATCATAGCAACGTGACCATCTTTATCGTCACGTCCTCCGAGTCTAGAGTATCCCACTGCCTTGAACCGGCACAACGGGTTCTGTTCATTAAGCTCCAGTGGAGGTGCATTGCGGCTGTAGTATGCTTGGCCTGAAACAAATAAATACTTATTGTTGGTCCGTCATTAACTGGTGGCGCAGTGGTAGCGTATTCGAGTGCTGTGCTTGAGGCCTCGGGTTCGATTCCCCGGTCGGAACAAATGTTTGTATGATCTGCAAATACTTCTTTCGGAATTTGGGTGTTTTCTATGCAAAATATATATGTATTTACAAAAAAAAAGTATATATCTATTTTTATCAGTTGTCTAGTACCCATAGCACAAGCTCTGCTTAGTTTGGGACTATATGTGTATATGTCCGAAATATTATTATTATTCTCTTTATTTCATATACGTAACATATTGATTACATTTTTAAATATACATATAAAAAAAATACATTTAAAAATATAAAAAATAGTAGACCACCGACTTCGGGTACCGGGACCAAGAAACCGGTGGTTAGGGCTCCAAAGACAGGAACTTCCTCACTACACGTGCCGTGTCTAGAAGGACTGCCTTCTGCATCAGATCCTTGAGCCAACCGTTCAACGTGAGCCTCTTGAGATGTTGGTCGAGGCTCTTGGCTATCAATCAACAACTATCGGCACAATGATCACCGAATCTACATTCCACATATCGACAACCTCGTGAGATAGGTCCAAATATATAATTTCTTTTCTTTTTCAAATTTCACGAGATTCTCGTCATGAGGAACGGCGATGTCGACAATCATTGCGCGGCGCTCTGATCGATCAATCGCCACAATATCAGGTTTATTGGCAACAATAGTCCTGTCTGTGATAATAGATCGATCCCAATATAACGTAGCACGACCATTCTCGAGAACTGGGTCGGGCACATACCTGTAGTATGGCACCTCCGAATTCACAACTTTGTATTTAAGGGCAAGCTGTTGATGTACGATCCTGGCTACTTGGTTTTGCCTGTGCAAATATTTACCGTTAGCAAGACGAGAACAACCAGAACTAATATGCCTAATAAATTCCCCGGGACGGTGACATGCCCGACATATGTTAACCGTACCATCTTTCAGGATATATTTCCGATATTTATTCGTCATGATAACTTCGTCCATAATCGCACAAACAAAACCTTCGGTTTCTCCGAAGATATCGCCGTACCGTAGCCAGGAGGTTGAGGCTTTGAAGTCTATATCGGACCCGTTAAGGGCCCGATAAAACCGTCAATGAAGTTATTTGCCCTTATTATTATTAAACTAGCTGAACCCCGCGGTGTTACCCGCGGTAAATGTTGTACCGCGAGTAACGCCGCGGGACAAAGTTGATGCCATCATCAGATATTAATGTAATTATCATGGTTCCACCGTTGGAACATCTTCTTTCCATTAAAAAAAGAATCATCAAAATCGGTTCATAAATGACGAAGTTATCCCCGAACACACAAAAAAAACCTTTTTTTGAAGTCGGTTAAAAAAACCGGTAGGTTCTGTGGGTTTTACGACCACAACCCTTCGACTATAACAGAACAAATCGTGCAATTAGGTACATACAATGTGAGATCACTTGACATGTGGTCCCAAACTGTAAAAGTGGAGAGAATGTGGAAGGAAGCTTATACCCGAAAAATCACTATGCGTGTAAAGAAACTAACTTAACTTACATATTAATAAAGATAGATACTAGTAAAACTAACCAATACTATAAAAAATTTGATGTATATGAAAAAAGCTTTAAATAAATAAACAAAATATTGGCCTTCAAACTAAAGCTAACTAAATATAGCTCTTACCAGTGCCCCATTTTGCTTGAATAAGATTCCATTTTGCAAGCACTTGATCTCGTTCATCTCCAAACACACAACAATTAAAGACTGCTGCAACAAGTGCTTCGTGCGCTGTCGTTGGACCTTGTTGCTGCAATTGCTGCTGCTGTTGTTGCTAAAATATAAACGAAACATTGAACAAATATTTCTACAATTTTAACGAGAAATAATTATGTTTCCTAAAAATTAAGTGATAAATTAAAGCAAAAATTATTATATGAATTAATAAGAAACTAGTTATACCCGCTAATTCGTACACGTGACATTTGGATTTTCAAGTTATTTTGATTTTGTCATTCATTAAATCTACCCTGGACTATGGCAAACATTTCAAAAACAAAATCAGATAAATCGGCCCAGCTGCTCTCAAATTTTAGCAAGATAAACAAACAGCAATTGCTTTTTATATATAAGAGAAGATTTTTTTGCTAATAACATGATAAAGATCCTCAAGGCAAATTTGCAACAACGCAAGAGCCATTTCCATTAAAGATCTTACCCAGGTACCTTGAATAAGTCCGATGATGATTGCCATTTTCCGCTTTGAGCTAGATTATCTCATAACCTGATGATATGCTATGTTTTGGGTGATGATGATCACCCACTGCGTTCGCAATGGTTTATCAGACATCAAAGATGTCTTAAATTCTATGTGTTTAAGTTCTTTGTCTAGCAGTTGACTAATAACTAATAAACTATGTTAATGAGATGTAAAAACTATTTAATAAAATTAACACTACATACTTGAGGTTGTCCAAATTGTGGTGTTGTGCCAAGACCCGTACCAAAACCACCAAAAGCAGTAGCAGGTTTTGCAAAGGTGGATCCAAAGTTGCTACCTGCACCAAAGGTATTGCCTGTACCAAATGTGCTGGTACCAAGTGTGTTGCTGCCAAATGTTGGTGCAGCACTGCCAAAATTTGTTGTGCCAGTGCCAAATGTTGGGGCTCCTGTCCCAAATGTGTTTCCTGTGCCAAAAGTGTTTGTGCCAAATGTGCCTCCACCAAAACCTAGAAAAAAATATTAAATAATAACTTTTCACATATGAATAAGTAAAAATGACTAAAGTGAACTAAGCATAGTCCTGAATCATAATATCAACAATCAACATAATAATCATAAATATCGTAATAAAAGTTATTATTATATATTAACAGACTGTAACTCAATTACAAATTACATGTATTACTAACTAAAAAGCAAAAGATGCTCAGTATTTATCTAATGTCCCATCATAGACAATGGTAGATGATGTATCCTATGTACCCGATTATGACAAATCCAAAAAGAAAGAGTAATAGTTTTGGCTGTCTACATTGTATATTCACTATAGCTCCTGAATTACTAAACTGATCTTACTGAATGAGGTGACAATAGTTTCGTAACAATGACTTGGCTATAAATTTTATCAAGAGACAATTGATAGTTATTTAACTTTTTTTTAAGCTAGCATAATGGGGTAAACTTCTTTCTATTACTAAAACTTATAGTACAACCATAATTGATCTTAATCTGGCACAAAGATATAAAAAAAAAAACTCAAATTACACTTATAAGAATAATAAGTTACCTATGGCAGGCTTAGCTGGAGTGCTTCCAAAACCAGTTCCACCAAATAGTGAAGGCGCTGTAGAAGCTGGTGCTGTTCCTAATGCTCCAAATGGTGCAGCTGTGAAAATATACACAATACAATTAATAAAAAACTCATTTGGTTAATATAGTTTAACATGCATAAGTTTGTAACCTAATCTAAATACAAATTGATTGCTGTTTGTTTGTCTCGCTAAAACTCGAGAATGGCTAGGTCGATTTCGCTGATTTCATTTTGGAATTTGTCGTAGTCCAGGGAAGTTTTAAATGGTGAAAAATTCAAAATGAATTAAAAATCCAAATATCATGTGTATGAAGTAGCGGTCACAGCTAATTGCAAAATAAATAATTAATTTTATTTCACTGCAACAATTGGCAAACTTACCCTAGGTGGCCACTATATATGGGTATTTCCTTAGCAAGGAGGTTTTAGGCTACAACACCATGCCCTCTAACCAGACAAGTGGGTATAGTTTGTTTAACTTTACCTTTCTATGCATTGCCTTGCATAGCTTATTCCTACAATTTATCTTTCATTTATTCTTTAAAAAGATAATGTTCGCATTGGATATATAATTATCCTGTGTCATAAAAACACTTAGTCTGGAATCAGAACAACAATTTGTCGACTGCACAAAGTGTTGTCCCGTGTTGGGCTTGAACCCAGGACACTCGTGCAGTAGACAATGGCACGGCAACTGCTTAAAGCATTATGCTGTCCTTGCAATAATTAATGTGTACTTCATAATTGGCGTATTGTTCAAATATCACTAGTGTAAACTTCTAATTGTCAGCTGTGAAGGACCTTGCATTAAATAAATAAATGACACTCTTTATTCAAAATTCATTAACACAAGGACAATTTCACCATAATTGCTGAATATAAGTAGGAAATATTACCAGCACTGGTTGCTGCTGCTCCAAACGTTCCAAAACCTGAGGATGTTGTAGTAGTTCCAAATGCATTGGTCGAGTTCCCAAATGAAAATGCAGCTGGAACATAAAGACATTGTCTTTAACTTCTTGTATTATAGAATCCAGCAGGTGACTATAGTTATTGGGTCTGTTGCTCTAGTGGTTAGAGATCCTGACTGGTAAGCCAAAGGGTGAGTATTGAACAGAAGCATTTGTTCTGTGTCTGGGTTTAATTACGTTTAGTACCCATGTATCAATTCAGACATAATATATCTTATATATAAAATTCTCGTGTCACAGTTTTCGTTCCCATACTCCTCCGAAACGGCTCGACCGATTCTCATGAAATTTTGTGAGCATATTGAGGAGGTCTGAGAATCGGCCAACATCTATTTTTCATCCCCCTAAATGATAAGGGTCACCCATCCTTAAAATTTTTTTATGGCAAAACGACGTTTGCCAGGGTCAGCTAGTGTAAGTATGTTTTTCTGCAGTCTGGTTTCAAGTGGGATCAGACAAACGTGTATGAGATGTGTGAGGATATTATTTTAAATTACTACTACTAATATTAATGTACATTTCATACAATATAGGCGAAAGTTAACAAAGCTAATTCAAATCATAAATATTTTCAAAGTCTGCAAGAACAAGTTAAAGATACATTTTTTTAAACTCACGTTTTGCTGCTGCCCCAAAAGGGGTTGCTTGGGTACTGGTATTAGATCCAAAAGAAAAAGCCATTCTGAAATATTCAATTCAAAGAAGTCAAAATCAAAAGTAACCAGCTCTTAGTACATAGTAGTACTAACAATTTAGGAATATAATAATTATCTACTTCATAAAAGTTTTGTGTTTTTTTAATATAATCCTCAAGGTGGCAAATGTAAAAGTTTATAGTAAAATGTTAACTAATTTGTCAAAAAATACTATTTTTAGGTTAAAGGTACAATTTAACGACAAATAGATTTTTGACTTTCTGTCTGTAGTATCTTAAACGTCAGTGAAGTAAACATAGGGATGCAGACGATACATCGATTTTCATAAACATCACAGTTTCAGTAAAAAACATCGATGTTTGCCATCAATGTTTACTATTAAAAAACATGTCATGTCATTTTATACGATTTTTGACAACTTCCATCAACAATACAACTAAATAACGGGTCACATAATAAATCAGAACTAAATTCTATTCGCATGAATATATACCTATGCAGCTACATTTGTTGGCTAAAGCATCGAGACAAAGGTTTTAAATCAAATTTAAGTTCAACCTAATTACAACCATGGCATTTAATGATAAAGATAAAAATATTAAATGATTGTCTGAAAAAGGTACAAAGCAATAAATTACTACTGTCATTCAGAAATGAAAAGACTTACGTAAAATAGTTTAGTGTAAGAGCAATCTTAACATGCAACATGCACAACACATGTATATTTTCCTGTAAACACCTTGCCAGCTACATCGTTTTGTTCGTTTCTGTTTCGTTTCTGTTTGCTTCTTCGAATTTTACTACAGGCAGTAGTTACTTTAGGTTTGTAGTCGCGTTGAAATCCAACATAATTTGTAATAATGATAGTAAGTTTAGTTAAAATCTATATTTATACAAATATAATAAACGCGAAAGTTTGTAAGTATGGATGGATGGATGGATGAACCACTAGTCATAAATTAAATATCACAAAATCCCACATCTGTATATTCATCTTTACAATCTTTATAATACAAGTACAGTTTAGTGCAATTAATAAATCAAAATATTTCGATACATTGATTTTTTTAGGGCAATGTTTTTTGTGCATCATATTTGTTCTGAAACATCGATGTTTCGATACATCGATGTATTTAGTTTCGATATTTTCATCCCTAAGTAAACAAGGGTCAATGCATGGTCTAAGAAAACAAGGTCTCGCATTCCGACAGCGACTCGAGGTGACGTCACTAATTAACTATCCAGTTACCACTTTATAGCAGCAAACACGAAATGATGGAAACATTTTCAGTCACTATTATATTAAAAAAACTAAAATGCATTTTAATTGTTGTTTTGTGTTCATAATCAAACAACATATTAGAATTTAAATATATATTAATGTAAAACTTTTATTGTTCTATTGAATCCACAAAGGTAATAATGGTGGTTGGGAAGTTTGACAACCAGCGATAGCGATACTGACGTAAGGCTCGTATCGTTCACGTGATCACTGTGCACAGTGTCTCGGAATGCTGAGTGTCTACTGTTGTGTATTATCTATGATGCTGAGACCTAGCGAAGTACTTAAATTGTTATACCATGGGTCAATGTTGCCGGGTTTCTTACTCACAATTTCATTAAAAAAGGAGAATAAATTTTAACTGACCACAAAAAAACCCTAATATTTAAACAGCGTAAGTCATTGCGTTGGAGTTATTGTATTTTTAAGTGATACCAAAATGTAAACTTGAGTAGACTAGAAACATTGTACCTGCTTTCACAATATTGTAACATGGGTTTCAAATAAATTTTTATTATTCTCTTTATTATATTTTTATATACATATTAATCACATTTTTAAATATTAATATAAAAACGAATACGTTTAAAAATATAAAAAATAGTAGACCACCGACTTCGGGTACAGGGATCAAGAAACCGGTGGTCCAAAGCTGAATCCGCCCTTGAATACGTGAAGGAACGTTTAGTCCAGAAGGACTTATGGTCTTCAAAACTAGTTTGTAAACACCAGCAAATCTATAACCTCCAAGAATGCGTTCGTCAACTCTGCCTCTATGGCCGAGTTGAGTCTAAGCAGCAACACTTCGATCTGATTCAACGGTAGCCTAACGGAATTTTTGCCGTGTATGTTTAACTAGTTCTACATAAAATAGTTTAAACACTATATTAAGTACTAGCCGACCCACACAACCTCGTTTGCATCTCCTATTGCCCGTAGCGTGATAATTTTCCCCCGTTTTCGAAACGTTTTTCATTGCTGCTCCGCTCCTATTGGTCCGAGCGTGATATATAGCCTATAGCCTTCCTCGATAAATGTACTATCCAACACTGAAATAATTTTTCCAATCGGTCCAGCGGTTCCTGAGATTAGCGTGTTCAAACAAACAAACTCTTCAGCTATAAATATTAGTATAGATGCATAGGTACGTACTACTGACTCAGTACTACTACATATCTACAGTCTCCTTGGTCTAGCACTTAGCGCATGAGATTGGCGATCAAGGGTTGGATACTCGGGTCATGCCAAAAAATATGTTGTTGGTTTTTTCTTTTAAGAATTTCTCTTCTCTTCTTTCAAAAACACAAGAGTGATTTTAAATGCAAATCTTGGATTTTCCTGATGTTTCGACTACGGTACAGTGGCCGTGGTCTCAGGCCAGCCAGGTTGACCGTAGTTTATTTCTCCATCTACCTACAATTTCTCTAAATTACTGAAAATTTCTTTTCGTTATGTACCTAATGTCACATGCTACACTCACAGTCTCTATATTTATTTATGTTGGTCAGTCTTGACTGAGCTTCCTTTAATCCTTGATGCAGACTTGTCTGTATCAAGGTCTTGCAGGATCACTAGATTGAATTTCACCGTACGCGAGTCATCCCCAGATGCTTCGATCTCATGCTATAGGCACGACTGGAGGAGACTCGTGCGTAAAGTAATTGAAAGAGGGAAGATGCAATGATTAGCGTCGTGATATCCAGTGCAACGATGAACCGATCACCATGTGACCACTGCCAGCATAGCATCAAGTAGGTACAACGTAATATAAACGTTAGGTAATTCAAAGGTCAATAAAGTCGATAATTCCCTTTATTCATAACTAGCGATGCGGCCCGGCTTCGAACGGAATTCTTTGAAATTCTCTGATTTCTTTTAATATAATATGCATGCATTTCATCTTTCTTATATATCACTGTATCTACTGAAGAAAACTTCATTTAAATCCGTTGAGCAGTTTAATTAAAGGATCTAATTTTATTTATTATTTTTATGCTGTGAAAACATTTTTTTTTTTAAATTCCCATCTGGCCTCCTTGGTCTAGTTGTTAGTGTAAGCGACTGCAGATCAAGAGGTCTCGGGTTCAACCGATAGGAGGATGATAAAGATTATGACTTGGTCACTTAGCCACTATATGGTAGTCCTATATAGACACCAGATAATACCCCATAATATGAGTAACGCTAATAAAACCCAATAATATGAGTAATTGTATGGAATGTGATACAGAGCAGGGTGTGAAAAGCCATAGGTATTACGGAACACAAAAGTTTAAGTTAGCATGCAAAAAAGTATTTCATATAATTCATTTGAAGTTAACATGTATTTGCTTTGAATGTTTTCTTTGAAATGAATATCTGCAATTAAATTACAAAAACACTTTACTTTTGTATGTTGAACTTTCTTCAAGAGGATTTCAGAGTCTTCAAGTTTCTAAATGGTCTCATACATCTACTTTTATTATCTGACCCACAATACTTGACTATCGAGTCAAGAAAATTATGTTTTAAATGTCTTAATGTTTCAGAACCAAGCTAATAATTAGGTATATTAACACAAACAGGGTATTTAAAAAAATGCCATTTTAAGCCGGGAGTACTGTGCTGGTTGTTGTGGTTTTGGAAGAGAATGTCTTTTGACTAAGAGACAGTGATTAAAAGTCAAAGTTCCTTCATAGTGTTAATTTCAATGAAATATATTATGTAGCATAATATATTTCATTTTTATGTAACATATTAGGAAGCTGACAACCATAACACTGTCTGTTACTTTAAGAGTTGTAAATACAAAACTAACATTCTTGTAAAATATATTAGATATTAGAGCAAATTAAATCGACATATCTGTTCTAAGATACAGTCAAACCTGGGTAAGTGAGAACTGGATAAGTGAGAAAACTCTATAAGTGAGAGTAATAGCCAGGACCCGTCATTTTAAGCTCCCAAAACCTCTATTAGCGAGAAACAGAAACCTTTGTAAGAGAGAGTCGTTTTTCCCTCATGGACCTCCGTAAGTGAGACTGCTACTTTTCTGTACCTCTATAAGTGACAGTCGAGTTTTATTTATTCATGTATATTATTTAGGAGGAACAAATGACAAAAAAAATTACAAATTTAACATCTGCTATTTTATGATTTATTTTTGTGTGTGGAACTTCTTACCATTGTTTTTGTATTGTTTCCTCGTCAATATTGTTCCTATTCTATTTCGTGGAACTAAAAGTTCTAAATAAAATAAAATTACATATATAGTGCATGAATATATGTCTTGCTATTGCTGCGTACCTCTGTAAGAGAGAAACGCTACCCATGTACCTGCATTAGCGAGAAACTCGGGTTAGTGAGAAACCTCTATAAGCGAGAATGAGATTGTGCTCCCTTGAACTCTCCCTTATCCAGGTTTGACTGTATATCAATCTAATACATTATTATAAGTTATTTATGACTCAATAAACTAATTATTTATTTTTATATCTTTAAACAAATTGTTGACTGCATGACATCCTACTGTTATAAATATTGACACATTTGTTTAATAGGTGGAATGTGAAACATAAAAAAAAAAGAAATCTGTTAATGTACAACATAAATATTTATGAGAAAAAGACGGCAGATAAGATTATAAAATTGAGGTTACTTTGTTTTGCACAAAAACAAAACATGTTGATAACAGATTACACCACACGTACAATTTTTTCATTTTTGTTAAATAAAATAATACAAATAGTAATCACAAATAGCTATTTTATTGCATATCACATCACCATTCCACCACTCTATCAAATTTTATGTGCACTAAACATTTTTCCTTGGTGGTAACATCACAGATGGAACATTCCAGAGGAAAATAAATGCTTACATCATTTTACTTTGTTAGTTTTTTAAGTATACAATAATAAAGAACACATTATAACAGCAAAAATGAGATAGAATTATAATTATGCAATAAACAAATCGGAATAAGGTCTTCGCCTCCCAGGGAATCCGTTATTTTTTTTCTCCAGGAGGCTGTAGCGGTTGGCCTCTTTCTTTTCCTCGTAGTTTTATTCCAATTGCCCTTTCAATTTTACCCAATACAATATTGTTTGGAATTCCACGACCGGCTTCATAATCATTTACAATTTGTGGTTTCTCGCAAATTTTAGTTGCCAAATCTTTTTGACTCATGCCTTTAGATTGTCTTCCTTGCATTATAAGTTTCCCCAGATCCAGTGAGACTTTTTCATGGCGCAATTCTTCAGTCTCTCTATCAAGTTTAGCTGTGTTTTTAGTCGTAACATGTTGCTTATTAGTTCCTGCTCCAAATTTTTGTTGAGTGTCAACTGGTAAACCTTGACGGCGTGCAGCGTTTACGGCTTGTTCAGTCTTCAAAGCGGATGCTTTTGGTGGTTTTTTTCGGAGAATTGTAACCGTATCCCAGTCAGACATTTTAGATCAGATTATTCACTGGTTTCACAAGAAAATATCTGAAACTACAAAAATTTTCTTCTGACTTCGTGCGTGTCGTATATTTTACTATGGTTGGGCTGTTAGGTATTTGGTAGTGATGTCAAGTTTTGAATAGTCGATTTTGATTTATGAAATCGATTTTGTAAAAAAAAAATCATAAAATAATCCTTTTCTATCACTGATGATTAAACATGGCCACGATCCTATAAGCCCTAAATAGGACTGTAAATTGACACTTTTTTTTTAATGCTGGATCCTCTTAACAGACTGACGTCCCAATGCTTCAGACTAGTCTTATGTTTAATCGTCTCCGTTTCTTTTTGCCCGTTGCATGATGTTGTAAAAACGTGAATAAATTACTTGCTTACCATCATAGAGGACTGAATTACCATCATTCATGGTTATGGACACCAAAGAAATAGGTCCAGCAGGACCTCCTTTCTCGTCATGAACCTTAAGGGAAGCTTCAGCGACCCAAGAAGGCAAGTACAAACATTCTTGTATCGATGCCAACACGGTGGTACCGAAGACAAATTTGACCGCGGAGGGCAGAAAGGCCTCTGGCAGACAGGTGAATAAGACGCCTAACGCGTAGGCACCCGCTTAACGGGTACAGGCTTTAACGAGCTCCACAAGCTTAGGCCGTACTCGGCCTCGTACGGGAGGCAACAAACTCTTCAAAGGCATTTTGTACTGCCTATCGGGAATTTAATTTTTTACCCACTAAAAAGTTGTCTAAATTTTGGAAAAAGTAATAGTCGGTAGGTGCAAGGTCTGGTGAGTATGGCGGATGAGGGAGAGCTTCCAACCCCAGCTCTTGCAGCTTGGAGACTGTCTGTTGCGCAGTATGGGGTCGCGCGTTATCGTGAAGGAGCAGTGGGGACGACCGATTGACCAAAGCTGGTTGCAGATGTGCAAGCTTCTCCATCATTCACTCCAGTTCTTCACAGTACACATCTGCATTAATGCTCATGCCGTTTTGTATAAAGCTGTGGTGAATCACACCCACACTAGACCACCAAACAGTGACCATCACCTTTTTAGTTGTCATTTTTGGTTTAGGGCATTGTTTTGGTGCTGAACCAGGGTCTAACCAACTTGCTGAGTGCTTTCGATTGTCGAACAGAATCCATTTTTCGTCGCACGTAACAATTCGTTTCAAAATTCCTTCATTTCTTTGCCTGTTGAGCAGCGCAAGCCAGGTCTCGACGCGTACGTTGCACTGGCGATCGTTAAGGTCGTGGGGCACCCATCTATCAAGCTTTTTTACCTTGCCAATTTGTCACAAATGGATCGATATTGTTTTGATGCTTACATTAAAAGCTGCTCCTAGGCTCTCCTAGCTCAGCTGTAGATTGAGTTTCGTCAGCTTCCACAATCGCTTTTAATTTATTATTGTTAACCAAAGTCTCCGAACGACCACGACCTTCATTTTTCAAGTCAAAATTTCCAGAACGGAACCGGGAAAACGGAACGGGTTGAGCGTTCGTTTGTACAGTTATCTCCATAAACGTTTTTGATGTTACGTGCCGTTTGTGTCGCGTTGTTGCCACGACGGAACTCATATTCCATAATTACACGATTTTTTAAAGAATCCATTATGACGAAAAATGTTCAAATGTAATGAAAATACAACGCTAATAAAAAACCAAAAGACAGTTTGTAAAAGGAATGTCATGGTTTTAAAACAAAATTATTTTGAATTTAGAATAAAGAGCCATTACAAACATTTTTTTAATTGAAGTAACCAGTACTGAAGAAAGCCAATTTCATAGGTAAAGACCATAAGACAATAGTTTATTCTGGAAATTCAGACAAGATAATGTTACGCCTTTGCTCGTATGTTCACGAGCAAGAGTTTTGTCACGCTAGCACCTCGTCCACCGAGTAGCACACATAAAATAGTAACTTTCATGAATAAAAGTTACTAAGTTGTTCAACACTAGCACTACTAGCAGAGAAAAAACTTGTTGACATTTAGAAACTAGACAAAGGTAATTTTTTTATCAACAAATTATCACATAAGAAGTACAATAAACCACGTGTTGTATGTATTGTTCCGCTACAGGACACTACTTATATAATTATCTCTTTGTATACCAAGAACCAGTATGAGCGCTGAAGTTACGGAAACCGAAGAAGAAATATTAGTGTATGCAGAATTTGAAGATAGTGTGAATATTGAAAAATATAGAGCTGTTCATGTTTTGGGCATAGAAGAAAAGAATCCTATTATACAAATGGATGATACTTTTTTCACAGGTACCAAATACAACCGTAAAACCAGTATATTCACGATATTGTGAAGAATAGTGGGTTTAGTTATTACCATAAAAGTGTATTCTCTAAGAAAGGGGTGTTACGAACATTGTTGTTTCTAAATGACCCAGAATTTAGCAGAAAGCAGGCAAAGTTAAATTTAAAATAGGGCGAAATTAAGTTCTGCAAGTTTACCAAATTGGAAATTGTTTGTCGTTGATTTACCTACAGGATAAACAAAACTTTTTTGCAGTGATACAAAAAAAATTAAGTTGGGAAACTTGGTGTTTCCCATCGTTTCAGAAATATGAGACTTTCAAATTTATTTTTACATTCAAAAAACGTGATTTCAGTTAGTTTCTTTAATTTTGACTTCGGGCATTCTGGGACATATATCTGTGAGTAAAGTAATTATTATTTAACAAGTACAATTTCAACAAAAATAAAACCGACTTCAAGGTTCGACACGATTTCTCTTGGATGCCATGATCAGATGTTAATGTCCTTATCATGGTACCACCATCGGAACATCTCCTTTCCATTAAAAAAAGAATCATCAAAATTGGTTCATAAACGACGAAGTTATCCACGAACACACACAAAAATATATACATATATATATGGTTTGTTTTTTTTTTATTTTATTTTTATTTTGCTTGTCATGCAATCAGTCCGACCAATCAGATGAGTTTTGGAATATTTTGCAGTTAGGTGTATTCCAAGTAAAATATCACCTATATTAATATAATGGCTCATTCAATACTGCCAAGTTCCAAGGTTCTGAGCCACTTCAGTCGAGTGATCCAGTCTGGTAATGTGAGCTGCCATAGCTAGCTGGTGATGTGGGCTAACTGGTTAGGGTAGTTTACCAGTCTAACTTTATATTGCCTTGCCTATGCAATTATTTCCTCTTTCACTGTTGGCATGTTGAGGTATTGGTGGACCTCAGAGTTTTTTATTAACCAAGGAGCATTGCTTATTTGTTTTAAGATGTAATTCTGAGTTCTTTGGATTTTATTTACATTTGATGGACAGGCAGCTCCCCAAAATTGTATCCCATATATCCAGACTGGTGATATACAGGACTTGTATACAAGGAGTTTATTGCCAATAGACAGTTTTGAATTTGTGTCCAGTAGCCAGTACATGACCCCTGTATTTGAGATTGATCTCATTCTTCTTGGCTTCAGTGTGTCTGCTCCATGTTAAGCTATGGTCGAGATATAAGCCCAGATACATAACAGCATTGCTTTGAGGAAGGTCTTTACCATCCACTTTAACTGGCAGACATGTTTTTCTCGACAGTGTGAAAGTCACTTGCACTGATTTGTTTGCGCTTGCTTTGATTCTCCATTTGTCCAACCATTTGTTGATATTTTTGAGACTTTTTTGCAATTGAACAGAGGCTTCTGTAGGATCTTTTTTAAAGGCTCATATTGTGGTATCGTTTGCATAGGTTGCAATAGTTACTCCTGGTGTTTCTGGTAAATCTGCAGTAAATATGGTGTACAAGACCAGGCCAAGCACTGAGCCCTGTGGGACGCCGGCAGGTATGTCGGAGAATCTTGATGTGCAATCTGATTCCTGCACTTGGAACATTCTGTCAGAGAGGTATGATTCCATAATTTGGTAGAATGTGTGGGGCAAGATCAGTTCTATCAAAAGCCTGTTACACATCTATTAATGCTAAAGAGCGATACTCTCCACGCTCAAGGCTGTCACTGATGTGTCTGCACACTCTGTGTATCTGTTCAACTGTGATATGTTTTGGTCTCAAGCCAAATTGATGATCTGGAGTAACAGAGCATTCATTCATGACCTGCGACAACTGTCACAGCAGATTTTATTCTAGGAGCTTGGAAGCTATTGACAGCAAGCTTATAGGCCTGTAGGAAGATACCTCTTGGGGTTGTTTACCAGGCTTATGGATCATAATCAGTTGTGAGACCTTCCACAACACAGGAGAATGCCCTATTCTGATGATGCAATTAAATAGGGTTGTAAGGAATATTATTGCCTTTGGTGTTAGTTCCACAAGGACTTTTTTGTCAATCAAATCAAATTAAATTCCGTTGTCTTTTTCTAATCTAACAGTTTAATCGTCCTAGCTACCTCTTGTGGTGTAACCCATTTTAAGGGTAGGCAAGTTGATGGTCTCGTTGAAATTCCTTCTAGATCAGCTTTTTCTGAATCAGGTTTCGGTTCATTTAGAACAAAACACCTTGGAGAGGTGTATTGCAAATGCATAGGCCTTTTCTTGTTTGGACCCAGCCCAAGTATTTCCATTTAGTCTGAGAGCCGGCTTCGCACATAACCGGCTTATTACCCGACTACGGCAAAGCCAAAGGAGGGTTATATTACATGTATAAATCAAATAATAGAAATAATAAGACCTACACATTTCGCACAGCTGAAAATAGGACATTTTATGTATTAATTATATTCAAACATCTCAAAAACAGTTAAATTAAAGGATAGGGTGTTTTTAGTTGACACACAGAAACGATGTCAGCTACACGCCCTTAACGCGAATAGGTCGACTTAACCTGTAACCCTGGCAACCCTGTATATTAAAAATAACAATAAAGTTAAAATTTTTCTTTTTAGGAAAGTTTGAAAGTGCATTAGGAACCTATATGTTTTTTGAAGAAGATCCAGAGCCAAAAACTGAAGATCCATTATTTGACAAACTGCCCGAAAAAAACTTAAAGTATGTATGCAAATCACGAAAGTATTTAAATATGGAACATGCCTATGTCACACCCAAAGAAGGTAATTTTTTTTTTATTGCTGCTTAATGTAACCTAGAAATTCCGTACATCAATAATGGAATTTCTTTTAGGACCATCTATGGCAATTTGCACACCAAAGCGGTAGTGTAGTGTCCGCAAAGCGGGACGCATGCGTCTAGTGGTCAGACGTGTTGTACGTGCGAGAAAGCTACCTTCCTTCTTTTTAAAGACAACCCTATTCATCCTTTGTCGCTAAAGAACACCCAGACTCGGAACAACAATCTGTGGGTCACACAAAGTTTGTTTGTTGTTGTTCCATGTGGGATTTGAACCCACAACACTTGGAGTAGTACAAAGCGGCACTTGGCGACAGCTTAAACTACTAGGCCAACTGTGCGGTCAAATTTATAATATTACTAGCTGACCTCGCAACCTCGTTTGTGTCTCCTATTGCCCGTAGCGTGATAATTTTTCCCCGTTTTTAAAACATTCTTTATTGATGCTCCGCTGCTATTGGTCTTAGCATGATGACAGCCTTCGTCGATAAATATACTATCCAACACTGAAAGAAGTTTTCAAATCGGACCTGCGGTTCCTGAGATTAGCGTGTTCAAACAAACAAAGTCTTCAGCTTTATAATGTTAGTATAGATGAGTAATTATTTCGTTCCACGATGACTATAACAGAAGATAATACAGAGGTGTTTATCGAAACAGTGAGAGGATATCCCATTATATATGATTTCAAAAACATATACTATAAGAATTTACGAGAAAAAGACAAAATATGGTATTCGATGGGTCCGGATTTCCTACTGATATATGTGACTATTGCATTATGAGAGGCAATTAAAACATGAGTGTGATTAGGCGAGTTTTATAATATTATCACACTAGTCTTTTGATGCCTAATCATGCACAGTAGAATGTTCGATATTTGAAGGCAAATAAATATCGGCACCGATACCAATGTTAGAGTCAGTCGGATTCCGATGTTAAGTACGAGGATGTTATCACCACAACAATTAAGTAGTTATACCAGATGAAGACGTCCAGCTTTAGTGACTGTTCACTAGCAAACGAAGTTCGTGGTTCGCTCCGCAGTCGCGCAGATGAGCATCGTATCCCGCTTTCCGCGTTACCGACGCGAAGGTTTGGCCGAACCCTAAAGACCATATTACGTAGGTTGCGACAAAACAAATACAATATGTATACTACTTTGAGTATTAAGTATTTTACTCGATTATTAAGTAGGTAGTCTATACAAATTAATAAAATTGGAGTGTCTGTTTGTAATATTAAAATAACCGCTTTTTACTAAATGCATATGTATGTATGAACGCTACATATACCAAAATTGTAGTTAAAAAAAAAATTGTCTGTCTGTCTGTATGTCTGTTTGTTCTGGGTAATCTCTGGAACGGCTGGACGGATTTTGACGGGACTTTCACTGGCAGGTAGCTGATGATCCGGGGAGTAACTAAGGCTACTTTTTTTAGACTAACGTTGTCCCGCGGCGTTACTCGCGGTACAACAATAGCCGCGGGTAACACCGCGGGGTTCAGCTAGTTATAAATAAATTACCCATGTCGTGCGGCGTTCCACAGGGGTCTGTCCTAGGACCACTCCTGTGGAACGTGGGGTACGACTGGGTCCTTCGGGAACGTCTCCCCCCCGGGCTGGGCGTAATTTGTTACGCCGATGACACGTTGGTCACAGCTCGGGGGGCAAACTTCCAGGAAGCGGCGCGCCTGGCCACCGGGGGTGTTTCTCTGGTGGTCGGGCGCATCGAGGCGCTGGGCTTGCGGGTGGCCCTGGACAAGACGGAGGCCCTGCTCTTCCATGGGCCCCGTCGTGGTCCACCCCCCGGCGCCTCCATTGAGGTCAACTCGGTCCTCGTACCGGTTCGGGCCCAGATGAAGTATCTGGGTCTGATCCTCGACGGTAGGTGGCTCTTCGACGAGCACTTCCGACAGCTTGGTCCGAAGCTGGTCGACGCTGCCTCTGCCCTTGGGCGATTATTGCCCAACTTGGGCGGAGCCAGCGTCGCAACGCGACTCCTGTACACGGGGGTGGTCCGGTCGATGGCGCTGTACGGCGCACCGGTGTGGGTGGCGGCTCTGACCGCCCTCAACAAGGCTCGCCTCTGGCGGCCTCAGAGGGTATTGGCGGTCAGAGCCATACGCGGATACCGCACGGTGTCGACCGAGGCGGCGTGCGCGTTGGCCGGAACACCCCCGTGGGATTTGGAGGCGGAAGTGCTCGCCGAAGTTTATCGACGGGTGGCTTCGTTCCGGGCGGAGTGTGGCATTCGCCCCCCGCCCGAGGAGGTACGCGAGTGGCGTGAAGCCGCCCGTCGAGCCACGATGGCTCGCTGGTCGTTCCGGCTGGAGACTCCACGCGCTGGCTTTGCCGCCGTGGAGGCTCTCCAGCCGGTCATCCACGAGTGGGCAGGGCGGCAGCACGGGACTCTTTCCTTCCGACTGACGCAGGTGCTTTCCGGGCACGGATGCTTCGGGAAGTACCTGCACTCGGTCGCCCGGAGGGAACTGAGTCCCGCCTGCCACCACTGCGACTGCAGTGAGGACTCGGCCCAGCACACGCTGGCGGTTTGCCCCGCATGGGCGTCGCAGCGCCGGGCCCTCACTGCAGTCATCGGAGAAGATCTCTCGCTACCGGCCATCGTACGCTCCATGGCCGGTAGCGACAGCAGTTTTACCGCGGTCGCAGCCTACTGCGAAGACGTAATTTCGCAGAAGGAGGTGGCGGAGAAGGCCCGGGAGGACGACCTCCACTCGGACCCGATCCGCCGCCGGCGAACCGGGCGGCGGAGGCGCGCCTATCTGCGCCTCATGCCGCCCTGAGTGTGGCCGCGGATGGTCGGGACGGGTTTTCCCTTCCATCCGCATTAGTGGCCGCCCGCGAGGAGGCGACGTTACGTGTGTGCCGTACGTCGCCTAAATAGAGAGTTTGAGGAGGAGGGTGCCCGCATCTGTGCGGGCTGGCGCCGGGAGGGGTCCGGAGGTCTTATTACAGCAGTTCCCGGATCTCTCCCTCTCTCAGGCGCAGAGTGGCACACCGTGTGGTTTTAGTCGGTTCGATTCCGACACACCGCCCCGCCGCAAACCCCGGAGGGGTGACGGCCCGAGGGGGTTTTTCCACACGTAAAAAAAAAAAAAAAAAAAAAAAAAAAAGTTATAAATAAATTCAACCACAGTAAATATAATAGATATAGTGAATATTAACCACTCTTGACCTCCGGCTTGTGAAGTTCAGAATTAATACTTACATGTAATTTCAGGTCGTTCTATCCAGACTCAAAAACAAGAACCGCAGGATGACATAGAACCAGTTAATTTTAAATCTCTACAAGAAGCTATCGATAATTTTAAGAATCTTTTTGAAGCTGGAAAAGGCAAAGATAAAGCACAATCTTAAGGTAAGAAAACTAATAATATTAATTTAGGATACTGGTAAAGTTATAAATTGAAAGAGTACAACATAACAAGAGATGTACAATTTTACATATACCTAGGTATATTCTCAGAATATGCTAGAATTTATTTGCAATGACGATAATAAAATTTCGTACAAAACGAAAATGTTTCGGAACCTGGTTGGTGAGGGTGAAGAATTTCATAATGCGTTACTATTTTTTTATTCCTATTGAATTATTTTATATATGATTTTTATATGATTATAGTTTTAAGAGTCAGAAAATCTTTTATTTCGCTTTTGGTACGATTTTTGACAATTAGTGTTAAACGTGATATGATACTACATTTTATTTCATTATCTTTCATTTGAAACCTATTTTACTATGTAGCCTACGTCACTCCGACAATTTTGTTTAATTTAACAATACCTCATGTGTCGAAAAACGTCCAGCCGTTTGGGCTATAGGACGTGCCAAACAAATGGATATACATTAAAATGCTCCAAAGGCATTACGCTCCTTTTGACGCAGTCGAGTAAATTTACTAAAACGGGTGGCAAATATACCTACTCAAATTTATATTATTCTTTTAAATTTTCTTTTATTACATTTCCCAATAATACCACAGAAAATTATTTGAATGGAAACACTAATCAGTCTATATCAATTCGCGGGAATTCCCGCGTAATAAATAGATTGATATGCATCAGAAAATTATTTGAATGGAAACACTGATCAGTCTGTGTCAATACGCGGGTAAACCCGCGAACATAAAACTCAGAACAACAGATGGACACAAACGCACGCGTGGCATTTAAGTTTCGAGAATCATGGTAAACGGACGTGCGCGTAACGAAAATTAAACTATTATTACAAAATTATTTAAGGTTAGTTATTGATTGTTACTATTTATTACTAGCTGGCCCGGCGAACTTTGTACCGCCATATTTACATATCTGTCTCAGCTTCCCACAGGCAGTGTACAGTGGCGGACAAAAAAACTGACTTTTTCCGCTATCTTTCAATTTTTCTTGTACATAAACCTTGTCCTAACAATTACGAACACATAAAAAAGGTTTATTTAATTTGGTGCAGCCGATCGGAAGTTATGCGTGTACATACATTTCGGCGACTCTTTTTATATATTTACTAGCTGAACCCCGCGGTGTTACCCGCGGTTATTGTCATACCGCGAGTAACGCCGCGGGACAAAGTTAGTCTAAAAAAGTAGCCTAAATTACTCCTTGGATCATCAGCTACCTGCCTGTGAAGGTCCCGTCAAAATCGTCCAGCCGTTCCAGAGATTACTCGGAACAAACAGACAGACAGAAAGACAGACATTTTTTTTTAAATACATTTTTGGTATATGTACCGTGTATACATACATATGCATTTAGTAAAAAGCGGTTATTTTAATATTACAAACAGACACTCCAATTTTATTTATTTGTATAGATATAGATTTCGTTTCGTTGAACTATCGTACCGTCGGAGGATACATTGTTAAGTAGTACAAAGTAACTTACATGTAGGAGAACGGCTCAGTAGTTTTTTTTATTAATAAGTGGATGTTTAATGTTTGGATTTTAAGATTTCTCTTAAAATTTAAAATTGGTTTGATTTACAGCTGTTTTGATCTCATTATTATCGACCTTGCACCGCGTGTTCTTGCAATTCCTTTATTTATTGTATATTCAAAGTAAACAATTAATTAATTATTATTAATTATCCATCTTTGACACTCACTTTTAAAATAAACTTGCGTCAACAGTTGATGTGTATTTTCTCAGAGCATATTAAAAAAAGTTTTAAAAGTAGTTAAGTGTAACATTTTCTAACAGATAAGCACCCCATTCACCTTTATCTTATTAAATTCAAGCATTGTACTTTTATTTTAATATTGCTTAGTATTTGAAAACGAGGTTCAGTTGGAGTTTTTAACTCTGATTGATACCAAATTTCGGCAAGAAGAGATTCGTTAGAAATTATAATAATATAATCCCCTAGAACTTTGCTATTCCATATTAATATTATAAATTCGAAAGCAACTGTCTGTATGTACCGCTTTCACGGCTAAACCTCTAAACCTATTTACCGATTTCAACGTAATATTTAGTTTGATGATATTTTGATTTTTGAGAAAGGAAATAGTCTAACCTTTACCGCGGTAACGTAAACTGGTTATTACTTATTTGTTACATCATTGAAAAAGTTATAATAATATTTATAATGCTGTTAAATTTATTCTCCTTGTTTTGATTGACCATGTTTTACACTTTTCTATTAGCTAATGTAATCAAGTAATGTGAGCATATTTTTTACAACAAGAGGTTTTGAAAAGCCATAGTGTAAAAGTAGAAAGATTACAAAATGCTAATCACTTTCGAGTTGTTTAACATGTAGGTACTGGAAACGAACCCTTATATAAAATAATCACCAGACAATATATTTTTTTGTTTCAGCAACATGGTGAATACCGGCCCGAAAGGTATAAAAACAAAAACATTAGAAGTAATCTTACAAGAGATAAATCAAAGATATGTGCGGATAAAAAAGCTCGAGAAGAAAAATAATAATCTCATACTCTACACAGTGCTTAAAGAACTTTTGAAGGAGATGCGAAAATGTGACTGCTTATTTAACAGCATGAAACCGAAATTAGAGTATTTGGGAAGCTACTTTGACGGATTGCGAGTAGGCCAACCGACTGAATACGACCTTAACGTTATACTTACTTTACATTTAGATTATAATAGAATAATCTTAGAGTCTGAAAAGAACGCCTACGTAAGTATAACAATGCCCGAAGAGTTTCGTAGATTGTCTAAAACCCCTGCCACCGCCATAAAAGGTTTTAACAAAACGGAATTTTGGTGCAGTCCATCCTATCGTCTATCTGTTACAAAAGTGCGTTCGTGGGCTCAGAGCGTTGTGGATATGGCATTAAATAAACTACCAGTGCAAGACGGTAAAAGGATATTGAAATTAAAAAACGAGACATATAAAATAGTCTATAAAATATCAGGTCCTGCTAATACCATTACAATTTATATTGATGACGAATACGTGATTGACGTCGATTTAGTGCCAACTTTACAATTCGAGTTGCCAAAGAAACCGACTTCCTCAAGAATTGATTTTGAAAAAGTGAAAAATACAAACGTTTCATATTACTTTGCTGTTCCTAAACCAAATGATGATGAATTTAGTTGGAGACTGGCATTCCCTTACCAAGAACGATTCTATATGAAGACAAAGAATAATTGTAAAAGTGTAATAAAACTCCTAAAATTATTCCGCGATGTTCAAGGTTTTGATAAATTAGCTAGCTATTTCATAAAAACATTATTTCTTTGGGAAATAGTAGAAACAAACGAAGACTTTTGGAAAGAAAAATCACTAGAATACTTAGTTCTTTATATGTTAGGAAAATTGAGGGACTCTTTGGCTGTTGCTACAATTAAGAATTTTTGGTGTCCGGAACACAATTTACTAGAAAAAGTTAATAAGCAAACTTGTCTAAATTGGTCTAATAGAATATCTAACATAATCAAAGATATAGAAAAACAAAAAGTAAAAAATCCGTATGTAGTGTTGAAGTACTTTACCAAGCAAGTGAATCCATGGGGGCCATCAAGTGATAGAATGATCATGAATGGTTATGAAGCAAAAAATTAAAATTTTGTATTACAAAAATTAAATCATAATTGTATTTCATATTATGTAAAAAAATTGATGGGAGTCTGAGTTAGAACCCAACTACTTAAATGTTATAATATTAGTTTTTACCCTCTCACACAAAAACGGGTAATAAAATTTTATCTATGCATCAGGGTCTATCTGTTAGCTGATATATAGATGTCGTTAGATAAAGGTTTTTTTATAAACAGAAACTTGAATAACTGAAACTAATCTACCTCGGTGGCGTAGTGGTAGCGTATTCCCGGTTCGGACCAAATGTTTGTATGATCTGCATATATTTGTATCGGAGTTTGGATGTTTTCTATGTATAATAAAAAGTATGAATGTTATTACATATATCAGTTGTTTAGTACCCATAACACAAGCTGCCTGGGACTAGATGGCGTTGTCTGTTAGATGTCCGAAATATTTAATATTTATTTCTGCTAAAGTCAAATATAGTGAATTATAAGTGACAGTGATTCGTAAAAACACATTGCATACAGATTGAACTAGCAAAAGTAGTTTTAAGTATAGACTGACAATATGTTGACTGAATGATCTTAGATAAATAGACTTTCGCTTGTATTTATTTTAGAATAATAATAGAATACAGAATCATATAGTAATCGTATTTATTTTAGTTTGATTTTAATCCTCTCTTAGACCAATAAAAAAGTATCTTCTATCTACATTTATTGAGTCCTTTCGTCCTCCTTGCCTTAGTCAGCCAGCACTTTCGTATACCGCCAACATTGTGGTATATAATATGAAAGATATAACATCATCTGAGCTGCTTCTGTATTGTAATAGTACATTTGAAGAGGTTCTTGGCCTAGTGGACAAGTGGTGGTAGTTTTAATAGTCCACTGCTGGACCTGAAACTCTCCTTCGTAAGGAGGTTTTGGCTTAGCAAACAAAGCTAGTCAGACGTGTTGCTACGAGGTCTTAATAACGGCAGTTCCCGAATCTCTTCCTTCTCAGGCGCAGAGTGGCAAACCGTGTGGTTTTAATCGGTTCGATTCCGACACACCACTCCGCCGTAAACCCCGGCGGGGTGAAGACCCGAGGGGATTTCCACACGTAAAAAAAAGGTTTCAAGTTTTAATAACAGCACTTCCCGGATCACACCCTCCTCAGGCGCAGAGTGGCACACGACGGTTCGACTCCGACACACCATCCCGCCGCTAGCCCCGGTAGGAGGGCGACGGACCGTGTGGATTTCCATACGTTAAAAAAGGGTGTGCATATGGACTGAGGGCCCATTTTTTTAATTTTTGCAAAATGATAAAAAAATCAAATGGAATTTAGTTAAAAATAGTAAAAACATAAATTTCAGCAGCATAAAGCAGTTATGATCAATTAACTTGGACCCTCAGTTCAGATGCTTGCAAAAATGACAGCCTAGATCTCAGAAGTACTGCGTCTAAGTCAATGCTTTTTATTTAAGAATTTAGGTAAGAATTTCTTAAAAGTTTTAAGAAAATTCCAAAACTGTACAATACGACATTACGGATTTATGGCGGCATATAATAGGGCCCTCAGTTCAGTAATGTCTCTACGGAGGAATCGGCAAAAAAATGCAATTATCTGAACAAATACGTAACTGACTTTATAATATTTTAGTTAAATTAAATAAAGGCACGGAATAATGAATCTTACTTCAAAATGCATAAAATCGAATTTGGATGTTCGACGTGATTGCAACGACTTTCCCACAAGAATGAAAAACCTTTAATTATTGTTTCTTGAACAGTAATGATTGTGATAAATCAATAAATAAACGTAGGTTAGTATAATACTTAGTGCGCCACCAAGTAGGGGTGGGTGCATCGTGCATCTTAGTTTATTCTTAACTGATGCCAACAGATGAGGCACCACTCGGTCCCATTTTTATCTACGCGATGACATTTCTTATACCTAAGGTGGGGTAGTTATTATGACTGTAAATTAAATCACATGATGAGCAACTCAATTTGCCGCCCCCTGAACGTGCGGTGCACGCTTTACACGCCCGCTTGCTGCGGGCCTGGATGCGATGATGGGAACCTGGGACCTACCGAATTAGGTTTTAGCTTTTAGTACATTATTTTCAATAAAACGGGTTATATTATAAAAAAGTTTTTAGTTTTTCGGGACTTACTGACCCGAGGGTTTTGTGAGTTTTACCTGGCCCTACACTATGCCAGCTGGCTGATGAATATAGGTCTTCGGGATAGGTATGTCGGCTGGCCCAGCTGATCAGTAGCCTTAATACCAGAGAGAGGTGGTAGGTTACTATTCTAACCCGGCTAGCCTTAATACCGTAGTTAGAATAGTAGTGAAACTCGAAGAGGATTCGACTTATCTTGTTTATTTGACAAAATGCTTTATTATTTATACACAATTCTGGCCGAAACTAGGCGGTGTCATAGCGAGCTCGATCTTACAAATAAGCCAATAGGAACGTACGAAGCTCACGTAAATACTCGCTGAGAATCAGTCTTACACAAAGAGTAATCAGTTCATTTACTTCATAACTCGCGCCGCAAGCCTACGCGTCATAAAGTCAGTCTCGTAAAGTACTCGATACTCGCGTATGCTGCCAGTGAAACTCTATCGAATGTTGCCAGCTTCGAGTTAACGGGTGGATTCCTGGAAGTGCATGAAATTGGACAATTCGTTCAACAGTGTTTATGTAAAACATAAAACAAATTCTAAGATGAAACAAATACAGTGGAACAGTTTAAAATATTGTTTTATATTTAGAAAACAATTGTGCTCACAGATTGCCTTATTATTGTTAGTTGTCTATGGACTCGATCCACAGATTTAATAAGTTTTATTAGATTAAACAATATTGTTGTTTTCTAGATCACTTTAAAATTAATATTTAATTCATGCAATCAGTGTCGATTTTCAAATACAGTTGGCATATTCGAATTTTCAAAAGTTTCCATAAACTTTAGTTTAAGGTCTTACTTAAAGGCTTTTACAAAAAGATAATAATTTAATCTCAATATGTATAGAAATACTAAAATACCTCACATAAAATGGAAAAAAGCAAATAACTGACATCCCAAATATGTATCTCTGTCATTGCGACTGTATAATCATATTTAATTACAATTTATTAAGTAACTAACAATGACTTGCATTGCAAATCACTAAAAAAACCTAATCTACAACAATAACTACAACAACAAGTAACATTAGTTCCATTTAACTTGACTGCACGGTTGGCCTAGTGGTTTTCAGTGGTCGCCACGCCACTTGCTACTGCGCCAAGTGTTCAAATCCCACGCGGTACAACACTTCGTGTAATCCACAATTGTTGTCCTGAGTCTGGCTGTACTTTGTGTCTGTTTCATTTATGTTTGTTAAGTCCCAGCGACACAGGATGTTCATTCATAATGCGAAAGTTGTCTTTTAAAAATGAATAAAAATTATCGCTGTGGAACTTTCTTTGTTTGACTTTAATTAACAGTTGCGTTTTTTTATGTAACTGTACGTGAGAGAGAAACACGAAACACAACATGCAGGATTACTTTTTAAGATTGAGCCTAAAAAAAATTTTTTTTAGGCAATTGGATGTGGGCATTTTTCGTCAACAATTTTGAAAATCAAGTGAATGAATTTTTATTACAAAGAAAAAAAAACACCAGTGTTGTCAGTAAAATGAGATGAAAATTAGTGAAGATTTACAAAAATCATTTCGTAAAAAAATATAAGGTCATTCCATTAAGTAAGCACATAGTCCCTGTTTTCCAATTACAGCACTAGAGCGCATTATGCGGCATAATGCTTAACTTTGAATGATTCAACTACAGCAACGCTTCGCACAATCGAGCACTCTCAAAAGTAGTGTTTTTGCGTGATGCGTGCAATCGATACCAACGTGACAAAAATTAACAAGTGTTTCGTTGCAGTTTTTTCGAAATAATCAAAGTTAATTCAAACTGTGTTAAAAAAATAAATATAAGTATGGATGAAGGTAGAACTCATTTAAAAAAATTACTCAAAACAAACAAATGTTAATGTAATTATCAAAATCCAAATTACTTAAAATAACCGTAAATAGTTTTCAACCAATTTTTATGTATACCACTTTGCTTACAAATTAATGAGGTTATTGTTAACTCTGAATATTTTTTTTTTTTTCAACACTGAACTTAGCGCACTCTGCTGGTGCATTTGAAAACTAATTCACGTTCCAATTAAGCTTCAGCATAATTCAGCATTGTGCGCCAATGAGTCGCACTATGCTTTGTAATTGGAAAACAGGGAGTATTAATATTGAGGAAACAATATTAACACGCCAATTAATTTGCGTGTTGGTATTGTTTCATCAATATTTTGATTTTTTAATAATATTTAGTGCTACTGTTTCATCTATCTTACCATTTGGTAGACTGAAGTAGCAAATTCTCTTGCTTCTTCCAACATGAGTATTTTAGGCTTGGTAACACTATTTTGATATGTCTTCAGAAATGCCTCCCCCCACCCCGCTCCTCACAGCAAGCCGCTCTCTATCTACAGCCGCCATTTTATTTGTATCATATATCGCCATTTCATTTCTATTGTGAGATGGAGGATTGAACAAGAAAGTGAGACAGAAATAAAATATTCTGAACCCTTTGAAAACAAATATACTGTGAATTTTAGTATTTGAAAGTAACGTTAGAGAATAGATGTAAGTTAACTAAAGTGAGTATGTTTCTAGTGCCTTCTGATCAGTTTTTTAATTTCTCTCATGACCGCGTCTCACCTCTCGATCTAGTACAATGGCGTCCGTTTACTCGTACCGCATATGGATATTCCGTCATCCTTTTCTTGCATATATCGACTATTCAGGAGACACTGCCTTCCTAACGAATGATCTTTTTACGAGCAGAGTAGACTGATAAGAAATATTTCCCGTTACCTTCGCACTTTGTGTTTCGTGTTTCTCTCTCACGTACAATTAACCGCGCTTTTGAACGTAGCGTAGAAATGTTTTTAAATGAATCTAAATTTTGTTTTTCAGCTTTTAGCAGTTATATACTATATAATATATATCTAAAAGGAATAGTGTGATGAAATAATTATTTCCATCCGCTATGTTTACGACAAACGCTGTTCAAACCGGCACTGTGCCGACACTACAATATCAAGAGCATCCTAATCAGAAGTCACAGGGCAAAAATATAGAAAACGTCCAGCAAAAGAATGCACAACCTCCTCAATCACAGCAGCAGGTATATAATACTTAAACTGAAGTACATAACACAATGACAGTTCTTACATATTTATACCAAGCTTTTATTTATATAGATAATAAACTTTTTGTATCAGAATAAAGTATTGAGGTGATGAGCCTGAAAGACACACTTAAACAAATGTTCTGGTTTCTTATATTGAAAACTATAACTACTCATTTTCCATAAGTGGATTTTGATTCAGTGGATAATGATATTAGGATATTTAGTGAAATCATTCACAATAAAGTTAGTACAGAATTTAAGTATTCATAATTCAAATGATTTGATCTTAAGGTAGTATTTCTTATACTTAGTATACATGGTAAAATGTACTTCATGTTTAAATAATTAAAATTATGTTAAATCCATGGTCCATTCCTTGGAACCTAACAAGAAAATTAGAATCACTTTGTTTACATATTAACTTTTGCATGTTATTTTGCAATAAGTATAATTTAGTTTGTATGGCATTCATATACAATCAAAGAATCCGTACTAGAAATAATTAATTATTTTGTTACTTACAGGAGTTCTCAGCATTCTGTTATGCAACCAATGTAAATATGATTGGAAAGATTGGTACTACTGCTGCAAGCGGTACAGGTGGTGTAACTGGTGGAGTGAACATAACTCAACTTACAACAAGTGACGACAAAACATGTTATATAGCTCAACCGTTTTCATACGCAAATTATGCCCTCGTAAACCAGATGCAAATAGCCCCAAACGGGATACAAAATACAATATCAAATATCAGTTTTAAATGTGATGTCTGTGGACTTATGTTTGGACACTTGACTCTACTTAATGCTCACAAAAGGATACATGCTCAGGATACAGGTAAGTCAGTTTTTAATTATATACAAGCTATAGATAATCATCATGATATGTAGGTTTGTGTATATTACACAGATATGCTATACTATTTTGCGTTTGATAAATAATATTTAAACAGATTTATCAGTTGAATAACCAAACAAAAGGAATAGGACAAAGATTATAGATTACTAGCTGACCCGGCGAAGTTTGTACTAACATATTTACATATCTGTCTCAGCTTCCCACAGGCAGAGCAGTGGATGACAAAAAGAAAATACTTATCTTGTTATCTTTTAATTTTTCTTGCAAACAAAGCTTGTCCTAACAATAATGAACACATAACAAAAAGAATTATTTAATTTCTTGCAGCCAATATATTTCGGTGATTAATTTTTATAAATAGCTATGGACTATTGAAATAATTAGGATGAATGTTTTTAATGTTTCTATATTCACATATTTTATTTTAAAATGTTTTTATTACTACAGTCTATCTAATCTAAAAGTACTGCACAACATTTAATATTTTCAACACCAAACAACTTTGTATTGGTGTAACTCACATTATCTCAATAGCCTTTACGGAAAATCATGTATTTATTCTTAATAATTATTCAAACTTAAGCAACAGTTTTTATTGTAGTAATGCGGGTGAAGCCGCAGCTAGTCTAAAAAAAGGTAGCCTAAGTTATTCCCTATATCATCAGCTACCTATCACTAAAAGTCCAGTCGAAATTGGTCCACTCAATCTAGAGATTACCCGGAAGACAGACAAAAATTTTTTTAACTACATTTTTGATATATATACTGTGTATACATACATATGCATTTAGTGAAAGTGGTTATTTTAATATTACAAACAGGCACTCCAATTTTATTTATTTGTATAGATTAGATTAAACTTTCTTATGAAATTAAAAACTAGCTGTTTTCTATCCTTACATTTTTCACTTTCAGTATTTCATAATATGCAAATATCAACTGATATCCAACTGTTAAAGAAAACCTATAATGAAAAGAAGTTTTTCTTTCATAAATTATAGAGGATTTATGGAGAGGATTTATGCCTTTATTTATTTTAACAATATGTAATATCTATCGACTAAAGTATGTCCTATATGTCTAGTATATAAACAAAATTGAAATCCATTTGTATATGTAATTAGAAAAATTAAGTTGATAATTATATATGAAATTAATAAAAAAATATTATCACAATATCCAATTCTTCAATCTGTTAGAACTGTAATTCTTACGGTACCTCTTAGATTAATACATTTAAATGGTTAAAAATTGAGTATAAAACCTGCCATTGTCTTGTTTTTACAGATAGCAATATAACTGTGGTGGCCACTGGAGTCGGTTCTGGTAATGATGTTGCCATGCCTCCACATATTCAGATCCTTTCAACTGATCACAATGAGCAGCAGCAACAACATCATGTACAAATTCAGGACAGTAAGTAACCAATATACAAATATATTTTGCATATGAATAGTAAAAGGAAAGTAAACATTTTTACTAGTAGATTTAAGACTAAAGTTTTGCAGGAGAACAACATGCAAAGAGAAGAAAAATTTGAAATAAGCTTGATACTAAATTGCCAGTGTGACTCATGTAGACCAAAACTTTTTTTTTCGAGAGGCTTTTGTCTCACAAAATATATTTGTATTGTTCCTGGACAGGCCAGTAATGAACAATATGTCTTGTTTTTCTATTCCTATATCAGGCAAGAAATTTCAAGAGATTTTGTTACTGTATTATCCAACTAATCACAAGTTTATTAACTTTTCAGCTAAACCAGTAATAATAGACAAAATCCAGAAATGTATCACATGTGGTGGTCCTATTGCAAACAACCCAAAAAGGAAAGGACCTAAGCTAATACGATGTGAAAATTGTATTGCACAAGATTCTGTAGACCAGAGAAACAATCAATGTGAGTATATCTTTGTAGAAAATAACTACATAGGGATGTTGAATAGAAATAATTGATTATTTTGTTAGTTTAGGACCTTGGTTAGTAACTTTGATTGCCACCCAGGACAAGTAATTGTGTGATGTCATTTGTGTTGTCTCTGTCTAATTTATCTAAAATATACAAGGTTATTTTTACTTAGTACATAATCTGAAATACCCCAAATATAAGAACAATGAATTAAACAAAAGAGGAATGGAAATAAAGCTGTTGCGCACAAAGCAGATAATGATCTGTTTTAGTCGCTTCATTGGTGTAAAACTCTTAATATTAAACCTTAAAATATTTACCATAAAATCAATTGGCAACTAAAAAAATTGATCTTTTTGTAGACTAAAACAGTATTCAAAGATTATAGTTGAGAAGTAGGCATCTATCAATGTTATTGGTTGTTTTGTTTCTGTTTGGTTATATAAATTCAAATTATGTTTATCAGTGAATGCTACACATGTGTTCGTTTCACCGGAAGAAAATTTAAAATTTGAAGTAAGTGAAGTCAGGAATGTGCAGCCAGCTGCAGATCCTCTTTCTACAGCGCAGACAAACACACAGAACCAGCAAACACAAAAGCCCTGTGAGTATGGACCGTCCAATGCTAGTTGTCAATGCAGTTGCAGTTGAATTTCGGAAAACAAATTATTACATTTATGAAAAAAAACACATCCTTTTCACTCTTACTTTTAAGGGAACTCTTTATATGTTTTAGAATATTTTGGTAGAACAGTTCAATTATTATGAATTTAATTATGAAGTACATCAATATCATACTAAAGAAGAAATTAATTATTTTAAAATGACCTGTTTATCAGTAATGACTTCATCTCATTTAGTTTGTAGATTAATCAACAAAAATATCACTATGTTATGTACTATTGCAAGTTCACCCGAGCGTATTAGAATGCTTAGTTTTCTTTTTAAATTTTAATAGATGCAATATTAAGTAGATGAATTACTTTGAGGTTTTGTTCTAAGAAATATATTAAACTAGATATTATTTACAGTACCTGGACATCATCCTGTGAAGAGGAGAAATTTAGCATCAGTAACAAAATGTCAGAACTGCAATGGTTCAGGCATTATATTTGTAGGTAGCAATAAGAATAAATTAAATCAATCAAACGCAGACAAACCATTTCACTGTAATATATGTGGAGGTTCTTTTGCAAGATATTCATCATTATGGTCACACAAGAAGTTACATTCTGGTGAAAAGAATTTTAAATGTGGCATCTGTGGGATTGCATTTGCAAAAGCTGTATATCTCAAGAATCATTCTAGAATACACACGGGAGAAAAACCATACAGGTAATCTATACAAATAAATAAAATTGCGAGTGTCTGTTTGTAATGTTAAAATAACCGCTTTTGAATAACTTTAATAACGGGACTTTCACTGGCAGATAGCTGATGACCTAAGGAGTAACTTAGGCTACTTTTCTTAGACTAGCATTGTCCCGCGGTTATTATTGTACCGTGGGTAACATGGCAGGGTTCAGCTAGTTACAAATAAAATTCAGTTTGTTTTCTCTGTGTAATAAATAAATAATTCCGTTATTAACTTTATTAATAGTTCTGAATGTCAAACAAACAGATTCTTTTAAGGGTGGCTTCTATATAAAGAAATTTATTATTCAAATAATTCATCATTATCTATATTTGCAGATGTAACACATGTGGTATGCAGTTTTCTCAATCCCCACATTTAAAGAATCATGAAAGAACACATTCAGGGGAGAAACCATATGTTTGTGAGGTAAGCAACGATATAAAATTATTAGGTTAAATATTATTTTCGTTGAATGAAATTTGTTAACACTAACAATAATCAGAACTTCAAGAAAAGAACATACTCCTTCTTAAAAAGCTGGTAGCGGACTTGTGATGCCTCTGGAGGGCGACGGAAATCGCTTACCGCATACAGTAACCGGTAATCGCATACGTATGTTCGTTTGCGCCCTAAAGAAAAAATAGTTCTACCCTCGATAACTGCAATTTGCAGCTTTCCAGTTTGTGTTTAAAAAAATAATCGCCATAAATATTTTTATAAGCAAGGTAGTACAGCCTGATTTCAGCATAAACGAGATAACTCGACTGAGGCGATACTATCCCCTCACAGAAAACCAACCTAAAATGACAGCATTTATGATGTCGTGTTAGGTTTGTGGCACCAGAGGCTCATCGATGCAGAAGCATCTCAATAGGTGGCCATAGTGTAGGTCACCATGCTGCATTGTTTCATTGTCTGTATTCCCAATGAGTATGGTCCAATAGGAGTGGTGCAAGAATCCAAGAGTAGTGGTGACCAACAACTACTCTCGGATTCTGCTCATGCTTTCTATCAGGCAGAGTAGTCACTTTGGAAGGCACATTTTAAAAAAACAACCTCTGCGTCTGGACGCGCCCGACAGTAGCGATAACTTAAACTTATCCAAGTTGAACTAGCCTAACGCTGCTAAACTATGCTGTGACAAAAAAGAAAGCCAGATAGACTGGCGCCATAACGCGTTACGTAACGAAGCGATTTACCTTCCCATAAGAACTTGTTACTTTAATAATAATTATGTAATAAAATTATTGTACACATAGAAAATAAAAAACATTGCCCTTGTAACAAGCTCATAACGTTAATTTGATTCGTAATTTATAAAAGTGCATCTATTTAACAGGTATGTGACAAGGGCTTCGCAAGGCACGCTACATTATGGAATCATCGGCGTATTCACACTGGGGAGAAGCCTTACAAGTGAGTGCATTTCATATCTATGGAAATAAGATGTGCAAGTAAGTTACATGGCACAGCCGATTGACTTACTAAATGCTGTAATATTGTTTACTACTATTATTAATAATAACATAAACATATTGCAAACTGCTGCATAGACCTAAAAGTAGACATTATTTGTATTTCAGTAACCATTCATTAGATACACAGATATTATATGTATGTGTTTATAAAACAGGTGCGAGACTTGTGGATCGGCCTTCAGTCAAGCGGCTCACCTTAAGAACCACGCCAAGGTGCACTCCGGAGAGAAGCCGTTCAAATGCGACATATGCACGGCCGCATTTGCTGATCGGTTTGCCCTGAAACGACATCGGGGGATTCATGACAAATATGGTACAAAATAAATTGAAATATGTATAAATCTGTTACATTTACATTTTAGTCTCGCACGGCTGTTTTGACTCCAGTACTGATATAAAAAGATAGCTGTACACTGGCTAGGTTTATAAACAAGAGTAAATACCTTTCACAGAACTGGATATTTTGAAAATTTTTATTGTGGGATGTACTAACTTCAAAACCGTATGGAGTTTTTACTACTACTAATAATATTTATATTTAAATATTATTTTAGTAAATTTATAAATTATAGCAGTTTGGTTATTTTTAAAATTAGTAGTTATTGTTAAATATAATCATGTATACCATTGCAATTAGTTTTATATACTTACATATTAGCCTTTGCCCGCTTGTATGTCGATAATTCCTCAGGATTCAAAGCATCTCTATGCAGAATTTTATCAAAATCGTGCAACGGTTTAACCATGAAAGCGTAACAGACAGAGTTACTTTCGAATTTTTAATATGATTAGTTTGGATGAATGACCGCTATATAATCTTATATACTTTTCCTTGAACAGGACAAACGGCGCCTTTGCCTTGTAGAGTACAACTAAACCAACAAGAGCAACAACAGCAACAAACGCAACAACAAAGCACTGAGCAACAAAACTCGCAGCCTGCCGTCGAGGTTGAACACCACACTGAACAAACACTTTGAGCCAAGAGACTCTCTAGTGCTATACGATGACCCCACCACATTTCATATTTGTTGTAATCTACATGACTACTACTGTATAAGACCCGTATCAACGCTCAAGAGACTGCTGAATTCTTCCGAACGGTTGAATATATTGTGATAATCATCCTATTGATACCTATAGTGTTACTAGAGCGGCTCCATGAAACATATTTCTTCCATATTTATTCTCAGTTCAATATTTGAACACACATTAGGGAATGTGACTTAGTTCGTCACAGCGGCATTAATGACTTACATATTTATTTATGTGTAAACCTGTTGATCAATGTGATGTAGGTATGCATTCGTTTTTAATCAGAATTAGTTCATAGTCCGGGATCCACGGAACAAATTTTACAAGTTATTACTATCAAGTAAATTTTTTGTGAGTCATTTCATTTTGATAAGATACCCATTTTTCACCTTACAAAAAATTTCGATTGTGGTAGCTAACAGGGGTAGCAGGGACAAAAAACTTTTGGGCCTAGGCCATGATAAAGTACCACGCAATTTGAGGATAATGTGGCTGTGAAATTATATTTTTTTAAAAATATATTTTATCTGCGCCAATTGACTCTGCTCTGCCTGATGGAAAGCATGAGCAGATTCCAAGAGTGGTGGTCACCATCCTCAGTGCGAATAAGGATATTGCAGCATGGTGACCCACACTATGGCCGCCTAGTGAGATGCTTTTTTACGCCCCGCTTAAAGGACCCGGGATCATAGAGGGAGGGAAACATATATAAATATTAACTAACATTATTAGATACTTGAAACAAAAGTTTGTCCTACAAGATATATGGTTTGATTCTTGTAACATATATTGACCTCGTTGGTCATCAAAAATGATACTAAATAGCTGCTTTTTTAACAGTAGCGTAATTACTATTGATATAAGACACATTGTCCTACAAATGGAACAAATGGCATGGTACCTACGTTATCCCAGTCCTACGCTCAAAAGCTAATTTGCCCTGCTAGCCCTGTTAGCTACCACAAACGAAAATTTTTGGAAGGTGAAGAAAGGTGGGCCCCTTATCAAAATGAAGCCAGCCACTCACGAAAAATAAGCTTGATAGTAATAACTTGTAAAATTTGTTCTGGGGATGCCGGACTATCACAAGCTTATTTTCATTTAAAAACGTTACTATACGGCCTGTGAAAGTAATAGGCTACGTAAGCAAATAATCAGCTTTATTTTTGTCTGTATTGTCTGTTGTACAAGTTAATAGAATGTAAATAAATAAAATCAGGTGCATCACGTACATAAAGTATATGTGATTTAGTATTTTAGCATATCAATAAGAATGATACGTCAATGAAGTTTTGTTATTTAATGTGGATGGGATGAACTTACCAATATTAGAAGCAATAATTATTTATCTAGGTAATTGGTCCTCAGCAATATATTAATCAGTATAGTGTATACAAGCTATATTTCTTTTTTGTTTTTATTTAGACATAGTTATCTATTGATATTGTAGTAAGTACAGCTCATCCAGAAGCGTTCGCATCATAGTGATGTGTTTTGTAACCTACACCAGTTTTTAATTATGAAATAGTAAAATTTTGTCTAGAATAATTGTTTTTTTTAATACTGAAAGCCAGAGAAGTTTTGTTCTAATTGTTTATACTTGTCGGGCTTTATTATTGAATCGATCCTTTTCAGATCCTGACAATTTTGGATACTTTCACCCACGACCAACTGCCGCTTGACTGGCTAGTGACATTGACTTTGATTTGATTTTTATACAATAAGTTTGCTCTTACACGTGTTTTTCAATCGGATGATTTAAGTGTTGTTCTCATTGTACGAGAAGCAAGATTTACGTGGCCGAAAATTACTGAAAATTCAGCCTTTTCATATTACGGAATATACGTAACTTACTTATAGTTGCCATTGGTATCCCCTATGAGTGAATTACCAAATCAGTTGCGACTCCTTGCAAGATACAACTATTATCTGTATACTAGGTACTTACATAGGCATAAGGAAATTGTCTAAGTGCCTGGGTTTCCTTACTTTCATGACAGTGAAAGCAAGAATCCATCAACAATCTCTAGTTCATATAAAGGTTTGATGACATTAACTACAGTAACTGCGTCGGTTTATCTAAAATTAAGGTTATTAAATGGATAATAACTGAAAAACAGATTAAATTAGATTGTTTATTTATCACGGAATAACTTATAGAATGTCATTACCTAACACGTGGTGAAAGGTTTTTTTAATCTTAATGCTAATGTTACAAATTACTCGTAAATCCAGTTTTCGGCTGCTGATGTCCAACCGACAACCTCTTTCTCGGAAAACCACAATGCAATTTCTTTTTGAGCAGATTCAACACTGTCGGAGCCGTGAATGATGTTGCGGCCAACTTGAATGCAGAGATCGCCACGAATTGTGCCAGGTTGGGAGTCGGCGGGATTTGTAGCACCAAGCATTTGACGGCCGGTCTTTACCGCGTTGAGTCCTTCCCATACCATTGGTACTACTGGTCCAGAGCTCATGTATTTTACCAAACCGGGGAAGAATGGCTTGGACGACAGATCGCTGTAGTGTTTCTGTAGCAGTTCTTCGGAGGGCCAGACGAATTTAAGGCCAACCAATTTGAAACCTTTCTTCTCAAAGCGCTCGATGATGTTGCCAACGAGTCCACGTTGAACGCCATCAGGCTTAACCATGAGGAAAGTTCTTTCACGTTGATCCGCCATTATTAATTTTAAGATAGACCGGCACGTCTATGTTCAATAAAAGGTGGACTAAAGTGGCGATACTAGTGCGGTGATCTGAAATAGACGCTAATATCACGTCACCGGACGTCACGTATTCGTTACTGCTTTGCTTGGCCACAGATTATATTCACGTAATTGTAGATGTTTCTACCAAATAAAAGTATTTAAAGCTACTACGCCTCTGCAAGGAATACTGAGCCACGAAGTGCTTTACATCCTCAATTAAATAATGAAATAATATAATAATTTTTGTTAATGCTTAACACTTGCTAGAATACTTTGTTTTACAAATGCAATTGCCAATGTGGTCATTCACTAGACCACATGCTTGCATGAAAGCATAACAAATGGTACTACCAACAAATTTGAAACCCCTTTTCTTAAGAGCGTTTGCTAGAGCCAATGACGTCTTTGTTTGAGTTGGGATTTCATTTGAGTGGATCCAGTTGTTTAGCACAGGTTTGTGACTAACGAAACTCCAAATAAAATTAGAGAAATCTTCGCCATTTTTTTCCATATCTACATAACATTTAGCATTATTTTTTATGGATATAAGTTTAGCTTTATGTCTCACAACTCCACTGTCTTGCAAAATTTTATTTAAATCACTGTCTGTCAGTGTTATAATTTTATAAGGATCGAAATTGTGGAAAAATAGCCGATAGTTCTCTCTTTTTTTTAGGATTGTTATCCATGATAATCCAGCTTGTTGTCCTTCTAAGCATAGCATTTCAAACAAATGAAAATTATCATGTACTGGATTACCCCATTCTTCATCATGATACTTTATGTACAATGGGTCTTCTGTTACCCAAGGGCACCGGATAGGTGTTGTGTTCTCCTTCTGGTGACAATGAACAATGATTTGGTATATTACTACCAATGTTATATTTTCCAACTACACAAAAAGAAAAAAATATGCGGGTGTTGCTTCTTTAAAATACTAGGTAGTTATTTGATGCGCTAAGAATTTAAAATAATTTGTGTAATTCAATAAGGCTGCCGCACCATTTTTATAAAATGACACTATGGGTATCGTATCGTTTATGGGTTTTTAGTTTATCTGAGAGTTTAAGGTATACTGAGTATACATTTCATGTCAATTTTTTAAACTCATTTCATTTACTAGATTTATGCTCCTCCTTTTTAAAGTCAGTTAAATAGAAAAAGACCACCACGCCATACCAAGATTATTTTCTAAATAAGTCATGGTACAGTATTTTTGTTCATTTGTCCTTAAACAGATAAGAATTACGAAAATTCTTGGGGGAATCTAAAAACTACTCGTCAAATCTCGTTCAGATTTGAATGAGAATAATAGGACCATTACGAGAAGTACCAACTGTTAAAAATAAAAAGAATCATCAAAATCGGCGCACCCAGTAAGAAGAACCATCTACTTTTCAAAGGTCGGTTAAAAATTAAAAATAGCTAATTGTAAATCTAAGCCCAAGTTTAATCCCTATAATATTAATAAGGAGCTATCCTTAAGCTGTACTACACCCTGACAAAAAATTATAAAATCAGTCCATTAAAAACGTAATGCAAACTATTTTTTTTGTAACATCCTCCTTTTTAAATATCGGTAAAAAAGAAAATTAGATCGGTTATTTATATCATAAAAATTTTAGCAGGTTTTAAATCGTTAATTACTGGCTTTCACAAAACAGCCCTTAACAGTCCACTGCTAAATGTAAATAAATTAAAAAAAAGCACAAAACATATTATTAGGTTGTATCACATTTTGTTTTTCTAGCTTATTTTTTTAGATAGAAAATTTCATGAACGTTAATATTATATGTAACGCTGTAATGTTTCCCCACTTTCTCAAACAAAATAATCAACAACTGGTATTTTATGCACTCAACAGGAAATCAAATGACATGGGGATAATCACATAAATGTAAGAAATTGAGTTAATTCTACAATTATTGAAAAGTCATTAAACAGGAACCTTTTCATTTGCATAACCTCTGTGTGCATAACCTAAAAGTAACCTACAGAGTTAAAAAAATTACGTAAAAGTTAACAAAATTACCTGGCAACATTGACACAGGCGCGTCCCGCACCCCGTACCCCGACAAAACATCCAGCGCGCCAGATTTCCCACGGACGTCTGAACGCTCAAGGTCAGTCAAAGGTTACGTCCGCGACTTACGTCTGATAGTTTGCACAGCTGAATGTATGGCTGTAAGCCGCGTCCGACAGTTTGTTTCCAGCTTTATACTTACGCCCGTTTATAATCTGTGGTTTTGTACACAGATGCAATTTAAATTTTCAAGAGTAGGTACTTACTTTTGGCATTATTGTTGTCCCTTCGCTATTTAGTTCAACACATTTGTCCGAGTTCTCGTGACACGAAGTTAGATGCCTTGGATTGCAGCCGGTGATATTGAATTGTACAATAATTTTTATTATCATAAATAATAAATAATGTGGATTTAGGTAAAGTTTAAAAATAAATAAGGCGTCACAAAAAGTTACGATAAACCATAGATTAAAATGAAGTGTAGCCAATTTATTTACTTTGCTATTACATAATTTTTTATTGTTTATTAGGTTACCCTTAAACGAAGAGTATTCTTCGTCTAAGAAGTAATTTCTCTTGGTTTTTGATTGGTGTTTTAAAATAATATGTATGACGTGTTAGCTAGCCTGTTGTTTTCCTTCAGTAGGCGGGAGTAAGATAGAAGTGACAGTTTTGTTTTATTTTGCTTACAAAACGCTTCGTTCCAATTCAAATTCCGATTCCGGTTCATCGACCATATTTAATATTTAAAGCCCGTTCGCACAGATTTATTATTTACGCGTTAGAGTCTGTCTCTCTCACGCAAGCTTCTGATTGGTTTGTGTATTTCCGGCCAAATCGGTATGAGCGTCCACCAATCAGAAGCTTGTGTGAGAGAGACAGACTCCAACCAAACTCAGTCTCTCTCTTTCTACTCCGATCACGCTTTCCACCCGTTCATCTGCCTCTCCATATATACATATAAATATGCTCTAAGGCTAAAATAGCACAAACGTATTTCGAAGTAGCTGTTCACACAAAAGCGTTATTTTAATTAACGCTGCGTATTTTTATCGCGCAGTGCTCTATTTTGAGCGTTGAGTGTTGGGTGGTAAAAGGAATTGAACATACGAATCTTCGCGTTGCTATTCACACGGGCGTAAAAAATACGCCAGTGCAGCGTTCAGTGTGCCGCATAGATTATCTATCTATATAAGGGTGTAACCAGACGTCGACTGAAAACGCCAGAGGTAGCTTCAGCACTCAAAAACCTATTAAAAAAACAAATAGTTGCCCTTAAAAAAATTGCACTGGAAAAAACAATGTGTCAAGATTTTTATTCATTTTAGAAGCCAGCAATGTATTGCGCGCACCGTGTAGCTACGGGAATGACTATTTTTTACAATTTAAGTACCTACGTGTCGGTACAGTTGCTTATGCTTAATTGAAAGTAGGTAGTGACTTTGTACTCCACTTACCTAATTCTGCGGTAGCCTTGGTCGAACTATTACTTACTTACGTACTACCGTACTTTTTAATTACCAGACAAAAACTAGGGTCAGATACAGAACGCTGTACTTACATAACACACAATAATAGAAATGCCAAACAAGCAAAACAATAAAGTTATTAACGTGTTTAAAATCACAAAATACGTCCATTTATGGGCCCTACAAGACTAAATAACAAGGTTCCTTTCCCTCAAGAAGGATGCAGCACCGTTGGACAGGAAGCTTTGTTTTTTTAATAACGTAATCTAATAAACACTATAAAAGTACGTGATTAAAAAAATAAAGTAATAATAATATCTCACTCTTTAGTCTTTACTTCATTATATGACTATGAATTTACCTACAAATTACTTTCCAACATTTCTAGGCTATTAGAAATGCGAACTCCTGGCTACACTCTCCTAGAACGTCTTTTAAGATATTGACATTATTGTTATTAAGGTTGTGTTAGAACATAAAAAAAAATAGTTTTGTGTGTACTTAAGTGTGGAATATTACTCCTTGAGGTTTTTTGAGTACTTTTGTGTTGTTTAACACCATTTAATAGAACAAGACGGCATTTTGTAGATAACCTAACTGCACTACAACTCGTACGATAATGACGAAAAGCTCGTAGTTTCTTTACATGTGTGTGCGTTACTGCGTGTGTTAACTTGACTACTACGCTACTTTTTTCTGCTTCAACAAGAACAAGGCCGTGCGTTATCTACCTTTTTCATTTGATCTGAAACCCAGAATGGCTTCTGTTTACTTTTTTCTTTCTAGTGACACAAACCGCTACTGCTAGTAATTTAGCTTTATTAATTATTTCATTTTATTATATGAGCGATGATGAGCATAGGGTTATTATATATAGAGCAAGCCAGGTCTCCAGCTGTCCCTCGATTAGAAAGAGAGGGACAATCGCAGTACTTATCTGCCTCACTCTACTCGCGCTTGCGCAGTTTACGCGGAAAAGCAGCATAGCAGAACCATGGTTTAAGAAAACAAGGTCTCGCATTCCGAGAGTGACACAGTGTTACGTCACTACGTCTGTATCAACTCAGTTCTTTACTACGCATGCCTCAGTTGAGAAAGACAGATGGGGTACCGCAGTACTCTCTCTTTCTAACCGTTGGACGTTTCCGCATACAGGCAGCCGTATGTCTATCCCACTCTATCTATAATAGCTCTAGGGAGATGAGGCAAGACTGAAATAGTGTTGCCAACAGTTAAACTAGCTCTTCACTAGATTCAACTTTTAAAAACCCAAACCAATATGGAACTACATTAAAAATACACTATCTGTAGGTAAATCAACATAAAATTTATTCAATAACAACTATTCTAAATTAATTCGGCTTCTTTAGACGAATCTTTTTTGTCCATTTCAGATTGAATGGAATTTTGTTGCATTGCAGTATTTTCCTTCCAAATTCAAACCATAGCTCTTAATATAGCAGAAAATTTCTTATACCTCGATTCACCAGTTTTAGTGGAAAATCCACTAACTTGGCAGCACTGGTGATTAAAGGCGTTGCTATTCACACGCGCGTAAAATATACGCCAACGTCAAGCGTAAAAATAACGCCAGCAACGCGACGTAAATTTTAGGCTCGCACAAACGGGCTCTTAGGATACCACCATAGACAATCCGGATCTGTGAGCCGGATTCGGATTGAGCGAAAAGGTTAATAACTGAATCAAAAAATTGTACCTATCCATAGATAGAGAATAGGCTGTTCTCTGTCTACATACCTACCCCTTTTTACGAAAAATAAGCGAGTTTACAGTGTACAGGTATGGAGGAGTGGTGCAGATGACAAAAAAAAAAAATTAATGAAATATAGTCGAATTTGACCTCTGGGCATCTAATAGTATTATTTTCATAAGTAAGTTATTGCTAAGCGTTTTGGATTTGGGTCACAATTTTGTCCAAGAGTTAGTTAGAGTACAATGTTAATAATATGTACGAAATAAATAATAAATTCAACAAATAATTCTCATGACAGGTATTTTTTCATTACTTACCAGGGGTTGGAGTTGAATAGTGCCACAAATATAATAACTTCACGACTTACAGTGCCGGTTTTAACACTACCAGCGCCCAGGGCGAGATTTCTACGGCGCCCCCCATACTGCAATTAAAACCCATACGAAACAAGTACAATTTTAACAAAAATAAAACCGACTTCAAGTTTCGACTCGATTTCTCTTGGATGCCATCATCAGATATTAATGTCCTTATCATGGTACCACCGTCTCCTACCCCCTATTCAATAAAAAAAAGAATCATCAAAATCGGTTCATAAACGACGAAGTTATCCGCGAACATACGTAAAAAAAAAGTAAAAAATATATATACCATCTGTCCCAAAATTCAACGGTAAGCGGGCGCCACAAGGTACACCTGCTCATGAGTACATAAGGAAAAATAATAAAAAAAATATACCTAGTTTTCTTTTTAGTTACAAGAAAAATTTTGAATTTCCTTGAAAATTTACACCCTTCATGATATTTTGAACGACCACGATGACAATTTTTCAAATATGCTTAAGATTATTTTTGGAGTTTACTCCTTAAGAATCGATTTTCATATATAAGGCGCCCGGTATGAGAAAAATATGAGAGGTAAAATCTACTGATGAATGACCTCGTTACTTTTTTGGTGCGCACGTACCAAGAGCACTAGCTCTTGGTACGTGCGCACCAAAAAAGTGCACCCAATCATGTATGCACATTTTTGTCACGTAGTGGTTGTAGGAGCCATGAGGTGATGGTGGTTTTATTTTTATTTTTTTTATTTCTTACAAGTAGCTTACAAGTATAAAACAATTAACACAGTAAGAAACTCAAACATTTTAACCGTACCGAAATACATATAAACGTATAGCAATTTGCAAATATAATTTCTTAAATTTACATTAAGTTATACACACATGAAAGGTTAAACTAAAAACCCAACAATTAGTGATTGAAATTAACTTGAGCAGTTCTATCGCCACCACCCACAGGTTCGTGGTATTAACATTAATTATAATATATTAATTATGTAGCATTAAAAGCTAAATAAATGTTTCTCAAACAAATATTTCGGAAATACTACTAGAATACTAAAGTATAAGTTTTTAGGTAAAAACTATGATGTGAGGATACATGGAAATACGGAACTAACCAATAGCCTGACATATAATCGAAACATATCTGTGAGCTATAACGACAAAACCACTAACATTACTATTTACAATTTTACAACTAAATGAGCTACAGTTAGAATTCAAAACGAATATAAATTGTTAAAAAAGAACGTCCAAGTGTCAATTGACGGTATACAAAGAAAAAAGTTTCTTTACCTTCCGTGCTAGTCGAGACTGTGTTACGGCAAGGTAAGATTCTCGTTTCACAAATAACAGCTGTATGTATTAGCTTAAAGACACATTTTTTAGTGACAAAGTTTATGAAATGGAACATTGTATTGAACAAAAGATTCCTATAACAAGTTATAGTTTAACGTAAACATGTAGTATAGGCAAGAAAAATAGACAAACAATGGGATACATTTTAGAGTAAGATACATAATGCTTTTATTTAGCATTTGATAACAGATCACTTCATTTCCATTACTAGGTAATATATGTGTATACAATCTATGACATATTATGTATCTATTCATTTTTGATAGATATCATATTAACGTAATTACATAATTAAACCACATATAACAAAATAAACAAATAATTATAATCTATAATAAAATTACTATATACTACATAACGATTATATAAATAAATTACATACATTATTTTTGAATTTGTATAAAATGTTCAGTTCGTTCATAATCCAAACTACTCAGAAACTCATCCAGTGCTCCCTTACAGCCAAATTTTGACATATCTTTTAGACACTTTATTTTGCTAATTCGATTATACAATAGTGGACCTAAGAAATGAAAAAAATTCTGAGCAAAACTAGTATTACATGCAGGTACGTCAAATATAACATAATTTGCCCTTCTATTAGATACATTAGTACGTTTTTTTCGGGTATGTTGTCTCAAAACAATATTTTTGATATAAAGTTGGCGAGCATTTAGAACTTTAAACAAAAGTTACTTCATAGTAGCTAACTATAGCTACTATGAAGTAACAACAAGACATAATATGCACACACTCAAACACGCAGGGAGATCCATTTACAGTTACTGTACATTAAGCAGAGAATGTGTGACAGAAAAAAAATCATATCACAAACTACATTACTAAAATACTCCATTAATTAATTTTCACTTAGCGGTCATTGGGAAGATTTTTATATATGACAGGTCGTGTTCTTTAGTCACTTTGAAGTAATTTCAACGTGTTTTACATGTCACGTATTAAAGATGTGAAACTAATTTAGTTCGTGAACAAAAGAAGTATTCCAAATGTATCCCTAAAACTGAATATATATTCTTGTAGAAGGTATAAGGGAAGGGTTTGTTAAAAAGGATACACGGCCAGGAGCAGCCGGCGCCGAGAACGAGTTCAGTTCGTGTACAAAAGAAGTATTCCAAATGTATCCCTAAAACTGAATATATATTCTTGTAGAAGGTATAAGGGAAGGGTTTGTAAAAAAGGACACACGGCCAGGAGCAGCCGGCGCCGAGAACGAGGCCCCTGTGAGTTGGCGAGTGCGCGGCGGCAGAGCGACGCGACGGGGCCCAACACGCACTCGGCCAGCTCCGCGGTGTACTAGAGCACCCGTAATCGGCGAGCGCGGGTCAAAGGTTAAACGGTGATGTGTTCTCTCTGCCTACCCAAGACAGGAAGGTACATCTGTATGTCTTACAGTTTTGTAGTTCACAAAGCCACCTCTAAGTTAATTTTGAAGAGTAATTACTTCCACTGTACTACTCACTCGTTGTCGCTCTCCTATAATAGTACCTAATATCAAATATATGTATTTTTATTGGAGTTTACTCCTTAAGAATCGATTGTCATATATAAGGCGCCCAGTATGAGAAAAATATGAGAGGTAAAATCTACTGATGAATGACCTCGTATAAGAAACAAAGATGAGGTCGTGGTTGGAGAATGCCGGTGCTTCCGGCGGAATGTTGGGGCCGATGTTAAAATCAGATCCAACCAAGTGTCCAGCCCAAGGCTATTATGATGAGTTGGCTGTAGTGGTAAGATCTTCATGTCGGCAGACTCCACAATCTGAAGGAGTTTACAGGAACGTGAGGTACGGCGGGTTAGGTCTGTTTTAAAATCTCCCATAATGACGTGATGAGCGTATGCAGACCCTAAAGATTCCAGTACTGCTTCCAGACTGGAGAAGTAATCAATCGAAGGAGGACAATAAACAGCCCCCAGAACCATTTTGGTTCCCCTCACAGAGACCTCAAGAAATAGAAATTCAGCGGTGGTGGAGCCGGCAGGGGAAGAAGCTAGAATTTTAAAGGGAAGGGAACAGTGTATATATATTGCAACTCCGCCACCCCTCCTACCGACACGATCATTTCGTACAAGAATGTAGTCTGTGAGGGGGTAGTAGGTAGAAAGAAGATTTGGCTTGAGCCAACTCTCTGATATCAGGATGGCATGTACGTTGGTGTCGTTGAAAGCCTCCGCCAAGTCGCCAAAGTGACTGGGCAGGCTCTGTGCATTAAGGTGACATACATTAAGCAGATGCTTCGATTGGTTGCTGAATTTACACCGTAGGCGTTCACCCAATGTCTCAGTTAAGGAATCAAAACTGTCTTCGTCAGAAGATATAGCAGACTCATAAGCAGAATTATCAGAGTGATAATTAGGGGTAATCATCTTACTAGCGGTGAATGTAAAATATATACAATGGTATATGTAAAAAATATAAATATATAAACTAAATTAAAATTATGTTAGTGATATTTTGAATTATAAAAAAATTACTATAATGGCATGCTTCTCTGCACCACCCACCAGCCAACACTACACGTAATCAATACAAACTAGAACATTAAAAACTGAGAAAAAACATTAAAACAAAAACATTGGTTGTGTGAACATAAACATAGCACAAATGTTGTATGTTTCTGAACGCAACTCGCCGCATCAAATGTCACTTTGCATTTAGAAACGTCAAATTTTGAAAAGCGATTGAGTGATTGTAAACAAAGTGTTTAATCTATTGTGTTGTGGGTAATTTATTTGCATATCAATTCATATGGTATTAATCTTATTTTCAGTTGGATAAACTCTTTTTGCGTATGTTTAGACAATCGTAATTAAAGAGTAAACTCCAGTCGTGCGTCGGAGCTGACACACACAATTTTTTTTATCTTATACCTAAACTAGCCGACCCACGCAACCTCGTTTGCGTCTTCTATTGCCCGTAGCGTGATAATTTTCCCCCGTTTTCGAAACATTTTTCATTGGTGCTCCGCTCCTATTGGTCCTAGCGTGATGATATATAGCCTATAGCCTTCCTCGATAAATGGGCTTTCTAACACTGAAAGAATTTTTCAAATCGGACCAGCGATTCCTGAGATTAGCGTGTTCAAACAAATAAACAATAACAAACAAACTCTTCAGCCTTATATATTAGTACTAGCTGTTGCCCGCGGCTTTGCTCGCGTGGAAGTTGATTTTATGTATTTAATTAAAACTGTGTAAAAGTATGTATCAGTAATATATTCATATTTCTGAACGTATTTATTTATTTTTGAACAATAGCCCATTTAAAAGAACTATCATACAAACATTCGACCCATATTTCATCCCTTTTAGGAACAGAATTCGCATTAATGCTGATAATGCATAAAGTTTCATGGTACTAATTTAAAAAATAACGGACTTCCATACAAACTTTCAACCCCTATTTCACCCCTTAGGGGTAGAATATCCAGAAACGCTTTAATATTTATTTACTCACTTTTAATCAGTAGCCCAAAAATAAAGTTTCATGTTTGCTACTTCAAAAATAACGAACTTCCGTACAAACTTTCAACCCCTTTTTCACCCCCTTAGGGGTAGAATATCCAGAAACGCTTAAATACGTATCCACTCACTTTTAATCAGTAGCCCAAAAATAAAGTTTCATGTTTGCTACTTCAAAAATAGCGAACTTTCATACAAACTTTCAACCCCTATTTCACCCCTTAGGGGTAGACTATCCAGAAACGCTTAAATACGTATCCGCCCACTTTTAATCAGTAGCCCAAAAATAAAGTTTCATGTTTGTAACTTCAAAAATGGCGAACTTACTTACAAACTTTCAACCCCTTTTTCATCCCCTTAGGGGTAGAATATCCAGAAACGCTTAAATAGGTGTCTACTCATTTTTAATCAGTAGCCCAAAAATAAAGCTTCATGTATCTAACTTAAAAAATTACGAACTTCCATACAAACTTTCAACCCCTATTTCATCCCCTTAGGGGTAGAATACCAAGTAACGCTTAAATACATATCTACTCTTTTTTAATCATTAGCACATGAGTAAAGTTACATGTTACTAACTTAAAAAATAACGAACTTCCATACAAACTTTCAACCCCTATTTCACCCCTTAGGGGTAGAATATTCAGAAACGCTGAAATACGTGTTTACTCATTTTTAATTAGTAGCCCAAAAACAAGTTTCATGCTTGCTACTTCAAACATAACGAACTTGCATAGAAACTTTCAACCCCTATTTCATCCCCTTAGGGGTAGAATATCAAGAAACGCTTAAATACGTATTAACTCTATTTTAGTCAGTAGCCCAAAAACAAAGTTTCATGTTTGTAACTTCAAAAATGGCGGACTTCCAGACTAATCTATATGCGAAATGTCAACCCCTATTTCACCCCCTTAGGGGTAGAATATCCAGAAACGCTTTAATACGTATTTACTCTTTTTTAATCATTAGCACATGAGTAAAGTTACATGTTACTAACTTAAAAAATAACGAACTTCCATACAAACTTTCAACCCCTATTTCACCCCTTAGGGGTAGAATATTCACAAACGCTGAAATACGTATTTACTCATTTTTAATTAGTAGCCCAAAAATAAAGTTTTATGCTTCTAACTTAAAAAATGTCGTACTTCCAGACTAACCTATACGCGAAATGTCAACCCCTATTTCACCCCTTAGGGGTAGAATATTCAAAAACGCTGAAATACGTGTTTAATCATTTTTAATCAGTAGCCCAAAAATAAAGATTCAGGTCTCTAACTTAAAAAATGACGGACTTCCATACAAACTTTCAACCCTTATTTCACCCCTTTAGGGGTAGAAATTCCAAAATTCCTTTCTTAGTGGATGTCTACTCAATAAAAGGATCCTACTCACCAAATTTCATGGTCGTAACTATCATAGTTTACGCTCGGCGATGATGAATCAGTCAGTCAGTCAGTCAGTCAGTCAGTCAGTCAGTCAGTCAGGACTTACTATTTTATAAGTATAGATAGTGCTACTATTCACCACAACTCTGAAAAACACCAAATTGCCCGCAGTTTTTACACAAAAAACGTTCAAAATCATTTTTTTCCCTAAAATTATGAAATATTTTTACTCTTAGTGTACTTTGACTCATGGTCTTGTAAAAATCAAAATATCATGAAAGGTATAAATTTTCAAAGAAATTCTAAATTTTTCTTGTAACTAAAAAAAAAACTAGGTATATTTTTATCGTTGAATTTTGGGACACCTGTATACGGTCGAATTGAGAAACCTCCTCCTTTTTTTGAAGTCGAATAAAAAGGGAAATTATATAATGAAATATGCATTTATTAAAAGAAACAATTATTTATTATAAAAAACCGTTTATTAGAAAAAACTAATAAAATTTTACTTTTCTGGTCTTTCCATCAGTGAACTCTTTTATAAGGTTATCAAAGTCGATGTTTTCAGCAATTTATTTTCATTGATCAAATTGCTAAGTTTGTCAATCTATATTAAGATATTATTGATCGAAGATATGTTTTTATCAACATCAGCTATGAAAAACTCCTCTCCCCACCAGCAGCTATTAAGGTATAGTCAATAATATCCGCAATACTATCCATACATTTGGATACCTTTCTTGTAAGTTGCGATCTTTGATAAAATTTAAAACAAAAATAAGGTAACATTCTGATCAGGTAAAAAGGATTTCAGACTTACGAGTTTCTCACATAACATACAACCATCTGTGTCTGATTAAGAGTCTACGGTCAATTTTAATTGGAGATCACCACACCTTTACAAGGTCGGATTTTTCCTGAATTTGTTTAATATTGTACAAAAAAGATCAAGATTCAGAGTAGTCATTTAACTGTTCGAACCTTTCATTGACTGAAATTAATGTAGTTCATAAGACAGTTCAAAAAAAAATTCGGCTAGAGCAGTAGTCTCATGAGACACTTGAACATCAGTTTTCTGTTTCAATAGCCAAGTAATGTAAGCATTATGGATCAGTACTTTGATAACGGACTGCTTTAACACTGCTTATTCTTGCTTCCCAACGTGGTCACTGAGCTTTTTTATAGTTTATAGTCCCAAATGATAGGTTATAATTTTCCATCTATGAACATTGTATTTATTTTACAGCATCAATGGAGCCATCCTTGTATTTTTTTTCCTTTGCGGAAATACCCCCGGATACCGCCTTGCTGGTGACATGTCGGACTCGAACCAGGTGCATAATAGCAAGGAAAACCCTTGTCTGCGGTACCTGGCACTGGCCTGGCGAACCGGGCAAGTTCGAAACCTCTCCCGGTCCCATTTCGTTGTCTCCTTCGCAAACAACTTATTCGCATAAAAGGACGGCGGAATTCCACGCGCTCTCGCGCTGCAACATGGTCGCAATCATGATACCGAGCGAGAGAACCCCGATGGCCGCCACAAGATTACGTTTCGGCTCCCGGACATTCTGCCAGCGTGTGGAGCGCCGTGTCCACGGTCTAGCCATCGCAGTGGTGGCACTCAGGCGTTGGCTCCTTGCGGAGATCACTTGTGTCTGATAGACACAAGTGATCTCCGAAACATCCTTTTCCAGTGATTACCTGCGTCCGACGTTCCGTAATGCCTCTCGAGCCAAACCAATGGAGTCATCCCGAGCAGGATTTGTATCACAGCTTTTCACCTCTCATTTGGAAACTCTCTTTCCACAATCTCTTCAACACAGTTTTCAATCATCTGATCTGACTTGTCACATAGAAGCTCCACTACCTACTATACATTCACTTGTATTCCTAATAAAAATACACACAGTGGAACATAGAACCTCCTCCTTTTTGAAGTCGGTTAAAAATTAATGTCACTCGGTAGTAGAAACGAAAAGTCACGAACATTGGCATCGCAACCTAGCATGGACCATCTGATTACTAAGTCGCGTCTGTTTGTTTTAAAATAATTGGAATAATTGTTTTGTACATATGCACCGATTTTATTAAAAAGCTGAGTTTGTTACGCTTCGCTAAAAATAACGCTAACTTTTTTTAACACAAATGTTTAAAAGAGGAAGATAATGTGTTTCTCTATGATTAGGGATTCCGGGTAAAATTAACTGCATGCAGTGCTCCGTTCGAACAAATTTAATACTGCATTCTATTCAAGTGTTGCAAACATGAAGATTTTTTTGCTAAATTTAGGGAATTTACGAGTAAGTAGACCTCGAACTATGAGCGATGGGATATAAAGGGGCGCCTGCGGCGCCCCTTTGTATCCGGCGCCCTGGGCGATCGCCCAGGCGCGCCCTACCCTAACGCCGCTACTGACGACTTACATAATCATGATCGTTTTTCAATTGCGCACTTTCATTTTGTGCAGCAATGACGTACAAACTAGCTTTAGAACGTATTACTTATTTACTTAAATACTTAAAAAAAGAATAAATACCTTACATTCTAATTTTAATCATACAAACTGGGCGTATTTAAATTTATATATCCTGTACATATTATCCATTTAGGACCACCATAAACGCGAGTCATTTGAGACTGTTCGTTACATCTATGTGGTTTGATATATCGTCTTGTCTGAGGTCCACTGATAATGCTATCGACGAACCCTACGTGGTCATTACTCAATGTGCCTTCTGATATTTGCTGTAAGAGTGGAACGTACTCTGGTTTCGAGAGTTCATTTGAAATACGCATCATCTGAAAATAAGATATGACAATTTAAAAATCGATGTTATAGGTACAAGACAACTGATATAAATACATATAAGCTTTTTTATTGTAAATAAATACTTATTATACATAGAAAACACCCACACTCCGAAACAAATATTTACAGAACATACAAGCATTTGGTCCGATCTGGGAATCGAACCGGAGACCTCAAGCACAGCAGTGAGCAGTCGCATACGCTACTACTACGCCACCGAGACAGTTAATGAAATATCGGAGACATTTATATATATTTTAGAGTAAAATGGAAGGAATGTGAGAGATTTTTTTATCGGGCCCATTGAAGTAATATTACTCGGGCCCCTTTTTCATAAATGGCCTCAATTTACATGAAATAATTTTAGGAAGTAGCTTTTGCCCAACGATTTCGCCGAAAGCTTAACAGACGGATACAGTTACTTTCAAATTTAAATTAATAGTATATCAGTAGTATTTATTTATTAGTATGGCTGAGGAGTAACAGTTTTCAAGCTTAACAACCGTCAATTTCTAGAGTAATCTAAGTACGAGTCTTTTATTTCTGACTAGCTGAACCACGCGATGTTACCAGTTATTGTAGTATCGCGAGTAGCGCCGCGGGACAAAGTTAGTCTTAAAAAAATAGCCTAAGTTACTCCCTGGATCATCAGCTACCTGCCATTGAAAGTTCCGTTAAAATCGGTCTAGCCGTTCCGGAGATTACTCGAACAAACAGACAGATAGACAAAAAATATTTTTACTACATTTTTTTGCTACATTACGCATTTAGTAAAAAGCGTTTATTTTAATATTACAAACAGACACTCTAATTTTATTTATTTGTATTGTATCCATTGTATAGATAATAAATTAGAAAGTTTTTTTATTTAAATGTTATTTAAACTGTTCTACATACCACTACTTTCAGTTGAATGTCGGACAAAGGAGTTGCTATAGGTCCTAATAACATAACACTGCTATTTGTACCGAGGCTGTCTGGGTCCACAGATATTAGATCCCCTTCATTACCATTACTTTTAATTTCATCATTTAACACTAGGAACATGTGTTCATTCGACATTGTCGTTTCTGATTTTTTTAGTTCTGATAGACGACTCTTACCAGTCGATCCTTGTGGTAGAACATCGTTTAGCAAGGCTTTCAATTTCTTTTTTGATGTTTCATTATTTTTCGACGACTTACTGCTTTTGCAACATAGCGATTTCAGTTGAGCTACTAAAATATCAAATAATAGCTCTTTCTTATCATCTTCATCTACTGCTTTATTTTGAGGTTGCGCCTCAGAGGGACGACTATAAAGTAAGTTATTTAATTTTTGTACAGCAGAATATTCAATTCCTGACACTTTTGATGTTGCGAAGGGATCAACTTCTTTATTTTCCAACCTAAAGAATGCAGGTTGCGGTATTCCTTTATCTGATACTGTCTGAAATCTTTTTTTCTCAAGATTTGTAATGAGATTTGCGTTAGGAATGGTTACAGAGCTCTTTGATACTGGTCCTAAATCAAGAGTTTGGTCGAAGTTAGAAGTAATTGGACTTGAAGTAATTTTCACTAACTCTTTTATATTATATTCATTCTTGTTTGGCTGTTCGCTAAGTAATTTTATCAGATCTTCATCAGATAACTTTGAAAGTAAATACGTTGCGTCACTGTCTGCAAAAACAACTTCATTTGAAACTTTTCTGTTGACTGCTTATTTTATGTACCTGTAACGTTTACAGTAAAGCCTCTGTCCGCGGCCTTCTACTTTACGTTAGCTTAGTTATTCAAGTAGCATAATGAAGCCATTACTTACCAGCACTTTTAATTATCGATGGTTTTGGCTTTTTCTTTTCCACAGGTAAATATCCTTTACCAGTGATATAGTCCGTAACTTCCTGTTCCGTGTTACTATTTATTATGAATAGGGGATTTTTGCTTAACAGCGACATCGAAAACGCAGATTGTATCTGAAAAAAGTTTCACTACTCCATTATTTCTTTTACATACATTTTTTGTTCATTTAGTCATTTACATATAGTTCTCGCTTTGAGTTTTTGGCTCATTTGCGTGATGAAACTAGAAAATAAGTTTGTTTGCAAAGTAGATTCTGCGCAATATTAGTTAGGTAGGTACTTTTGGTACCTTGTATTATGTAAGGAAGAATGTCAATAATACGGCGTAAAATTTATTTTAATTTATTAATGATTACTTTTTTTATGGAATAGGGGCAAACGAGCAGACGCATCACCTGATGGTAAGCGATTACCGCCACCCATGAACACCCGTAACACCAGAAGCATCAAAAGCGCGTTGCCGGCCTTTAGGGGATGGGGAGAGGTATGTGGGGAAGGGTTGGGGTATGGGCCTCCGGTATCCTCACTCACTCGGTGAAACACAGCGCAAGCGCTATTTCACACCTGTTTTCTGTGAGGCAGTGGTATCACTCCGGTCGAGCCGGCCCATTCATGCCGAAGCTTGGCTGTCCCACATTTTACAACGCAATTTGTTCTTATGTAACTTCACTTGTCTGAAGCAACCTGATCGTGCATTGACCTATTTTTTTAAAGACACTGTATGCAATTTGGAGGCCTATCCCGGCCTGAAGCTAAGGTCTGTGTTATGAAGCAAAAACGGTGTGTGCTAAAATGTATGTACGCCTCTACTTGAAAACTAATATTGAACCTGTGTAATGATATTATTTATATACATACCGAATATAAGGAAAATATTAATTTACAATAACACATGAAAAGAATCATGTTTGAACGACACAATCTTATACACTAATGCAGAATAAATTGGCTGGCTGATTGTTCAATAGCTTCTTTCTTATAAAAAGTAGTTGGCTATCTCGTTTCGTGTTTACAGAATTAACAATGCACAAGAGCTCGTTAAATAGTTTACGATCATGATAAGAAGATTCAGCTGAGTTAAAATTTTCAAAGCGTGTCAATTGAAGTTTTGAACAGTTAACATAGTTTTTTGTTTAACATCGCAGCATTGAACGATCAATGTTTGAATATACATCGTTCTCAGAACAAATCAGTAAATGTTATTGTATTTGTCTCTGTACTTTGGATCATATCTTTTAAGCCCTCAGAATCTGAGTATTTATTATAAACCCTGATTTTTTCTGATTCAATTTGAAATGTGTAAGGTGTAACTAATACGTTATTCAATTAAAGTTTATAAAAATAATTTTGTAATCAGCCAGTATTTTTTCTTTAAAAAGTAAAGAATCTTGTACCTATCAGTTAAATTAGTAGCAAAGTTTAATGCATATACTTAAACATATATACCTATCTATACTAATATTAATCTATATAACTAAATAAAATTGGAGTGTCTGTTTGTAATATTAAAATAACCGCTTTTTACTAAATGCATATGTATGTATACACGATACATATACCAAAAATGTAGTTAAAATTTTTTTGTCTGTCTGTTTGTTCCGGGTAATCTCTGGAACGGCTGGACGGATTTTAACGGGACCCTCACTGGCAGGTAGCTGATGATCCAGGGAGTAACTTAGGCTACTTTTTTTAGACTAACTTTGCCCCGTGGCGTTACTCGCGGTACAACAATAACCGCGGGTAACACCGCGGGATTCAGCTAGTAATATTATAAAGAGATAAAGTTTCTAACTTTGTAGGTTGTTATCTTCAGAAGTACTGACCCCATCCTGTAAAGTCTTTCACTAACCAAAGTGACACTAATCAACCATAGGCCATATTTTATTATCTATACAAATAAATTAAATTGGAGTGTCTGTTTGTAATATTAAAATAACTTTTTAATAAATGCATATCTATACTAATATATAAAGCTGAAGAGTTTGTTTGTTTGTTTGTTTGTTTGTTTGTTTGTTTGTTTGAACACGCTAATCTCAGGAACCGCTGGTCCGATTTGAAAAATTCTTTCGGTGTTGGATAGTCCATTTATCGAGGAAGGCTATAGGGTATATATCATTACGCTACTACTAATAGGAGCGGAACAGCAATGAAGAATGTTTCAAAAACGGGGGAAATTTTCACACTACGGGCAATATAAGGCGCAAACGAGGTTGCGTGGGTCGGCTAGTGTATGTATACACGGTACATGTACCAAAATAACCTTTTTTTTTTAAATATTGTCTGTCTGTTTGTTCCGGATAATCTCTGAAATGGCTGGACTGATTTTGACGGGACTTTCACTGCCAGAAAGCTGATCATCTAAGGAGTAACTTAGGCTACTTTGTTTAGACTAGCTTTGTCTTGTGTCGTTACCCGAGGCACGACAATAACCGCGGGGTTTAGCTTTAGTTTAGCACAAAAAATTAACGCCCAACAAAGTGCGCACGGGTCGGCTAGTTGATTATATGTATACCTACCTATTCGTTTTTTTAATACTTGGTGATACAAGCAACCAACGCTAATATGGGTGAACTGTGAAGCAGAGGGTTGAACAAATAGATTACACATTTCTTGTCTGTTTTTGCTTGTAACAGATTCAAAAATGTTGAAAGAAAGAGCATATGCCATTTTTTTCGTAAATATTTTCTAAATTTTAGAAAAACGCTTTTGATTTTCTCATATACAAACCCTACTTATAATGAACATAAAGAAAAAATAATTACCTAATTTGGTGCAGGCGATCGGAAGTTATGCGCGTATATACATTTCGGGGATTCATTTTATACTCGTATATATACTAGCTGACCCGGTGAAGTTCATACCGCCGTATTTACATATCTGTCTTAACTTCTCATGTAAGGCAGTGAACAGTCGCGAAAAAAATCCCTTTATCTGATCTTTGGTGCAGAATGCAGAAGAGAATTTGGTGCAGCCAATCGGAAGTTATGGGCGTACATACGTTTCGGCGATTCATTTGTACATATAGATAGATATATAGATATGGGTAGAAGCAAAACTAGAGGAATACTTCATGAGTTGACCACCGCTGCACCGTGCCGTGACATCTTTGTATTTTATGATTCAAACTAATCATTTTGTTTACTTATTTAACCGTTAACATTTGATAATAAAATATCCATTTATATAGAGCGCTATCATTATTTTGTTTTTAAACTACCAATTTAAATAATGTTCTGTTATGTTGCTGTAAGAATATTTCAAGATTCTTTTTTTTTCCTACAACTGAACAATGAAGAGGATCAATGCTTTAGTTTTCATTGGGAAATAATATTTTGTAACCAAGTAGCTGTACGTGTTTGAAATATAATAGGTATTTATTCCAAAAACATTAAAATGAAATCCATCTCCTCCCAAGAGCATCATCATCCCAGCCAAAAGACTTCTCGATATAGGTCGCCCCCAAATTTCTCCACAACAACCGGTCATTTGCTGCCCGCATCTAACGGCTTCCTGCGACCTTCATCAGGTCAGTCGACCACCTGGTGGGACCTAGGACCTATCAACGCTCTTCAAGTACGCGGTTGACACTCAAGATCTTTATAGCCCCATCGGCTACCATAGCGATGTGCCTCGCACACTGCTACTTACTAAGGCAATTTTTCGGGCAATATCGTTAACTTTGTTTCATCTGCAAATCTTTTCATTCCAGATTCGCTCACGCAGAGAAACTCAAAGCATTGCCTTATATAGACATGAGCTTACACATATGTTTATCATTACAATAAAATTGATAAAACTAATATTTGTCACATTAATAAAAAAAATGATTTTAATTAGTAACAATTGACTGCACGGACAGTGGAGTTATTTAAGCGGTAACCTCGCCACTTTGTATCTCTCTCACTCAACACTTTGTGTTATCAGTAAATTGATTTTCTTCTTGGAGAAACGTTTCATGTATACTTAGAAAGATTCCCACAATACCTACCGGAATAATCCTAGTGCCGGAGATGTATTAAATTAAACAAGAGTTCGTTTACACACAATATTTAAATGTACGCACAAAATCCCAACATCCCTTTCCCCATCATCCAGAGGTTGGTGGACGCACATATCAATTTGTTTGACTGATTTGGCGGGAAATACACCAACCAATCAAAGCTTGCGAGAGAAACAGAAGCTAACCAAACTCATTCTCTCTTTCTACCGATCACGCTTTCCACCCATTCAGCTTCCCCTGCATCTAAATCTGCTATGTAAATCAGTGTTGCCAGCCGGGTCTTGTCAGAAGTTACCTGAATTGGTTAAAAAGGTAACCTTTTTGTGTAAAAAGCAACCTTCCACATTTTTGTCTACTGAAAAAAACGAATTTTGATGTTTGTTGCAACTGTGGGGCTGTCCCTTAGCAGTCTGGGACTTCTCCCACTTGTATGACGTACGTTTGTTTTTGCGCTGGTGACGTACGTCCCACGCACCCCTGAATGCGTATTAGAAGAGACTTGGTTAATAGAAACTTTTTACTAATCTTGAGGAAAGTTGATATGAAGGATGAATAAATAAAATGCAGGAGTATTTTTGTAAGGCTTCAGGGTTCGGCTTCCATTTAGTGTTGTTGTTGCCTTTTTGGTGGCTACGCTGGCATAAAAAAATACAGTCGAATGAGATCCTCCACCTTTTTTGAAGTCGATTATAAAATTGATTCTTCGATAAATCGATTTTAGATCGCCATACTTGCTTATTTGGCTAAAAACCCCTAGAATATGTACCTAGCTAAACCGGATTAAGATTCTGGCCCACGTCGTTAGTTTTGATATATTTATTCACAAAAATGTAAGAAAAGTCTCCTAAAAGTAACCTTTTCATCAGCGTAAGCTAAAAACAACCAACAGAGTTGAAAAATCACATTTATGGTTACAAAAGTAGCCTTCGGCAGCACTGATGTGAATAGCCTCCCCTCACCTGTCAAGTGTCACTTTAAAATGACAAATGTCATTAAGAACTTGTGTCAAACTGGATTGTTTATGTTGAGCCAGGTTAACCTCAATATTTGATAAAAACATTGTTTTCACTAATAAAATGAACATACCATTTCCAATGTTGACTCCGCGTTTAGTGGACCCATCTTGGTTCAATGCAGACAGCCCGTGTGATGAAGAAACTGAATTAACGGCTCTTGAACAAGCAAGTCAAAATTGGGTAAGCAACATAATTATAACTGCATTGCACTCAATATGTTATTGCTTCCATGAAGTAATGTTACTGTTGATAATAACTAATACTAAATAACAATTATGGATCCTGTCGGGCACAGTATAGAAGGGAGAGAGAGAGCAGGGATTTGTTTTTATTACATTTATATATATACTTCAAAAAAAGAAAATGTTTTATTTCATTCTTACACAACATTTACATAAAAGTTGAAGGTGACTTCTTTTAAGCATAAAAATGCCTGTGCCAGAAGACACAGATTACTTAATACTCTTTGGTTTGTGATGAAGATTTAAATGCTGTTTTCTATATCTTAATAACTCTATCGAATCTGTTACAATTAAAGCCTTTGTTACAGTTAAACTCAATAGGCCAACAGTACATGAAGCGTGCTCCACTTGGTAAAACTGATGCTGAACCAATGGAAGAGGAAGCTGATACTGATGAAGAAGAAGGTACCTATTATATTAAGAGTTTGTTGGAATTTGATAATCCCTGGAACTACTGTACTGATTTAAAAAAAAATCCATATTTGATGGCACAATCATTGATTAAGTGTAACCTGCCTCAATGACTGATCTTTTTAGGGTCAGCTTTTCAATCATCAGATAAACAATCAAATAGCATTTAGCCTCAGTTAGCATAAGTTTAGGTCTTCCAATAGTCAGACATTTGTTATCAGACGAATAAGGCTTTAATCTGTCAGATATCTTTATCTATGCTTTCAAACCTCAGTTAGTGTTAAAATCTGTAGAGAAGTGATTGACGTTTGTGTATTTCGAATGTATTTGTTGTGGTAAAGTCTTAAGTTTAAGTGCGTTGTCGATATTGAATATTTGATTGAATATAGATGTTTTTGACTCAATTGACGATTTAAGTATCCAAGAAGACCAGCTGATACTAAACTTTTTGATTCCTGAGAGAACAGAAAAGGTTGTTAGAGATAGATATGACAATACTTTGTTGTATGATGAACAATTTCATGTTAGATTTGATGAAGGATAAAATTGCCGATTCTACAGAGAGGTATGTTTCTATTTTCACAAAATGTTCTAAGATTAAATAGTAGTGGTAGTTTCTATGTTATAATTGGATTGGAACATTAAAGTAATTGGTGGAATACATAAATATATACTCTGTAACATTGTCAAAAGAGTGACAGAAGCAAAAGCTTTCCTTCGAAAGGAATTTATTCATTTCCATACATTAAGGTTAAATATTATAAGTACAGGAAGGGTTTTACAAAATTGCTCAGTTTCCAAGGGTTATAACAGCTATGGATCGTAGTCATGTCAAAATAATTTCTCCGGGGCAGTAATATTTCATATTACCAACAGAAATTCATTTTCGTATAAATTATCAAGAATACTGATAACCCGAAAAATATCAAGGTTGACAGACAAGCAATGACTGACAACTATGACAAGAAGAGAAGAAAATAATTAATGCCAAATTAAATGACGGCTAATAGTTTGTCATCCATAACTTAAGTATTACTAACTTCATCTCTCTTGCACTTGCACATTATTAAAGTGTTTTCTTAGACAATGTGTGAACGTAGCTATGCTATGAAAGACTATCAAGTAACTATTCGTAAGATTTAAAAACACAAAAAGTTTATTCGTTTGTTAAACAGGCAGATACACTCGGACCCATAAACAGTCAAATAAAACCCCCTAGGGCCTTCACCCAACCGGGGTTTGCGACGGGGCGGTGTGTCGGAATCGAACCGACTAAAACCACACGGTGTGCCACTCTGCGCCTGAGATGGGAGGGATCCGGGAACTGCTGTTATTAACACATCCGGACCCCTCCCAGCGCCTGACCGCACTGAAGCGGGCACCGTTTGCTCTTAAGCTCTCTGATTAGGCGACGTACGGCACACGGGTAACGTCGCCCCCTCGCGAGTTACCACTAATGGCGGATGTAGGGGGAAACCCGTCCCGACCATCCGCGACCACACTCAGGAAATATACTGGTAACTAATTCAACCTTCGAATTTAGTTCACCCTCAGGGTTGCGGAGGTTCGATGCCAGTCGCTCCATGGAAAAATTGATTTTCAGGTAAAACCGGCTGAACTAGTAGCCGATCCCAATTAATCTTGGGAATAATAAAGCTAAGAAGATCATTCACATCTTACATCCATTCTATCTAAATCATAATATTGATCATTTTTTATACCATGTTATTTTTTTAGGCAATGATGAATCGGACGAGTCTGAGGAGTCTCATGATGAAGATGAAGAAGAAGATGTGCCGGCATCATATTCCCCTGCGCGCAATAATAATGAGTTGGAACCAGACAGTCTAGATGATCTCAACGATGGCCCCGATCTCAACGCTTCTGATCAAAGTGCTTTATGGCCAGTTCAGTAATATTAAATGGCTGCGACGGTTATGTTTCTAATAGATACTTGATAGGCTTGGATCTGTGGTATTCATACATCAAAATAAGTATCATAAGTTCAACTTTCAAAGCATGTTTTGCTCTTACATATTGTGATAGAGTTGTAATGATTCAATTTATTTTAATACATAGGTTTAATACAGTAAAGTTAAAAATACTAACCTGAATAGGTTCATAGGCAGTAATGATCATAGTTAATAATGTGGACCTAAACTGTAATTATATAAAGAAATACAAAGTTAAAATAAAATGTTCATAACAATCTACCATGGTATTTTTTCGTGACTCAAAGCTCAAATAATCACAAATTTGATAAAAAAAACCGGATTCAAGAACTGGACCAAATTGAAATGGGACCATGTGAAGCACCAGCATCCAAATAAAAAAATAATTATCAATATCGTTAACAATCGTTAACGTTAACAGACGAATGTTAGGAGGTAACAAATATAAAAATATACTAAAATTAATTAAAAACTCATTGCATCGACAACTACCACTGTCTCTCCTATACATTTTAATCCATCTTATGGTTGCCTGGAAGAGATTGCTTTTAGCAATAAGGCCGCCCTTTGTACACTACATCTCACTTTTAATGTACTCTTGTAACTATGTACTATTATGTGTACAAATAATGAGTTTTCTATCTATCTATCTATAAAAAAACAGTCGAATTGATGACCTTCTCCAAAACAAAAAACTATAGGGCAGATTGGTATGAGGTAGATACAAAATGCATTTCCTACGGTTTTATGAGCGATGTTAGAAAAAAGAATAACGGAGCACAATGTTTTAAAATGGCACTGGCATGGCCACCATCATGGATTTTCTCTTTTATTACTCGTTTGTCCCTAATATCAGAATTTGGCGGTCACTGAAACTGAAGGTACACACAGTGATGGGACAAAGTAGCCTAAGTTACTCCCTGGATCATCAGCTACCTGCCAGTGAAAGTCCCGTCATAATCGGTCCAGCCGTTCCGACAAAAAAAAAATTAACTACATTTTTGGTATATGTATCGTGTATACATACATATGCATTTAGTAAAAACCGGTTATTTTAATATTACAAACAGACACTCCAATTTAATTTATTTATATAGATGGATATTGACTTTTTTCCAGATTTTAGGTATTATAAAATGTACAGTTTGATAAACAGAAACTTATATGACTTGAGCATGGACTATGATCTTAATTTGTTTTTAACCTTACTTTGAGATAAGATAACATTTTTAGCAAATAAAGAATCTTATCTTATCTTTATTGGCAGGTAAGAAAATGAAAGACAAAATAAATTAAAAGGCATAATGATAATAAATATTATAAAAATCAATACTGTTAAAACACTCTCGTCACGTCTATGACTACATCGACCATTCTCGTTAATAACGGTCTCATATTTTCTTTAGGCACAGTCTTCCATTTCGCCGACAGGCATTTCTCGATAAAATCGTGTGTTGGTTTTTTATCTGAAAATAATAATAGAACATCCGTAAACTATAAGAAACCTTTTTACATTCATAATAATTACATGCGCTTAAATCGTCTTTTAGCTGTATATTTAAATAAGTGTGTATTTTCGCAAAATATAACACTATGACAATTGAAAATCTGCTTCTCCATTCGACCAACACTGCGACTGTTCTCTACACTTGGTAAAAAAGCAAGCAAAAGCTTGGTAAGAAAACAGATTTTCTTTCTTTCTTTGATGAAATGACAATCAGCCGGATCTCTCGGATGAGCTATTTCTGCCAATGTCAAGTGTTTATAGTCTTCAAATCACAAGTCTTCAAGTCGTTAAGTCTTCGTCGTGATGAAATTAATGATATAAAATATAAAAAATGTGTATGAGATGAAATGGGGACCGTCTTCCGAAAAAACAAAAAACGATCTCGAAAACAGATTTAGTCGTGTGTTATAAGTGCTTATTAATTTTAAATCTAATGCTAACTGTATCTGCTACAATGCAACCAAGCTAAGTTTGCACCTCGTGAACAAGCAAAGAAACTCAAAACTTCTGTCTGTCTTCTGTATAAAAACTTTGAGACTTGTATTGGTGACTAAGATGCTAATGTACTTAATGTAATGTACTGATGCGACAGGGCGATCACGGGAAGGTGAGCGGGGAAGTGGGCGGGGCGCCGAATTCCAATGAGGTGCAAACTTAGCTCGGCTGCGTGGTACGTCAACCTTTTTACCCTACTACGGCGAAGCCTAAAAGGAAGGGTTTTGTAGCCTGTGTACAAATATTTGTATGTTCACCGTAGCGCCTAAACTACTAAATACGATTTTCATGATTGAGGGGTTAATATATTAATTATAATGGCCCGGGTAACATAGGTTATATTAATTATGTATATAAAAAGTTTTTACGTAGCCAGGTCACAGTTTTAAACTATTTCATTTGTAACTAACACCAGAAACATATTTTTTTTTTTAAATACAGAAAAAGAACTTACCGGGAACATTAGAGCAATTAGCTAAATCCAATGTGAAGAATATAGCGCTCCTCTTTACCAATGGATTATATTCATCACAGTAATAATGGAAGGCCATGGCTAAATCTGATGGCACACTGTCGACCTCCTTGACTAGTAAAACTCCGGCTTTATCTACGTCGTCTCGATACCTGCTGATCAGTTCCCCATGCTCTACCATGTCTAGGTTTGTGCTAACAATAACAGTGTGTTTGACGGAGGAAACGTCGTTGCCTGAAATGAATAGTTTTTCGTGTAATTTTTAGAGTTCCGTAGCCAAATGGCAAAAAACGGAACCCTTATGGATTCGTCATATCTGTCTGTCCGTCCGTATGTCTCAACCACTTTTTTCCGAAACTATAAGAACTATAACGTTGAAACTTGGTGAGTAAAAACAAAAATAGAAAAAAACAATAGTCCCCTACCTCCCAATATATGATGTACATTACCATGCAAACTTCCACCGAAAATTGGTTTTAACGAGATCTAGTAAGTAGTTTTTTTAAATACGTCATAAATCTTAAACCGCAATTTACCTTTCATTCAATCAACACAAATATAAAAATAACATAAAAATTATATTATGTTACTTGTTGCTACGAAACCCTTCATGGGCGAGTTCGATTCGTACTTAGCTGCTTTTTTTTAAAAATGAATGTTTGTTAGTCTGTATAGCAAATAACGGCTGCACAGATATTCTTTACTATAAACGTGCAAGTACAAGGAAATTTGATGAACTTTGTCGAGAATGACGGTACAAGGTTATAGAATATTATTTGTTGTGAATATAAAATGGAATATCATTAATTACTCAAGTTTGAGGGTATGGAAACATGCACAAGTTGTATTAAAAAATGAATAACTTTTCCTAGGCATGCAAACCAACGAGCTAGCTTGGCTATAGAAAAACTGTACGACTGTACGACAACTAATCTATACTTAATATGTAAAGCTGAAGAGTTTGTTTGTTTGTTTGAACACGCTAATCTCAGGAACCGCTGGTCTGATTTCAAAAATTGTTTCAGTGTTGGATAGTACATTTATCGAGGAAGGCTATAGGCTATATATCATCACGCTCGGACCAATAGGAGCTGAGCAGCAATGAAAAACGTTTCGAAAACGGGGGGAAATTATCACGCTACGGGCAATAATAGACGCAAACGGGGTTGCGTGGGTCGGCTAGTCGTTCAATAAGAGGGAAAGCTAACACAAAAACAAAAGAACACATCTACATTCAAGAGCAGTAAATAGTACAGGAAAACTCGATGCAATGGGGGTTTGTAGCAATGTGACTTCTGCACTACACCATAACGCCGTATTGTATACTAGCTGACCCACGCAACTTCGTTTACGTCTCTTATTGCCCGTAGCGTGATAATTTTCTCTCGTTGTTGAAACATTTTTCATTGATGCTCCGCTCCTATTGGTCTTAGCGTGATGATATATAGCCTATAGCCTTCCTCGATAAACGGGCTATCTAACACTGAAAGAATTTTTCAAATCGGACCAGCGGTTCCTGAGATTAGGGTGTTCAAACAAACAAACAAACTCTTCAGCTTTATATATTAGTATAGAGTATAGATTGTATAAACTACGTGTCATAAAATGTAATGAATTTAAATATTCTTACGTAAATATCTCGCAGCTGTGTGTGCAACTTCGTCCATGAACTTTTCAAACTGCACTGGGCTAAAGTTATGAGTTTTACTATTGTAGATAAATATGAAAGAACCAGCGTCCATTTTAGAAAATATTGTTATTATACCTGAAACATTTTAGATAGTTTGATATAATTTTAGTATTGTGATAAGATCAATTTAAGAACCTACGTTTATTTACTTTCGATCAAAACATACATACCTAATATAGTAATAATATTTTAAACATTTAACCTACAACGAAATCTGAACTAAGCAGAGTTTGTATTACCAAAGTTATATTGACTGATAGAATACTTGTATACTTTTTTGTAAATAGTCTGGCCATACATATTGTTACAATATTTTTTTGTTTACAATTGAGCAATATTTTAAGAAACAAAATGACCGTATTTATAATGAAAGCTCTAAAGAAGTTTCCCAATTAGTCAACAGAGTACAACGTGGGCATTTTCCGACGTCAGTAATGGTCTGGTGGGGGTTAGCTATGACGGAGTGACTGGGCCATATTTTTGTGAAAAAGTACCAAAACATCGGCACAAGTGCATCAAGATACCATTCATGAGAAGGTAGTTAACCCCTTAGCAATACAATTTTCAATAACCAAAAATGGTATTTTCAGCAAGACTCGGCGCCGGGTCATTCATGTTTGATCTTAACGCCATGATGATTTTGGAGTCCTTAAAACAATCCCTACGATTAGCAGTAAAGAATTTTCCCACAGAGAGAGTACGTACTGCTATTAATAACTGGCCTCAACGTTTAAAGGACTGTGTCGCAGCCAATGGAGATCACTTCGAATAAGCTTTATATATTTTTAATGGTTTAATATTAATGTATTAGACTAACACGCTGTAATAGTAATAATGTTACGTACAATAAAAAAATATGTTTTTCTTTGCAACAATATTTATAGCAAGACTAAAGCAAGTGAAAAAATTTATGTATGTATACATACATTTTTTCACTTGCCTTTTTGGTTTTACCTTAATATCAGATTTTCTACGGAACGACGGGTATCGGACTTACTCGACTAAATTCGAACGTTTAACTAGTTGTCAGCATATTTGAGGGCACTGATTTCATAATAATAGGCACTGATTGCCATTAAATGTTCATGAGAATCGGGACTGCTGGCTTAACATGCTGTCCGAGACTCGGGCGTTTTAAAAAAATATTGTAAGAAAAACACAATCACACTTTTGGTGCGACCCGGGGAATCGCGTATGATAACGGTTAGACCCACGAGGCAATCGTAGTCCCAAGGATATATAGAAAACAACCAAGCTCCGATTTGACCTGATTCGGGATCAAATTCAAGAAATCACCACAGCAGTTGCATAGGCTATCGCACTACTGAGGCAGTCTACATAACATTGTTTTCACAGATATCTACACTCAACACAAATAGTAATAATATGCATTTAATGTAGTATTTTTATTATACTCACCACTTTTCAGCTGTAAAATTGAATTACTATCAATGTTGTATTTCGCCTGAAGACTGTTCATATCATTTTCAAATAAAATTGCATCATAATTAACTGTTTGTGTTGATTTATCATGATTTATATTTGTATTTACTGCAAATAATTCTAGTATTGTGGAATAATACATAGCTATGAGGCCTATGCATAAAGTAAGTATGATAACACAATTTAGTGATTTATTTGATCCCTTTCTTTTTTCCTGAACAACTGATAACTTTCGTTCGTAAGAATTCTCTAGATTATCAGAACTAAAGTTACTTCTATTAAAGTTTGAGCTATGTTGACTATCATTGAGCTTCAGATTGGAAGATTGATTGCGTCCTTCATTGTAATACAAATGTGGCGACAGTGGGAGGCTATTTTCGTGACTTGTATTCAGTGCTGATGCCCCAGAGTAGTTTTGTGCCAGTTCATCGTCATCACTGTAATACAAATTCGATGGCAGAGTTGAAGGTAAAGATTTCGAAAGCACATGGCTGTAACGAAACAGACAAACAACTCAAAACTTTTTAGTCACAAAACTATGATTTGTTACTACAGCAATTATGTTCCTGATATTTAGAGATGATGTTTTAGAATGGCACATAAAGCGAATGGGTGAGTTTTGTTAAGAATTTAGTAGAAGAAAGTCAATTCAGTCTATAGTTATATTAAAAAGCTTAAGAGTTTGTTTGTTTGTTTAGTTGAACATGCTAATTTCAAGCATGACGTGTTCGAACTGAAAAATATCTATAACATCATGCTATAGAAATCGAGCATCAATTGTAAATGTTGCGAAAAAAAAAATCTAAACGAAGTTGCGTGGGGTAGTTAGTTTGAAATTCTTGATTGGTTTTTAAGCATATAATTCATCATCATCATCAGCCTATCGCAGTCCACTGCTGGACATAGGCCTCTCCAATTGCACGCCACTTAGTTCGTTCGCCACTAGCATATAATTAATAGTTCATAATGATTGTGTTTTTCCCGAATACAGCCAGGAGCATCTTTACCTTTGTGCAGAGTGTGAGCGCCGTCTGCTACACTTTTAATGAATTTGCGCACTAACTGAAACGCTATGCTTACTAAAGGCCGCTAAAGCAATAATTACACAGCACACGGGTGCTTCACAGGCTAGAGACGCCTCTGACTAGCGAAACCAAACCTGGGTTTTTAAGTTGCTTTGAAAGACATAATGCATCCAGTTAACAAGTGAAGTGGTGGTATGGTGACAAAAATTATATTTTAGAAGTTAGTAGCTATTTATAAGTGGCAAGCGTCAAGCAAGTAAAAAATATAAGACAAAACTATTGACTCACGTGTAATTATCCCTGATTTCTTCAGCCTCTGAATATGAATTAGTCCGTACCATGTTTTTTTTTCTTATTGTTAAGGGACTTCTCGGTTGGGCCATTTTACTGCAAAGTAAGAACATTTTTGTGTTACTTAATATGTCAATAATCATTATGGTACACATATAATTTACATACACATTCAATTTACAACTATTGATATGTTGAACCATACGTTATCAACACACCAGCGTTTCTGGCAAGGTTGTCAGACTTAAACTGACAAAAGTGACTGTATTAATGCGGTCTGGGGTAAACACACACTTATATAAAGAGTTTTAAGGCGATTTAAGCGCATGTAATTACAATGAATGTAAAAAAGTTTACAATGTACTATTTAACTGCCTTGGTGGTGCAGTGGTGGGATATGCGACTGATGCGCTTGAGGTCTCGGGTTCGAATCCCGGTTCAGACCAAATGTTTGTATGATCTGCAAATATTTGTTTAAGAGTTTGGGTGTTTTCTATGTATCTCTTTATAAAATAGCTATATAAAGCTAGACAGGGTTATGTGTAAAATGTGGGAATATTTATTTATTATTTACTAGCTGTGCCCTCTACTTCATGGTGGTGCTGATAATGATAACGAATATCAAAAATACACATACCTCATTACATTGTCCACTTCATCCCGCGCTTGTTCATTGAATTTAGGTGAGTTTCTTTGATTGCTTTTATCATTTAATTTATTTAGGCCATATCGTCCCATTGTGTGATCACTGGTGCTATGTATGCTCCTTCTTGCTGATGGTATGATTGATGCCCCCCCTTGCTGAAGAGATTATTTAAATGCAAATAAATGGTTAAATTACATTTTTTTTAACACACATATACAGGAATTTAAAAAAACTAAATTTACAATTTACTACTAAGTAGAATGAATAATATTTAAAAAAATCTGTTTGAGATCTAGTACAAATAGAGGAAATTTATTCATGAACTAGCTGAACCCCGCGGTGTTACCCGCGGCTATTGCTGTACCGCGAGTAACGCCGCAGGACAAAGTTAGTCTAAAAAAAGCAGCCTAAGTTACTCCCTGGATCATCAGCTGCCAGCGAAAGTCCCGTCAAAATCCGTCCAGCCGTTCCAGACATTACCCGGAACAAACAGACAGACAGACAGACAGACAAAAAATTTTTTGACTACATTTTTGGTATGTGTATCGTGTATAAATACATATGCATTGATTAAAAAGCTATTATTTTAATATTACAAACAGACACTCCAATTTTATTTATTTGTATAGATTGGTTATTTAATTTGAAAACTAATTGTCTTTCACATTGCTTGGGTTCCTTTTTGAAGTTAAATAACTTGTTATAATTTTCTCATAAATGTGGGTGAGGAAAGATGTTTGGCTATTCATCAACAACTAACTTCATCTTTAACCCTGCAGTGGTCATGTGGAGTACATATGTACTTACTGCTTAGTCTACTTCTACAAATTCAAACATTTCTCTGAAACAGTAAGTGTTAGATTCATGTGCCGGAAACAAAATCAGAGGTTGTGATTTAGTTTTGTTGATTGCATCCAGTTAAGAAAGTGTACTGGTTCAATTTTAATAAAGAAAATAGAGAAAATCCACTAAATATTTATTTATCTAATTTGTTTTGAAAATGGACATGTATGTAGTCCATGCGATTAGTGCTGTCTTATTTAGGGCGCGAACACTGCAGGATTAATGATTAACTTCTATCTAACTATTAAACTTAGTTTACTTCCTTAGGAATGCAATGATAATGATGAGTTCAAGAGTGTAGCCCCAGTAGATTAGGCTTTGTAGTGATGAGTCAGCCCATATTTTTTTTTGTAAAATTGTTTCCTTATTTATTTATGTACAAAATGGTGATATGAATTTAATAAACTATCCATTTCGTCGCCTATTACCACCATTTAAGATGAATGAAATGATATTTGGAGGCTTGTCTATAACTTTAGTTCCAGTTCTTTATTTCCCGTTTTTAACTACATTATGTGCAAGAATTCTATAGGTACATAGAGGATTAGGAAAAATTTTCGTGAAAGAACTAAGTTCATTTTTTATTACAAAACAGAATGTAAATGAAATGAAAAGGCAATGAGAACAAATACTTTTACAGCTTTTATTAGACTGAAATACATACCTCGTCTGAACTATCACTATTCATTTATATTGTTTATTTTTAAGCACAAACATTATTATACCACCAAAAATATTGGTACAAAACAGGTTCTATTGTTTAGCCTATTTTCTTTGTGTAATTAAATACTCAGAATCATATATCGTGGTTATTAACTGTTTAGCAATTTAGCACGACACGACTTTGCAAAATGAAAATCTGTAGTAAAAATGTACTCTGCGATCTCTCAAAACAATCAAGAAATGACGGAAATGACATTTTGAAAACTGGTACTGGGTTCTAGCCCTTTTCAGGAAAAAAAACCCATAATCACTGTGTTTTTAGAGGCTGGAGCCTTAGAGTATATATTTCCTGTAGGTACCTACAGGAAATATATACTCTAAGGGCTAGAGCATATAATATAAACTCTAAGCAGTGTTTGGATTCTACTAAATTCTAAATTATTAACTGTTTTTAACTTTGTGTATCCTTTTGAACAAAGGTCAGCGTATTCCGTTATGAATTATTAAAAACGGGTTAGCAAAAATCGGGTTACTTGAAGTTTATATTTTTTTACTCGTTTTATGAAACTAACAAGTATTGTTAACTGCCTCGGTGGCGCAGTGGTAGCTTACGCGACTGCTGTTCTTGAGGTCTCGGGTTCGATTCCCAGGTCGGACCAAATGTTTGTATGATCTGCAACTGTTTGTTTCGGAGTTTGGGTGTTTTCTATGTATAATATGTATGTATTTACAAAAAAAAAGTATATAAGTATTTATATCAGTTGTCTAGTACCCATAATACAAGCTCTGCTTAGTTTGGGACTAGATGGCGTTGTGTGTTAGACGTCCGAAATATTTATTTTATTTATTTATTTATTGTACCATTTTACAATCCTGATTAAATACGCCAACTTTTAATGGTACTTGCCAAGGCACTCTAGTACATTTTCTTTAAAGGAGGGCCTTTCAAAATCGACAAATTTAAATTCATAGTTTAACAAACAGTCTTAATTCTAGGAAACTTGGGGCAATTGTGTAATTATTTTTGACTGTGATTCTAGAAATGTTATTTAGGGTTACGGTTCTAAAGTTAAAATGTACAAAAGTAATAAAAATTAACCACAATAACCGAAAAATCGTTACAGTTTGAGCAAAGTTCTAAGTTTTTTTAAATGCCCATAATTTTCAAACTACATGGGATAGTTTTTTTTCTAATGATGGTTACAATCAATCTCGTCACCCCGTTTCGGCTTGACGTTGAGTTCTGGGACATCCTGTATAAAAGCGTCCGTAACGTAAGATTACTGCTTCGGAGTCGCAATGGTAGCCTATGCGAATGCTGTGCTTGAGGTCTCGGGTTCGAATCCCGGGTTGGATTAAATAATTGTAAATTCTGCAAATATTTGGTTTTTTGGAGTTAGGATGTTTTATTTGTATAATATCTATGTATTTACAAAAAAAGTATATGTATCTATTTATATCAGTTGTCTAGTACCCATAACATAAACTCTGCTTAGCTTGGGACTGGATGGCGTTGATTGTTGATGTCCGAAATATTTATTACTTTCGTGAACGAAAAATATAGTAAACCGTCATCTGTAAGTTGTATCAAACAAGTACGGAGTAACTCTAGACAGAACTTGTTTCAGTAGAGATTACTTGGTTGCATGGCAGCACAAGTGACCAGTTTAGTTTATTTTATTGATAAAAAATCATAATAAAAAATATATACCTGAATAGTTATTTTCTTTATACCTCGCATAGAATTTTTATAAATAATTTTGAATAAAATAAAGATGTTAAGACAATTTTGTAGTTTTCAAAGAACGTTATTGAAAAATTGAGCATAGCGCCGTCTGTAAGTTGAATGTAACAAGTACGAAGTAACTCTAGACAGAACTTGTTTCCATAGAGATTATTAGGTGGCAGCACAAGTGACCAGTTTGTTATTTATAATAATTAATATTATTATTGCACTTTGCTATTATTGTTTATTTTTTAAAATTATTTTTGATAAAATAAAGGTGTTAAGAAAATTTTGTGGTTTTTAAATAGCGTGAACGAAAAATTTTGTATTTATTATAATTTAGTGGCATCTGTAACTTAAATATATTATATATACTGGTATTTTTTTATGTTTTAGCTGTCAAAATGTCTCTGCCCTGCCTGATGGAAAGCATAACCAGAATCCAAGAGTGGTGGTCACTGGTCACCATCTTTAATGCGAATAAGAACAATGCAGCATGGAGGCGACTGGTTAAAGGACCCGGGATCATAGTGGAATTCCAGGTCTCAACCGCTTGGCACAGGAAGCAATGAGTACGAGAGCGTATGTCTACCACTCGGAAGCGGTGACTTCGAGGGCAGCACGTGTTGTCCTATAGAGAAAGGGAGAAGGGGGGTCCAGTTTGAAGAGCTCTTCAGAACACTCACCATGATAAAGGCGATAGAGGACAGCTATAAAGGCGATATCTCTACGTAAATAATAGGTCTATGAAATTGCCGTTTTGTATGCAATAAGTGAAAGTACTTATTTTTTCAAACTTTTTTATTTTTGTTATTCGAAGTAATCACCCATGCAATCGACGCATCTTTGCCAACGCATTGGCATTTTATTGATGCCCTTCTTGTAAAAATCAGCTGGATGGGAGGCAACAAACTCTTCAAAGGCATTTTGGACTGCTTCTCGGAAATTGAATGAACGAACCCACTAAAAAGTTGTCTAAATTTTGGAAAAAGTAATAGTCGGTAGGTGCAAGGTCTGGTGAGTATGGCGGATGAGGGAGAGGAGGGCGAACGAGTTTTCGAAGAAGTATGAGATCAGCAATTATGCCTCTTGTTTATGTGACCAACGTTATTAAGTCATTTTAATGTTAAGATATCCTGCTTTTGGAGACAATTAAAGAAAGAAAGCCGGTTGACTGATTTTATTGAGGCTGGTCGGCAGACGGCGGTTTTGCGAATGGCTCATACTCTAAAGTGTTTATTGGTAGTAACTTAATAAACTACAAAGGCCCATGAATAAAACCGGTATTTTTTAATATATTCTTTGAAAGTTTGAAGCCATTAGAACTTTAGAACATTATTAAGAAAAACGAGGTGTTATATAAAATTCTCAAATAAAATTGAACAGAAATGTCACTTTTACTGGCAGCTTGAAAAAAAGTGCATTGAAAGAAAAAATATATTTGATAGAAACGAAAAAAGAACAAGAATTTTCATCATAGAAGAATATATGGAATATTTTGACAATGAAAACTAAATCCGTTTTAATGAATTACCTAGTTTTTGTTGTATTTGTATTAGCTTTTTTAACTATTTGTTCCGGTGAAAATGTGAAGAAGAGTATAGACGACAATAGAGATGATAACGGCGAAGTAAGTTATGAGTCCAAAGATGAATCGATGGACATTCCCATGGAAAGTGAACCCAACAACATTACTTGTACTAGAAGACAAAACAGTCAAATGCACGAAATACGTAGTGCCAGTTTTAAACAGTTTCCGTTTATGGTGGCTATAATGTCTCAACAAAATGAATATTTATGTTCTGGATGTATAGTCTCTAATGGATTGATACTAACTACAGCGACGTGTACTCAGCTGCCTTTGAGTTATATTCTTCTTAACACTACGTCTGATAAAAGAGATGATACTACCATATCTCTTCATATCATAAAGACCGAAAAATTTCCCACATTTACTACAGGCGAAGGAACAAAAGATGTAGGCATTGCCTATACGGAAAAGCATAACAGTAGTGTTGCCTCTAAAATCAAACTTAGTAACTACACTAATCCTCGCTTGATTGTGGATGTAGAAGGAATTGGCTTTGGAATAAATGCAGAAGTCGGACAAGTTAAAGAGCTACAATATATCGGAATGGAAGTCCGTTACGCCTTAGAAGTAGCAGATAGTGTGAAAGGATATTTTGATTGTGTCGAGACTAAAGTACCAACTTGTTTCAAAGATACCGGCGGTCCCGTTGTTTTTGATAACGAGCTTATGGGAGTTATAACTAAAGGTCAAACTGAATGTACCAAAGAGATGTCGGCTACATATGCTGTTAACAAAAGGATGGTGGACTTTTTACCAACTTACGTTTTCAAAGCGTGGTTGGATGAAAAAATTAGAAAGAACGAAGAACAAGAACCAGTAGCTTTAGCTACTTATCCTGTACATCCTCAAATTACCAATGTGGAACCACATAGGATGACAATGGAAGCATCAAACCGCAAATCTAATAGCGGAACAAAGCTGAGTGCAGTACCCGTTATTATTTTATCGCAATTTTTGTGTCTCGTTAAACTCTAATTCATTTGAACAGAATAATAAATTTTGTGTGATGTTTTATAGAAAAAATTAAAACTTCATTTCTCTAATTTTTATAATTTGGACCTTAGTAACTTTAATTTTCTTGGACACCCAAGGACATGTACTTGTACCTAAGTTACATTTCTGCCGAACGTCGTCTGGTCATCGTTACCATTTTATTTTACATTACTGATAGTATTTCTACGATTACCTATGCCGATAGTTTATGGCACATTCACAATTTTTATTTCCCTTTTAAATATTCGAGTCAAATTTAACAAATTTTAATAACTGCCATTCACAAATACATACGCATATAAGTTTCATAGATCACATCAAACGATTCTATGTGGATTGCAGCTAGTCGCTGAAAATAAGCGGGTCAAAAATTACAAACATATAACATTTATGTAGTGAAAACTTCTTTAGCAGCGTTGTACACCTTTGGAATGGGTAAATAATGTTAAAACTATTTGTTAAAATAGAAATAAGACAGAGGCATGGCGTAGGAGAGGGAGTAGTATCCTTCTCTCTTTTTACCGCATGGCAAAAATATATGCCTACTCCTGCTGTTTCATTTAAGCGGCGCAGGGCACTTGCGCGAGTGTGCGTGTGTGTAAATCCGGCTTCGCTAGTCTCCAAGGGGATTTCCTAACAATACAAAAAAAAAACAAAAAAAGGGTAATATGTTTATACTGTACTAGCTGTTGCCCGCGGCTTTGCTCGCGTGGAAGTTTATTACATGTATTTAATTAAAACTGTGTAAAAGTAGGTATGTATCAGTAATTATTTATTCATGTTTTTAAACATAGTAAGTAATAAGAGACAAGCGAACTTAAACACCGTTCATTCGGGATTACCTAATGGCATGCAAGATATTTTACGCTTATTTTTTTTACGGTCAATAGGCGGGTCAAATCGCGGGGCCCGTAGCATTTGCTACTCTTGCTACGTGGCTAATCCGGCACTGCTCCCATACAAACTTTCAATCCCTATTTCTCTCCCTTAGGGGTAGAATATCCATAACATTTCAATACGTCTCTACTCTTTTTTAATCAGTAGCACTTAAATAAAGTTTTATGTTTCAAACTTCAAAAATGACTGAATTCCAGACTAACTTTTGAACGAAATGTCAACCCCTGTTTCACCCCTTAGGGATAGAATATTCAGAAACGCTGAAATACGTATTTACTTATTTTTAATTAGCAACCCAAAAGTAAAGTTTCAGGTTTCTAAGTTAAATATGATGGATTTCCAAAGAAAATTTCAATTCCTATTTTTCACCCTTTCAGGGGTAGAATATCCAGAAACGCTTAAATACGTCTTTAATCTTTTTTAATCAGTAGTACATGAATAAAGTTTTATGGTTCTAACTTAAACAACTACAACTTTAACAAAAATAAAACCGACTTCAAGGTTCGACTCGATTTCTCGATCAGATATTAATGTCCTTATCACGGTACCACCGCCGGGGCATCTCCTTTCCATTAAAAAAAGAACCATCAAAATCGGTTCATTAACGACGTAATTATCCGCGAACACACATTAAAAAAAAAAACGGTCGAATTGAGAAACCTCCTCCTTTTTTTAAAGTCAGTTAAAAATGACAAACTTCCATACAAACTTCAACCCCTATTTCACCCTTTAGGGCTAGAATATCCAGAAACGCTTAAATACGTATCTACTCATTTTAAATCAGTAGCCCAAAAACAAAGTTTCATGTTTCGAACTTCTAAATTGATGGATTTCCAGACTAACCTATATGCGAAATGGCAAACCTTATTTCACCCGTTAGGGGTAGAATATCCAGAAACGCTTAAATAGGTATCTACTCATTTTTAATCAGTAGTCCAAAAATAAAGTTTCATGTATCTAACTTAAAAAAATTACAAACTTCCATACAAACTTTCAACCCCTTAGGGATAGAAATTCCGAAATTCCTTTCTTAGTGGGTGTCTACTCAATAAAAGAATCCTACTCACCAAATTTCATAGCCTATCACAGTTTACGCTCGGCGATGATGAATCAGTCAGTCAATCAGTCAGTCAGTCAGTCAGGAAGGACTTGTCATTTTATAAGTATAGATAGCATTAACCTATATTTTTATAACATCAACAGCATTTCTGTAGTTATCGGTTCTCAAGGAATATTAAAGGCAAAGCAAGGCAACGTTAATGTTCAACTTCTGCACTCCCGTAGCGGAGAGCAACCGGTTTCTTTTTCCAAAAATTTGGGTTATATCCTCAGATAAAGAACGTTACATCGACATCATCAATAGTCAATTACAGTCCAGTTTATTACTTGTATTTTATATTTTATACTACCTAAAGGGAAATGAACACTGGTGTATGGCTTTTATTTCTATGACTTCATCCTTATAATTAAATGCTTCAATATTTTATTTTATTAAGAACTTATGTACTTTATAGTTAAACAAATCAGTATCTCAAAGAATAGGAAGAGCCGGGAATATGCATAAAACTTTTATTGGTCTCAATTTTTTTTTCTAGATTCTTTATTGTCTTTACATATATTGTAAAAAAGGTATTTTTTATTCAGTGATTACTAAAACCCAAAAAATGTAAAAGTGAAAATTAAGGGATGGAAATTCAAACGTACAAAACGCGTCACTATTGGTCGAAATGAAATGTCACGTCGATGGTCACTTCATTGAAATTATCGACGTCGAAATTCATACCGTTAGTAGTAGTTAGTAGTGTTTGTGAGAAAAATTAACTTCTTCGATGATTTTTATAGCAATGAAAACTGTAGAGTGTTTTAAATTTCACTTTGAAAATTAGGTTGCTTTAAGCCTATTTTTTTTATTATAGACGTAAATGATCAGATTAAGAAATTAAAAAAAAAACATGCATATTTAAGCATTACTTATTAACTTAATTGTAATAATTTAACAACCTTTGACATTTTGAATTGAATAATAGTTTTTGATTTGCTCAATATTTTCACCTAAAGATATTTCGATCCATCGATAATTTTTGCATTCCTCATTCAATTTTTGGTTGCCCTACTTATTCTTGTCAACTGTCAAACTATTGTCACCTCAGCACTGTGTATTGTAAACTCTTGTTTTTGAGGCCAAAGAACACTTAGCTTCCTGAGCGGATTCCAGCTTTGATAACTAGTGAATATCTTTTAAAAATAAATTCAAAAATGTCAAAGAAAAAGGGAAACAAGAAAATTCAGGAACTTAACGACGACGTTGAAGAGAAAACGACAGTGAGAAACGACACTCATGAGGTAACCTCTAAAAGCAAAGGAAAAGGTAAAAAGAAAGGTAAAGGAAACGCTGGTGATTTTAGTGATAGTGATGGAGGAGATATACCGAAGAAAGCTCAAGTATCTGATGACGAAGATATCCCTAAACCTGCGACAAAAAAAACACAAAAGAAAGGTACCCATATGTTTTAAAATACTTTATCAATATGTATTAGCAAAGCCAGTGCATATATAATATATAGTGATACATTTTGCCATAATTAGCTAAGCCTGAGTCATTGTATGAATGCACCTGGAATTTGGCATTTCATAATCTATGCATTTAAAAAAAATACTGAACTAAAGTCCTTAAAATATAACTTGATCTCAGTGACAGATGGCTATGAAACTGATTACCATGCATTTTTATATGCTCCTTGACTGCACAGTTGTCTAGTGGTTTAAGCGGTCCCATGCCACTCTCTTAGCCGAGGATCGAACTAAGTGGCGTGCAATTGGAGAGGCCTATGTCCAGCAGTGGACTGCGATAGGCTGATGATGGATGATGCCACTCTCTACTGTGTCAAGTGTTGTTCCTTCTAATTTAACATGGGACAACACTTTGTGTGATCTACAAATTGTTGTTCTGGGTCTAGGTGTTCTTTGTGTCCGTTTCATGTATGTTTGTAAAGTCTCTCAGACTTTACAAACATACATGAAACGGACACACAGGATTTATATTAAAATTGCGGGAAGATTAAAAAAAAAAACTTTAAAGAAGCATCACAAATCACTATATTATCATTCCAGTTTTATCACAAAGAGCAATATACGTTTCAAATATACAGAGTGTCCCAGAAAGAATGGATAATCCTGGAGTGCTTAGTAGTACAACTATCTGGCGTACAAAAAAAACTACCCAAAAAGAAATCCGATTGGTGCCCAAATTATAAGGTTTTAAAAAACAAACTTTTTTGTTGTCCTTACTGTACTTACATGTATACCACAGCCGCAAATTAATGAAATTTGTTGCGTTTTTGGCGTTATCTTATTCCTCACAGACAATTTTATTAGAAATGCAGTTAATAGTATGAGTACCTATTGTACTTTTTTGATAAAAAAAAATTTCAACTTAAATTTTTAACATGAAATATGATCAAAAAATAATTATGACAAAGTTTTAGAGCCTTTTGTGAAAAAAAAATCACATCTAAAATGTATTGTCTGTTCTGAAATGATGAATGAAGTGATAACTAATACAGAGATCAAGCTATATTTTAAAGACTTTAATATAATTTGATAGTAAATATTGTTTGAATTGTTTGCAGCCAAGAACAAAAAGAAAGGACATGAGTCTGATGATGATCAGGACGATGATAAGTCATTATTAAGTAACTCAGCTGCTACTACAACCTCAAAACCAGTTGCAAAATCTAATAAAAAGAAAAAAGGTAACTTTCACATATCTATGCTAATGTTATAAATTTGCAAGGAACTCTGTTGGTTTGTAATACTTTCACTTCTAGAGCGCTTTCATATTATTCAATACAATATCGGAAAAAGTGAAATGTATGTATGTGTCGGCTCCTATATGGGGCTGGACAATATGAAAGATAGATACATATTCCATACATTTAACTTCCTCCGATACCATACCAGAGCCCCACATAATATATGATATAGATATCGGATCGGAGAATGTGAAAATGCTCTTAAACTGATAAGGATGAAATTCACAATGGATATCCTTTGATTCGTGAGGAAGGGCATATGCTACAATTTATCCTGTTAACCGACATACATACTGTTCCACAGGTACAAGCTAATTATTATATATTATAGACTGCACTGAGATTTATGCTCTGTGAGTTATGTTGTATGCATGTAGACATCTTTGGCACACTTTTTAGTCTAATCTTGTTGGCTGGATGCATTTTTGGCATTAGAGGTGTTGTTAGATTTATCTTAATTGAGAAAGTGATTAATAGAATGGGTATATAAAAATTAAAATTGGTTTGTAAACATGAGTACATTGTATCATATAAGTTATTGATACTTGTACGATACTGACAAAAAGTAGCGTAGTTTATAGCATAGTTAGTGCTAACGCTACTTGGAACTACGCACCTTTTTTGCTTCAACAAGAACAAGGAGGTGCGTTATCTAACTTTTTTATTTGATCTGAGATTTAACAAGAAAAAACTTTAACCTGAACATAAAACTTTTGAAAAAAAATATATAGCCTATGTCAACCGGGCCATTAAAATAGAGATTGTTTAATAATGATGATTTTTTTACTTTTGGTAAAGGTAAGAAAGGTGATGATTGGGTTTCTGGAGATAGTGACGTTGAAGTAAAAGAAGTTTCAGAGGAAGAAGTTGTCAAACCAGTCAGTAAAAAGAAAGGTAAGTAAATTCCAACAATGAAATGCTAAGAAAGTAAACTATGAAATGCAACACACTCCATAGAGAAAAAAGACTTGAAACAAACTCCATACCAAGACATCTGACTTGCATGATATACTAAAAATAGACTAAAACCTCCTTTCTAGCGAGAGGCCTTTATCTAACAGTAGACTATTAAACGCTACTGATGATTGAGAATTAAAACAATTACAAAATAACGATAACAAAATGACGCTTGTATGTAAATATTGTAATTTTTTATTATTATTGTTATGTATATAGGTTTCTATATTATGTAATAATTAGATAAATATCTTATCTATAAATAATTACTAGAAGATACAAAAATAAGTAATATATAAAAGTAATAAATATAATAAAAAACATACAAAATATATATAACAGTCTTTTACTGCTCGATATTACGACTATACATTATTATACATACGTGCAGAGAGCACGTTTGTAAAATTTCCCAAGAGGCAGTACAAAATGCCTTTGAAGAGTTTGTTGCCTCCCGTCCATTTGATTTTACAAGAAGGGCATCAATAAACTGCTAATGCGTTGGCAAAGATGAGTCGATTGCATGGGTGATTACTTCGAATAACAGAAAAAAAAGTTTGAAGAAATAAGTACTTTCAGTTATTGCATACAAAACGGCAATTTCATAGGTAAAGACCTATTATTTCAAACAAAAATGAATATTTTTTTGCTATTCACAAGAAAGGAATATGTCTATCTCTCAGAGTAAATAAATGTACATCTTTTCTGGGTGTAAATGGAACCTTCATATTTCAGGAAAAAACAAAAAGAAAAATAAAGATGTGGAGTCATCTGATGAGGAGGACAATGATGATGCTAAGTCACAAGTGAGCAATGTGTCAAGTAATCAACCCAAACCGGCTGCCAAATCAAAAAATAAAAAAGGTATGGTTAAATGTCTTTTTTTGGAGTGAACACGAGTATTTTGTTTGCCTTTGAATAACCAGAAAGGTAATAGTGTCAATATGGATGATGACACCTTAGTCAAATTGATTACTCTTTATCTTTTGTCAAAACGAAATCTTTTTATGGAAAATGTATTAAATGCACACTTGTGACATCACTGCTTTAGGCTACTCAATTGAGCAATATATATCTATTTTTATTGGATTAAAATTTGTAATAGAAATGAATAGCTGTAATAATTTTATTTTCAGAGATATTTTGTAATGTCCGTTTTAATGAAGGAGAATCGGTATTTATTTACGATACAGTCATCTACTCTATTAAAAGTTAGTGTAACAAATGTTTGGTCCAAATTTACAATAATATAATAGGCTATTTGACAATTGAAAATAAACAATGGATTGTGGTAATCCTATAAGATAATAGTCTAAAAAGACATATTTCACTATAAATCAAACAAAATAATGTAAGTTTCTCGCAGATTGCACAAAATAAAGCTAACATTTCTTTTGAAGTTTTGTCTGCGACATGAACGTCTTGTGATTGGTTGCAACTCTGGTGACGTCACATGCTAAGAAACGAAACTACACTAGCTGAACCCCGCAGTGTTACCCGCGGTTATTGTTGTAACGCGAGTAACACCGCGAGACAAAGTTATTCTAAAAAAAGTGTAACTCAAAAAGTGTACTCCCTGGATCTTCAGCTACCTCCCAGTGAAAGTCCCGTCAAAATCGGTCCAGCACTTCTAGAGATTACCCGGAACAAACAGACAGAGACAAAAAAAAATTTAACCACATTTTTGGTATATGTACAGTGTATACATACATATGCATTTAGTAAAAAGCGGTTATTTTGATATTACAAATAGACACTCCAATTTTATTTATTTGTATAGATGTAGATTTGTTCACTGTGGCACTACACACCATTTATTCGACATTTTAATGAATGAAATTGGAGAAAACTGATAAAATTCACTTAAACTGCGCTGTTTTGTTTTGTTGTGGATAGAGTGTGACCTCACGCGTCTGATGTGACCAGCGCCATTACAGAAATATCGTTTTTTGACATGGTTGTTAAACTTGAACTTTATCTTAAACTAGCTGAACCCCGCGGTGTTACCCGCGGTTAATATTGTACCGCGAGTAACGCCGCGGGCCAAAGTTAGTCTAAAAAAAGTAGCCTAAGTTACTCCCCGGATCATCAGCTACCTGCCAGTGAAAGTCCCGTCAAAATCCGTCCAGCCGTTCCAGAGATTACCCGGAACAAGCAGACAGACAGACAGACAAATTTTTTTTTTAACTACATTTTCGGTATTTGTAACGTGTATACATACATTTGCATTTATTAAAAAGCGGTTATTTTAATATTACAAACAGACACTCCAATTTTATTTATTTGTATAGATTTAAATTCATAATACAGTAGAAATTCTGCAAAACATTAACGCAATGTGCTAATTACGTAATAAAGAATAATTTAAAACGATTTCCAAAAATCAGTCAAATACCCTATTATTAATATTAATTTCTTTAGGTGTTGTGAAGCATAAATAACGTCTGAGCAATCAGAGAATCTCACTGAATTTTGTTCTAGTTATTACAAGTTGATGATCCAGTATTTATAATATAATTATGAAGGAGGAATATTTGACGAATCTTCATACCTTTGACACTTGTACATATAAATATATGTAGGTATAAACTATAAATACAATGGACCTCAGCAATTTTTTTTTGTTTTATAAATCCAGAACAGCAGAACTTTGTCAAATTACATAATTGTATGTATAAACAAAGTTTAATATAGTATATTTTTCAGGCAAAGGAAAGAAAGAAGATTGGCCTGATGAAGAGAGTGATAAAGAATTAAAGATGGATGAGTCAGAAGAGGAAGAAATTATTCCAGTAGTGAAAAGTAAAGGTAATTGATATTGGTCAATCATACAAATGTTTAAGCAGCACTCAGTGTGTTTAAGTATGAAGCTACTCTAATTATTATGCCGTTTTGACATGTTTATGCATGGACAGTGCAATTAATTATTGTGAGTGTATAGCTAAAAACTTTATATTTTGTTTGTATAGGTAAAAATAAAAAGAAAAATAATATGGATGATTTAGAGGCAGAATTAAAGAAGTTCGAAATTAAGGATGAACCGGAGCCAGAACCTGTGAAAGTTGCATCAAAGAGTAAGGTAAGCAAGAGCTACTTACTCATCCATGCTATGCATAAATTGTGTAAATAAATAAATATAATGTTACTAGTTTTTGCCCGCGTCTCCGCCCGCGTGTATGTCGGTTATCGCGGAAAATAGTAGCCTGTGAGATATTCTGACGTATAAGCTATATTACTGTAAAGTTTCATCCAAATCTGTTTTAGTACTTTTTTGCGTGAAAGAGTAACACACATCCATCCATCCATCCATACTCACAAACTTTCGCGTTTATAATATTAGTATAGATAGATAAATTCGAAAGTAAGAGTTACTTTGTCTGTCTGTCTATTAGTCTGTAACGCTTTCATGGCTAAATCGCTGCACCGATTTCAATAAATGTGGCATATAGATACATTGGATTTTCATTTCATGGAAAGCTATTATCTACCAAGATAACTGATAAGCCGCGTTTCCATGCTTGCCAAGACTCGGCAAACGTCCACAAGCACAAGCGTGTAAAGCGGGCGTTTGGCGTTTTAGAGTTCCGGACCCAGAGGCTAAAAACGGGACAGCCTCCGATGTATGTCTGTCCGTCTGTCGTAGAGCTGGCCTCGTTGACGAAAGTTACATTAAAGTGTCTGCCCAGCACATAATAAAGATTTGAAAATGTGTTTTAATTATTTAGATTATATCTTTATTTATTATCACATTTTTATGTAATGTTTTATAAACCCCTAATAGTTTGATCCCTGATAAAAAGGTTGGATTAAGCATAAGGTCCTGAGATTACAGGAAAAGTCTTAAGTTTCACCTGAACAGCAAGTGCCTGAGTGATTTTGTGACACTCTGGAGACGAAATATGTGGACCGATTTTTGTTTCGATTTTTAAATTGATTTTATGTTTCTTTTTTTATAAATTAAAAATAAAAATTGAAGCAATGGCTTGATTGCAAAATTCACTACTAATTTTTATATTTCGAATAATGTTTTAATAACAGTACTTGAAATGTCTTTGGAGTTGTGATATTGATTAAGGTGTCAAGCTACATTTTCAACCTTGTTATTCTATCAGTAGTGTCTACCTTTACGGAAAGGCTCTTTTGATAATTCGTTAATAGAATATACAGTATATTCTTCAATCACACCTTTCTTGAATGAGCGATATGGTCTTTTATTTTTTAATTTTCTTTAAATTGAACGAAATCTTGTTTTGTTGTGCACAGGACAAAAAGAAGTCTAAAGTGGCGCCTGAACCGGAACCAGAACCGGAAACACTCGATAATGAAGCCTCAATCGAGACTAGAGATAAGGTAAGACAATTTAAAATATTATTTATTAAACTGTTTTTTTTTTGTAAAATCAATGATGCAAATATGGTTTTATAAATAGTTAAAAAAACCTGTTGATTACCATGACAAAAACATAATTGTACTAACAGTAGCTGACTCACACAACTTTGCCTGCGTCTCTTTTCAATTAGATTCGGCTTCTATTGGTCTAGGCGTGATGTTAACTATCCTGTCTTAAGTGCCTACCACACGCGCAAGTATCACCACAGTTATAACTGCGCAGGTAAAACTGTCGTGATACAGTTTTACCAACCACACGCACGGTGTTCCGTGTACGAGCCGGCCTGCGCAGGCGTATCTGTGGTGATACTTGCGCGTGTGGTATACCCTTTAGGCACACCAGAAAACAAAAATTTTGAACAATAACATGAAAAACGGTTATATATTTTTGGAGTTTATCCTAAGTAACAACTTGACACGAGAATTATATATACTTACATATCCATACTTTCATCAGGTTGCAGAATTACCCGAAAAGGATATTGAAGAGCCAGTAGAAAAGAAAATGAGTCACAAAGAGAAAAAGAAGTTGAAGAAGCAACAAGAATACGAGAAGCAAATGGAATTATTGACGAAGAAGGGAGGTCAAGGTCACAGTGACCTTGACGCTAATTTCACTGTTAGTCAAGCGCAGAAAACTGCCGGTAAATATCTTGTACTTACTATTAACAACGTTTTTGTGTGTCTATATCTAGTGTTTTATATTTCTACTTAGTTATTTGTAGATCAAAAATGTACAGACAATATAGCAAATTAAATTGAAGTTTAATTTTCAGGTCAAATGGCAGCACTGGAAAATGCAGTAGATATAAAAGTAGAAAACTTCTCTATAAGTGCGAAAGGCAAAGACTTATTTGTTAATGCTAATCTTCTTATTGCTCATGGCCGTCGGTACGGCTTGGTGGGACCGAACGGCCACGGAAAAACTACATTGCTTAGACATTTAGCGCAACGTGCCTTCCCTCTCCCACCTCATATAGACATCCTGTTGTGTGAGCAAGAAGTCACAGCCAGTGATATGAGTGCAGTTGACACTTTGCTTGAAGCTGATGTAAAGAGAACCGGTAAGTGTCTTCCTACTAATATTATAAATGCGAAAGTTTGTAAGGATGGATGGATGTTTGGATGTTTGTTACTCTTTCACGCAAAAACTACTGAACGGATTTGGAGGAAACTTTACAGTAATATAGCTTATACATCAGAATAACACATAGGCTACTATTTGCCGCGATAACCGACATATACGCGGGCGGAGCCGCAGGCAACAACTAGTAGTCTATATGTCTTTTAGTTTTGTCTAACATATTGAAATTCTGAGAACAGTCTATATTGAGAAGTATGAACGTCTACTATCGTACTACGTAACTTATCTATATAAGACGGAAGACATACGCGCGCGCGATATGTCTGCCGTCTATAGCAGAGAGGTGATCCTTCCTACAAATTTCAAACGAATCTGGGTGGATGTTTGGCCCCTCAGATTTGTCTGGATCGTTGGAAAATATTTTAAAATAATATACTTAATGATCTTTTTATATATAAAAATCTATTGCTGTTCCTTTGTCTCGCTAAAACTCGAGAACGGCTGCGCCGATTTAGCTGATTTTGGTTTTGAAATGTTTGTCGTAGTCCGGGGAAGGTTTAAACAGGGAAAAATTAAAAATAACTTGAAAATCCAAATGTCAACTGTACGAAGTAGCAGGCACAGCTAGTTTATATATAAAATTCAACCTTTCTAAAAAGCATTTTTTTTTTCCATCTTTGATACCTGCTGACTGTAAAACGGCCCCGCTTTCAGCTTAGCGAGTATCCATTCCTTTCTTAGTATATGTTACACTACGGATCCTAAAAAAATCCTTCCTAAAATGACGTAAGTCTGGAGTGACTGGGATCTTGGACTATAATTTTTTTTTTTACCTTGTTGTAGTACTCCTTCTTCATATAATTTAACTGTGTCAAACTTCATACTTCTCCGTCCGTATAATTTTTGAAAAAGAGTTATATAGTTTTGCTTTTTCGATTAATATATACTCGTACATATTTCAAATTAAGAATAAGTGTGTGTAGGAATATATTGTATGTCGCAGGAATGTTCACAAATATGGGTATTTGTGAACTTTCCTGCGACATGATTTTGTCTTGGATTTGTCATGAAAAATGGCAGCATGTGACAATATCCAGTGCAACCAAACCCGCAAAACCGGTGAAAATCAGATAATTGAACAGAATTAAAGGAAAGATGTAATATCTAATACGTGATTGTGTTAATGCACGACGGTATTCCTTATCACAGCGACTACGATATTCCCTGTGATAAACGGACAACGACAGCTAATGAACTCTATTTCACTTTTGAAACTGCAATGACTGTAAAGATGGGCGGGCAAGGTCTTTAATGGTACATAAGAACTATTTATAAATATGTTGCTAATAAATAATATTTTTGCAGAGTTGTTAAAGGAATGTAAAGAATTAGAAGCCGAGACAGAAAAAGGCAATCTCAGTAAGCAAGATAGGTTGAACGAGGTGTACGCGGAACTGAAAGCGATAGGTGCGGATAGTGCGGAACCGCGTGCCAGACGCATCCTGGCCGGTCTTGGATTCAATCGTGAGATGCAGAATAGGGCTACTAAGAACTTCTCTGGAGGATGGCGCATGAGAGTTTCACTTGCTAGGTAACTATATTAATTTGATTATTACATCGATTAACGTCCAATTTTCTTCATTTTTGAATGCGAAGAAAATTTTAAGCCCAATTGGATACCACTATTTGTTCTTTATCAACATTAATGATTACTATAAAATTATATTCAATTTCTTTTTTCAGAGCTCTGTACATAGAACCAACACTATTAATGCTTGATGAACCTACAAACCATTTAGATCTCAATGCCGTCATTTGGTTGGATAAGTAAGTATTGATTTAATTCATCAAAAGTTAATCAAAATAGCTTTTTTTATTTATGAACCTGCCAGAGTAACTTTACCAATCCAAGAGTAGTGGTCACCATACCCATGTTGAATGCAGACAATGCAGCATGGTGACACGCACTATGGCGGCCTATTGAGATGCTACTGCATCATTGGTCTAACTACATATTTTAGTTCTTAGGAACTCGTTAGAACTTGCGAGGAATGTTTAGTACATTTTGTACTGATGACATTAATTGTCAACAAATTTTACTGTGTGTTCAAAACAGCATCTTTTTATTAATTTTTAACAGTTTTAGAGAAAGAAAGCTTTTTATTTCTTTTTCAGTTACTTGCAAGGTTGGAAGAAAACACTATTGGTAGTATCTCACGACCAGTCGTTCTTGGACAATGTGTGTAACGAGATTATTCACCTGGACACGCAGAAGTTGTATTACTACAAGGGCAATTACTCCATGTTTAAGAAAATGCATGCGCAAAAGAGGAAAGAAATGATTAAAGAGTATGAGAAGCAGGAAAAGAGAATAAAGGATTTGAAGGCCCATGGACAGTCGAAGAAACAAGCCGTAAGTTTTATGTTTGATTGTAATTTTATTATTTACTTAAAGACATCAAGTCGTAGTCGTAAGACGTATACGAATTTGTCACGTAATAAACTAGTGAGCTTCCATTAAATTATTAGCTTTGATTTTTGTAATTGGAAATACTCTTATGTTGAATAATGTTCCCTAATACTTTTTTAAAGAACTCGTCACTGGTTGGTATTTATTCTGAAACACAGTTGTGCAAGTGCCCGTTTCATTATCTAATATATAAAATTCTCGTGTCACAGTTTTCGTTGCCATACTCCTCCGAAACGGCTTGACCGATTCTCATGAAACTTTGTGAGCATATTGAGTAGGTGTGAGAATCGGCCAACATCTATTTTTCATCCCCCTAAATGGTAAGGGTCACCCATCCTTAAAAAAAAATTATGGCAAAACGACGTTTGCCGGGGCAGCTAGTATTCTATACTTTAGTAAGTTTAGTAGTGATATATCATCAAGTAATATCTTGCTAACCTTATACCCTGTAGGGCATATAAAAAGATATCAGTTTTAATAAGTTGTTGACTGCACAGTTGGCTTAGGGGTATAAGTGGTTGCCAAGCTGCTTTCTACTGCGCTGAGTGTTATGGGTTCAAATCCCACATGGGACAACACTGTGTGATCCATAATTTGCTGTTCCGAGTCTGAGTGTTCTTTGTGTCCGTTTTATGTACGTTTATAGTCCCCCGCGACACAGGATGTATTCATTATGTAAAAAAAAAATAGATTTAGGCTACTAGCTCACTGTACTTTATACATTTTTATGCACTATACTAATAACAAATACGAACGGTGGTGAGCAGGAGAGGAAGCAGAAGGAGACATTGACACGCAAGCAGGAGAAGAACAAGAGCAAGGCGCAGCGCGAGGACGAGGACGCGGCCGCTCCCACCGCTCTGCTGCAGCGGCCCAAGGACTACATCGTCAAGTTCTCCTTCCCAGACCCGCCGCCCCTGCAGCCGCCCATCCTCGGCCTGCACAGTACGTACACACTACTCTCATTGAACAACCCTCTATAAAATGTTAGATTTCGAACATGGCAATGTCTCGGACATCTAACACACAACGCTATCTAATCCCAAACTAAGCAGAGCTTATACTATGGGTACAAGACAACCGACATAAATATATTTATATATATACTTTTTTTGTAAATACATACACATTATGTATAATTAAAAGAAAACACCCAGAGTCCGAAACAACATTTGTAGATCAAACGAAATTCGATCCGACCCGGAAATCGAACCCGAGACCTCAAGCACTGCAGCAGACTGCTTTGGTGACGCTACCGCAGCGTCACCGAAGCAGTCGTATGATTTTTTAAGTTTTTTGATCTTAGCGTGATGAAACATATCTCGATAAATGGGCTATCTAACACTGAAAGAAATTTTCAAGGTAGTAGAGCCACGCTGATTACAGCACGAACGGGCCGGCTCGACCGGGGCGGTACTACCCTCGCACAGAAGACCAGCGTAAAATGACAGCGATCATGCTGTCGTGTTTCGTTGGTGAGTGCGAGACCGGAGGCCCAATGATGCAGAAGCATCACTAGCCCGCCATGGTGTGGGTCACCATGCTGCATTGTTGCATTGTCTGCATTCGCAGTATGGTGATCACCACTCTTGGATTCTGCTCATGCTTTCCATCAGGCAGAGTAGAGTCATTTTGGCAGGGCCAAATATAAAAAAAAAAAAAAAAAAACTTGGACCAGCGGTTTCTGAGATTAGCTCGTTTTAAACAAACAAACTCTTTAGCTTTAATATTAATATTAGTATAGATGTTACCGAATGTTATTCTTGTCTATTTTTTTATAATAGTGCTATGATTTTAAAGTATTTCATTTGTTTTTGTTACAATAAGTTTGCAAATAGGTTAAGTGGCTATACAAAATAACTAGTAATTATAAAAGGAATATGAAATGTAGAAGGCAAACAAAAGTCAGATTTGATCATAGTTGACTTTGGATACTCATGTATATTTCATAATTCGCATATTTTAAACCGAGATGTAGGTACATGTTCTATGTAGCTCAAATTGTTATTTACGTTTTAATCTCCTCTATTTAACATAAAATTTCTGATATTTACAGATGTTGACTTCAACTTCCCGGATCAAAAGCCTTTGTTTATTGGTGTAGACTTTGGTATAGACCTAAATTCTCGTGTAGCCATCGTTGGACCAAACGGAGTGGGCAAATCCACTTTCCTCAAACTATTGGTGGGAGAACTCACCCCTATTAGAGGGGATCTCATAAGGAATCACAGACTGGTTAGTATTACATTCCTTAAAATATAGCTTGACCTCTGTGGCAGTTATAATGTAACTTTGATCTAGTGATTTTATTCTATATCTTAATTCTTATTTGTATTTTAATTCTTAACATGTCAGTTGTATCACAAACTAGCTGAACCCGCGGTTATTGTTGTACCGCGAGTAACGCCGCGGGACAAAGTTAGTCTAAAAAAAGTCTTAAATACTCCCTCGATCATCAGCTACCTGCCAGTGAAAGTCCCGTCAAAATCGGTTTAGCTGTTCCAGAGATTACCCGGAACAAACAGACAGACAGACAAAAAAATTTTTAAGTACATTTTTGGTATATGTACCGTGTATACATATTACAAACAGACATTCCAATTTTATATATTTGTATAGATTGAGAATTGAAAAAAACCGACTTTCTAGAACTGGACCAAATAGAAATGGGACCACAAGGAAAGCACTGGCTTTCAAATAAAAAACAAAATCATCAAAACAGTTCCGCGGGGTTCAGCTAGTAGTGTAATAAAATTTGTTGTGTGTAGAGGATAGGTCGCTTCGACCAGCACTCAGGCGAGCACCTGACAGCCGAGGAGTCCCCTGCGGAGTACCTGCAGCGTCTGTTCGGTCTGCAGTACGAGAAGGCTCGTAAGGCGCTCGGGACCTTCGGGCTGGCCAGCCACGCTCACACCATCAAGATGAAGGACCTCAGTGGAGGACAGAAGGCCAGGGTGGCGCTCGCTGAACTCACTCTTATGGCGCCTGATGTTGTAATTCTGGTATGTGCCGTGAGACTTCAGTCAGAATTGATAATTTGACAGTTATATAATAAGTATTATTTATTATGAGTTTTATTATTGAAGTCTGTAGTTGAAATAATGTGATGGTAGTTATACATTTGCTTGTTGCCACAGGATGAACCGACCAACAACTTGGACATAGAGAGTATAGACGCTTTGGCGGAAGCGATCAACGAATACAAGGGGGGAGTTATCATCGTGTCTCACGACGAGCGACTCATCAGGGAAACGGACTGCGCGCTATACGTCATTGAAGATCAAACTATTAACGAGGTTCACTTTCTATTTGTTTATATGTTGTTTTATATAAGCTTATACATTTTTTTATGGAATATTCAGGCAAACGAGTAGACGTATCGCCTCATAGTAAGCGATTACCGTCGCCCATGGACACCTGCAAACACCAGGCGTCACAATGCGTTGCCGGCCTTTGCGGGATAGGGTGGGGAGATAGAGGGAGGGGGTTTGGGTTATGGGCCTCCGGTATCCTCACTCACTCTGTGAAACACAGCGCAAGCACTATTTCACACCGGTTTTCTGTGAGGCCGTGGTATCACTTCAGTCGAGCCGGCCCTTTTATGCCGAAGCGTGGCTCTCCCACAGTATAATTTTGCGGTTTAATCGTAAACTAAATAGAGCCTGTGATATGAAAACCTGATTGCTAATATACGCGCTTAATGTTTCTAAATACAATACCTATAGACGAGCAATTATTGTAAATATATATGATTCAAAACGTTTTTAATGAAATTTATTATGCAAGGGTTTTCGGGGGATCTACCTAGGATTTAATTTTAGAAAACCAAAAATAACGAAAAAGTATCGTCGATCATCTAGGTACTACATATTTTTTATTTATTTATTCATTTATTTATTTATTGACACACAAAAATCATTCCTACACTAAATGTGAATTCTCTGGCACCTGAACTAGTGTAAACTGTATTACAGGGACCAGATTAAGACCAGATTTAAGTAAATTACACCCAGACAAAAAACAAATGGTCATTATCCACCTAGATCAACACATGCCTTATTGATTATCCAATCCGAATTATGTTTTCTTTCAACACAAAAAATATGACGTAACATAAAAAAAGTTAAATATTTAGACATAAACTTCTCCGATAAAACGTCATTTGTTTCGATCTTCTTTTTTAATAATTGAATGTTCCATAAATTATATTTATTATTAAACTAGCTTTTGCCCGCGGCTCCGCCCTTGTGTATGTCATTTATCCTATATGTTATTCTGATGTATAAGTTATGTTACTGTAAAGTTTTATCCAAATCTGTTCAGTAGTTTTTGCGTGAAGAAGTAACAAATATACACACTCACAAACTTTTGTCTTTATATACTCGTATTAGTGTGATTAAAGCTAAAAATAATATTTTTTTTGCAGGTCGATGGCGACTTCGATGACTATCGTAAAGAACTTTTGGAGAGTCTCGGTGAAACGATCAACTCGCCTTCAATCATCGCTAACGCTGCCGTACTGCAATAAGACATCTGTAATAAAAAACATAACAGCTATAATGTTTGTTAAAATTGTTTGTAATATTCTTCTAAATTATTCTTTCCACGCAACACTTACAATGTCATTTTACGATAAAATATTAGAGTTTGTACTTACTGTGTACACTTTTACAAGGTTGGCTAATCCTAAACTAATGGCCAAGAATAATAAACTGTATAAACTTATGAAAATATTGTCGTACTATGGAGTATAAATATTGCATGAATTCTTTTCTAATGTAATGTATATATGTATGTTATAAATGTATATATTTCATTATGTATTTTAGTTTCAATAATAGCTATTGCCTTGGTTTTAGTTTTACAAATATGTTCGGTAACTCCGAAGATTTCACTTTTCATTTTTGGTAATAATATAGTGACCCTACGACGAAGCTTTTTTATCGTTTCATATCGTTGGATTATAACTGGATCTGCATGGCTTTTCATTTGATGTAAACAATAAAATGTTATCTTCATTATCAGAATAGTGATAGTTTGTGCCTTTTTTTAACAGTTATAGATAGCTTGCTGGTTTCTACAAAATGATTAATGTGGTATCGAACAATTACTATTTTTATTTACTACACGTACTTAAATGGTTGCAGATAAATTATTTTAACAAATAACAGCTTGAGCTTAAGCCAAATATAGTCAATGAACACGTTTTAATTTATAGTAAACTCAATGATATATAAAAACGTATTAAAAGTTATTTTTTTCAGTTATCTAAAGTGCCTATTCGGATACGCACTAAAATATATCGAATATAAATAGAAAGTGTTTCGTCACAGATTAATTCTAGACTCTCTTTATTTGGGACAAAAAAGTTACATGCTAAAATCTTAACTATATAAAATTAAATATTCGAGGTAATGAATAACCGACACCACTGTTCAAAGATTAACATAAAAAATTGGGACGAAACGGGAAAAATTGGGACGATACTTAAACTTAAACGCGTGCAGGTAAGCGATATAAAACAATTTAATGGCGTGTATACCAAATAACTTATTTTGCTGATAGAGCAGACAATAGTTAAATGGTGTGACTCTTGAAAAGGCTATTGGATAGAGCAAATATGTCAACATCACTGCTGCACTGAAACTGCCTCGTTGATCTCGCGGTTGGCGTGTGCGACTGCTGATAATGAGGTCTCGGGTTCGATTGTTTTCTATGTATAATATGTATGTATTTACAAAAAACAGTATATATGTATTTGTATCCGTTGTCTAGTACCCATAACACAAGCTCTGCTTAGCTTGGGACTAAATCGCGTTGTGTGTTAGATGTCCAAAATATTTATTATTTATTTTATTATTATTATTATCACTGAAATATTTATTATATGTATCCACAAGGCGTCGTAGAGGTATGCGGACACCAGCATTAGTGTTACAAGATGGTGTGTAAAAAAGTCGGTATTGATGCGCTTTTTGGCACAATGTATTAAATCTGATGAGCTTCATCGAATGAGCTAGAACCTTTCCGGACTGAGAGTTTCACGTATTAGTTTAGTCACGATGTTTCATGGAGCATGTACGATTGGTTACTGCTTACCATAGACCATTCAATAACATAGCAAGATGATTATTGAAATTAAAAAGAAAACAGATCAAAGTGTTGTGACTTTCTTCTAAAAAAATGTAGATGGCGGTCAGTTGCGTTCTTGGACACTTTGTTATCTGGAATACATAGAAATATGAAAGTCTAGGTTTAAATTAGAAAGACTTTCTAGTAAAACATAGTTAAAAACCCAGGCCAGAACAATGTTCACACATTACACAAATAATGAACATTCAAAATTTATGTTATTTCAAAATGTAATGTGTGTGTCTTGATATTTAGTGTTATAAAATACAAGTAAGAACGCAGTAAGATAGAGAATGGAAGGATGAGAGAAAGATGGTGAGTTGAAGGAGTAGTAGGTGTTTTAGGAGAGAGATAGAATGAGAAAGCTTTATGGCTTGACGAAATTTTTTTTCTGTAAAATGCTTCCACCTGTCATTTGCTCCAAATGGAAATACTAGTTGTTGCCCGCGTGTATATCGGTTATCGAGGCAAATAGTAGCCTATGTGTTATTCTGACGTATAAGCTATAAAACTGTGAGGTTAATCCAAATCCGTTCAGTAGTTTTTGCGTGAAAAACTAAAAAACATCCATCCATACTTGCAAACTTTCGCGTCTTTAATATTAGTGTATTAGTATCATCGTAAAATGCGTCTTCCAATGTTAAATTGTATAGCCTACAAGTAATTTTAAAATAAAAGGTCTTAGAAAACGTTGGAATCGTTATTATTAAACGTTAGATGGCGCTATCAGTTCTTAGTTTTGCGGGCCTAGTGTGAGTATATTTCAGTTAACCCGATTAGTGTATCAGTGGGTCAGTTCACTGAGTACCAATCGCAGCGATCGAGATGGTGTGAAGTAAATTCACACTAGGCCCAAATTTTCTTTTTCTTACATCGAATTTTTCGTGTTTACTAAACTTTTAACATTTTCTACTATTGTCCTGCTCACCTCACCGTAACTATTGAAGTTGCTGCATAATAAAACCAATCTGTACTGCAGTGTTTGTTTTTTAGCAATATTTACTACAACGTTGCATAAAAACATAAAACTATAGAAAACATTACTAGAAGTGACCTTAATTAACTTTGTTTGCCCTAAATTTAAAAGAATAATCACAAATTTTAACAAATAAAACCGACTTCAAGAAAGGGACCAAATCGATTTTTTTTTAAATGGAAAGCTAGTGCTCCCAGCACATAGGAAGAACCAGCTTTCAATATACCCAGTCTAAAGTTATGAGATAAAACATGAAAAAAATATGAAAAATACATCGAATTGATAACCTCCTCCTTTTTTGAAGTCGGTAAAAATCGAGAAATACGCTAACTGCATTATGCCTTCTTAAATATATTAGAAGATATTGTTGAAATCCCCAATTGGCTACGAGATCTTTGAGAAAATATGAAACACATTTGTGTAATGAATTGTGTGATCATTTGCAAAATATGTATTGTTTTGACGGCATTTCTCCGTTTCCTCATGGTGCGGTCGCTTTTGGCATTATTTTAAATAAATTATTATTTATTAAAAAATGAACGACTGCTGTGCCGTTAGTAAATACATCTGTACGTAACACAGAATACTAATGTAATTGTTAATTAGAATTCTGTGTTAAGGCAATAACTAATTGAGTTTTTAGCGTAAATGTTTAAAATATTTATACAATAAATATTTTTTTATTACAAAGCTTTTTTTATTTTTAATCCTACTACTACTTATTGCTTCGGCAAGATTTTTTCACCGAATAAGTGCTGTTACCAGAAAAAAAAAACTGGAGGGAGGGCCTCTGATGATATAGTCCATAAAATGTAGCTTGACCTCTGTGACAGTTGTAACTAGTAAACTTACTTGAGAGGTATTTTTATATTTGTAAATAGTCGCGCCCGGGTGGGATAAAAGCTTTTTTTTAAAATAAAAGTAGCCTAAGTAACTCCCCAGTGAAAGTTCCGTCTAAATCGGTTCAGCCGTTCCTGAGATTAGCCGGTGCACAGACACATACAAAAACATTGAAAATGGATAAAGATACTTTCAAACGCATTTAGTAAAAAGAAAAATATACACTTCAATTTTATTTATTTACATAGACGTATTGCTGCTCATTTGTGATTAAAACTGGCAAGTAAGACCGAAAATATAAGTGATACAAAATAAAATTGCTTTTTCAAAGTTACTTCGTTGGTTTTGTACCATCGCAGAGATTAAGCTATATTTAGGGGATGGAGGAGAGGTACTCAAAGGGCGATAATGCTCTTGCAATTATTGGGCTGCAGCGTCTATGCGTGACAATCAGCAGTTACTATCAGGTGATCCGTTAACTTGTTTACTTCATCTATACCCTAAAAAGCCTACCGTAGTTTCTAAGAAGGGGAATATGTTAAATAGCCCTGCTCAGCGAAGCCCACCTCAGGTTAGTAGACCAATTTAAAATGGGTGGATACTATTATGAAGCCTTGCGTTGCTTATCTCCGTGAGCAATCGTAACGTTGACGCTTGTCTCCAACGGCATTCTTCGCACCTGGCATTTTCCCGCCACATGGCATTTGGCAGAGTAATCGTGCTGCCTAAGCCGGGGAAAAACATCCTTCAACCGGGAAGCTATCGCCCTATTCCACTCAGCCACGTGACGAACAGTTCGGGATCCATGCCGAATGCCGAACACATCAATCGCGAGGATACTGCACGAAATCACGGTAAATACTGTTGGCGATGAAGAGGATGATACCGTAGAATAAGAACTATCAATGTTCAAGTTATGACAGATACCCCGAAAAAACTAGTCCTGAGTTCCTCTGTATGCCAAAAATAATAGCATTTTATAGCCGCACAGCCGAGTACCTATTTGGACTTTGTGTTTAATGAAATTGCAAAAACAAGGTGACTTTGACTGCCTCGTTGGCGCAGTGGTAACGTATGCGAATGCTGTGCTTCGAGGTCTCGGGCTCGATACCCGGGTCGGACCAAATCTTTGTATGTCCAACAAATACTTGTTTCGGAGTTTGGGTGTTTTCTATGTATATTATACATAGAAAACACCCAAACTCCGAAACAAATATTTGTTGTATAGTAAATAGTATGTATTTACAAAAAAAAGTATAAATGTATTTATATCAGTTGTCTAGTACCCATAACACAAGCTCTGCTTAGCTTCGAACTAGATGGCGTTGTGTGTTAGATGTCCGTAATATTTATTTACTATGTTGCTCGCAGCTCCGACCTCGTATTTGTCGGTTATCGCGACAAATATTAGCCTATGTGTTATTCTGATGTATCAGCTATATTACTGTAAAGTTTCATCCAAATCCGTTCAGTAGTTTTTGCGTGAAAGAGTAACAAACATCCATCCAAACATCCATCCATCCTTACAAACTTTCGCATTTATAATATTAGTAGGATAATCCATTTAGATTAAATGGTTTAGTTTTATATTTTCAATCAGCTATGACTCTGTGAAGTTAAGCAGTACCTAGGCCATAAACACGAATAGAATATCTGGTTTCCTGTTAAAAAACCTAGTAGAAAAACTATCGAATTGCAAATTATAGTTATTTTTATTCAAAAGTGCAATTTCCAAGAAGGTATGTAGTAGCTACTTATTTTGTTTAACAAATATATCGCTACATGTATGTAGAAATAAGTTCAACAACATGTTTCTTGTCTTTAAGAATATCCCATGAAACAGAAAAAATGCACAAATTATACTTTTGTCTAGCAGTCTCATTCAGTAGGTACTTGGCATAAGTTTTTTCCTCAATTTACTCACAGCCTTTCGCCCCTCCATTATAAACTTCTCAGCTTCATTAGAGGACTTAAAACGCAAATTTCCTTTTCGATTGTAACTTTTTTCCAGTTCTTGAAAGGAACCTTCTTTTAAAGTTGAAAGAAAATTAACGTTCTTCCCTTTGAGGGGTACAACCGTATTTTAAGACATTCATTTGGATACTCAACTTAATCTATTAGAATAATTATTATTTTAACCTTAAAATGCATAGGTAGGTATTTGTGCAATTTACCAAAATAATTTTTGTAATTTTAATTAATTGGTACTCTTGGTATTTACTGCGTATTTGTTTGGTTTTGTACCTATGTCAGAATCCAAATCATGGATATATCTGAGCCTAGAACTGCTTCTAAATTGACTTACTATTGACATGTATAAAATTTTACTATTGGTATAAGTTTTTCAAATTTATTATGAATTCGATGAATACTGCTGAATTCTGGAGAACCAACAGCGGCTATAGCTACCTTAACAATAATACTCGTACTCCTATAGAAGAAGCGTCAATGAAAACATACCTACTAAACCAAACTATAAATTCTCATTTGATGGAAAAACGTATTCCAACAAGATTCAAGCGAGTGGTTTAAAAAAATCTTATGTATTTATAGATACATATTTAACTTTCATCGACTTTACTTTGTAGTAATCTTAATGAAAGTAAAACCGCAAACAGATTTTCTATCCACACACTAAACATATTATCCACTAATAAGCCAACAATAAGAGGCTTATCATCACCGCAAGAGCCTATTACTGTCTAGAGAGCATTCCGCCCCTTCTTACGACGCCAGATCCCCTGTTACCCCGTCACACTAACTGTAGGAGCTATAAAGGCACCAATATGAGAGAACAAAAGGGCCGCTTTACTGTGACAGGGTTGGAACATCTCTGAACAGGATAATTTCGTGCAATGTGTACACAATAGAAACGATTATACTCTCCCTCGCGACATGATTTTATTTGTGCAGTTATTGCGTCGCCGAAAAGATATTTAAATTTCATTAGGTTTGTTTTACACTTAATTTGTGAGGGGAGTGTTGTATTGTATCGTTGGGGTGGAGCCCCGTTATTGCTACATCGGAATTGCCCTCTGTGTATTCGACGGCGATTTGAATTTAAGTAGATACATGAATCAGATAGTCACCCTATTACAAAGTTATCTAGCTATTGATCACTTTTAAACTTAGGATTATTTATTTAACAACTGGCGCATATCGCGTTACAATGACAGTAGCTTCAATGAAAATATGAAATTGTTTTCGGTTTTCAGTATTCCCCTCTTAATATATATACGTAAGTATATGATCAAGATTCTTTAGTGGGTATATAATGTCTTCGCCAGTCTGGCCAGGGTAGTGTCCGAAATAAAAATAAGTCAACTAAAGCAAAACTTGCCCAGAAACGAGTCCTAGTTTGAGATATTATATGGAAGAACTCTTAATTAGCCTAAAATAAAATAGTCTCCTAGTTGCAACTGCTCTACACGACTATATTCAAAAAACGTAACATAACAAACAAACTGTAACAAACATAATCATGTGCTTATGAATTAAAACGAATAAGACCTCCATTCAAATTAAAATGTTAATTGTTAACACAAATAATTTATGAAAATATCGACAACGTTTACTTTAAATATAATCTATAAAAATTATATTAATTACGATTTACTCGGCTATGTATAGGTATTTCGATTTATATTTTTATAATCATAGCGGTCGGTATCATAGACGGGCCTAAGTTTTTTTGTTTTAGAAAGTTTTTGCACACCTACTGACGTCTCTAAAATGGCAAAAGAAGACTCCAACGCCAAAGTGTTAGCCTAGCATTTGTCCATGTACAAGGCGAATAAACTACTAATAAGGACCCAGCACTAGTCTAAGTGGGGATATTTCGTAGACGCAGACTCCATTAGTGGTGTTCGCCGGACTGTCACAATCATTTTTCTTTCCCGCCGCCGCTAATTCTCAGCCGCGCTTCGCTGGGCATATACACCTAATAATGGTTTTGATCCTTGGTCTGTATAATATTGCATGCCAGTCAAATTACGGTTGCTGAAAACAGTATACGAGTAATAATTATGTTCCTCAAAAAATATGCAAAATATTGCTCGGTGGCGCAGTGGTAGCGTACGCGACTGCTGTTCTTGAGGTCTCGGGTTCGATTCCCGGGTCGGACCAAATGTTTGTATGATCTGCAAATATTTGTTTCGGAGTTTGGGTGTTTTCTATGTATAATATGTATGTATTTACAAAAAAAAAGTATATAAGTATTCGTATCAGTTGTCTAGTACCCATAATACAAGCTCTGCTTAGTTTGGGACTAGATGGCGTTGTGTGTTAGATGTCCGAAATATTTATTTTATTTTATTTTATTTATTATTGTTTCACTATTACTTTCTTTGAAAATATTGATACAATATATTTTGTTTCAAATTAAAATAGCGAATAGATATAATTGTGACGGTTAAACAGTATTCATAAGCATCCACCCCTTTTATAATGTTTTTTTATGTGTGGCTCTGCCAAAATAACTCTTCTCTGCTTGATGGGAAGATAAGTAGAATTCAAGAGTGGCGGTCACAATACTCATTGTGAATGCAGACAATGCAACAATGCAGCATGGTGACCCACAATATTGTGCGGCCTAGCGATGCTTCTGCATCATTGGGCCTCCGGTCTCGCACTCACCGACGAAACACGACAGCACGAATGCTGTCGTCTAAAGTTGATCTTCTGTGCAAAGGAAGTAGTAGTAGCATGGTTCTACTACCTGTGAAAATAATTTATTTTGCTATTTAATATTTAAATTGTAACTGCTCTTAATAAAGAAACAATAAGAAAGGTAACTTAGAACATTGATTAGGATCCTTCTATATTAAACTTAGATTAATTATGTTCTATTCATGTACATTGTACCTACATGAATTAACACACATTTATTTTGTGTTGAGTAAAGCCATTTTTATCTACGTTCACTACCTTTATTTTTTGCTGTAGCCTAAATATCAAGATTGCATGGTCTGATATTTCGACGGGGAGGCAGATATCGACTTTTATTACTCTAGAGGGGTTGGTCATTAGCGGGATAAAGCGGCCGCCACCTGATAAAGTGCGTTTTGTTGCTCACTTGCTTATTTCTCTGTTCTGTAAAGCTCAATGTATTTTTAGGTTTGAACGTTTTACCCTTGACTTCGATCAAAAGTTATTTATTTAATGTTGTATGATCTTGATTTTTAATCCTTATTGTAGGTAGGTATAGGGTGAATCTTTACTGTAGGTTTTAGAGATTGAACTTATAGAAGAAGAAGGAAGGAGATTAGCAGTAGGTACTTGAATTGTTGGGTGGTGTCAGATTAAAAATACGGAGTGTCATCGAATCATTTACACCGTTTGTGATCATATTTAACCTAAAATGTATTCTACCTATTACATTTAAGATTTAGTAATCCTTAGTCCTATAAAGATATATCTTATTAAACGTATTAGACGGAAACTTAAATTTACCACGACGACAGAGGAACCGTCCTTAAATACTAAAGACCACTTAGACGAAATATATCTGTTTAAAACTATTTAAGTTAATAAATTTAATGGTGGATTTTATCATTAATAATCTCCTAATATAATTGATATCATTCCAACTTAAGTGATATCATTCCGTATGTGAATTTAGTTATAAATGAACAATAGCTGCAGAGGGATTATTAACACTTTACCCGTTTCTCCCCGGCAGTACTAGCATGATTGATGAGTGTATGGTTCCCGTCCCGCTCACAACCAATGACTAATAGAGTGTCGCACACATGATGTTCGTGCCGTGCTACTACCGAATTTCTCATAATACCAGGTTATTATTTCAATAGTAACGTGTCAAAGGCGGTTCTAATTGCAATTATTCATTACTTTAGTTCGTCATTTTATATGTATCACAAGGGATTGTTTTTTCTTGAAAAAATATTGTTGGCTGTCAACACGTGAATGTCAACTATTGGTCATTGGGCAGTCATTATTTATTTAGTCGTTTCAGATTAGACTATAATTATTGATAACTTTGTAAAGACCTAGTGTCATAAAAAGTATTATTTCCATGTAGATATACGTTTAAAATGTACCTTATCGAGAGACATTGAAGACCTGATAATTTACACGGCTGCAATAAAAATAATGTGGCAACATTTACATAATTAGCACACTGAGGACTAAGATTGGTAGGCAGGAGCTACCTCAGATAAAGAATAATAATAATGTTATTCTTTATCTGAGGGAGCTACATTATGCCCATTCCTTCACGCCATATTGGAAAATGGCCACCATATCTTTTTCGGGCATGTGATTAAACTCTGCTAGTAAAATAGAATTTAAATAAATAAATAAATATTTTGGACATCTAACACACAACGCCATCTAGTCCCAAACTAAGCAGAGCTTGTATTATGGTAACTAGACAACTGATATTAATACTTATATAGGTTTTCTTTTTTTTTTTTTTCAAACAGTGACTTATGAGAACATCTTTAATAGGCAATGTAAAAAATTCAGCTCACTTATAAACTGTCTTGACTTGAGCCATTGGTGGGTTCCTTCTTGCTATTTTTTTTTTACCTTTTGCGCAAGCTTAGCTCACGTGAAAGTTATTTTTCTATTCCTTACAAAACTCCTCTCTTAAAAACGTCTACGCTATGCTAATTGTGAATATGTAATGCAATGATGACCGAAAGAAAAATAAGAGGAAACAAGATAACAAACACACAAACTTTTTTTATCAAAACCTGTATGTATGAACATACTTACAGTTTACATACAGTTCTTACGCACGTATTTTCACGTATGGTTGAATGCACCTAGTAGACCTGAACTATGTCTTGTTACATATATTTTCGAGTCATATTTTATTTTTTTAAAAGGCAACGTACATGAAAGGAACACAATGAACACCCAGACTCAGAACATCAATTTGTGGATCGCACAAAGTATTGTCCCAGGTGGGATTAGAATCCACAACACTTGGCGCAGTAGTAAGCGACATGGTGCCCGCTTAAACCACTAGGCCAGCCGTGCAGTCGAAAGTCTGCACAGTTGGCCTCGTGGTTAAAGAAGTCTTATTTGTATTATTTTATATTAAGGCCAGCGTTTTAGGAAGCCCAAGACAATATGGACGGGTTAGCTGTTAGGGTTTTATAGAGGACTTCCAATTCAGTTATCATAGACTGGTTGGTTTACAAACTTTAGAATATCTGATTATGGACAGTTCGGAGTTCGTCGTAAATAACTACTTCTAATCTTTAGTTTATGATCCAAAATATTTTGATCACCTAATTTGTGAAACTTATTTTATTACTCTACTTGTTTTTGTAGCGTACATCATTGATCTACCCCTGTGTGCTGTCGGGCGCAAAATCCCGGGTCGAGGCAATAAACGCGATTAGACAAACATTTCCTGACGCGCGCCACTTTTTTCCAAAACTTAGTGAATAAATCAGATCGGTGGTGCGTCGCAGTTTTCTACTCGTCTTGCCAAATTTATGTACCGATCGGCCCTTTCGTATGGAGATGTGGCTCGCTATTTACATATAAATACCTCGATTATTTGAATTATTCAATCGAGAGGGGGCGGCGCTGACAAATCACTTCCTAAGAGATGGCACAAGTCGCTGGGCTTGAGATGAGTTGACGCGTGTAGGATACATGGCCGTACACAGATCCCTATAAGTTTTTATGATACCTACTTAACATTCTTGGATTTAGTTGGAATGATCAATTCAATTTATCGACTTCCATGTAGATGGCAAAATGTTACCCTTGATGTTTTTGTTACTTATTAGATGTTTTCGCCGTGCCGATATGTAGCTACTTCGTTAATGTTATAAGTATTTTTACAGTTTTTATTGCATTTGAATGACCAACTCAAAATCCGTAAGGTACATAATCGAGGTAGTAGAGTCACGCTGATTTCATCACGAACGGGCCGGCTCGACAGCAATCATGCTGTCGTGTTTCGTTGTTGAGTGCGAGACCGGAGGCCCAATGATGCAGAAGCATCACTAGCCCGCCATGGTGTGGGTCACCTTGCTGCATTGTTGCATTGTCTGCATTCGCTGTATGGTGACCACCACTCTTGGATTCTGCTTATGCTTTCCATCAGGCAGAGTCGAGTCATTTTTGCAGGGCCAAACAAAAAAAAACATAAACAAAATTAATGTACATCTCTGTAGAGCTTCAGATAATATGTTTATTTAAATACCCACGTTAGATGTATAACTTGGAAATTAAGGAATTTTAAAGCAATAATCAGGTACGATAAATTCATGAACACTCAAATGTATCTTTAACTTTTTTGGATAATATTTTTTTTTTAAATTAGTTTATACCTATGTTTGCAATTTCTATAGTGAATAGGTAGGTATAATGTATTAGAGAATCCCATAATGTATTGAACGTGTTTATATCAATAAACAATATTATTATTATTATAATACATTTTAATATGTGTTAATTGCAATTCAAGAATTCTTTCATACATGGTCAGGGGAGTCAGGGCCACAAAAGAGATCATATGATGCTTTTATCTCATAGAAAGTACCTAGTTAGTGTTATCCAGAAATATATACGTAAGCAAATCCGTGAACGGAGTCTTGTCTACTAACAATTTTAAAAAAAATTGGCTTATTAGTCCAGGTTACTTAAATAACGTACCGTATAGTTCTGCTTGGCTTTTTGACGTAATCAAATTCTCGTAGTTATCTACAAAGTAACAGTGAAAAAATAAATATGAATGCAGTTTTAGATTATTTATTTTGGCGGTAACGGGTAATATAATAAAAAAACAAATAGTTTGTAGTTGGGTGTAGTTTCCCCGCAGTTTTATGTCCTCTCACGTGCCATTTAGCTGGGGAAATAGAAGTTTTTGTATGGAAATCGGACGCACTAAACTCCGAGGCCCGGTCGCGCTCCGCCTATTGTTGCTGCTATATAACTGCCTCATAAAAGTTTATCATTCGCATGTAAAACAAACTATTCTGCAATATTTTTTTTGCAAATATTTCAATATATATACAAAGGCATTTTTACATCTATTCTTAAACTGTTATCCGGGGATGTCTTAAACGGTGCCAAAAAGGGCAAGTGGTTTTTGCATAGACAATTTCCTAAGGATATACATAATATAAAGAACCCATTGGTACTTTCTTGTGGTTTATAGAATCAGGTTAGCCTTAGCGGTAGGTTTAGCGGTAGTTTAGGTATCTCGTATCTTCACGCATATTGTATAAAATAATTTAACACCTTTCGTCGTACATAATACGTCGTCGTAGCACAATTAATAGTCAGTAGAACACAATTTGATAATGACTGCCTCGGTGGCGCAGTGGTATCGTATGCGACTGCTGTGCTTGAGGTCTCGGGTTCGATTCCTGTGTCGGACCAAATGTTTGTATGATCTTCAAATATTTGTTTCGGAGTTTGCTTCTCTGTACTCATCTGCTTTAACTTAGCCAACCGTTAACGGTTACTGTTAAAGTTTAATTTTAAAGATAGTGAAAAAAAAATCTTCATTTTTAACCGCCTTCAGAAAAGAAGGTTCTCAATTTGGCTATTTTTTTTAACCTCAAAACTATCAACTGGTTGAACCTATTTTGATGTTTATTTTTGTATTTTCAAGCTAGTGCTTTCGTGTGATCCTATTTCATTATGGGTGTTAAGTGTAATAATTTGTAATTGGTGTACAATAAAGTATATTCTATTCTATACCTATATGCAGATATTCTTAATAAGCACGGTAAAAGTATTGATGAACACATACGTATGCTTTAATGTCGATTACTTTGAAACATATACTTTACCCTTGTAAATGTGACGCCTGATAAGAATCTCTGTGTTAAAATCCCTTGCTAGGTGCTCCTGTTACTGCATTTATATCGCTAATCGGGTTATTGTCTCGTTCGAGCATTAGCAGTGAATGCAGCCGAGTGTGGTGCGGGCAGCCGTTACATCTGATAAGGCCATTTGATATGCTAATAGTAGTGGCAAATGTTCGCGTAATGAGCGTGCGACGGTTTAACGCCTTCGATACACCCGCGCTTCTTTACGCCTTTGTGTTTCAACTAATACAAAGTTCTTTACAATTTTAATGATCTCGATTTTTTAAATTTTCTTATAGATATTATATTAATATCAAAATTAACATACATAAATTGTCAAACTGCGGTTGACTGTACATAGTTTTACTATTATGGAAAAGGGTAACCAAGTCATAAAAGTGGGAATTATGTGCGATAGCACAGTTAAATAATAATAAATAATAAATATTTCGGACGTCTAACACACAACGCCATCTAGTCCCTACTACCTAGTAAAACTAAGCAGAGCTTGTATTATGGGTACTAGACAACTGATATAAATACTTATATACTTTTTTTTGTAAATACATACATATTATACATAGAAAACACCCAAACTCCGAAGCAAATATTTGCAGATATACAAACATTTGGTCCGACCCGGGAATCGAACCCGAGACCTCAAGAACAGGCAGTTACAATTAGAATTAGACATGAGCGGTTAAAATGATTTCCTAGCCACTAGACCGCAGCGTTTAATGGATATTCACTTTTTGCCAAAAATATTGTCTTAATGTCGTTGCTCTCGTTTTTTAAACCGGACCGTGATTTTAACTTGAGACCAATAATGCATTGTTTCATTATCTGCATTCACGATGAGTATGGACCATTACTCTTGGAATCTGCTCAGGCTTTCCATCGGACAGAGAAGAGTTACTTTGGCAGACTCTTATACAAAACTATTCTATAGATAAGACTAATATTGTGAAGAGTTTACTTGTTTGTTTGAACGCGTTAATCTCAAGAACCACTGGTCCGATTTGAAAAATTCTTTCAGTGTTAGATAGCCCATTTATCGAAGAAGGCTATCATTACGCTAAGACCCATAGGAGCGGAGCAATGTTTAAAAAACGGGGGAATTTTTTTACGCCACGAGCAATAGAAGACGCAAACGAGGTTGCGTGGGTCAGATATAATATATTCAACCGTCGTTGTCTATTCTACTGTAAGCGTAAAAAGCAGTAACTACATGCTCTGTGAGCTATGAGCACAACTTAAGGCTACAATCGGTGGATTAAGATGATATCGCTCTAAATTTGACGCACATTAGGTACACGCATTCGGCTGCGCGCCAGCATTTGATCATCAGTTAACAGTTAATGCGACGTAATACTCCCTTTGTTCAGTTTCTACAATATTTGCAACATGAAATACACTTATTACTTGTTTGAATTTTTATAAAATCACGTGAGGAAAGTACAATGCTATAAGCCCCTTTATTTTTCTAAAAGTTAGGATAAAAGGGCATTCTACATTTTATAAATAAATAATAGGCTCTTACTACAAAGAAATAGGTATTTGAGATCACTTCCAATCGGTTGGGCTACTGATCGTGATCAGATCTCTCCGGCTACTTTTCCACCCTCTCTGTACAGTAAATCGCATTTACAACGTATCAACCTCGCTAACATGTTAAAACAGAACTAATGGACATTCGCTCCAGTCTCAGGCCGCAGGAGACGAATAATACAAGTAAAATGGTCCCATCTCCACGCTTCATTAATTTTATTGCCCCGAGGCGCTCCCAACTCAAGTCGGGAAGCCGTGCGCCGCTGGCGAAAATACGCCATTATTCTATGTTGATAGTGACTTAAATTAAATAAATACAAACCATTATGCGTATATCGGAGTGCACTCACTTTTCTTTTGTCTATGCGACAACTGTCAAAATTTTGGCGGGTAATCTTTTACATACTCGTAGTTGTAGCAGGATTATACAATGAGACTTTACACTAATGTAATGGAGATATTAGCACGAAACCGTGACGGAATTATTCAGACATGGTTTTTTGTATGTGCGCGACACAATAGGATTATTCTCCATTGATCATTGCTTATTATAAGTAGTTAAAGAGGGTGCGTAACATGAAAACTAAATTTGGTTTATCGGCTATTATGGAAAGTAGGTGTTAATGTAACAGGAAATTTATGATGCGATCGTGACTTCTATAGTTTCACTATGCTTCATGCTCATAAAGCTTAAAGTTTCTGCATTAAGATATTCAAAGTGTTGACATGTATTATTTTGTGCTATTCATTTTGAGAAGTGTACTTTAGAGTTGTTGTGCTCAACAATTCTTAGAAGCTATATAGGTACATATAATTTTATTCAGTAACAACAAAGAATTTCTTGAACAAACAAAAGGTAATGAGGGGTAAGTGGGGGTTATCAGGCCGTAAACTGTTAGGCCGCGAATCGGCGGAGCGCGGCGAAGGCTGGCTGGAGGAGGAGGCAAAAGCTCTCACAATACCCTCCACTACTAATGTTTACTCAACTCCAAGTGCGACAAAGGGCCGGAACTATTGTTTGTTGGAAAAGCTTTATTTCGCTACCCTCAACGCTTGCCGTGACAATAGCTAACCCAACTTAAAAATGTATTATCTCACTTGACGTTAGAAAAGTATGAACATGCCGATGAAATTAATAATATGCGAGTACATCATTAATGAATCTTAAAAATGTATTTCAGCTTTCAACTTAAAAGAGTTTTTTATGAGAGGTTTAATTTTGAAAGTATTTGGTATCAATATCTTTATTATTAAAAGTTTATTGTCTTAATTTTTTAAATGTATAAATTATTGTATATTGTAGATCTAACATTATAAACATTTTAAAACAGAAACTTTTATAACAAGACGGAAAACAAGACGTAAGTAATAGCATAGTTAAACAAAAAAAGTGATTGATATCAAATTACCATTTTAAAATAAAATCGTACATTTATTAGTCTCATTTTAGTCAGCCTGAAACACAATTTAAACTTCATTATATTGACGAGTATTAACTCATAACTACAACAATATAATACAAATTATATGAAATAGAAATAAGAAAAATTAAATTTCAGTGATGATTTTGGTCAAGTCAAAAGTTCTGATAAAACAATTATCTACTTAATTTGATAAAATCTTACATAAGTGTTGACTAGCATATCCTCATTAATTCCATTTCCTTTCAAAGCAGGGGCGCTGGAGAGTTGAAAATTATCCTTTTCATGAACGACCTTAAGCATAATAGAGAAAGCACTTAAGCCATTTTCTCCGCCTTTGAGTGGCGTAAGCGCGGCCGTTTGCTGGGGCTACATCTCGTGAGCTAGAAAATCAGTTATTATAGTTGAGTATAGCCCGTTTCATGTGTTCACTACGGCTCAAGGGGCGGGCTGTTGGCTAACATTTTAACCTAATATGGCTATTGGGTGGCGCTCACAGCAATTAGGGTACATACGAGCAAATGGATTGAGCATTACCGCGGACAGGGATTGATTTATTGCCCAATACTAGAACACGAATCCGATATTCGATAATAACGAATGTATGTGCTAATAGCATTGTACAGGTGATGTAAGTAGTTAGATAAAAATATTCACCACCTGGGACGATACAGTCATTACGGCTATGAATATAAAGTCAGTACACTATTAAAATGCTGTCAGTAGCGTGACCTGAAGTCGATTGCTTGCCAATAAAATATAAGGTATTCTTTAAAAAAAATATAGTTATTCAGAAATGACACGAGTCGAATTTTCAATAGCTGAAATGAAAACTCATTTTCCACAACTGGAAAAGACTGATGTCACGCGATTGAATAGCTTATGTAAGTCTATTCGATTTTCTTTTTTATTCTTGTCGAATACATTCTTGTATTGGATATACATGATCTTATATTAAATTCATGTCCCTTAGAATGACGGCTCTTTATATCGTACGTCATGTTTTTTGATATTCCTTCACGTAAAAGATCACATCTGTTAGTGGCCGAGCATCTAGGTACCGACCTATGAATAATAAATGTGTCGTGCTGGCCGATTGGGGAAATTGAATTTTATAGCTGGTAACACATTCGAGGACAGATGTCACAAAATGGCTGCTCGCCGGCGGCTACGTGGCGCGTAATCGAAATATCAAATAGAAATCAAAATTAGGTCGATTGTAGTGTTAATAATTAAATAATGATGGGCTGGATGGCGGTCGCCGGCATTTGTACGCATTAACGGGGGTCTACACTTCATTTATAATGGGTAGGGAAGGTGCGAGCTTCGTTTTGATTAACAGAGTTATTTCTGTTTGGATGGACAATTATCGGTCCATTACGTTGAGTACACAGAGACCGACTTCCCATTAAATTATAGATCACTATTCAAATTACATTAACTACCCATTGATACATGTACACATTGTTTAGTTAACAACATGCTCTATAGCATTATATATTTTATCAATTTTACTCAGCAGGTACGTCGTTTAAGCCAGCATTAAATTTGTTTATACTTTAAAGGTGGAATAAATTTCTAACTTTTCAAAATGTTAATATTAGTATTATCGTTGTCTTAAAATTGTGGTAGAGGTTAAAGGGAAGCTTTCAGGAGAAAGGTTAAGTTAACTACAAAAAATGTTTTTTGAGAAGTACATATTTATAAAACGAAAATCTGTCGTTGAATACTTGGCCTAAAGAAAAAGGATCATACTCTTAAGTACCTGAATACATCTTATTTTATCAGCTCTTGAAAACTTTTATGAGTAGTTGTATTTCTATGTAAGTTGCAATTGACAAAGGCAAGGCAAAAAACAGTTAGACTTGGATAAAAATAAAATATCCCTATTTTTGTTTGCATTGAATCTAACTCTCCACTGCATGGTCTGACGGTATTGTATTTTGAAAGCGTAGAAAGTCTACGTTAGCAAGTAAAAGTTTACATGTTGTAGACGTTAAGTCAATACTTACATTGTAGCCATTCCGTAGCACTCGTAGCCTCAATTTATATTTATAATATTCTGAACGTTATTACAAATACAATCTTCAATTTAACTACAGCAGTATCGAATAACAATACAAAATTCAATTTGCCTTACTGCTGATATATTGTCCTTAATTGATTTCCCCTCAGTGCTTCCCACCCTACTGCGTTCAGAGTTAGATAAATTCGTGCTATCCGTTTACATCATTAAATTTTATTAGTAGCTACACAATAGCGGAGCCATCCGTGTATCTAAGGAGAGAGAAACTTTTCCGACATCAATGACGTCCCCGGCCAATTCATATTTCCTCTTGGCGCGAATTAAGCAGGCTATTAAGTTGACTTTCCGACGTATGACGTATCATAAAGCGAGTGCTGACAATGGCGTTGTATTCACACAAAGATTTAAACAGTTTACGAATAAATAGGCTGTTTTAATGTATTTGCCAACATAAATACGTATTCTTATAGTCCTATCGATTTCCGTAGGTAATGTCAATAGTCATTTAGGCACGTCACCTATTTATCCTGAATTGTTGTAGGTGCAATGATTCAGAATAATTAAATAAATAAACTAATATATTGGACATCTAACACACAATGGCGCCTAGTCCCAAGCTAAGCAGAGGAGCTTGTGTTATGGGTGTTGGACAATTGATATAAATACATAAATACTTTTTTTTGTAAATACTTACATATTATACATAGAAAATACCCAAACTCCAAAACCAATATTTGCAGATCATACAAACATTTGGTCTGAACTGGGAATCGAACCCGAGATCTCAAGCACCACTACGTCACCGAGGCAGTCAAATTTGTTTTTATGTTTTTATAACGGTGTATGTTACTCTGCCATGGACCTACGATTAATTGTTATAAATGTACGAATGAGTTAATGTATCTCTTCACGGAGTCGTTCAGATTACTATCTTTAATATATCTATCGCAATCATTGTTCGATTAATGGATTCAATCTTAACGCTGTCATTTTATAGTTGCGTCACCTAATAGAAAGATGGCGTGTGGAGCAGTTATTAGTGTTACCAGAGTCATAATCTGTCATAAATGTCAAGCAAGCGAGGCGATGCGACGAGGCTATTATTTCGAATATTATAGTTATTTCAATTGCTAGGCTAAACAAGGGGTCTCTTGGCTATTGTTACGGAAAGTGTCACGCAATCAAAATTTGTGATACTAAGATCTTTCTCGTTATCTTAAGACTAACAAATTCGAATTATTTCGGCTATTATATTATTATTATTCTACTCAATTCTTTCTTCTAGTTTTTTCCGAGACTGTGTTGGGGTCCTCTACAGTCTACTACGATACTACTACCATCAGACCTCAAAGACCCAAGTACAGTCAGCATCAGATTGATTTGAGCTTTCAAAGTAGTCAAAATTATGTGAAGAGCATTAATCAACTTTATATTGGCAGACGGCACTCAAATTCTAGTGTGTATTCAGAGTGGTCAAAATATCTTAACTTTCAGCTATCAATATTATCAACAGATAAATCAATATAGGTTTTAACACCGAGCTGGTAATCAATCGAAGTTATTATCGCCATTAAGATTATTTAATAAGAAAGTTAGTGATAGATATTGGCTTGTCTATCTATGGGCATAAAAAACAAATAACTGTTTTCGGACATCTAACATACAACGTCATCTAGTCCCAAATTAAGCAGAGCTTGTATTGTGGGTACTTGACAACTGATATGAATATATACTATGTACGAAAAAAAGCGTGACCGGCAAAATTTAATGAAAAGCTTAGAAATATCAAACGATAAATTGTCTTTTATTGCAGTCTGATGCAGTGCCGGATTAAGCCAGCGCGGGGCCTGTAGCAAATTTGGCCAAGGGGCCCTAGGTTTGCTCTAGAATCTCAAGTTTATGGTATTTCGGTAATTTTACTATTGCCGGTTGCGGTTGCGATTTAAATGTCGAGAACTAGTTCCTAAATTTAGCTATATAATGCAATCGTACTTTTAAATAATTTTCTTCTATTAGTAACTTTATTAGATTCATTTTATGGTGACGTATTTGACCATTCGTAAGTTTAGTCAATTAGTACGAAACACATTAATTACAGATAGTTTGCCCAATTAAAAGAGGACAAATTCGATTAAAACTGACAACACTGAATTTTGTATATTCGCATTTGAATTTGTACTTGCTTCGGTGATTTCACTACGGTATTGTTTTTCAGTGCGCGGCTCCAAATTTGTTAATATTTAATACAGAAAAGTTTTTGTTAAGTATTTAATAAAACAAAACTATTTTAAGTTTATTTATAACAAATAAACTATTCTGGATAGCTATAGTAGCTATAGCTCGTATTAAAACGAGCAGAAGTTAAATATCACATACTTTCAATTATAAGCAAATGGCGCTCTACACTCATCAAGATAAAATGATTAAGTCCTTCTTGGCCCATTGTGTTCCATAACTCATATTAATGCGTTTTTATGTTGAAAAAGAACATTCGCCACTGCAATTAGTCATCACGAGAGACAAGTAAATTCTCAAGGCAATTTCTTTTGGTTTGGGAAACATGACTCCAAAGAATTATTTAATTAAAGTTTATAAAATTTCAGTTTCAGAGACTCTTATTTGTTAATATCAATGACGGTAGCCTCATATGATTTCAGCAACTCCGCGAACTGAACTAATTTGTTGCCCAGGCTGATGTCCAAATCATCATCATCTCAATCATTGAGAATTTTTCCAAAGTCAATATTCCAATCAACCACGCATAGCATGTCCATACCAGATTAACCTGTTGCTTCTCAACTTTCTACCCAAAGGCGCTAATTTCAGACTTCCTCTAATGTTGTCATTTTTCACCTTATCTATTCTAGTCACACCATAAATGCATTTCAACATTCGCATTACAACTACAGGCTGGCGTTTCTGATCCGTTTCGTTTATTGGCCAACATTCAGATCTATGCAGGACGGCAGGTCTACTGATAATTTTATGTATTTGCCTTTAACTTTAAAAGGAGCTTGGGATCGCAAAAAGTTCCTGTTACCTGCCGCCACTTATAAGTATTTATATCTGTTGTCTAGTACCGATAATACAAGCTCTGCTTAGTTTAGGACTAGATGGCGTTGTGTGTTAGATGTCCGATGTCTGAAAAACAACTAAAAAAAAACTATGGGTGGTTCCGGTAGATGCGGTCTTCTCCATAGACACAATGCGGGAACCGCGTTTGACTAACCGCTTATACCGTTCTCTGAGAATGCCATTTGCGCGGCCTTCTCTATGCGTCAAAACCACAGTCACGACCAGTTTTCAAGTAAACTATCGGAAACACTCATCAAAGAGCCATCCATTAGCGTCCGATAAGTCATGGAACGGTTAAATCGGAATACGCTAGTATTATGGCGGTAAGATCCGTTCAAAACACGGCACCCTATCGTACCAGCTGACGCAGATGATGTCCATAAGACATACTTTGAAGATCACGTCCGGTCCGGTAACAGAGCGGGTGGGATTGAGTGAAGTTTAGAATCATCTTAGTCCACCTGGCCTGGGACCTGATCCAGGTACAGCACTCAGTTCAGGCGCTGGAAATCGCTGAATGACCTCAAAGGCTAAACGCGCAGGCCTGGCGATAATAGCAAAAACAGGCTAGGGTACCATTAGAGGCAGGACCATGGTACCACACACATATTGTTCAGGGAAAAGGCTGTCCACGAACCACTTCCTTCAAGAAGCTGGCCGTGAGAGGCTCAGACAGAGGGAGGGGTGTGATGCGCCGAGACGGCAGCTAAGGGAGTATCTAAAGAGGATATGAAAAGAGCAGGAAGACATTAAATTATAGGTTAATAGGGGCGGCAAAAATTTAATAACCTACTGGCAGCAAATCTATATATCCGCCGCTGAATGCCACATACTAAGCGAGGCTCTCTTTCGTCTTTCAAAGCCTACTACAAAACCTCTCGGGGTACCCTATTATACGCCATTTCTAGATCAACAAACACCAAAAGCAAGTTTTCGTGCGCCTGTCTGTATTTCTCTCACAATTATCGAATTGCAAATATAGCATTTGTTGGCCCGGCAAAAACCCAAATTAGTTTCTACATATTGCACTTTTCTCTCTCATTCTTCTCTCAATAACTTTCTCTAAAACTTTCATTCTATGTGGAATGAGCTTTATTCCTCTATAACTGCCACATTCCTGTACATCTCCTTTGATTTTAAAGATGAGGAGAAGAAGAGACAAGCGAACTTAAATACCGTTCATCCGGGATTACCTAATGGCATGCAAGATACTTTACACTTATTTAAACTTATTTTTTTACGGTCAATGGGCGTTGGAGTGCGAGGCCCCTCAAAGCGCGGGGCCCGTAGCATTTGCTACTCTTGCTACGTGGCTAATCCGGCACTGGTCTGATGCTTTACACTAATACGGAGTCCAATCTCCATTATCGTCCGTAATAGCTTGGCATCTGCGTGGCATACTTTCCGCCAATTTTGAAGCTTATCTGCGAGGTAAAGACCTCCACGCGGACTTCAGTTCACGAGTAAGGTCAGCGACGGTCACTACATTTTTTGCTATGTGTGGCTTCATCCACGCACAAATATTTAAAATTGGATAGTAAAAATATTTTTAATTGGATTGCCATCAGGGGACCGTGAGGGCCAATTCAACACTTTAATACCATGTTCTGCTTTAAAACTGGTGCAGAGTCGATTTTAATGTTTAGGATCATTATCTCCTTGCAGAATCCAGAAATCGTATTGGCGTGGAAACATTTCTTAGCCGATGGCAATAATGCATTCTCGTAAATATTCGTCATCTTCTCAGCATCCGTCCCGGTAAACAAGTGCAAATTTTCGAAATCTTTTTTTTCAGAAGATTCCTCCAAACATGCACCTTTTAAAGGGTCTATTGTCAGTCGTAGTCCAAGCTCGAGTCCAGTAACCGGCTGTCCAAAATGAGGCTTCATCAGAAAAATCATCTTGTCTCAATCACGTTTTCGCAAGCCCAATAGCTTGCGAAAATCAATAGACAACGCGCAACCCCATACTGCGCAACAGACAGTCTCCAAGCTGCAAGAGCTGGGGTTGGAAGCTCTCCCTCATCCGCCATACTCACCAGACCTTGCACCTACCGACTATTACTTTTTCCAAAATTTAGACAACTTTTTAGTGGGTAAAAAATTCAATTCCCGAAAGGCAGTACAAAATGCCTTTGAAGAGTTTGTTGCCTCCCGTCCAGCTGATTTTTACAAGAATATATCAATAAACTGCCAATGCGTTGGCAAAGATGCGTCGATTGCATGGGTGATTACTTCGAATAACAGGAATAAAAAAGTTTGAAAAAATTAATACTTTCACTTATTGTATACAAAACGGACCTATTATTTGCAGATCATGCAAACAATTGGTACGACCCGGCAATCGAAACCGAGACCTGAAGCCCAGCAGTCGCATACGCCACTACACCCCACTGAGGCAGTCATGACAGCTTCGCGATAGGCAAACTATCATAGGTGCGTTTACCTTTATTCTATACAAATAAATAAAATTGAAAGTGTTCGTTTGTTATTTCAAATTAACAGTTTTTCACTAAATGCAAACGACTGTGTATACGATACTTCATCAAAAATAGTTTAAATATTTTGTCTGTCTGTCTGTTTGTTCCGGCTAATCTCTGGAACGGCTGGACCGAATTTAACGGGACTTTTACTGATAGGTAGCCGATGATATAGAAAGAATAACTACTTTTTAAGAGTAGTTTCGCCCCGTGGCGTTGTCACAATGTCTTACTGCGGGTACCCCGCGTTTATTAATAAAATTTTAAAATAGTATACCTCATCTGGTAACCTGATGGGTCGGCTCTTAGACCATAAGTTTTGTTTTTAATGTCTAAAACTGACTATCCCATCTATGATAATTACTTACATTCAAGTTAAATATATGTATATCTATATATATAAAAATAAATCCCTAGTTGCCTTGGTCACGACATCACGCGTGAACGGCAGAACCGATTTTGCTAATTCTTTTTTTATTGGATAGCCCATTTAGCGAGAGAGGTTTTAGGCTATGTAAAATCACTCTGCGACTAGTAGGAGCCGGGTATCGACCGAAAATGTTGGGAAAATGGGAAAAATTAATTTATTATGGAGAGACACAAACGAAGTTGAGCGGGTCAGCTTGTATTATCTATATATTAAAACGTGATACAATAACTTTGTACCTACACCTTTTTACAAAAACTATGCGAATGGTGGCGAATGAATTTTGACACAGTTAAAGTTTATATGAACGAGTGCAGAAACTAAAAACAGAAAGAAAAATTTGCATTTTTTATATAGGGAACAGAGGATAATTACGTCATTCTACGAACAGGCAACTTTGTACTCAATGTGATCAGTACAAAAAACTTCTGTGTTAAATCAAAAGCTTACACGATATCTTACAATTCTTCTTTAGATTTTGCTAAAGTTTTGGTCGTATAATAAAACAATAAGGTTTGTTAATTTACAAATAACAACATTTTGTATGTTTAATTTTTTATATTAAGGTCATGCCAATAACCATAGGTTATAAAACAAACAATACGTAAATGAAAGTATAGTTAAACAGTTGGATGTAAATTACACCCTGATGATGGGTGAACCATCTAGCTTGGTTATTTGCTGAAGACGATTAGCGGCTTGAGTGCGCCAGGTATCCATATCAGGTTGAGCTTCCATGATTGGATTGCCAATGAAAACCAAGTCTCTCAAAGCGGGACACTCCTGTAATTGCACGAATTCTTAGTTTCATAGTGTAAACTTATGAATCAGAGTTAATATATTGGTTTAGTTCCATCTCCAATACAAAGAATGCACAATTATAATACATACTTCCCGAGTATTGTTGCTGCTGGTGATCCTGGAATACAGGATTTGCAGTAGTGGGTCAATATAAGCGGTATTGGTTACTAGTTGTAACTTACTACCAATTAAAAGTACCGCACGTGAGTGGTATATCTAGATATTGTTTATGGTCAACTGCGGTCCTTCAGTCTTTGGTTTTATGTGTATCGGAATTTTAAGAAATTATAACATTTTTTTTTTAATTTCGCATAATATATGTTGAATAAATGTGATTGAAAGAAAATGTACTATAAAGCTAAAGAAAACGTAACAGCTACATGAAACTATAGGTGTAGTATATATTTTGATCCGGCGTTATAACAAAATATATGACATAAAATCTTATATAAAAATAAAAAAATAAATTGCTGTTCGTTTGTCTCGAGAACGACTGGCCGATTCAGCTAATTTTGGTTTTGAAATGTTTGTCGGAGAAGGTTTTAACAGTGAAAAATTAAAAATAACTTGAAAATCCAAATGTCACGTGTACGAAGTAGCGGGCATAGCTTATATGCAGTATATGATAAAGTACTCGCTGGTCAACAATATTGGAACCAACCCTTTAAATGTATGTACTTGGATAGATAACGCTAGCAAGAAGTATTATAATTACTTTTCATGTATTAACGATAAGATTTCTAAAAATATTTGTAGTGTTATGCGATGTACGAACCTGTAACCTATTAAATTCTACCCATTCCTTTACATTATTGTTGGCCATATACAGGACTGTCAATTTTTTTAAAGCACCTATACCTCTGAGCTTGTCTACTGGGTTGTAACTCATCCACAGTTCTTCTAGAGTATCTGCCACTGTTTCCTAGAAGAATTAACTACTTAATATGAAATCAAGTATGTACATCTTTAGTTTAAAAAAAAACACGGCACGTTAAAGCATTGGTCGGTCGTCGAGGTAGTGAAAACACCACATACTCCAAGCTCCTGTATCCACGAGGCGGTGGAGATCCGAAGGTAGATAGAATGGTATTTTTTCACCCCGTCAACAATAAAAAGGTCTTTGTTACATTACATAATTAAAAATTAATCACTACCAAACTAAATTTGCTTACCACACCAGCCAATGATTTAATGTAGTTCCGACCAATTGATAGTATTCTAAGATTTTTCATGCCAGCAATACCAGCTATTTTGTCAATCATGTTTGATGATAGACTTAACTTTCTGAAAATCATTTTAAATTTATTATTTGCAATTATAATGTATTCGTTGTGTATTCATTTATTTAATTCTTTCACCCTGACTCGTCCACACACGCACGTGTCTTAATATGCTTTTCCCGTCTTTTCACCGAAAACTATAGACTCCTCTATAGGTAGTCTCTGCGCGTCATATGTGCCCGAGACAGATATGGAACCTCCATATATGTATTAGGCCTCATGGACCTACATACACAACAGAAATTTTAGCTTCAGAATATCTTTTTATGAAGGAAATTATAAACAAGTAGTATTACATTACATGACACATTACACAACATTAGATTCCTTTTCAAGCAGAAATCTATCGTGTCACTGTGGGATATCTTACCGGTGGCTAGGGCTTTCCCCCAGCCAAAAAAAAAAAAAGTCGGCAAGACAGTTTGTCGTATTCGTACCGACTAAATTCTGATCTAACCTTTTTGAGCTGCACGTGATTTTGTGTTACTTACTCGCAGGCAGCCAGCGTTGATAGAGCTCCATCCATCTTATCTATTGGCGGCCACTGAAATTGCAGTTCTATCACAGTAGCTTCGGTGCTATTTTCTCCTTTCGCCTTCTCCCACCGAGTTATAGCTTCTTTGCAGGTAGTAGGTTTTGGTACGGCCATTTGTTATCGATAAAATTTCTTTACAAAAAAATCTTTTTTCGCATGTAATACAAATAAGATGAAATAATTGTGTCGATTTCAATAAATAATAAACACTACTAACTCTTAAAAAGAATAACAACAATATTGTTTTATTGATATAGTATTCAATCCGTTCAAAGCATCTAATCGATAGTAGACATTGATTAGCTACAGTTACTGTTCGAATTTCAAGTAAGTTTTTTTATTTTTGTGATTTGATCAAAGAGGTTTATTGTTTCAGTCGCGCAATTAATAAGGTTGGGCTTTTGAGCCAAAAGCCTTAGATAACATGTGAAATATTCGTGTTCGATTTAGATGTACAGATGATTAATTTTGTATTTAGATAAAAATGGAGATAGCCTTCAAGAATCACAGAAGCCCCTGTCTTTACGAATTGACACTGTTTGGAGGATATAGAATATATCTATGTATATATTTTTTTAAAACGTTGTTCACTTCAGAACTCTCTAGTATTGCTTTAAACGCACTTGGTTGAAAGACAGTGGCTTGTGGTTGGACTTGGTTGAATATATCCCGAGTCGTGGGGGACTTTACAAACATATAAGACACAGACAAATAGAACACATCCACAATCAAAATAACGATTGGTGGATCACACTAAGTTTTGTGCAACGAGAATTTTGAACCCACAACACTGACTGCAGTAAAAAACAACGTGGCGAGCGCTTAAACCACCTCACCATACCTACGTGCACTCATACTTTAATCTTCTCGTGGTCCTCATACTCATTAGAGACTAGAGAGACTATCTATCGACAACACTGTTCATTATGGGCCGTTTTCTCTAACCTATCTTCAGTTGTAACTAAAGATATATATGTAATTGAGAACGGTCTGAATTTACCTGAAAAAGTACTTGTTTCTTTTTTGACAAATAAAATTTATCAAAAAAAAAGGAAAGCTGTTGATCCTACATATCAATGAAAGTATCGAGGTAATGATAATAAAATTGACTATCTCCAGTTTTAATTAGATATAGGTTGTTGAAAATGGCCGTAAACCGACAGTTGGTCAGGAAACTTTTGGTTTGGATACTTTTTACTAAATTTATAGGGAACTAAGTAGTTTGCAACACTAAAGAAATTGATTTTAATGACCGTGACACTTCTTTAAATCTTGATTGTTTGTTTTTCTGTATTTTATTACCTATTTACTTGTTATTTACTCTTTACTGGATAACTATACCCCTGTAAAAGAACGTCCCTATGTTCTGGATTTATTCAAGAAGCCTAACTTCTTAATCAGGTTCTGTCAGGTCAGGTCAAATCCTTTTTAAATGAACACATCGATTAAAGATTTGGTCCATTGACCACAAAAGCCATGTCTCAAAACCAACAAAAAACTAACTAGCGAAATCTTAAATCTCTATCTACCTTTAATTATTTCTTGAAAGTAATTCATGGGAGTCAGAAAATATGCTTTTTTAATTCGTAAATATTGATATAAATAGTATATAGAACCTATTAAATATAATGAAAAATACATTTTGTAACATATTTAAAAATCTTTAAACTTGCTCTGATATAGGTCATTGACTAAATCCTTAAGATAGGGGACCCATCAAGCTTGGTTATTTGCTGCAGACGGTTAGCGGCTTGAGTGCGCCAAGTCTCAATATCCGGTTGGGATTCCATGATTGGGTTGCCAATGAAAACCAAGTCTCTCAAAGCGGGACATTCCTATAATAAAATTAATTTCTAGTTTTCTCTAATATATGTTAACCTGGTTTAAATGTAGTGCGTTTTAAAAGTATGATATCTATGTCTTGAACGTCAAAGAGCCATACTTCGGCAAATATAGCCCGTCTCAACTGTGCTGATGCCACGGACTCATAGAAAGCCAGTGGTATTTCTTTACTGAGACAATGAGATTACTGTAGCCACAAAAACGACGATTTTTTAATATCTATCTACATAATTTTATCAAAGTCTTGGATAGTACATTATGAGCATTACCTATTGGAAATTAAAAAAAAAATAGAATTACTTGTAATGGTCACATGTCCAGACGTAGCTGCGTAGTCAGTAAGCATGTGATTAATATTGTATGTATGTGTATTGTATTGTATGATTACATATCTAAGTTGTAATAAAGGTAATAGTGCCTGGATGACCGATATTTTTCGTAAATATTCTAAAAATAAATTTTAGCTATATTGATGTCTCGCCCCCTGAAATTCAAACTAGCAGCTTTTTCTAAATGCATATGAAAGTATGTACGGCACTTACATAGAAAAGCAATGAAAAAATTTTTGTTTATTCCGGCTATTCTTTCGAACGGCTGGACCGATTTTGACGGGCTTTCACTGGTAGGTAATAGGCTTAACTAGTGCCTAGTGGATACTTTTAAGTACAAACCTGTAATCTATTAAATTCAGCCCATTCCTTTACGTTATTGTTAGACATGTAAAGAACTTCTAATCTTTTTAAAGCACCGATGCCCTTTAGTTTGTCTATGGGGTTATAACTTATCCAGAGTTGTACCAGCGTATCTGCCACCACCTCCTAAGGAGTAATCCTTATCGTACTATCGCTACCATTGGAAATATTATATTATTTTCTTCTGAATAGAGGTACTTCTCTGAACATAAATTTTAATCTACATTTACATAAATGAACCCTTATTTCCCTTGATCACAGCATCGCACGTGAACGTCTTCATTAATTAGTTTAATCTTCCTAAGTGAACAGCCCATTAATCGAGGATTATTTTAGGCTATATAACACCATGCTACGACCAATAAGGACAAAGCAGCATGTTATTTCTTTTGAGTGACGCTAAGGAAGTTGCGCAGGTCAGCTAGTATTTAATAAAATGAGTTGAAATATCAGTATTATAATGACTCAGTGATCGAAACAGCCAGAACAATCTTAAATGTAGTAGTGTAACCAATGAGGAATAAGTGTAACTAGCAGGTAGTAGAGCCACTATGCTTTCAGCAATATGTGATACGTAATATTCTTACCAATCCAGCCAAAGACTTTATATAGTTTCGCCCCAGTGACAATATTTTAAGGTTCTTCATGCCTGCGATACCTATCATGTTTGATGTCTATCATGTTTGATGATAAACTTAATTTTCTGAAAATGAAACATCTGGTACTAAGATTAATAATAAAATATTTCATACTTAAATAAAAAATCTTTTTTTTTAAAGTAGTGGAAGGGCAAACATGGCATAAATAATATTCCGCGGCGTCTCATTTGGCGGCGTTAGAATCTACGAATTGCGGAGTGAGAATCAGGTAGAATATAGTCTTCATATATTATAATAAAAACAGTCTTCTTGCAGCAGTAAAGTAGAACAGTCATAATAGAAACTGCATGTGTCCGTGGTTGCCTAAATATTCACCTAGTTAGATTTCTTTGTTAATAATCGCTGGAATTATAGCTGCTTCATGACTTTAGTTTCACGTTCAATTAATTTCCTACAGACACCTACTACACAAAACCATAGCCGTAAGACAAAATGACATAAAATGTAAAAAAGTGAAATGGTAGATACTTACTCGCAGGCGACGAGAGTAGATAGAGCCCCATCCATTTTTTCTATTGGAGGCCACTGAAATTGCAGCTCTATTACTTTAGCTTCGGTAGCGGTTGCACCATTTTCCTTTTCCCATCTAGATATAGCTTCCTTACAAGTAGTGGGTTTTAAAGCCATTCTGGGTTTCTAATAGTTTTTGTGTACCAACATATTGGGTAACGTAAATTTTTTTCTTTGAACATCGGATATGAAAATCTTTCAGTTGCTTTTTAGATTATAGTAATTGTTTTATGTATAAAACATTTTAATTTACAGATAGCAAATGATTTAATCCATTTGAAATTTTACTTTTTTTGTTATTGTTGATTGTTTACATTAAAGTTTTGTCAATTTGCTCCATAGAGTTATTGCTCACCGGTAAGCACAAACTAAAATACCTACTATCCAAAAAGTAGGTATAGTTGGATAATATTGCCTCTATAATTTCATTAGAAATAACAGTTTACATTTATGCGTATTATTTGTTGGTGATCCAAAATAAATCCTACTTCCTACTAATATTATAAATTCGAAAGTTTGTAAGGATGGATGGATGTTTGGATGTTTGTTACTCTTTCACGCAAAAACTACTGAACGGATTTGGATGAAACTTTACAGTAATATAGCTTATACATCAGAATAACACATAGGCTACTATTTGCCGCGATAACCGACATATACGCGGGCGGAGCCGCGGGCAACAACTAGTAAAATATAAAATAAAGCGTCAATTTTATTAACTAAGGTATATTTGACATGAAAAGGATTTTATGTTTTACTTTCTTTGATTTTTATTTTACTACTTAGGGTTTCCTTTATGATTGACTTGTACAGCTACATAATCTCAACATGCGACTTAGTCAAGTTATTCGGAGTTATAATAAAAAAAGTCAAAGCCATTGGACGCTTATCACACATCACACCCATGTAATATAAAAACTTTTTTCAGTGTTTTAACATTAAGGAATGGTAATAATAATAATTTATTGAAAAACCATTTACATTTCAAATTTTTATTTAGAAACTGAATTACAAAGAAACGTTACGTTAATTGCTTTTAAACATTATTTATAGGTTCACCGTCTAGCATGGTAATGTGTTGAATATGCTTGGCCGCATATGTGCGCCAAGTCTTAACGTCAGGTTGACTTTCCACTAATGGGTTGCCAGTAAAAAACAAGTCTCTCAAAGCTGGGCATTCCTGTAATCAAATTACATATTTATCTTGCTTTTGTGTTTGTATATTTCAAAAGCGCTATTAAAACCTATTCCTTATGATTAGAGATCGCAATGCCATATTACTTAACCAAAAAAAATAAACAGTTATTTTCGGCCCAAAACTTAGTATCTTGAACTTCCCGCAATACACACGTACGACCTTGTAATTTTTGCTCTTGTAATTTGGCAAGGCACTAGTGTTGTAGTAGTGTTTACCTAATTTATTCGATTGTTTGGAATGGAAAAAATCATCATCATCATCAATAACGTGCTATCTGTCCACAACTGACCACAGGCAGCTTCTTAGAAAGAAGGTAAATTCTAAATCTTATGAATTCGGTGTTTTCTGTTTTACTACATTGTGTGTCTAATCTACAATTAGATAGCTAGATGCAAACTTTGAACTTTCACTTATTTGAAAGTGTGCTAGGTTTCTTAACTGTAAATTAATTGAACGATAGTTTGTCAGTTTCTCAGTTTGTCAGAGGCGCTCATAGCCCAGTTACGTTCGGTGATTAGGAACAATCGCCGAGGGTAAGCAACGACAGCGCGGTCCGTACCTGGATGGGTACTAGTTAGAAGCGCTAGTGGCATGATACGATGAGCGTCTGTGCGAGCGTGAGCGTAAAAAAATTACAATGTACCTATCCTATATATTACTTAGTTAGACACGGATGAGGGCTACTTTGTTTTTCACGTTCTTTTCATTAGATTAACTGAAGAAAAACATATGGTTTTTTTACTTCAATACTGAACAGAATACTGTACAGTATCGAAATAAAAAGTTTGCAGCTGGGGCGTCGGGTTAGCGTTGCAGCGCCGCGTCACCAACGAAGGTCCGGCTTCCGTAGCCTCAGGAGGCCGAGCCGCTGGAAGCGCCGAATGCCACAACAGGCACGTCTTCGATTCCGTGTGCGACCACAATTTATTTAACCCTATCTTTTATTTATACTTACATACACGCAGAAAGGTCTTATTAAAATTAAAATTATATAAAACATTAAATTACAGTATAGTTTCCAAAAACTATCTTTGATTGGGTTCTACATGAAAACAAAGTACAATTAAATAAGTAGTTTGATAGCTTAGCATAAATATGTTAATTGTCATATCCGTACGAACCTGAAACCTATTCAATTCTGTCCACTCTTCGACATGATTGTACGGCATGTAAAGTACTTTCAATTTTTTTAGATATTCTATACCTTCAAGATTTTTTAGACAGTTGTAACTTATCCACAGTTGTTCTAGCGTGCCAGCTACTGCTTCCTAGGGAACATAACAATGTTGTGTCATTAAAAAAAGATACAAGATGTCTCTGTTTCTGATGTGTAATCTGTGTAAGTTATTTTATGAAAAGACACGAGAGTGTGTAACACGGGTGTAGCCAGGTTTTTTTTGTTGGTCAAGATAATAAAATGAATATGTCCCTTTAGCTATAATTTTATTTATTTAAGCCGGTTTTCCTATACATTTAATGTATTTTTTTTAAATGATGAAAATTGAGAGTTTTATCAATATTTAAATTTATTAATATGTTAGTTGAGTTAGTTTCTTTTCTTCCTTTCTCCCTCTTGTCCCTTTTCGGGTATAGGCCTCCTCCAAATCAGTCTATGTTCTCTCCTCTTTCACAGATTCGTACCACCTGTTAAGTGATCTCACGTTCGTACATACATACAAATATATTGTATTTGTACGGTTTTTTTCTGGTAGAATTGGAGGGTAGTGGTCGTAATCTACATGGGGACCAGTCAGGTTGGGGAAGTTTTAGCTACAATATTAGCATTGTTTTTTTCTAGTAGTCATTCAATTCGCATACTCCTAATATTATCAAGTCAAAAGTAACTCTCTCTGTCTGTCACGCTTTTAGAGTTCAACCGCTGCACGGTTTTCAATGAAAGTCATTGAGATACTAAATGTAGATAACTTAGATAAGCTACTCTTTAACCCAAAACCGACATACACGAAACACAAAGAATTTGCTTCAATTATATATTGCAACACAAATGCAGTAATATTCAACAAAATATAATAGGTACAATACAAATCAAACATTACAATAATGGGCATTGTACTGCTTACCAAACCAATCAAAGATTTTATGTAATTGCGATCGATCATTAGGATTCTAAGATTTCTCATGCCGGCAAGGCCTGCAATTTTGTAGATCATGTTTGATGATAGAGTTAATTTCCTGAAAATTAGACGTTAGTTATTATCTAGGTTTCATAACGTGCTTCTGCATCCATTATTATTGTAAAGGCGCAGTGAGTTTTATACTTCATAGTTATTCGTTACAGGATCAAGTTGCAAGCGTTTGTCGTTCTGCAATCGTTAACGCCTAAATTCTCGTGTGTCATAGGCTAATCTTAGACAAAGTATAGTTTAGGGTAGTGACTGAAGTGAGAGTCGACAACGGAGTAAATTAAGCAGGACAATAACACAGCAAAGAGAAGAAAAACTTGACATAAATCCCTTATCAACCCATCTGGCCACCGTGGAATACTACACCAAAACTTCGTTTCTAAAGCCGAGTCTCTACCGAAAAAAAAATTGGCAGCTTTTGTGTTGTCAACACGTGCTGGTGACAAAAGTTTCTGTAATTTCCTTATGTTGGCAACCAAAATTGTCAATAAATGTTGGGAACCGTGTTTCTGTTTTTGGCGGTAAACATCAAATGAATAGGCTTGTTGCAAATATTCATTGGCGCTGTAGAGACGCTTCGTTCGAATGTTTTTCAGATTGTTGGCGACTCGGTGTAGACACAATGGAAACAAAAGTTGGCGATTTTCTGAAGAGTTGCAAACAGTTGGAAGCACTTGAATTAGCAACAATTTCGGTGGTAACGCGCCTTAAGGGGAGGCCGATGTCCCTATTAGAGGCTTCTGATGATGATGTACTATTATTTGCAACTTACTCGCAGGCGACAAGAGTTGATAATGTTTTGTCAATTTTTTCGATCGGTGGCCACTGAAATCGTAGTTCAACAACAGTGGCTTCGGAGGCTTTTGTATGAGTCTCTCTTTCAAATAAATATATAGCTTCCTTGCAAGTTGTAGGTCTTAAAGCCATTTTTGATTTAATATTAAACTTAGTTTATTTGTACTCATATTTTCTGATAAAACACGTTCGCAATTCTTTTGTCTTGAAATTAATTAAATAATGTTATTTGCATTAGGTATGTGTATTTATAATTCATTTTACATGTATTTATTTTTCCGAATTGTGAATATCAATAAAATTAGACACTGACATTTAGTATTGTCAATAAACTACTAAAAAGAGTACTTGACACTGTTTATATAAATAAACAGCTCCATTCTCCTCCAAATACTGTGCCCGACAGGGCTCATAATTGTTATTATAGATAACATTTTTACCAGACTACGGCAAAGCCAAAGGAGGGTTATGATTTTGACAGGCTAATGTATGTATGTATCATATGTTCCCTCATAGCTCCTCAACTACATATTAGAACTGTACAAATGAGGTATGGTTAAAAGCGTCATGATCATCCGCTTTTTATAGGCTATATGAAGCGTCACTGAGCCCTCCAGCAGTCTAAAGTACCTATTGTATTAAAAAAATAATTGGAGATAAATATGCCGTGATTGGTATCATTAGAAAGAGCGTTACCTTTACTAACATATAAATTTAATATATAGGTACATTATTAGCATTTGCTCGTGACTTTGGCCATATAACAGCACCAAAACATTTTAAATAAAAAATAAGTAAAAACTAAAATCCAACTACGACAAAAAACGATGTTGAAAAGTATGAAACAAATATGAAAAGCCGTAGTCACGCGATGGTAAAGTGTTATGGTACGTTCCTATGTAACGTGTGACTACGGTTTTTTCAAACTTGTTTGATACTTTTCAGCGTCGTTTTTTGTCGTAGTTGGGTTTTGGTTTTTTTAGTGAGCACTTAAGTTTTATATGAAATGTAATTAATTAAATTGCATACTTATGATATCAAGTATATACACGCTATTTATACTTTTTAAACAGACAAAAAGGAATTTATGAAAACTCTATAAAACATAGGTACAAATCGGAACAGCGTATATGCGTTATTTGAGAAGGGTGCAATACAGACCCGGGGTCGCCGGTCGTCCCGGATGGACGCCAGTAATCACGTCGTGCCCTCACACCTTCTCCAACCGTCCGTCCCTCATAGCGTTTTCCCTGTGTACCCAAAGCGTTCGCTCACAGAATTTCAAGTATATATGGATTTAGCGGTTGTTTCCCTTTCTCCCTTTCAATAGCGACTTATGCAAACAGATTTTTATATACTTAGCTCCATTTATTGTTTGTTGTGAAAGTCGAATCAGGAAATTCTATCTGTGTTTTATGAATAGGTGTATTTACACACGTATAAGAGACTTAAGTCAATTTGTACTTCCTACAAGTAGTAGCATCTTTTGAAAAAGGAACAGACACGACACAAGAAGACTGTACGGTTGGCTTAGTGGCTTAAGTGATTCGAGGGTCCGGATGTGTTAATAACAGCAGTTCCCGGATCCCTCCCGTCTCAGGCGCAGAGTGGCACACCGTGTGGTTTTAGTCGGTTCGATTCCGACACACCGCCCCGCCGCAAACCCCGGCGGGGTGACGGCCCGAGGGGGTTTCGACACGTTAAAAAAAAAAAAAAAGTGGCTTAAGTGATTGCCTCGCCGCTTTCTACTGCAGCAAGTGCTGTGGGTTCAAGTCCAACATGGGACAACACTTTGTGTGATCTACAAATTATTGTTCTTTGTATCCGTTTCAACACTTAAAAATTCTTTTATTAAAGACCAATAAAATAGTGAACAATATCCGATTCAAAAGCAACAAAAACCGCGAGGCGAAGGAGAGAGCAATATACGATAGATGCATTTTTTTTTCTTTTACCCTGAATGCAAATGAAACTGATAAAACTGTCACAAATTATGGCTCATAATTATTACTTTTGTCATTTTTATAAAGAGACTGTTGACTGCACGAATGACGCAGTGATATAAGTGGTCACCTCACCAGTTTCTACTGCGCTGAGTGTGGTGGATTCAATCCCACATAGGATAACATTTCTTGTAATCAACTAATTCTTATTTTGAGTCTGATTGTTTTCATGCATCCTAGTGCGATGACTCAAAAAAAACAAATAAAGAAAAAAATATTTCCAACTGTGTATTTTGCATAAATACCCCCTAACTTGGATGTCCGTCATCAATAACGACCTAAAGACTATCCCAATTAATGTCTTGACGACCCAGAACAGAACTGTCTGGCGAAGAATGACGAGGAGAGCCTAACACAATTTAAATGGGACAAGGCTAGGCAAAGAGAGAGTATTTTGCATAAAATATACTAAAATATATATAAAAAAAACATCACATATCAGGAATTCATCTCATCTCCCTAATATTATAAAGTTTGTGAGTGTGTATGCTTCTAACTTTTTCACGCAAAAACTACTAGACGGATTTGGATGAAACTTTACAGTAATATAGCTTATATATCAGAATAACACATAGGCTACTATTTGCCGCGATAATCGACATACACGCGGGCGGAGCTGCGGGCAACAGCTAGTTGGAAAATAAAGTTAAGAGTGGAGACCACGTACTGAAAAACACAGTGTTGAAAGGCTCCAAACAGTACCTATACTATAACGTGATCCGACGACCTAGTGAAGCCGTTGAATGCGGGCAGCACAAGAGTGGTTGTTTTGAAGAATCTTGGGGGAAAGTGTTTTGGGTGAGATGATTATAGAAAAAAAGGTTGCTCACTGAGGGGGTCATTTCGTCAATCAGTTTTAAAGCACAAAGAAACTGTAACTGCATAATGTAACGACTTATCCAAAACAGATTTTTAAATATTTCAACTTGGAAGTGACATGCTTGTGTATATATGGAACGGTTCAACTGGAATTGATTTGCAGGTTGATTTTGTAATTTCTGTTCACCGAGTGACTGAGGTGACTGCCTTACCGGAGGACCAGCCCCTCGCATTTCTAATACCTACTGGAGGGTTGATCGCTCGATGATCGATCGATGGGCGCTGATGCGGGTAGCAACGCACTCATAGCTCTTCGAGCTGCAGGTGTACTTGGGAGAAAAAAGTATGTATTTGGAGTCCCGTTTGCTCGTTTCTCCTCCTTTTTTTTCCGTGTGGTAATCCTCTCGGATACCACCGTTGGACTCAAACCGACTAAAATGGCACGCCGTCCTTTGACTTTATACGTTACCATGGGAGAGCCACGCTTCGGCATGAATGGGCCGGTTCGACCGGATAGATACGACGGCCTCGCAGAAAACCGGTATGAAATAGTGCTTCCGCTGTGTTTCACCGAGTGAGTGAGGATACCGGAGGCCCATGCCATTCCTTCCCATCTCCCAAAAGTCGGCAATGCACTTGTGACGCTTCTGGTCTTGCATGTGTCCAAGGGCGGCGGTACTCGCTTGCCATCAGGCGAAGCGACTGCTAGTTTGCCCGCCTATTCCAAAAAAAACGTACTTACAAAATTTAAGGACAAATAAAACCAAAAATTGTATTAGCTTACTTAGGTTTTTAACCGACTTCAAAATTGGAGGAGGTTCTATGTTCCACTGCATATATTTTTTTAAGTCTTATTAAGGTTTTAAATCCATGTTTACAAATAATGAATAACAACCTTCAAACAAAGGCCTTTAAATTACAAATATTTGTTCCACCCCACAAAAGTCATAAAGGAATATTTTGCCGCCACGCGTCCCGTTGACGGAGCCACGTGATCTAAACATAATTCGCCTCTACTGAAGAGCCGTAGCACGTGCTTCTGCGTACGTATATTGCTTACAAAATACTTTCACACGTATTATAAGAGGGCTATCTAATCCTCGAAAAGTAAATAAACTACTTAATTGCGACCCTTGATGTAACTAGCTTATGCAACCACATACTTGCACCGACTAAGGACGACTTAGGAAAGTAATTTTTTGCGATATTTTGAAAATAACAAAAAATCAAATAAATTCCGAAAATTAATAAAAAATAACAGTTAAGAAAATCTAGGGTATAGGTCAAATCTTAGGTGTTGACTATCTATCTCCCATCTTAGTAGGTATTCGTTTCGTATTCGATGTTATGCCGGAAAACATGTGCATAGTTTATATACTGAAAATGTAGTTAGGTACCTATTTAAATAAAGCGAAATAATAAATTTTCTTGACGTATTCATAATATAGACTACTAGCCGACCCACGCAACCTCGTTTGCGTCTTCTATTGCCCGTCGCGTGATAATTTTCCCCCGTTTTTGAAAAATTTTTCATTGGTGCTCCTCTCCTATTGGTCTTAGCGTGATGATATATAGCCTATAGCCTTCCTCGATAAATGGGCTATCTAACACTGAAAGAATTTTTAAAATCGGACCAGTAGTTCCTGAGATTAGCGTGTTCAAACAAACAAACAAACTCTTCAGCTTTATATATTAGTATAGATCTGTGCCCACTGTGTTACCTGCTGTTTACCTTCTCTGCTGCACTGCTATAGATAGAAAAACATGTACATTTTTTCGGAATAAAAAGTACCCTATGTTTCAATTCAAGTGTCAGGTATATTTATAACAATTTTTTAACATTTGAGTTCTACTGTAACTGGTACAGCCATTTGAGTGTGAAAACGATTAAACATTCATATTCACATACACCCATAAGCTTCCGCCCTTAGATAGTGTGTGGGGGAACAGTTGTCATGTCCCTCCAACACGGAGGGAGGTTCCTCCGACTAGCGATAGCGAGGTGATCATGCCTGGCCTTGGCTGACCACGGCCCAAAGGTTGATGTTAGGATGTCCTATATATGCTAATCAGCGCGAGAACATCTATTGCATGTTTCAGGATTAATAGTGTTGTGTACTCCGTGCAGTAACGTTACTTCGTAGTTCTGTGTTTCTTCGGTAGGTGGCGCTGTAGTATGTTGCTTTTGCGCTACATGTGGAAGTCGCCACAGTGTATATGTCATGTGTCGTGTGTAGTCGTGGTCAAGTCACAAGAAGTTTTAATTAAAATTTTGATAATAATTGATACATGTAAAAAAAGTTAAAACCTAAACCTAACTACGAAAAAAAAGACGCTGAAAAGCATGAAACAAGTTTCAAAAGCCGTAGTCACGCGTTGTTAAAGTGTTATGGACTATATATATATGTCGGAGAACGAGTAGTTTTCTTAAGTTTTAATTTGAATTCGTGTTTATTTCAATCGATTATTCGAAACGTCAAACTGTGCATCGAGAAACATGGCAGTTTGGGTGGAATCTGTGGACGGTGTATGCTAAAGAAGGCGCACTGATTATTTGTTGTTAACGATGTGATTATTAAGTCTTAGTTTACTTACAGCTTGATTTAATAATGTTGGTTTAGTTTTAGTCGATTCTGTAAGCAATATTAAATGTTACTAAAATGTGTGCGGGTAACACCGAATACAGTGGTAGGTGTCACCACTAGTTAAAGCAAACAGCCGGTATAAAAGAGAGCGGCCGCACGAGTTGCGGGACTACTAACCTATTGGCTGTTAATCTAACTACCCACCGTTTAGTATTGAAGAAAAATAGAATCAACAGATCAGTTTAGTACGGGCATTGTACGAGGAAGGACAAGCTGTAAATAAGCTAAGTACATAGGCTTCTTAATTATTGTGATCAACTATTAAACGTTTGTAACTAATAAGTTAAGATTTAAAAGAGTGGCCATGAGTTTCTTTGCCAGTATTCTTCTCATAAGGCTCTACGCATTTGGAAACTGGAGGTTATGGGTCGTCACGGACGTTCAGTGGAATTTGGTGTTCTCACCTAATTCACTTTGACAGTGTTGTGCCGATCTATGATTTAACTGTAGCTTCATTGATTCAATAAACTATTGGAATTCAATATTGTCTTTGGCTGTGCAAATAAACCCTACCTACCAACGTGTGTAATAATGAAGATTGATTACTAGACTAGACTAGACTTGATTAAGAGCGATTTCTATTGCTTTAAATCATGAGTGCCACTTGACAAAATATCCAAGTGACGTCGGCGAAACTGACGTCACCGTTTCTCATAAAAACCGCTTCGACCGATCGCCCCGCCGTGACTCCGACATCAGAAGTGGGATTACCTGTGATACCCCTAGAGATTACCTGTGAATTACCCCAGTGGACTACCCCTAGAGATTACCTATGAACTACCCCTATGGATTACCTGTGAATTACCCCTATGGATTACCCATAACGAATTAGGAACAAAATACAGGGCAGATTGTTATTATTTTATTTTCGTTTACCCTACGTTAAAAAAAAATCTTTTCGATACGTAATTAATTTGTGCTATACGAGAACCGCTAACTAGTGAGAGAACTACTCCGAATGTAAAAGTGAAGTGGTGTGTGAAAAATACAAGCGCTGTCAAAGCTGTGTCAAAATCAAAAGATTACGTAATGCAGTAAAGAGACAATTTTAGCCGTGACAATATTGCTAACACATAATCTGAGATTTCAGATACTACCTCGCCTGACAGTTGAAGGAAACCAATGCTCAGAAGACGATTACTTGAACCTTGAAAAGTGTGGTGTCATGGATGCAGTTCCAATATGAATGCCAAGGCAAATAATTTACAAACCAAGTAACCAGTGAATGTCGGCTCCATCCAATAGTTCTAGTCCAAGAAAGATTTGGTGAGAAGTTTTCATTTTGTTTCAAATGCTCTTTAATAAGACAAATTCTGTCAGATAGATTTCTGGGCCAACGACAATATAGTGCAGTAAGATTATTGAGGGTAGGTAGCGCCCGCCCTTATTGTAACATAGTATTGTGTGGTCCAAGAATTGTTGCTCTGAGTCTGGGTGATCTTTGTGTACGTTTGTAAGGTCCCCCGTGACATGGGATTTTTGTTCCTAATGGGATAGTTGTCTTTTTAATAAAACAATAAAAACAAGAAATTCTGTCAAGATATCCGGGTTAAAGAAATGCACTGAATAGCATTTCCTGCAGTAGGTACACGATTACTGTATTCCAAACGACATAATTATTTAAAGAATAGAATGAAAATGTGCTTGCATTAGGCTTTTCAGTTGTAATTTTTGAAAAGTTCTTAAAAATAATAAGGACGTTTCTATTGGTGCCTACGTTCTCTTATAAAATGAGGATCGCAATCAAATGACATTAGACCCACAGTATAAAGGTCCTTACGTGGTCGCCGAAATACTAGAGAGAGACCGCGAATTTGCTGTACACACATATTTTCTACCGACCATTGATCATCTACACCCGCGGTAATCAGTGATTACAGACCGTCAAATACCCACTAGTGAAGTCCCTATTGATTTGTCCAATGAACATGATGTAGAAAACAATGATCCTTGAATAGTTTATTAAATTAATCGAAGTCTTTATTTTGTTCGTGAACAATTATTTGGAATCTATTTTGTGACGTTTTAAGTTTATTTTAATTAATAAACAAAGTTATTTAGTTACAAGGGATGTAGTGTTGGTAACCTGGTGTCACTACCTCCTTAGGTCTCGCTGGTCATTTGTAGCCGTAGCTCGTGCAGTACTTATCTGTAGAGAGTGCGCGGTGCGCATCTGGCTATGCGAATGTTAGTCGCTGGTTAAGTGACTACGATATGTTGCTGGTTAAGTGACAATAAAAAGATCTCGATCTCTGGTTAAGAGTTGAGCAAAAAGCCGCTGGTGAAGTGGTTATACGCTGTTGCTGGTTAAGCGACTAAGTCAAAACGTCTTAACGCTGTTACTGGCTGTTTAGACAGGGGTGCTGAACCTAGTTTAACAATCATTATTGTTTGTACTAAGATTTATGTGATTATGCTGGTAGAGATATAAATGAGCATGGTCAGAACCTTATCGTGATACTGACGTGAATAGAAACATCAAATTTAAAATCATGAAGGCAAAATAATTTGTTATAATTGAAATTGGTTTCTATGAATCTTTAAATTGGTCAGGAATAGCCGAGAGGACGGATTCACTGTCCAGATGATTCCTCAGTTAACAAACACGTAGACGTGTAAGTCTATCAGAATGCCTGTTGGCCAGGCAATACCGGCCGAATAAATTGAGCTACTGTGGTTGCTTTTTCTTTGTTTACAGATGACCCACACGAGGACGTGTGAAGCATCAGGATGGCCGTGTCGGAGAACGAGTAGTTTTCTTAAGTTTTAATTTGAATTCGTGTTTATTTCAATCGATTATTCGAAACGTCAAACTGTGCATCGAGAAACATGGCAGTTTGGGTGGAATCTGTGGACGGTGTATGCTAAAGAAGGCGCACTGATTATTTGTTGTTAACGATGTGATTATTAAGTCTTAGTTTACTTACAGCTTGATTTAATAATGTTGGTTTAGTTTTAGTCGATTCTGTAAGCAATATTAAATGTTACTAAAATGTGTGCGGGTAACACCGAATACAGTGGTAGGTGTCACCACTAGTTAAAGCAAACAGCCGGTATAAAAGAGAGCGGCCGCACGAGTTGCGGGACTACTAACCTATTGGCTGTTAATCTAACTACCCACCGTTTAGTATTGAAGAAAAATAGAATCAACAGATCAGTTTAGTACGGGCATTGTACGAGGAAGGACAAGCTGTAAATAAGCTAAGTACATAGGCTTCTTAATTATTGTGATCAACTATTAAACGTTTGTAACTAATAAGTTAAGATTTAAAAGAGTGGCCATGAGTTTCTTTGCCAGTATTCTTCTCATAAGGCTCTACGCATTTGGAAACTGGAGGTTATGGGTCGTCACGGACGTTCAGTGGAATTTGGTGTTCTCACCTAATTCACTTTGACAGTGTTGTGCCGATCTATGATTTAACTGTAGCTTCATTGATTCAATAAACTATTGGAATTCAATATTGTCTTTGGCTGTGCAAATAAACCCTACCTACCAACGTGTGTAATAATGAAGATTGATTACTAGACTAGACTAGACTTGATTAAGAGCGATTTCTATTGCTTTAAATCATGAGTGCCACTTGACAAAATATCCAAGTGACGTCGGCGAAGCTGACGTCACCATTTCATAAAAACCGCTTCGACCGAACGCCACACTGTGACTCCGACATATATATATATAAGCTTTTCTCGACAAGCCCGGTACGCCACTCGCGGGGTTTAGAGGGTAGACCGGTTTTCCGGGACTCCCAAAAGACCATACCCTCCCATACGAGAGGGTATGGTGCGAAAAGCAGGTATTTTATTAATTTATGTAAGTACCGTACTTAAAAATATCTATATGTATTTAAATAACAAAATAATTTTTCTTTTAAATCTTTTCTCGAAACGCGTTATCACTTCAGCTAATTCAATGAGTACGTTTTTATGGACGTGAAGAAGTGTCAGTCCGCTTAGAGGTTCTTTAACCATTGAAGCTCTTATCCAAGATTTGATTTTTTTGTGACGCACGTGAAAAAGATCTTTCTGCCGTCGCTACACTATCAAGTAGGTAGTTTAGCCATAATACATAAAAATAAATGAAATAAATTATGAAACCCTGGATCCGCCCTTTGGTGACATAATAACAATCTAAGCTTGGCCTAAAATATTAGTGTTATTTTATGATCTACACAACTTATGACAACATAATAATATCGTTGTCACACTTATTATTTTACTAGTGTATTTTTACCCGACTACGGCAAAGCCAAAGGAGGATTATGATTTTGACAGGCTATGTATGTATGTATGTATGTATGTATGTGTGTATGTATGTATGTATGCTCATAGCTCCTTAACTACTCATCAGAACGTGACAAATGAGGTGTCGTTAGAAGCGTCATGATCGTCTGCTGGTTACAGGCTTATGACGTGTCACTTAATCTAATGTGGCGCCCTCTAGAAGACATAAAGTACTATATTAAAAAATAAATTTTAGATAAATATGTCGTGTTTGATATCATTGGAAAGGGCGTTACTTGTACACATATATATATATTTAGCATTTTCTCGTGACTTTGTCCGTATTTATTCGATAATTGAGATATTGCTATGGTACCTATTCAAAATATATTTTGCTAAGAAATTAATATTATAGAGGCACCAAAACATTTTAAATAAAAAAAAGTAAAAACTAAAACCTAACTACGCCAAAAAACGACGCTGAAAAAGCATGTATCAAGTTTCAGAAGCCGTAGTCACAGTACATTACACTTCATGGACTACGGCTTTTGAAACTTAGTAATGAACCATAGTCCATAACATAATACGGCGGGAAATACACTAACCAATCAGAAGCTTGCGTTAGACAGACAGACTCTAACTAAACTCAGTCTCTCTCACTACTCTGTTCACGCTTTCCTCACGTTCAGCTGCCCCTTCATAAAAACATATACTTGTATATGCTCTAAGGCATAAGAATACTTGCTTCGGAACGTAACGTGTGGCAATATTGATAATGTCAAAACAATCACAACAAGTGTGCTCGGCTCCGTCGCACTTAACCTCAAATAACGAGGAAGTGTTCAAAAGTTGTAAACATTTAAGTGAAACCGTTCATAATGGACGATTTACAATTAAATATATCATTTCCTAAAAAGGTATGTTTATTAGTGTTCGTCGTTCTTTTAAAAAAAACCGAGTTACTTGTAATTGTGTAATAATTTCTCGTTAATGTTTAGGATAACAAAAAAGTTAAAACTATTGAGAAGAATGCATCAGAATATAAATTCGTGACGAATCCAAAGTTTACTGGTAAGACTATAGCCAGGAAAAGGCCACAAAATTTAGCACAGAAAAATAAATCAGTGATAAACAATGCGCACGGTCCGCCTAAGGCGCTTAAAACTACGGAGCCCACTTCCGATAAATCTGACGACTTAGCTGCTAAATTACGAGACCTTAGTGAAAATAAAGGAAAATTTGAAGGCAAGAATTATCAAGACCTTAGTGATAACCTTCAATTAAAACAGAAGCCTAGGAGTGGAGGTTGGATATCTTCATTATTTAAAAACAACCCACAAGTGCCACGTATTGGCCAACGAGCTGTAAAGCCTATTGTGGAGAAAGTGTTTGCTGGGCATACATTTTCAGATCTAGATATACATCCACATAGTGTTGCTAATTTGCAGCAAAATCTAGGTTTAAAGGAACTTATGACAGTACAGCAAAATGCTGTACCCATTATACTACAGGGTCGGGATGTTCTTATACGGTAAGTGACTTTTATTCTATTTGTGATTACATATTTACTATTCTTACTTTTAAACTTTCACGTTCCATGATATATTAACAATTATTTTTACGGGAATGCAACAACGGCCAGTGCAACCTGGTCGAAACATCAGGTAAATCAGAGGTATGTAATACCTTTTAATAAGTTAATTCCCTAAAAATAGTTGTTAATATATTTACTATTGTTTGGAATTGACATTAGACTATTAATTAATAAAGTTGTAATGTTACACAATATTAATATACAAATGTATTGAAAAATCTCATGCTTTGTTTTTAATAGTATTCTTATGTGTAACTATGTATATCTATCAATGTTTTTTATTTTAAATTCTGTCATGGGTTATTACTAGAAGAAATAATGGCTAGATATACTTTCAAAGTTAAATGTTCTTTTCATCATGGTATTAATAGAGGCACTCATTGTCCAGTTGCACTCGGTGCTTAGAAATAATTACCGAGGGTAAGCAACAACGGCATGGTGAATACCAGGATGGGTGACAGTGGCATGTTACCATGAGCATCTCCGTGATTCGGAGGTCAGTCAGTTCCGGTTGTTATCATAAGATAACAGTCGTGAAGCTTTGTTGGAGGCCTTTGGGGGGCTTGGAACATCCAACGGCAAGATTACGTAGCCACAACATTGTCTTGCCAATCCCCAACCCGCACTCGGCCAGTGTGGGGACGTATGTCTTTAACCCTCTCCTGAGAGGAGACCTGAGCCCAGAAGTGGAACATTATGGGTTGTTGATGATTTAATAGTATTGTTTAAACAAAACTACACACACAACATTTAAAACTTACATTATTCTGTATACCAAACTTTTTTTACCTTTAACTTTTTTTATGTAGGTCACAGACAGGTTCTGGTAAAACCTTGGCATATGCTCTCCCAATTATAGAGGGTCTACAAGCAATAAGGCCTAAACTTAACAGGCATGATGGCATCAGAGTTATTGTAGTGGTACCCACCAGAGAACTAGCAGTTCAAACTTATGAACTGTTTGTTAAACTAGTCAAGGTATGTATTCATATTAAGAGATAAAGTTTGTGAGTTTGTTTTGATTGAGAGATTGATGTATAATAAATGTCTTGAAAGCTTTAAAAGTTACATGAACAAAATATGAAGCTGTGGCATGATATATGTAATGTATTGAACATCCAATAACTGCCTTGGTGATTGAGGTCTTGGCTCTCGGGTTCAATTCCAGGGTCAGACCAAATGTTTGTATGATCATGTTTGTTTCAGAGTTTGGATGTTTTCTATGTATAATATGTATGTATTTACAGAAAAAGTATATATTTATTGATATCAGTTGTCTAGTATCCATCGCGTTATTGTACACCAGATAACTAAGTACATAATTAAAAGCTAGGAAGGTCGGACGTACAACTGGCGGCCTTATTGCTCAACGGTAATCTCTTCCAGGCAACTGTCGTACAAGCTTTGCTTAGTTTTGGACAAGATTGCGTTGTGTGTCAGATATCGCAAGCGCCGCATCTATCTCTCATACAACGACATACAATGAGCGTTATAGGACAATGAGTTATCCTTTTTCGTGCAGGCAGCTGGCGTTCATCAATTTATTAAACATTGTCACATCAAAAACAAACTATAAACATGTTTTACAATATCAACATTACCAATGTATTATACTTTGTAGCCATTTATGTGGATAGTTCCTGGTTTGCTAAGTGGAGGTCAAAAAAGGAAAGCGGAGAAGGCGCGTTTAAGAAAGGGCCTCAGCATATTGGTAGGAACACCTGGTCGCATCAACGATCATTTGAGACACACCCAATCATTGAACTTTGCTAAAACTGGGTAAGTACTATAGTTGTTTAGTATACATTGTAATAAGTATAATATATTAATCTTATTAGATATGAAAAGTACAGTAACAGTTTCAAAGGTTCTGAAGGTCTTTATTTGCCTAAGGCTTCACAGTGACAATCATTTTGGGTGTCTGATTTATCTGTCTATGAAGGAGTATAGCTATTGCCCGCGGCTCCGCCCACGTGTATTTCGATTATTGCGGCGAATAACAGTCTATGTGTTATTCTGATGTATAAGCTATATTACTGTAAAGTTTAATACAAATAGATTCGGTAGTTTTTGCGTGAAAGAGTAAGAAACACACTAACACATTCTTACAAAGTTTTGCATTTAAAATATTAGTAGGTTCTAATCTATTCAAATATAAGAAATGGAAATAAATAAGTAGTTTTTAAGAGACAAAACTTTTTTAGGTGTTTAGTATTAGATGAAGCTGATCGCTTGTTAGACATGGGATATGAAAAAGATGTGGCAGCTATAGTCAAAGCAATTGAAGATCATAAGAAAGCGGCTACTTACGACCCTATGGCTATGATCAAACAAAATATAGTTAAGGCAAATCCTGTAAATGATGAAATTAAAGATTCAAAGGAAGCAGAAGAAACTGGCGAAGTTACTATTAAGAAGCATAATTTGACTGAAGTATTTTTATCAAAAGAAAATCAAACAATTCTACTATCAGCTACTCTGACTAAGGTAACACTATATTCTATCTTTGTAAAGATGGGTGTTAAATCTTTTACCATAGTAACTAATACCTATTAGGTGTTTAGTTACATAATATATTTAAAACATTTATTATTTTTAGGCAGTGGAAAATTTAGCTGGAATTACATTGGTAAACCCAGTATTTGTAGATACCTCCGAGGGTAAAGCAGTGATTGCGGATTCACTAAAAGCTGACCCATCAAATGAACCACTAAAAAAAGATACGGCTAAGAAGCCTACACCTAAATTACCAGAAAAACCAAAAGTAGTCGAAAATGAAAAAGAAAATGATACAGATGAAGAAAAACTAGCGGAAGTGAAAAGAGGTAAGCGACTGCTAAATATGTAAGCATTTTATTTGTATAGAGTCACTATGTTAATGTTAAAACTTTTGTTAATACCTTCTTTGTGTATCTAGGTTTAAAAGCGTTTACTGGTCTAAATCATCCTGATTTATTTAAAAAAGAGGATGTAAAGGAAACTAATACTGCTAAAGATACTGTTCAAAACGCAGTGGAAGAAGATAGTGACAGTGATTCAGACTATGAATATTTTAAAGTTCAAAAACAACTGGCATCCAAAATAAAAGTAGATGAAAACTCTGACGACGATGGTAGTGATGAAGAAGTTGAAGAAACTAAACCGGCCCCTGAAGTTAACACTTTTGCCGAAGCATTAAAAACAGCAGTTGGTGAAGACGAACTAGTTCTTCCCTCATCTGTAAATCAGACATTCCTAATTGTGCCCATGAAACTGCGGCTAGTAACACTGTGCTCCTTAATTGTTGAACACTGTGTTGTAAATAAGAAAGGGGGGAAAATGATAGTTTTCATGGCAACTTTAGAAATGGTTGACTATCATTCAGAACTGATTGAACTGGTGCTGACAGGCAAAGACGTCAAAGTTAAGAAGAAGAAATTAGAGAAAGGTAAAGCCAAGAAAAGAAAAGCTAATGAAGATGAGGTAAATACATACATGAAAATCTTGCATTGTTTTAATTGTACCTTTGATTTTTACAAAGTATTTTGTTCCGTAGGATGCAGAATCGTCCGAAGAAGACTCAGATGAATTCCAAGTAGACTATGAAGAACCTTCAGAAGGAGCATTGATTCCAGTAGATATAGAAATGTTCAGTCTTCACGGGTCTATGCCGCATGAACAAAGAATGGAAGTATTTAAACAATTCCGTGCTGCTAAAAGTGGTGTTCTCATTTGTACGGTAAGTTGTACGAGGCTATATCGATATATTTCAGATTTTTGTGTCTTTACGAGTTGTATTTTCTATTTTCTTGGTAGAAGTTTACGCATATTGCGAATAGACATGGTTATAATTGAAATTTCGTCAGTATCATTATCTTGACCATGAAAATCGCAAAGATTATAAAACAAATCAATATAAAATGTTGTTCTAACCTAATAAATATGCACTTTAAAGCCTGGGCTCGGGCTGACCGCTATTTGTATGTTATAGCTGCTATCTATATATTTAAAACTAGCCGACCCACGAAACCTCGTTTGCGTCTCCTATTGCCCGTAGCGTGATAATTTCCCCCCGTTTTTGTAACATTCTTCATTGGTGCTCCGCTCCTGTAGGTCTTAGCGTGATTATATATATATATATGATACAGCCTATAGCCTTCCTCGATAAATGGGCTATCTAACACTGAAATAATTTTTGAAATCGTAGTAGTTCCTGAGATTAGCGCGTTCAAACAAACAAACAAACTCTTCCGCTTTATATATTAGTATAGAGTATAAATAAAAGAACAACCGATTAGTTCTGAGTCACATCTGGTATTGGACCCAGTTGAGTGATGTGAATAAAAGTTATGACAAGAATGCTGGTAGTTATTATTAGATGTTGAATAGAGAGTTTCACGGGTGCACGAATTAAACTAATTAGTTTTTTACATTTTATTAATGCAAGTTTTTATTAATGATGCAAGTATTAATAATAACTAGTTGTTAAAATGGATATTCTGGTTGTTTAAACCAAAGATTGAAATAAAAATAAACCATATTTATTTCGATGTATGTTACTAATCTTCCGAGATATGCGTTATTATAAAATGGTCGTACACCACAAATATTTTAAAAGATATTTATGAAAAGTCTATTGTGAAACCATAATAGGTTTTCAATTTATTATTATCGAGAAACGGGCTACCAGATTAATCACAGCGTTCTTAGCACAAGAGCGTGGCGCATAGCGGCTCCTCGGCCTTTGTCGTTGACGCGGTGCCTATTAGCTGGTCATTCATCTAGCTTCTCTGTCGGCTCCCACCGAATACACGTCGATTATGTACAATTATATGTGTTTATTACATCTATCATCAGCGCCGACACGTAATGTATTGTATTGATACTTCTTGCGCTGGAGATTCTGATTACACTTTATTGTGTGAAATTGTTCATTTGTGTCACACTTACATTCATTACAAACTAGCGATTCGATTTTCCTTCGCACGGACAGTAGAGATTCTTGATTTCATATTGGTTAAAAGGTCCAAGGCGGATTGAAATTTTTCGATACTAAAATTATTGACATATTTATATCAATTTGTACAAAACCATAACAAATTATACTATAAACCCTTTTCACCAAACATACTGACTCTTCGTGAAAACCGCATTATAATCTATTTACTTTTAGAGTTTATCGTAAACAGACATACCTACAAACACATGAAGCGAAGAACTTTTTTTTATGTAGTGACCACATGATGTTCGCGAATTGTATCTCTAACGAAAAACATGTCTATAATCTATAGCTAACTTAGTCCATTCGTTTATTTTCGTTTTGACAATAGCTTGAAAATATAAGTGCTTTTGGTTGGTCCATCGTGACTTTCTGATAAAACTTCAAGCCTGTTTTTTCGAAGGCCGAAAATGGTATCAACGAATCTATACTTCAAAGCATTCATCAAAAAGGTAGCTAAGTTTGCTTTTGTTTACTAGTTCTTTTCTTAGTAATACGATGAGGGTTAATGATCAGCGCTTACAAATACCTGCCCTTTAGAAGTCGTGCATCTGAATAACTACTAATTGCAATAATTTAAACCCGATATGAGGCGGCAAAAAATTAAACGTCTTGATACTGCCTCTGCTTCGGACAATGCAATTAAAATCGTTTTTGCTTGATATCTAAGAAACGAATAAAATTGTTTGTAATAGTTTTAACGGTTGGTCAGTAGAAACCGTGAAGCGTAAAATAATTTTCTAATAGTGCAATCAGTTGGTGAATATGTATGTTGCGTTTTAATTGCTTTTATGCAGCTTATACCCATACCGTATTTATCGTCATTAACTGTTATTTAACTAATAATTGTCAGCCTCAACAATATAAACCATACCTTTATAAGAATTGAAATATCAGAAGGAGGTCAAGGGTAGGTACCTGGAGAGAATGATGTGACTGCCTGTGGCGGTCAAGGTTGGTATTACTTCTAGGGTATTTCTGAGCTGTTTGCAATACATTCACCAAAACACTATGTGATTATAAGTCGTTTCAATTCCCATGTAACCCTTATCCGTGAGCTACGATACTGAAATTACTCGTGTGGGTTTCCACAAAAAAAATGACAACTCTCAAATCTATTTTAAATGATAAAGCTATTTCTATTTTCTTACAGTTGTAATGTTATAAGTTAAGATAGTATCTGGTTTAATATTGGTCTCGGCGGGCGGTGGCTACCGCGGCAAGCTCACTCGTTTACTAGTTGTACAGGCTAGCTTCTGCTCGCTCACTGTATTAACATTATTTATTGTGGTTCCTAGATTAATCGTAGGAATAACTTGAATAGTTATTAGAGTATGGTAAAACAAAATATAAATTATGTAAAGCGTATGTAAATCAAATGAGCTAAATATACATAATATATGTAAATAGTATCTAACTTTAACATTTTTGAAGTGTTTATTGTATTAGTGTATGAGGAATTACTATGTGTATAATGTTGTACCTATGCGTAATTTATATATATATATATTACATTACCGTTTTCATCCGAGGTTCTTTACTACCATACTGTAAACTGGATTACTGATCTGTAAACTAGAGAATCTTAAAATAAAAATTTATATAAATCTATACCGTATCGCGTGACTTGTTGCAAAATGCATTTGCAATTTATAAGATTGTATATTTTCAATTGCAATAATGCGGTTTATGGTTTTGCTTCATTTAAACCGATATAAATAGAGTATTTGACCTCGTGACGTAATGCTAACGTAAGTAACATAAACAATACGAAATAAAGAAAATACCTACCAACAAATTTAATTTTGGTGTCAAGGTCGGCCATCTTCATAAAACAATATTTATGTTTTTATAAACTTCTTTAAATCTAAGGACATGTAACTGAGTAGCATTTACTTCGATAAATACCTATGTAGATATGGTAATTAGGCGAAAAGTTATCAGTCTCGTCCAATGATGTACGAAGGGCTCCCTCAAGGAGTGTCAAATAAGGGTATAAAATAATAAAATTTGCACATTTATACATTTTGTATACGTTATGTGTCATATAGTCAAGAATTTGAGACACCGAGAGTCGAATCAAGAGGCGTACAATTGAAGAGGCCTATGTCCAGCAATGGATTGCTATAGGCTGATGGTGGTCTGCTGAAAAATAATATATAAATAAATAATATATCTACGTGGGAGAGCCACCCTTCGGCATGAATGGGCAGGCTCGACTGTATGATACCACGGCCTCACCGAAATACCGGTGTGAAATAGTGCCTGCGCTGTGTTTCACCGAGTGAGTGCGGATACCGGAGGCCCATACCCAAACCCCTCCGCCTATCTCCCACCTCTCCCATCCCCCAAAGGCCGGCAACGCAATTGTGACGCCTCTGGTGTTGCGAGGTCTGTCTCAATAATGATTTTTTAATTATTTTATTCTTTTATTTATGGGCCAGCCAAAGTTATTCTACTCTGCCTGATGGAAAGCATAAGCATAAACACGACAGCACGAACGCTGTCATTTTTTATCTTCTGTGCCCGTTCGTGCTGTAGGTATATATATTATAATATTGTTTTTGGTTGTCAGGATGTCGCAGCCAGAGGCATAGACGTTCCACGTGTGGATCTAGTGTTGCAGTACTGTGCACCTGCATCCGCCACAGATTATGTACACAGGTATGTATATATGTAATTTTACTGCGAAAAAATAATGAAAAATAATTGGTTTCAGTTCACTGTTTACAAGAATGTTGCTATTTTCTTTATATCGTTGCTTTGATGTCCTTATTATTTTGTAAAAGGTATATAATCTGATGCTAGATTTTTGCTAATTTCAAAAGTTTATTGAAAAATCTGTGTCTTAAAGTTGATTTAATTAAAAATATTAACAGAATGTTAATCTGCCCCAGCTTATACCTGTTCAAAGATGTTTGTTTATATTTTTTTTTATTGATTTAAAATTTAAAGATCTTATGTAAGTATATTTGTACGTGTCACATATAGGGTAGGGCGTACAGGTCGTGCAGCGCAAGTAGGAGCTGCTGTCATGTTCCTGTTGCCCAGCGAAGCACAATTCATCAGACATTTGGAGGAAAAGAGGATTAGGTAAGCCAAGTAATATCCTATTACACACAAACAGACAGACAGACATGATATTAGCTAGTCCCATACTAACTTCAAGCTGGCTAACTTATAATTACTAATTGCATATTTAAATATAGCTTTAAGTTTTCGCGGCTAAACTATCCTTAGACTCATAACGAAATAGGACAATGTATCTCAAAGTGATAACAGAATAACAAATGAATGTAATTAATAACAATACGTGAAATATTAGGTGTATTATCGAAAAGTACCTGGATGACTGAGCTTTGTAAGTTTTTGGTAAATTTTCTAAAAATGAATCCTAACTAGATCAATCGCTCCCGGAACCCCCAGCATATTAAATTTCATGAAAATCATTGGAGCCGTTATCGAGATAAAGAATATATATCAATAGACGTTGCTCGTTTTGATGACAATTTATAGTTAAAACTAGCTGAACCCCGCGGTGTTACCCGCGGTTATTGTTGTACCGCGAGTAACGCCGCGGGACAAAGTTAGTCTAAAAAAGTAGCCTAAGTTACTCCCCGAATCATCAGCTACCTGTCAGTGAAAGTCCCGTCAAAATTGGCCCAGCCGTTCCAGATATTACCCGTAACAAACAGACAGACAGACAGACAGGCAAAAAAATTTTTAACTACATTTTTGGTATATGTACCGTATACACATACATATGCATTTAGTAAAAAGCGGTTATTTTAATATTACAAACAGACACTCCAATTTTATTTGTATAGATAACTAAGGTAAGTTGAGCAATATCATATTCAAAGTTTTTTTTTAACAAAAGGCTACGTCAGACGGATGAAACGCGAGCTCTGGAAGCTCTACGTACAATAGCGCCGACTGCCACTACCGTACAGCGAGCCGCTGTCGCCGTACAAGCGCGCCTTGAAAAAACCGCACACACCAACAAGGATTGGCTTCTCAGGGCCAGCAGAGGTGAGTTACTTGTTTTATATATTGCAACTAGCAACCCACCCCGCCTTCGCACGGATTCTTTACGGAAAATATAATATAAATAAATAAATATAGCTTATGTTACTTTGAGAAGACGTGTGGGTTAATTTTTTCCGAAAAATATGCTCAAAAATTTTACAAATTATATACGAAAACCTTCCTCAAGAATCACTATCTATTGATAAAAACCGCATAAAAGTAGGTGCAGTAGCTTTTGAGTTTATAGCGAACATACAGACAGATGCGGCTGAGGACTTTTTTTATAATATGTAGTGATCTCAAACATGCATACGATCCAGTCATGATAAACCTATTTCCAATAATATAATTTTCCTGGCTATGAAGTATTTTAAATATTAAGGCCTTATCTAGAAAAGGGTCAGAAGCTAATAAGAAATTCGTTAGTAAAAATAGTCAGGACAGCTATCTAAAAGTATAAACAAGCTGTAATTTCTCATAATAGGGAACGAGAAATAGACAACTGAGAACCAACTGGCTCAGTGGCGAAGTGGTAGCATAGGCGACTGCTGTTTTTGAGGTCTCGGGTGTCGGGCCAAATGTTTGAATGATCTGCAAATATTTGTCTTATTAACTATTTGAGTTATTATTAACTATTTGAATTTTCTCACCTATTTTTTTATTACTTCTGAAAATAATTTATGGTATTGGTAAGCGTTCTTGGCGAGCAATCGTAGAGGCCTATGTTCAGTAGTGGACTGCGACAGGGTGATGATGATGATGATGAAGTATTCTTGTAAATTCCTTCAAGAATTAATAGCTTATACACTATTTCCTTTAAGAAATTAATAGTCTGCCCATCTTCAGAACAGTTGAGGAGGTCCGATGACAGTCGCTACATAAAAAATGGAAGTTCAACCATGCTGTAGTTTACTAAAAGTAAACCTCATTCTAGTTAAATAAAAGGAGGTTGAGGCTCATTTCCTAGGCAATTTTTTTTAAATGGTCTGATTTTACTGGTTTTTTTACTTCATTTGTCAGCCTATACTTCGTGGGTTCGTTTTTATGCGGGCTACCCACGGGACGTTCGTGAATACCTGGACTCTAAGAAACTGCATCTAGGGCATGCGGCCAAGGCTTTCGCTTTGAGAGATGCCCCCGCTACTCTAGCCCGACGAGTAAAGTCCAACCCTAACAACAAGAAAGATAGACCATCCAATAGACTGACTGTTCATGATGACGAGGAAAGGAAACGACCAGGGTGAGTACACAAATACATTATATTTAGTCTGGCGATAAAGACTGTTACAATAAAAAATAAACAAAATATTACTTTTGAATTTGAAATCTGTCATTTTTATACGATTGTTTATTGTATTTTCTTATTTTCGCGCCAAAATATTGTCAAATATTTTGTGATATTAAAATGGAGTGGGGTGATAAAGAGAACCGAATATAATTGCGTTACATAAAGAAAGTACGGAGCCAAAACAAATTTAAAATCCTCCATACGCTTGGTATTAGTCAAATGTTTGTGTACACCGGTGTACCTATTGATAGGTACAATGAAACCTTCTCAGTTTGTGACAGAAAAAGATCTATCCTATCCCCTAAGGTGTCCACGGCCTTTCATTGGCCGTATTAAAACATGGTCTATTGTGTCACCGGCCAGCCACTGGCCGGTCAATGGCCGCGAGTCGGGAATTATTAATAATAATAATGGAATTATTAGTGACACTCAAGCTATGCTTATGTCAAAGTGACGTGACACCTGAGGGACTATATATATAAAATCCACGTAGTGTTCGTACGAAAAAGGCGATGCTAACTGTTATTACTGTCAATTTTAGTCAGCATAATTAGTGTGCAGTTTATAAACCTACAGCGTGTTTTCGAATTATCTGGATGATGATTTCGCAAAATAATATTTTAAACTAAAAAATTAACTATAATGCTAAAATAACTTTTTGATATGTTACTTTAGTACACGTCGTTTTAAACACATGTTTAAAACGACGTGTACTAAAGTAACATATCAAAAAGGTGTACTATATATATATATATTTGACATAGTTTTACTTTAAAAATAAGACACAAGTTAAATTTCACGTGTTTTTGGTGATTGGGGTATTAAATTTAATTGTACAGCATTACACATGAATTAGGTTTTTTTTTTTATTTTTTATGTGTGGGCCAATATAGCTTTGCCTGATGGAAAGTATAAGCAGAATCCAAGAGTGGTGGTCCACCATACTGTAATCCACACCACGGCGTGCTAGTAATGCTTCTGCATCATTGGGCGTCCGGTCTCGCACACATCGACGAAACACGACAACACGAACGCTGTCATTTTACGTTGATCTTCTGTGCGAGGGTAGTACTGCCCCGGTCGAGCTGGCCCGTTCGTTATGAAATCAGCGTGGCTCTATTACCTCTAAATGAAATATTAGGTGTGAAATATATATATAAAAAATATTGTTATTGACAACTTATAAAAGATACTTTAATAAAGAACTGTAAAGTAGCAAATAGAAGTGAATATTATTAGTAGTGCGCGATCGTTATATTATTAACATAATAAATTACAAATGTGATAAAACGCGTCAAGTATACCTACATTGCTTGATATGATATAAGCTAACATGTTTTCCATTCTGTTACAGATTCCCTAAAGTAAAAATGGGTTTCGCAGGCCGTCAAATAAATAAGCAGAGTTCCATGCACACAGCTAGTGAGTTCGACAGTGGTTTACCTACACTTGAACATTCACAACCCAAGAAAAAGAAAACTAAATAAGTCATTAGAGTTATTTAGAACGCCTTTGTAAATAAAAATTATGGAATTATATATGCTTAATTGTATACCTGTGTAGTTTTATTTAGTCATCAAGTAGGCCGATGTACCTACATTACATCTGACTAACATTGTCGAATTCTTGGAATAATTAGTAATGTTCCAAAACTCGTTTTTCTTTTAGTCTATATATATAACGTTGTTACATAATGTTGTTATATATACCCTAATTTAATCAGTTTTTCAAATTCTTGTGCTAATTCATTGCAAGTTGTATCACAACTTTAGAAAAGATATCCCATCCCGGCTCCGTAAAGTAAATCAGGCTGCGAGTAAATCGGAATAATCTAATGTTCTGTTTCTTTAACCCTTAATATTCTACCCTTAGAAATGGAATCATCAATATAATGTCCCACTGCTGGGCTTAGGTCTAAAATAAATGTAAAAAAAGTTATATGAATCTCCTTTATCATATCACTCACAATATATATATATCAAAGCTTTGATCAGAGCTTTTTACAATCGGCATTCACAAAACAAGGTATCCGATATAATTGAACATAAGATTGGCACTGGCACCATATGATTGAACGATGACATTTCGACTACTTAATCTAACCACCGATCAAGGATTTATTTCTGCATCTGCACTTAACTTAATGTGTTTTCATTTATTTATTTAAAAGTAATGTTAAAAGAAATAACTAGGTAGTATTTTTTTGCAACAGCAACATTTTCCAAATGCAGTCTTATTTCTAACCAGCCCTTCTAGCCAAGTTGACATTCTATAAATGTCTAAGTTATTAGAAAACCAATAAATATACGAGAATGAAATCTCTCAACGCTAACTTACGTGGTTAAAACACATTATGGACCAAAAAATGCAAGCATTAGTGATTGTAGAAAGAATCTATGCGAAACACATGCATTGCACTTGCAAAATTGTCTAAGGCGACTGAACTAAAATCGATTAAAATATGTGGGTTTAACAGCTAACATAATAATTGTTATTCTTGACTTATTGTTGCATAAGAATACCTTTAATTAAAAAGCATTAAATGTAAGTTAAAGGAACTTTGATAAGAAAATGTGCTTTCCTTAGATCGTTTATGTCTCGATAGTGTCGTAATACAAAGCAACTAAAACGAATGTACCAACTTTATAACGCTTGTGTGCGTGCAAATCAAGGATATAGTGATAGCCCCAACATATTTGATAAGCAACGACAACGGAAAGGAACATAACAGACAATAGTTTGACAGTATCTAATCATATCAGCCATATAAGGTGCTATTTTTAGCAAGGAAAGTACAAAAAAAATTCGCCGTTTAGACGAACATCCCGGTCAAAGCTACTATCAGTCTGCTATACCTAAGTGAGTACGTTTTGTTTTATTTATTCCTCGGAAGATAACAAATGAGACATGGAAGTCGTCCAAAATTGTAATCGCGAGTCGGCTAGAGTTAATGGAAGCCGCGCCCGAACGATGGCTACCGTTTTCATATTTCTGACTCACGAGTGACTCGAATGAAAAATGATTTTAAACCATTACCGTGGCCCGTCCGGCCTTTTGATATTTAAATTTTTTCAAGCGGCCGTCATTATCACGGAATGATTTGCGAATTTCGCCCCAGCTAGCGGTTTTTTGTCAGACTCTGAACGAGTTTTTTGTCGCTCTCATTTACCATGTTTTTATTGCTACATAATGACAAATTAAAAGAGTATTGTGAGCCTCTTTCATGGCGCATTCTCTGGCCTTTTCAAGGTTGAAGGGCTTTTCTGAGGCGATTTCAATGGCTCAATCGTGACACTTTAATTTTCAAGAATGGTAATATGATTTTATATTGATTAAATGTGTCGTAAAATATTTATTTAATATCATTAATCATTCAACATCTTTTGGATATAGATTGAGGCAAACCCGAAACAATGGCTTAAGATGAGTGACTGAAATTCTCTAACAAAATGATTCTGCTACTGGTTATAGCTGGCGACTTCACAGTCGATTTTGCAGGAGGTTTTAAAATACTATAAAATAAAATGCCAGTTGTAGGTAAGTTTAAGACTTTAAAAGTACAGTAGCAATAACAGGTTTTAATTTTTTTAAATCTGTGGTTGGTCTTCTTCAGGAAAGAAATTAAAAATAATAATGTAAAATCAAAACATGATGAGCGTATTACGGTTAGAACTAATAATGTTCTACGGTTACCAAACATCGCTTCCTTTCAAATATCTATAGTCTATTTTGTGAGTGCCAGTCAGATAATACGTTGACAATAAAACCTTAATAGCAGATCCAAAACAAGTTTCCACAATAAAGTGTATATAATGTAACGTTTTGTTTTGTATAGTTGTGTAGCACGGCTTCGCGCGTCATTAACCAGCACATTTGCATGTCGGCCGGCGCCAAAGCTCGTGAAAATGCCTTTTCATTAGCATCAGCTCTACTGAAAAATTGTTCTGGCAGCCATTTGTTGTATGTAAGCCAAATGAATTATCTATAAATGAGAATAATTAGGAAGATCCATTTTATATATTTGTGTTTCGATCGGCCAATAAAACTGTTCTGGCATTCAGATATATTGGGAACTTTTATACTGATCATTCATTTTAAAAGCTTGTTAGGAAAAGTTATGCAAATAGTGATGATCAATTTTTCTGTTTGGAAAAACTGCTAAAGTATTAAGTTAAGAACAAGGTAGTAGAGCCACGCTGATTTCAGCACGAACGGGCCGGCTCGACCGGGGCGGTACTACCCTCGCACAGAAAATCAACGTAAAATGACAGCGATCATGCTGTCGTGTTTCGTTGGTGAGTGCGAGACCGGAGGCCCAATGATGCGGAAGCATCACTAGCCCGCCATGGTGTGGGTCACCATGCTGCATTGTTGCATTGTCTGCATTCGCAGTATGGTGACCACCACTCTTGGATTCTACTCATGCTTTCCATCAGGCAGAGTCCCGGTCAAAGCTACTATCAGTCTGCTATACCTAAGTGAGTACGTTTTGTTTTATTTATTCCTCGGAAGATAACAAATGAGACATGGAAGTCGTCCAAAATTGTAATCGCGAGTCGGCTAGAGTTAATGGAAGCCGCGCCCGAACGATGGCTACCGTTTTCATATTTCTGACTCACGAGTGACTCGAATGAAAAATGATTTTAAACCATTACCGTGGCCCGTCCGGCCTTTTGATATTTAAATTTTTTCAAGCGGCCGTCATTATCACGGAATGATTTGCGAATTTCGCCCCAGCTAGCGGTTTTTTGTCAGACTCTGAACGAGTTTTTTGTCGCTCTCATTTACCATGTTTTTATTGCTACATAATGACAAATTAAAAGAGTATTGTGAGCCTCTTTCATGGCGCATTCTCTGGCCTTTTCAAGGTTGAAGGGCTTTTCTGAGGCGATTTCAATGGCTCAATCGTGACACTTTAATTTTCAAGAATGGTAATATGATTTTATATTGATTAAATGTGTCGTAAAATATTTATTTAATATCATTAATCATTCAACATCTTTTGGATATAGATTGAGGCAAACCCGAAACAATGGCTTAAGATGAGTGACTGAAATTCTCTAACAAAATGATTCTGCTACTGGTTATAGCTGGCGACTTCACAGTCGATTTTGCAGGAGGTTTTAAAATACTATAAAATAAAATGCCAGTTGTAGGTAAGTTTAAGACTTTAAAAGTACAGTAGCAATAACAGGTTTTAATTTTTTTAAATCTGTGGTTGGTCTTCTTCAGGAAAGAAATTAAAAATAATAATGTAAAATCAAAACATGATGAGCGTATTACGGTTAGAACTAATAATGTTCTACGGTTACCAAACATCGCTTCCTTTCAAATATCTATAGTCTATTTTGTGAGTGCCAGTCAGATAATACGTTGACAATAAAACCTTAATAGCAGATCCAAAACAAGTTTCCACAATAAAGTGTATATAATGTAACGTTTTGTTTTGTATAGTTGTGTAGCACGGCTTCGCGCGTCATTAACCAGCACATTTGCATGTCGGCCGGCGCCAAAGCTCGTGAAAATGCCTTTTCATTAGCATCAGCTCTACTGAAAAATTGTTCTGGCAGCCATTTGTTGTATGTAAGCCAAATGAATTATCTATAAATGAGAATAATTAGGAAGATCCATTTTATATATTTGTGTTTCGATCGGCCAATAAAACTGTTCTGGCATTCAGATATATTGGGAACTTTTATACTGATCATTCATTTTAAAAGCTTGTTAGGAAAAGTTATGCAAATAGTGATGATCAATTTTTCTGTTTGGAAAAACTGCTAAAGTATTAAGTTAAGAACAAGGTAGTAGAGCCACGCTGATTTCAGCACGAACGGGCCGGCTCGACCGGGGCGGTACTACCCTCGCACAGAAAATCAACGTAAAATGACAGCGATCATGCTGTCGTGTTTCGTTGGTGAGTGCGAGACCGGAGGCCCAATGATGCGGAAGCATCACTAGCCCGCCATGGTGTGGGTCACCATGCTGCATTGTTGCATTGTCTGCATTCGCAGTATGGTGACCACCACTCTTGGATTCTACTCATGCTTTCCATCAGGCAGAGTAGAGTCATTTTGGCAGGGTCAAACATAAAAAAAAAAAAAAAAAAAAAAAAAAAAAAAACCGTATACCTATCGTATTATGTATGTATTTATTTAGGTCAAGAAAGAGACAGCTCTCTTAAAAGAGCATTATTTTCACCTAAATACTGATACATGTTTATTCCCGTGACAAATAATACCTATCGTATTATGTATGTATTTATTTAGGTCAAGAAAGAGACAGCTCTCTTAAAAGAGCATTATTTTCACCTAAATACTGATACATGTTTATTCCCGTGACAAATAATACCTATCGTATTATGTATGTATTTATTTAGGTCAAGAAAGAGACAGCTCTCTTAAAAGAGCATTATTTTCACCTAAATACTGATACATGTTTATTCCCGTGACAAATAATGTACTACCCTACGCAGATAGTCAGAGCCACAGGCTGAACTATTCTAGTCGGGGTATCCTACTCCATTCTCATATGAATCCTACATCTTGCTAACACACATGATTCCGCGACAACATAAAATGCTAATGCAACATTTTCTTATTGTACCTACTGGTTTCTTGTAAGTCCATGCTATAAGTTTAGTAAGGTGTTTCATCATCATTATCATCATCAGCCTATCGCAGTCCACTGCTGGATATAGGCTTTTTCAATTGCACTCCACTTGCTTCGATCCTCGATTTCTAAGTAAGGTGTTTATTATGTCCCGATCCACACATTTAAATTAGCGATTATCGCGTGAGTGTAGGTCACTATTAACTTCTGGCGAACAGTATTAGATTAAATAAAATGCCGACATAGTGGCTGCTTTCACGGCGAAGAATTCTATTGAAAGAGGCGAGTCAATTCGGTAGTACAATGAGGGTCGAGCTTGGTGGCCCGAACCTAACTTGGATGGAGTGTAAAGGCCATAGATTTGTATACTGCCTTTATTAATTGTGACGCTTAGAGGTTTTCGCTTTTTAGCTTCTGTATTATGCATTTTAGTGTGATGAGTGTTATTAGAATAGTTAAGCTTAAACTATCTACTACACACACTTTGGATCGAAAAGATTATTATACTATTTTATCAAGTATTTACGAAAGACATATCGAAGACGAATGTAGGTATAGAAAAATCTTAATAATGGTTATAATAATATGTGACCCATTTACATTTTACTATTACCTATTAACAGTGTGCAAAAATATTTTTTTTACGTTAGTGTAGCAATAATAAAAATTAATATTTAAAAACAGTCGGAAACATAAATATTTAAAGGAAAAAAAAAACTATTTTTTATTCATGATATATGACATTCTTGTCAGAAAATATGTTACTGAAAATGTCAGAAAAATGTACAATTAAAATGTCAGAAAATTTTGAAAATTTTAATGTTAGATAATTAGATTAAAAATAAAAATCATAAAACAGGGTGGTAAAAAAAACTGGTAACTTTAGGGAAACGGAAAAAAAATCGAACAATTACATGTCTCTTTTTTCCTTATGTCCTAGTGCCATATTAGGCCACTTTAAATATCCATTTCATTTGTTCGTTGCCAACTACAACTAAATCAAATTTTATAAAGTTTTACTTAATTAAAGCGAACGTAGTATGAAGTCTACGTCCGTAGCAGTTGGTCTATGTTACGCGGCGGAGAGTCAAACGCGCCGCGTCACGACCCACCGAATTATGAGCACAAAGCGCCGTTGATACCGAATATTCCATATAAATATTGAGCTAATCGCCCTTTCAATGAAGCGGCCCGCTTTTTATTAATAATTGATCGCAGAGCGGCGAGTCATGCGCTCGTATTGTGTAGACGAACATATTTTTTGCTTCAGCCCAACTCATTAATGAGGCGGGCGAGTTGAGCACATGACGCCCGCGCCGAAGGGCGTGCTGTCCTGTGAAACTTGCACACGAACGTATGCCCAGGAAATGCCTTAATATGGAACTAATTTTTGTTTGTGCAACTGATGCATTGTTTATAATTTTACCTATGAGTCCATCTGATATATTATATCTACCGAAGTAACTAATATTATATACTAGCTGACCAGGCGAACTTCGTACCGCCTTTACATGTCTGTCTCAGCTTCCCATAGGCAGTGTACAGTCGCGGACAAAAAGAAAATAATTTTCCAGTTATCTTTTATTTTTTCTTGTATGCAAAACCTTGTACTAACAATAGGGAACACATAAAAAATAAATTTGGTGAGCAGATCGGAAGTTACGCGCGTACATACATTTCGGCGAATAATTTATATATATATATATAGATTAATTACCCCTAAAAAGGTTCATGCTTCGGACTTTTTTAAGAAAAATGATGATATCTTGTTATTTTATTTTTACGGTTTAGGGGTCCATTCGTCCATTGAACACTTAAGAAAAAATAGTTTTTAACTTGCAAGTCCAGGAAAATATTGTATGTCCTGTTACAGTAGGGTACTAGAACAGGAAACGAAGAAGCGCCATGCAAGTTAACACATTTGTTAAGTGAAAGGAAGTAGAGGTAGAATACTTTACCTATCGTGACACAGTGATACCTGCTGTCTTGTATCTGCCAGAATCTACAACGGGGAAGTGTAAATGCAATGGAATACAGACACATCTAGATAAGAAATTCGTATCAAGTTTGAAAGACAGTAATCATAAATAAGTAGTTATTTTTTTTTTTTTTGTATGGGACTAATCCCACCCACACGCCCACCGCTGTAACTCCTGTACACCAGGATCAACAGCAGTGACCCACGAACACACCGAGTTATGACACTCAGGAAGTCCCAGGAAAAAATATTAACTGTCTTGGAACCCGCAACGAAATTAATCAGAAGAAAAACAGGAGGAGTTGGAAATATGATAAGTCCACTTCCCTCCTTAGCAAAGCGGGAGACAAAATGAAGTCAAAATAGGCAGACACCTTTTTTTAAACCGGGAAGCACCACGGATAAAGTATTAGGGGTCCTAAGTGAGCTATATTTGATTACTATAGTATGTATGGCAGAATCGCCTAAACGCACGGAAATTCACCGCAGTTGACACAAGATCCCCATAGTATACCGCCCCAGATGTCATTTGTAAGCTATTTAGCATTGTGTTACGTTCATTGTACCAAAGACTACACTCCCAGAGAACATGATGAGCCGATTGTTCACAGCTAGTATCGGGTGTTGAGCATTGACACAATGGTGAATCGACTAATTTAAATGAGTGTAGTTTGCTCTTAAAGTTACCGTGGCCCGTAAGAAATTGAGCGACACAGTGATCTACCTCGAGCCATGTCCTCGACATCCGTTCGCGAACAGATGGAAAGAACTGGTAGAGGTGGCGCCCCTTAGATGATTCGTCCCATCGTTGTTGCCATTCATCCATTAGGTCGTCATAGACATTGGATTGCTGTTGAAACAATCTTATGATTTTATCGCGGTCTCGTACGCCCAAAAAATCGCATTCCATGTTTTGTTTTGTAGAATAGTACATGGCTGCACGTCTTTGCACCTCGAGATCGACCGGAAGAACACCCGCCAATACCGGTAATGCCTCAGTACTAACCGTCCTATATGCTTTGCATAAGAAGATTAATGCAAGTCGTTGGCCTTGTAGCAGTTTGCGACGGACAGCACCTACAGTCGCTCTATCGGCCCATACGGGAGCACCATAGCAAACAGCACCCAAATAAGTAGCTCCATATATGATTTTTAATGTATTAAATGAAAGACCCCATGTGGCAGTTGATATTCTCGTCAGAGCAAAGAAACTTTTTTTAGACTTTTCATTAACTGTTCTAATATGTTCGATAAATGAAAAATTTCTTTCTAAAACTAATCCCAAATAGCAAACCGAGGTTTTATTTTTAATAGTAACATTTTGAAATTTAATACACGGCGGTGATTTGAGGTTACCTTTCAGAAGTAGCTGGAAGGTTTTGTTTGGTGCAAAAGTCAAGCGATTACGTACACCCCATAGAGATACTAAGTTCAAACATCTATTAGCCAGACTCTCAAGCCCCGCTCTAGTATCAGATTCCACCAGTAATAAACCGTCGTCCGCATACGCGTTTAGAGTACATTCGGGTGGTATAGGTATTGTAAGAAAATCGTCGAAGCCTATATTCCACAAGTATGGACCTAGCACCGAGCCCTGAGGACACCCCATCGTAAGCGCCTTCGACACAGAATGATGCCCAAGTCTTAATTTTGTTGTGCCTTGTGTGAAGTATGAGGAGATTAGGGAATAAATATTTTTAAAGCATCCTCTTGATTTTAATTTTAGCAATAACATGGGCCACCACGCGTTGTCGAAGGCGCCAGATATATCTAAGAAGATACCTAAGACGTATTGAAACCTTGACTCGGTGACAGTTTTCCTTACAGATATGACCGCATCTGTTGTTGATTTTCCCAACGTAAATCCGAATTGTCTATCATGAAATTTAACTCCACCCGGTAGAAGTCGAGGCACTACAAGACGTTCTAAAAGCTTTCCTAGCGATGGTAACAGCGTTATAGGTCGATAGGACCCAGGATCGTCCGGCGGCTTATCGCCGTGTTTTGGTATTATACGAATATTACCGCACCGCCAAACACTAGGAAATACTCCTTCCGCAATGCAACGTTTAAAAACTGTTAAAATCGTATCACCCGAGAGTTTACAAGCTTCTTTTATCATTTTATTTGATATTTTATCGTCGCCCGAAGCCTTGTTTAGTGGTAATGACCTAACAATACCAAGAAATTCGTCTGAAGATGGTAAGTCAGACGTTGGAGACAATGGTGGTTCGATGGCCCACTGCCTAATTTGTCGGTGATAATCAGTGTCATCCTCCGGCCGATCGTCGGGCACAAGTGATTCTAAAAGATATTTTGCTGTTTCTTCTACTCCTGTAGTATAACTGTTATGAATTTTGATGTTCTGTACGTATGCAAGGTCGATAGATCTATTTGCCTTAAATTCATGATACAAAGGTGACCACGGACCCTCTCTATCGAGTTTATCTACAAGTTTGCGTATTAAATTTCCCTTTGATTTCTCCACTGCTGCCCTGTAGTGAGACCTAGCAACTCTAAGAGCAATGAGAGCATTATTGTAAATATCTCCTGTTACGTTACGCTTTTTAATGACATTTAGTTTTTTACGAGCTTTCCGATGGATTCTACGTAATTCGACCAATTTATAGTTCCACCAATCACATCTACGAGTGCTAGTGATAGATCCGCGGCCTATACAAACATCAGCACAATATGTGAAAGTGTCTGACAATATTTCTGCGCTTTCCTCAGCTGATAGACAACTGCGAGTGAAGTCTTTGGCATGTACTGCAAAGAGTGAACCAAATAAAGCCCAATTTGCCCCTTTAGTTTTATATCTAAAATTGTACGGAGTTATTAGTGGATGTTGTGCAACAATTGGTATGAATTCGTACACGATTAAGCGGTGATCACTACAGGATGCGTCCGGTAGGACACGCCATCCAGATATCGAGACGTCGCCGCGCGTAAGCGTCACGTCAATAGAAGACTCACCCATGGGGCTGCAAAAAGTTGGTGGTGCATCAGGGGTATTGTGAATGGTAAGATTCATTTCCGCAATAAAATCTTCAACCGCACAGCGCCGGGCCATGTCAGTTGAACGCAGCTTGCCATACCATAAAGTAGAAGATGCATTGACATCAGCGCCAATGATAATTTTGTGTCCCACGAGGGACCGCAAAACGAAACGTAAATGATGTAGATGAGGATTAATGGGATGTGAAAACTGAAAATAACAGCTCACTACATAAACCTTACAGGTGGAGGATGAAATCTCAGCAACGGCGCAGTGTGACGTCATAAGGTTACGCAAAGATGTTACCGTAAAAGTAGAACTTGCAACATATATCCCAGCCCGTGACCGGCCATCTAGTTGTACTACATTGTTCCGCAAGCGAGCGCTTTGATATTGTTCTTGTATAAGGACAATATCTAACTTTTGTTCCAAAACTAAATTGTCTAATTCTGACGTAGCTATTTTGTCATTATGAAGGTTTAACTGGCCTATTGAGATATTATCCATTATTAATTAAGTACTACAATTACTAAACTACTGCTGTAAAACTATTCAGTAATTAGTGTTTAGGATTAGCTGCTCTAATTTAAGTTTATATGTGGAGCAGTCCTGTGATCCACATCGATGGTCACATGGTTTTTTGTACCGGCTGCATTGTGCGCATTTCGGTTTAAAATCTGGTGTGTCCTTAATCGAACAAGCTCTTGTATCGTGGCTGCCGGCGCAATTGGCACAGGTAGGAGTTTTAATAGTGCAAAACTTTTGAACATGACCGAATTGTTGACAGTTTAAGCAACGAACTACTTCTAAGTCGTCTATAAACCTACAAGTGGCCCAGTCTATGTATAATTTATCTTTTGTGCTAGCTAAGTGTTTCCTAACTTCTGTCTCTAATTCTAAGCCTATCCATTGGCGTCCGTGTTCTAGTTTACGATGCCTGACAATTTTGGTTGATTTTAAAAAGTCGCTTTCAGTTAATTTTAATTCGTCCTTGATATTCTGACGATATAAAGCTGTTAGGAAAGTACGATCCTCCATAGAACTGGGTACGTCTTTTACAATTATACGGGGCCTTCGGCCTTTCGGCTTTTCTAAGCGTAAGCCTGCTGATTTAATGGCGTTTACTGATTCTAGTTTTTTAAGCTGCCTTTCATTTGCAACCCGCAACACGACGCCTGCCCTTGCGGTTTTTTTAACGCCTACAATTTGAAAACCTTCGTCACTGGGCTTAATAGCCTTCATGAGAGCCTGTTTTGTGGCCGACGAAGTTGCATAATCCGTTGAACGTTCCGTTGTAGGATACGCAATAACACACGGCCTAGATACGCGCGCCTCAGCGGACACCGGACACGGAGCCGAACCAGGCGGTAAGCGAAGCTTAAGCTTGTCCGCGTACGTAAATCCCGGCTGTTGAACCGCGATACCGCCCACCTGGCGCTCGAGATTCGCTAATTTCGTTTCATTGCTAGAAGATTTAATTGCCAACAATGAGACGATACCGGTAATCCGCTGGGTTATGTCCATAATTGCCGTCCTATTGCCCACATTCATTCGCGACCCTTGATCGTTTACTAATTCGTTAATTTTTGCCAAATATTCGGTTGCCTGAGACACCAACTCAATATAGTCAGACGCCCCACAACTATCATGACCACTAAGAGACGAAATACTCCCGCCCGAGTCCGAAGCCCTAATTCTTTCCGTTCTAATGTCCTTTGGCGATAAATTTGTTGGCGACATTCTACCAAACAATCCCTTACCGGTTGGTGTTGAAAATTCGTTTGTACCACCGGGATCCGGTAACTCGCCAACAACCGACATGGTCAAATAATGACACACCAGTTAGAAGAAAATCAATAAAATAGCTTCAAAATCAAAAAAGATGAAAAGTAAATAATACAAACAAAATATTATTCCTACCCACTTTAATAATATAATAAAATTACTTACCGATAGCCGTAATAAAGGAAACTAACACAGTATTTGTATTTAAAAGGGTAAAAACTTACAGATTATTTGTTAAAAAACACTATATACAACCTTAAACCGCCCACAAACCGGGAAACAGTCGCGAGAATACACAAAAAAACAATATTTAAATTATCACAACGCAACGTCACACGTTAACCGCTCGGTGCCGCGAAGGGAAGTTGTAGTTATTATCTACATCCATGCTACAAATCCTCTATAAATGTTTGTGAAACAGCTAGCTTATTGCCAATATTAAAACATCCTGTGCCATAGTAACCATAATATCACCCAAACGCGTGTTATAATGTTGTACTAAATTTCATAAAGCAACTCCTTTTTCAAAAAAAGAACATTGTCAGACACGCGTTATTCGAATTCACGCCGTATCCCCGCGATTTTTGATCGACATTAGTATTATAAATCCACATTCGTGTTTTAATACCTCTTAGTATACAAAAGTTGCATAAATAACTATCCCACCAAAAACATTTCCATGTAAAATGTTGCCAAGACGACTGCATATCGTTTACTTTGTGAAAAAAATGTCAGTTCTAGAGGATCTACACGCCCTAAGTCTGCCAACCTTAACTTCACAAACTCTACATCTCAATAAAAATGTATAGATTTCATTTATTTTTGTAAGTTGGAGTGTATTTCTTGTACATTCTCTTTCTTCTTTCGACAAAGCCCGTATTGCAAAAAAAACTTCTAGCATATAAAAAGTGACCGTCTCATACCTACTTACCATACTTCCATCAATCCCCCAATTGGGGGTTGGTGGGCAAAAGTAATAGATTTATGATTTTTTTGTTGTATGTATAATAAATTTAGTTTACATACCACTTTTCAACTTTCTAGCACTTCAGGAAGTACCCTAACAGTTTTGATGATCATCAGTGTGTCAGTGACGAAATCGATGTTTTTAGGTATCAATAAAATCTAAAGTATCAGAGCTATGTAATTGAAACTTTTTATATTTAATTTGTTTATTATTGACGTCATATCCTGAGAATTTGAACGATCTGGTGTATCGGAAAACAAAGTTATGAGGGTTAAAAAAAACGACGAGAAAAGGTAGGTATGCGCTTCGCTTGGCTCGTCTTGGCAGGGGCACGACCGTGCCACCAACAATATTGAGATCGCGATCTGAAACTCATTTTATGCTATTCTCAGTATCCTACATAAACATAAATTTCGCCAGGGGTTCGTTCAGAACTGTTCGGAACAGTTGGTTCATTATTACAAGGCGTATTAAAAATGTCATCGTTTATTGAAACCCATTTGTTTTGCCATAGTTTTGTCTAATTACGCAATATACATATGAGAGCAGATTTAAGATTAGAATGTTTATTAACAGGTGCTTAGAATGTGTGTACCTTCTAGTCAAGTGTAACTAATTATACCCAGACTGACTTTGACAGACCTAATTACGTCAAAACACGTTGAGGGTTCCAAAAGAAAATTGTTGTAATTTGAGTTGCCAAAATTGTGGTCACACTCTACCATAGAGCCATTAAATCAAAAGTTGCAGTTAATGTAATTTGTTTAGTGTACATTAATCAAAGACGTTCTATTTTATATAATGCTAATTAATACTGATAGTTTTGAACAAATTATGCGATAATACGCTTTCATTGCCTAATCGGCTTGTGAACTCCGGGACTTAGTATAATCTCATTATACTATGTTAGTACAATGTTTACCAGTGTGTCGTCACTTTCATTAGATATAATAAGTAATTAGTTCCGTTTATTCCATTTATTTAATTAAACATTCTCACACGTTTCATAAATACAATAACTTTTAATTTTTAAGTATTATGTGTGCACCGCTTACAGGCAGTTAGGTTAACAGTAACAGCGCCGTGGGAAGTCGGTTAAAAGCTTGCGGTGACCAAGCTTTCTTCAAAATTTTTCGATATTTTTAGAAGTTATGCCACAATTTAGCTTCCCTGTGTTCAAGCAATATACTGTCCAAATTTGTATACCTAGGTACCTATTCTAAATATTCCTGCACGTCTTATTTATTTTATTTTATTTATTTATTCTGAGAAAGACTTACAGACATATAACAATGATACCTATATAATTATCTGTCTTTGCATAATTTATATTATATAGGTATATTTAATAGAATAGCAACGATTACCTATAATAAATTCCACAGCAGTAAAAAGTGTGAATATGAAATGTCAAGCCATGCACCTACTCCTTTATTGCTTTTTTTTATATTCATGTTATTTTCCAATCAAAAATAGAAGGATAAAGAAATTTTAATTATGTAACTTTTACCTAATGTTAATTTTATTGTCTTAGTTTTTTATTTTAGCAAAAAATTATCGATTGTACACGTAATACCTGGAATGATGTTTTGATCAAATGCGTAGGTTATCATTGGGTAAGTACATTTATCTATACATATCAAATAAATAAAATTGGAGTGTCTGTTTGTAATATTCAAATAACCACTTTTAAATAAATGCATATATATGTATACAAGATACATGTACCAAAATTTTTTTTTTAATTTTTGTCTTTGGGTCTGTCTGTTTATTCCGAGTCATCTCTAGAACGGCTACACCGATTTTGACGGGACTTTCACTGGCAGGTAGCTGATGATCCAGGGAGTAACGTAAGCTACTTTTTTAAGCGGAGCGGAGGCCCAATGATGCAGAAGCATCACTAGCCCGCCATGGTGTGGGTTACCATACTGCATTGTATTGTAGCATTGTCTGCATTCGCAGTATGGTGATCACCACTCTTGGATTCTGCTTATGCTTTCCATCAGGCAGAGTAGAGTCATTTTGGCAGGGCCAAACATAAAAAAAAAAAAAAAAAAAAAAAAGATTATCCTTGTCCCGCGGCGTTTTCCGCGGTGTAACAATAACTAGATACAAATATTTAAATAAATAAATAAATAAATATTTTCGGACATCTAACACACAACGCCATCTAGCCCCAAACTAAGCAGAGCTTGTATAATGGGTACTAGACAACTGATATAAATACTTAGATACTTTTTTTTTGTAAATACATACATATTATACATAGAAAACACCCAAACTCCGAAACAAATATTTGCAGATCATACAAACATTTGATCCGACCCGGGAATCGAACCCGAGACCTCAAGAACAGCAGTCGCGTACGCTACCACTGCGCCACCGAGACAGTTGAGTATATTGCATGTGTATTGAGCATATTTGAGTCTTATATGTTTGTGTGAGTGATAGATAAGTCATTATTTCATTTTAAAAATGAAAATGTAGCTAGATAGACTATTACGCTTGCTTTATAATAATGTGGTATTCGCTTATGTATTTAACACTTTAATTTGAGTATTGGAGAGATACACTTCATATATTATCATTAGGCCTTAAGTAGGTACTCTTCCTGTCTTTACCTAAAAAGGAATGTGTATTTGCTTAACTCTAACTAATAATGGCGGAACTCTAGATAGTTCTAAATAGAATAGGTATACCGAAACTTTATGCTACCTACTTGTATCAACCAGAAGAAAATTTGTTTTGCAAACTGTCTACGTTGTTCTTCGGATGAGATTGGGTTTAGAAAAGCAAATTTAAATTTAAAAAAGATTAATACGAGTACTATAGTGGTGTAGGAAGTCAATTAATTCAATAGTAGCGCATCCAGAACATAATGCAGTTACTGGGTTTTTTGCGAACTACAAGAATTGATTCAAGAGGATCTAAAAGTAATTTATCGAAGCATAACTTGGGGTGGTAGGTGAAAACCGGGGTATGTAAATGAAAATTATTTTTTATTAAAAAAACTCAGTAGGATTTGATACAGACCAGACTTTACTGTCTCCTATCACTCCACCTGTTATTTCTTCTGATTAACTTCGTTGCGGGTTCCAAGACAGTTAATATTGTTTTTTACCTGGGACTTCCCGAGTGTCATAACTCGGTGTGTTCGTGGGTCACTGCTGTTGATCTTGGTGTACAGGAGTTACAGTGGTGAGCGTGTGGGCGGTTTTTTCTTCTTTTTTTTTTTTTTTTTAATAATATTAATTTATTTATACTCAAAATTGACAATTTCTCTTAACCACAGACATATAAATTATACAACCTAAAAATGATAATTTTATAAGGAATAAGAGGTTGTCGTTGACTGCTATACTAGTGTTAATTGTGTTACAGCAGCCAGTAAATAGTCATACATTAGTCCCAATGTCTCCTATCACCGTATAGATAGTCTTTTGACTTATTAAGTAGAGTATGTGGTAGGTATCTAATGTACATAAATGTAGGTACATTAATTGTACTTTATACAAATAAATAAACATGTTATTCTTTTTCATGAGATTTATGGACACCGCGCTGGGGCACAATGTCATTGTTCGCGAGATGTTGCCATCTGATTATCGTTATTGTTTCAAACCGGGAAACAGCTAACATTCACTCCATTTAATATAATTGAGCGAATGAGAAACGTTATCAATTATAATTGTTACGACGCATACTTTTAGTAGAAACTCATTTAAAAACATTTTTTATAGAACACTTGCTACCCGTGCAGGAAATATGAGATTTTTTCAAGAAATCATTGATAGCTTGTAGGTAGTTGAAATATGAACAGTGCGGGTTGATGTTATGTTAGGTTTTGTATAATTGTCGGAAGTAGCAAGCTATTTTTTGTAAATAAACGATGGCCTGAGTGTTTATTATAATGAGTTTAAAATAGTATAATTGCCCTAGCAAGAAACTGCGATTGATACCGAACAGGTGGTTTTTTTTCGTTTAAACAATGAATAATAAGATACCGGGGTAATACATAGTAATATCGATGTAGATGCATACAAGTTAATGAGGTGGAATTATGCACGTCAAACTGTATAGTGGATAATCTAAACCTCCCGATCCTAGAATAAGTCGGACATTAGAAAATCCTATAAACTTTCCGACTTGTATTTTAGTTTAGCACTCAGTTTAGCCAATTCGTAAAAAAGTTACATTATAAGTTTTTAGGAAGTGTGAAGTTCTAGGCCCAAAAATAAGTGGGCCTGCTAGTCGATATCCAACCATATTTCATTTTATTCCTATTTAATGTTTTGTTATTTGCTAGACCTAATTTTAAGACATTAAATTTATAATGAGAAATATTCGGCGTATAAACACTGCAATTCTAATCGGTAATGTACATATTAATAACGGATCATGGCTGTAGAGACACGTTTTGCACTTTTTACAGTCTAAAGTTGGAGCAGGCACTTTGTATACTGAATAATAGCAAGAAACAACCGTTTTACTAGAAGTAATCACGGTATAGGTGGCAAAAACATGCCATTAATGGTTCTCGAGCCGGACCCCACTTGTTACTATTCATGAGTAAATTAACGGCGATGCTCTCACACAAACGAACGCTAAACACATTAAGAGGGGAAAACGTGTTGTAAAAACCGATAATATTGTGATTGGTAGTCGTGTTAAATCGTATTACTGCACTTATGGAGAAGAGGGCCTGCTATTTCGATTACGTTAGCAGAGAAATGATTTTAGTAGAAATATATGTAAATTAGTGAAGAATGAAAATAGAAAGCACTGAAAATACTAACTCAAACTTTTATATATTTTTTCCATATATATTATTCCAGGATATATTAACAATTATTTTAACGGGAATTAACGCGATCACTTATTAAAAGGTATTACATACCTCTGATTTGCCTGACGTTTCGACCAGGTTGCACTGGCCGTGGTTACAGGCTGACTGGCTCAGCGGCGCAGAGGTATGTAATACCTTTTAATAAGTGATCGCGTTAATTACCATTAAAATAATTGTTAATATAAGCACTGAAAATGTCAAATATAGTATAATATATATTATAATATCAAATATAGCATATTGTTTAGCATTCATGTCTAAACTCAAGACATATTTCGGTCATAGTACGTTTGCTCGTGTTTATGTACCTACTTATTATCCCAATTATTCACATTATTAATGTACTTTCACTAAAGTTGCATCCCAATGTGTATAGTTGTTGCAATGAATTCGGGAAACAATCATTTTTAACCAATACTATAGTAGGTATAGGATTTAAGAAAATGAGATAAATTTTCTACCAAACTTCAAAGTTTGAAATGTTTAGTTTGTCCGAACGTACTGCAGAAAGTTCGGGTAATAAGGACAAGTGTTTGAAGTCAGTCGACTACATATATTAAGGATTTTATGTAAAGTACAGTGATAGAAATACAAACATCTTTAGAATCCCCTTAAGTATCACAGAAGCCAAAGGGGTATTTATGAAACGATTTCACCTGGACTGCTCTGGGCATGTAATCCGAGATTCGAGAGCACGGTATCACTTGAACGGAGCCTGCGGTCGCACGACGATACAAAATACTGCGAAATTGCGCGTGCGCATAACCCGTGACACACACATACTTACACGACATGTAAACTGGAATTATATAATTGTGTGTGTATTAATAGGGAGTTTTAAAAGTTTCCAAGTCAGTAGCCATTCATGTAATACTCTCCTTTGTTTTTAAAAGGATTAGTAACTAGTACCTGGATGACGAGCTTTGTTCGGTTTTTTTTGGGCAAATTTTATAAAAATGAATACTAGCTAAATCGATTTATCGCCCCCGAAACCCCCTGCATACTAAATTTCCTGAAAATCGTAGCCGTTTCCGAGATTGTTTTGGGGGCGGTTTTAAAGGAACGTCAATTTTTCAATGGAACGACAAGCACCGGTAACCGAATTCAAGACTAGTTAGTGGTCACCATACTTAATACTCATTGCGAATGTAGACAATGCAGCGTGGTGACCCACACTTTGGTGTGGTCTATTCTATCTCGCACCCACCAACGAAACACTGGCTGTTTATGGTGGCCGTAAGATAAACAAAATGAACTGATACACGAACAACATTCTTATATTTATCATGTGATCATTTCATGTGATCATTCATGTTACATGTAAAGTTTAATTATTGTGATTATAGCCGTCAATAGGTAGTGCAATGTAGTGCGCACATCGATGTGTGCGAGTTGGTAGCCACACCGGGTATCGCCTTACCCGTCACTGATACATTAACCAATAGTTTAACTTGATCATATCGATTTACAATTGCCTCGTTAATGTAGCTTCACTTAAAAATACTACCATACATAAACATTTACATTTTTAATTTACATCAACTCTATTTTATGTCAGTTACCTAAATTTTAACATGTTCATTAATATATCTTACACAAGCCTTCTGATCTCAATTTCCTCCTTATCTCTTGAATTATTATTTTACTTGTACAGGTACGATGCTCATGAATGCAACCTCTACCGCCAGTCAGATATACAGTATAATGTCCGAGAGAGTTAGGCAGCATATCTAAAAACGGACCTATCTGAAATTCTTGTTTTCCTGGCGTTGCTAGATCTCACACTATCTCTAGGTAGGTAGGTAGAGCCGGGGACATATAGTGCGTTTCATAGAACAGTTTCTTTGCCGCCCTGTTGGCAGTTACGCAAACAAGTTACTTACTATTACTACACTAGCCGAGTCCCGCGGAGCGAAGCTAGTCTAAAAAAGTAGCATAAGTTATTCCTTGTATCATCAGCTACCTATCAATGAAAGGTCTGTCAAAATCTGTCCAGCCGTTCCAGAGACAAGAAGAAGAAGAACAAACAAACGGACAAAATTTAAAAAAAATGTTATTTTAGTAGACATATACCAAAATATCTTTTTTTAATTGTATACATAGCGTGTATACATACATATGCATTTATTAAAAAGCGGTTATTTTAATATTACAAACATACACTCCAATTTTATTTATTTGTATAGATTACATACATTACAATAAGGGAGATAAAAATTAAGTTCGATTGACACAATTTTAACTTCTAATATTTTCCTGAAGAATCTATTCATCTATCTTAATTTGTTTTCTTGCTATGCCAACATGACGGCAAAGGAACTATTTGATGAAATGCACTTTAGTACCCAAACTTTTGATAAATGTTGTTATAATGTTCAGAGGGTAAGATATTTTGTGTAAACATTGGTTTCTCCTGAACTAATATTAAAAATATTTTCAATTTATCTAATGTTTTGAATGTTGAGTTCTATTGATGATAATTCTAAAACCTTTGAAGAGTATGTAGTAGTCTGATGTCCATGGAGGTCCGATTCAATGTATTATAATATTTGCAATCTTTATAATTGAAATCTACGCTGAAATTGAATTCTGAACTATCAGGTGAGCCAATCTACTACTGAGCTGAAAGTTGTAGCAACAGTTGATCAGTATTTAGTCGAGATTACGTCCGTTTACCAAGCGAGCCGCGGCGACCGCAAGCAACCGCTCGAACACTCACACCCGCGTTGGTTCACGTTAGTGTGTGTATGTGTGCTTGTTCGTGAGTGTGTATATATTAAGTAGTGTGCGTGTTGTAGATAAATGACGAAATATGGCAACATTTCATTAAGCTTTATTTATAACTAGCCGTTGCCCGCGGCTCCGCCCACGTGTATTTAGGTTATCGCGGCAAATAGTAGCCTATGTGTTATTCTGGTGTATAAGCTATATTATTGTAAAGCTTTATCCAAATCCGTCCAGTAGTTTTTGCTTGAAAAATAACAAAGATACACAATCACAAACTTTCACCTTTATGTATTAGAGTGATGACGAAATATGGCAACATTACATTAAGCTTTATTTGTAACTAACTGTTGCCCGCGGCTCTGCTTATACAGCAGCTTATACATCAGAATAACACATAGGCTACTATTTGCCGCGATAACCGAACACACGATTATTTTAAGTTCGTTAGGAGGAATCTTCTCAGAAGCACTGCAAAGAGAAGGAACCACAGCACTGCAAGGGGAGTGGGAGAGCCACGCTTCGGCATGCATGGGCCGGCTCGACCGGGGTGTTAAACGGCGCCGGCGGGCGCTGTGTTTCACCGAGTGAGTGAGGATGCCGGAGGCTTTTCCGAACCCCTTCCCCACCCCCCAAAGGCCGGCAATGCATTTGTGACGCCTCTCGTGTTGCGATACGCCTGCTCGTTTGCCCCCTATTCCATAAAAAAGGGGGAGGAAAACTTGAAACAAACTGTTGTGAGCGACTCGTCTTACCTCCATGCTACAGTAGGCCAAAACCTATATTCCTAGGAGAGCCCTTTGTTTGGCAGTGGACTGTTAAAGACTGTTGATGTGAATTATCTTATAACTTACAACTCTGACACTAACTTATGGACAAGCTTTTTACTGGTTGATATCGTTTTGACTGCGACGAATAGGTTTACGATAAGTTGTTTTCAGTATTAAAATATTGTGACTTGTCTACATCAGATGTAGTATATCTGTGTCACTGAGCATTCGAGTACATAAAACAATTATGACAGCAATTAACTCGGTAAAGTTTGAATTCAAATTGACGGCTTATTCAGCAATGGCCATGTAACCGAGTGACTGAAGTCTAGTATAAATAAACTGTGGTTAGCTCGGTACGTATAGACGGTTCATGTTTAATAGAGTATGTGAACATGATATCGTGGAATTAGCCACTGGTCGCACGACTCACTGGATTGACGTCCACGCTACTACATCTCGACGGAGACGGGAAGGAACGTGGTCAGATACCACTCATGTTCTCACTTAAATGACTTTGTATTAATTGGGGCTAATAAGCTGTACACTTGATTTCCCACAAGAATCTTTTAGTTTGATATACGTTTGAGTGCCACAACTGTTAATCGCGTGTTGTGTACCTAGCATTGATCATAACGATTGTCATTAACCCTTCTCCCCCCCCTTTGGAGACTGTTAAAGAGAGTTTTTTTTTGGTTTCTGAAAGTGAATGAACGAAACAAAGTTTTGCTGCAATTAGCACAATAGAAACCTAGTAACGTGTTGTTATCAAGAAAGATAACTTTTTTTAGATAATTTATATAAAAATATATACATTTACATGTAGAAAGTACTTTAAAACAAATGTGTAGAAGTTATAAAGTAATATTAGCTAGGTATTGGCAACATATTTTGAAACCGACTCACGAAAATAAAGAAGTAAAAATATTTCTTATCAAATTCTGATTTAAAAAAAATTAAACGCTTATGTGAATTAAATACATATTAGTAATGATAAATCAAATAACGGTGTAATAACTCTAGCCGTAAAAATAACTACATGACATTGAGGCATGGACTCGTTCGATTGCAGCTCAATAATCATTGATACCAATCGAACTTTTAGCTGTAACCTGAGAACCGTGTCTTGTCTTGTCTTGTCTTCTTAGCAATGTCAATTGAAAGTTCAGAACGAGGCATAATAATACTAGATTAGGCCTGGCCTGATGGTCTGGTGTAGTGCACGACTTCAAGTGAGTATTCAGTCCGTTGATTACCGGCATAAAACACTCGTCCTCTTATTATCAGCAAAAAACGTAGGGTAACATTTATATTTAATCTCGTACAATCACGGTTAAATTGCCATACTGACGACAGAGAAACATATTCTTTAAACTGGTACGACTAACTTAAAGAAAAAGCAATTCAAATCTAAGAAAACTGCTTGCTCTGAAAAAACAATCGCTATCGACTGAAGCCGCGATTCAATGAAGCAGCCCATAACCATTGTAGTAAAGAGTCTAATGGTAGATTTATTCAATTTATAATAGTAATCGGATACAATCTCCCGGACTGATATCGTCCGTTCGTCATAAATGAGCATGGGGCGTGACGCGTTTCTCGCACCAATGCTCTTCAACGAGTTTAAACGAACGAAAAATCTGACATTCTGTAATCCCACACCTTAATACACAGGACACTTGATACCAGAAATAAACTTATTTTATGACGCTGTCGAGACCCGCGACTAGTACTGTTGGTAATTAATATAAATATTACAATTGTTATTACTAGTACATATACCGGGTTACCTACTGGTTAAGTCGACGTATTCCCATTAAGGGCGTGTTTACATCGTTTCTGACTAATTTATCTACGAAACACCCTATCCTAAATCTATCCCATTTTGAGATATTTGAATTTAATTGCCTTTTACAAAAAAAAAACGATTTTCGGCTGTCAGCTTAGATATTTTGATTTCAAAATACACATTTGTGCGAGTCTTATTATTACTATTATTTGATATTTACATGTAAAATAAGATGCTTTATGACCTTAATAACCAATGTTATACGTAAAATGAATAAAGTCGTTGTGGACGATTTAAACAAAATAGAAAACATAATAAGTTTATTTTTCTTCAATTGATCAAATGTTATGGCGCCTGTTTTCTTCTTCTTCTTTGATGAAATGGCAACCAGCCGGATCTCTCGGATCAGCTATTTCTGCCAATGTTAAGTATTTATAGTCTTCAAATTATAAGTCTTCAAGTCAATAAGTCTTCGTCGTGATGAAATTAATGTTATAAAATATAAAAAATGTGGATGAGATGAAATGGGGACCGTCTTCTGAAAAAACAAAAAACGATCTCCTGGCGCCTGTTTTGCAGATGTGCTTAAAAACATCTATGTTTCATCAGCTATCCAACGAGGTATAATAATCGTCGTTCTTAAAAAAAAAAATTTAAAAACACAGTTGCGAGCCGCCAGGTCGCAATTCTAAAGTCCCAGTAAACCCCGCGCGCCACTTGCAAATTATTCAATAGATAATAGAAGCAAAAAATACGAGCATAACGTTAACTATAATGATGTATTAGTACTGTAGTTTATGAAGCATGTATTTCAAGTCTGATTTAAAGGCTTTATTATTATTATGATAGGTAGTTAAATAATAATAAAACTAAACTAGAGATTTATTCGCAAGTTTCGCCGATTCTAAAGGCTTTGGCACAAATTGGAAGGTTCGAGTGAAGTGATGCCATACCACGGGCTTACAGAACGGTACGTATATACGTAGGTACTGTGATAACAACCCTTTTTACATTCACTGAGTGAGTGAGGTTATCGGTTTAGGAGGTAAGTATAAGGGAACCAGTAGTGGTAAAATCGTGTAGGCGAGATAGCAGAATAGTAAGTTATTATGTTAAACTAATAGAGTTGTTAATTAAAGGTTCTAAATATATAACATAGTTTAAATAAACTTATTAGCATGTTAATTACGAAGTGTAAATCATATCTTAAAATTAGTTTTCAAGTTATGGATCAATTAATAATGAGATTGCGTGGTTACAAATGACAGTACATATAATTGCTTATCATTTTCCCACAGAGCGCATTCTCAAAGGATAGTCTTGGTAAGCACGAGCGAGTAACCCGATCAGCTGAGAGCGGCGCGGCTCAGCGAGCTAGGCAGGCGCATCGGACCGAACGACACCGTCTTCCTATTCCTACTTCTCGCTTTACACCCGGTAAACGGTGTTTGATCAAACATAATCAGTCTTATTTGTCATATTGTTAGGTAACTTTTATCGGACTTGAGTAAGTTAACAACGTATGCCTGGAGGTACCTTTTGAATCTTCGGAACAAATAGTGTCTAACGTGTTGTCAAAAGTTAATATGATAGTGGCTTAAAGGATAAGCAGTCGAAAAACCAGAGAACAAAGAAACTCGTGAACTACAAGATACTCCTAATCCCCAAGCGAATTGTATATAAGTACTAAAAATGTTCATCATTATTTCATGATAATACACACGTAAAAGCATCGTTTAAGTTAAACATTAGTATAAAGTGGTGTTTGTGAAAATTGATTACGAATATTTTAAAGGATTTTACTCCAAGTGTAGATGTTTGACGGACTATAGTCAACAAAATGAACGCTTTCATTTACAAGATTTGTAAACATAAAAGGGTAAATTTACATTTTGATATTCGCAAGTGCTTCAGGGACTAAAGTGGCGTTCTCTCCCTAAAATTTTAAAACATCCATTTGCATATGCTTTGAGTACATAAACGACACTTTCTGAAGCACTTTCAACAGTTGAGGTGGTGGAGGGGGAAAGGAGTGTCATTTTGATAGGTGGGTGTGGGAGGAGAGGTATCGCGTTAACGTGTTAATCTGTACAAACCAACTGTTAATCATAAGTAATCTTACAAATGTGAATGTTATTTTTTTTTGTTAGGTTTCAATTGTGTTAGTTTACAAAAACGTTATTGGGATTACTGATAACGATATAGAGTGTTTTTCGTCTAGAATTGTTGTCTAAAGATCCCAAAAGTTACTACTACGAGGATGTGGATAAAATTCAGGGGGAAAGAAATAATTAGTTAGCATTGTATAGTAATACCGTTAGTATTTTATGTCTGCATCTCAATAAAAAACTGTTTCATTTATCATAATATTTTGTGAATGATTTAGTTTTACATATAATTGTTTGCTTATAATGCAATTAATAAATTTTGTACTTCACCAAATTAATATGAGAAATTATTTTATCTTTAATAAAAATAATGACTGAGCAACCGCATGTTAAAATAGTTCAATGTTCTTTTTAAAAACTGTTAACTTGGTGCCTATTTTATTTTTGTTTAAGTATTGACTTCAATTTTTACCAAAAACAACAAAATTCTCCATATTTATCATTGAATCAACACTGAGATTAAAAAGATTACATATTTTTAGAAATTATCCCCACACTAAAACATCAATTTGCATACGGTTAAGGCGCTATCTGGGATCGGCACGAATGAGGAATGCGGGGCGAAGCGTGACGGAAGAGTCGGGGGGAGGAGGGGGTAATCAGCGTAATGCCAATCATGCAAATGCCGAGATCCAACTGAAAGCCTCAACCGGCTTGTTTCAGGAGTTAAAATGGAGATCCACTTAGCGGGCTACGCAACTCACATACGCAATTGATGGCGTCGCCAAAGACCATGTTCGATGCAGAACTGCTTTATGGTTCATCAACAGCTTTTAATATATAGTTTTGTTAACGTTGGCATGATTCTTTAATTTTTCTTCTTTTTAGACTTACTCTTCACTGGCAGATAAGTCACATCATAAGGAATAACTAAAGGTAATTTTATTTTAGAAAAAAATAGGTTTACACGAAAAAAATTAAGACCAAAGGAAAGGTGAACAACAGTCAATTCAATCGCAACAAACCCGAGGGTAATAATGCAGGACGTAATTAGTTACTACGACTATATATAAAAGGCAATAAAGAGAAGAAGAGAAATCGGTCTGTAGGTACTAAAAGATAAATAAGGCAAAAATCGCTTCTGTTTTATTATCTATATGAAACCCGCGAATGAAAACAACGTAGCCCGCTCCTAACGAATTTAAACGCCGGCTTAAACTGAGCTCTATACTCGCTAATTGAGGATTTGTAACACGAATTTGCCTGTTTTGCTTTGACGAAAATTACAAATCCAGTACCTATACTTTAAATATGTTTTCAACTAATTGAATATGGTTCAAGGTGCTTCTATCGGTGTGAGGCGTAAAGAACATTAACATGAAATGCTGACATCTTAATGTTTTCGATACTTAATTCAAATGCAGATATTCACACTCGACTTTATGAGGCTACTAAGAATCAGACGTTGTAAATAAAAAATGTAAATGAAAAATTAATCATGATCGCTGCTTTTAACCGATTTTAGGAAAGGAGGTTCTCAATTTGATTGTGTTTTTTTATGTTTGTTACCTCAGAAGTTTCGACTGGATGAATCGATTATATTGTTCTTTTTTTATTTAAAAGGTGGTGCTTCCCGCGTGGTCCAATTCAATTCCAGTTCTAAAAGTTGTTTTTTTGTTAATCATTTTTTTTTTTTTTTGAGATTATTAAAATTATAATTATAAGATTTTTAACAATTGAAGTAGAAACGACAATAATGAGGGTCATAGCCTGTTAATCGACAAAATTGGAGGCAAAGGTGGTAAACAATGAGTGTGGAAAAGAATTAACGTTACGGCATGCTTATTATTATAAGTACCTGAACTTAAGTTATTATTATGGTGCTTTTAGACATGGTATGAGAAATATATATTAATGGAATAATTTAAAGAAAAATAACATAAACTACTTACTATTTAACTTTTGTTTTTATAAGTAGGTTTCAAGCTAATTGCTTACTATGCAGATCACGTCCAAAGATAAAAGTACCTTAAAGTAAAAAGAAATCAAAACAGTCATCAAAAATAAAAACACTCTCCTCTTTAATATTAATAGACAATCGTCATCGTGTAAAGCATCTACAAACAGTCGCTAAAATATCAATTCACTTTCATTTACACTTTAATCAGGACGCTTCGTTTTATTTTCAAATATTTTCCATTAAAGGGTGCTAAAAGCAACACGGTCGCTTTTCGCGCTTCCCGTTCACATTTCGTATTCAAAACGTGGAATCAAAGAAGAGCGAGCGTGGGCTAATGTTGCCACTTTTAAATATTAAAATTACATTATTGTATTGCGAGAGAAGTGTCGCAAATTGATTTTAACTACTTTATCATTGAATCAACGTGTTTGGGAGGGAACTAATGGTTTTGATACGTTATTGTCATACCTACGTAACGAAACGTACACGAAAATGATGGGAAAATATTACTGAAAATTAGATTCAATTTTTTTTATCGTAAATTAAGATGCAAATATCGACAACACAATAAATGCGAAAGTTTTTAAGGATGTGTGTTTGTTGCTCTTTAACGCAAAAACTAGAGAACGGATTTTCATGAGACTTTGCAGTAATATAGCTTAGACATCGGAATAACATAATATATTAAAATTTATAAAAAAAAAATATACCGACATAAACGCGGGTGGAGCCGCGGGCAAAAGTTAGTCTTACCATAATTTATCGTATGATAACGTGGACGACCTACGAGTCTACGATTTCAACCAAACTTAAAATTTTCTTTATGTACACAAATATTGTTGTATTTCATTTAGGTATTACATATTAGGTAGATATATATTAGATAAAATACTTGATACATTACGACTTTATAGCATTTAACTTCACACTTTTATTAACAGCAATAGCACATTTGAAAGGACATATTGCAACAGCTGGTAAAAGCAGTGAAAGCTACGAATTATATAAATTAACATATCAAACGCGACTTCGTTATTCGCTACACCACCCCACTATAACTTACAGCGGCCGAGATTTCTTGATACTCAACAAACTAAAAAAATAATTTTATCTGTAAATGTAGATAATACTTGCATATAAAATTGTTTTTATGTTAAAGTAATTTTAATCAATATAAATAAAACTGAAAAGCTATTGGTGTCTAAAAATTCTTCTGAGAACGCCTTGGCTATTTGCCCGTTGCATAGGAAATTTGTAGAAAGAACTAAAAGTGCATTTTTTCAGGAATATGATGTAAAATGTATTTTTGCTAGTATTTTAAGGATGTTATATAATAAAATAATGAACTGGATTCATGACGCAGCTTCGAAACAAACATTGTACACATCATGCACACCATGAGGTACGGTAACAGTAATTAGCAGTAATAAAAAACCTGTATTAAGCAAGAGCTATAAAGTATATCTTCCTAATTAAATTTTCTCGCTGGGTAGGCTTAAAATTGAAATACGAGTAAAAAATTTAATATGCGAAACTATAAACCATTGTTTTGTCATTTTAATGTGTTATTATATTACACTTTATATAAATCTTATGACTTCTTATCTAACTACTAATTACTTGCTTTTGAAAATACGACAATTAAATTAAAAGACTAAAAAATCCAGTTTGGCAGTTTAGTTTAGTTACACATTTTATTTATAGTGTTAAAATATAACATTCTCATGGAGAGTTTCCGTCAGATACATAATCGGCCGGTCATAAAACAAACAAACAAATCCTAAAAAATATGTCGCAATAAAATTAAGGACTGCAGAAAGTGATCAAGTGCAATGAAAGCAGAAAACTCATTATACCCCAATTAAATTGGGAAAAGGGTAGAATGATGATAATGATGATTATAATACCCATAAATTTTGCGAAGTGGTTTGTTTCGGTTATTCAGTTGAAGTTTTTGTATTCAGATGAAATAAAACACGAAAATGATGTAAGTATCATTACATATCTACACATTTCACTAAATTCAATATTTTTTCCAAAATTCAAATGCTTTTCAAAAGTCTATTCATAAATGTACTTGTTATTTTTTATTCCACTTCTAGAACTTTTCTTTGTCAAGGTCGTGAAAGTCTCTATATAATAATATTTATTTAAAAAGACGAAAACTTTTAAGAAAACGTCGGAGTCACTTCATGACAATAAGTACTTACGTCTATTATGAGATGACTCGTTTGCCCTCAATATTCTGAGAAATATAATTTTCATCCCCCCATCTCGGAAAGAGTTTTTTGCTCTTCGATTTCTGAGTGCAAAAGGCGTTTTTATCCACTAGTCACTAGAGGATAAAGTAAATTGAATTTAGAACATCGTGTGCACTAAGTTTGTGAATTCAAAACATCTTTAAAGCCATTTAATTCCACTTCCATGGTGCCGAATTTATTATATGCACAATATTTTTGAATTTGTTAAAAACTGACTCGGAACCTTCTTAGTGTACTTTTTTTCTCAGATAAAGAGTATTCTTTATCTGAGTTTTTTTAAATTTGCTTTTTTCATTTATTTTTTTCTGCTTTTTCTTTTCACGTCATTTAGCCTTTCCTCGCTGAGATGGGATGAAAAATTACGTATTGCACTCGAGTGCAAAGATTTTTCACCTTGTGCTCTTTTCATTGCCTTGCTAACGCTCAGGATTCTAATTTTTGAATAACTCGGGCGCTCGTGATTCAATTTTAGAATCTTTCGCTTGCCTTTACCTGTTTTATACCCCGCTAAATATAAGGAAGCTATCAAGGGATGGCGCGCTATACGGTAAATAGCGCCGTTGCATTCGCAGAAATAAATGACATTTTAAATTGGAAGGAGTGTAAGCGCTACTCGGCACGTTCACTGCCAAGTGATACATCATTTATTTACCAACCGCATATATGTGTTTAAGGCTTATATTACTATTATTATATTAGTCAACATTCCCACAATCTTAAACAAAGTTGTTAACATGCTAAGCGATTTAATAAGTTTAATGAAAAAAAAAATTTTTTTTCTTATACTTGTTGGTCTCAATCAGTATTGAACTAGTTTTATACGTATTCAAACAAATGAGCTTTAAATAATAAATATTTAAAATATACCTGAATATGAGAACTAAAGTTCCTATATGCATAGTAGAACTTATTGTTATTAAATGATTATTTTTATTTTAAAGTACTATGTTCACATGGTGATTGATTTTGTTGTCACAGAGTGTTGCTTTGACTCCACAAAAACTCGCTTTTTTAATCCTACCTGGCCAGGCCTACATAGTCTCTTCGGTAGCACCGATAATACTATTCACATAGATAAGAATTACGACTAATCATGTTTGTACTTTGAAAACGTCAAAGTTCAGAAATATCATTCCAAACTTGGTTTCCTTACTTCGAAATACAAAATCACGACACAAATACCAAATTAACACGTTTAATGTTATCGCATATTTATATATAGTTATAAATATACAGAATATAAAAAGTAGTAAATTGCATGTATATGTGTAGATTGTGACAGTTGTAGGTAAAACAGTTAAGCGTATCATAGGCTCACATAATATGAAATATGGATGAACAGAAGTTGAGGCAGGGGTGTGTCCCGACACCCACCTCGAGGCTTTCGTTAAACGGTTGCTAAACGTTTGGGCGGCCCGCCCTACCTACTTCACCACGACAAAGTCACTCTCAGCGCTGACGTATTCAAAATAATCTCTATTTTTGTTGCCATAGGGTTGATTTTTATAATACTAACTAAGTAATGGAACCTTAACAAAGTAAAAATGCATTACCATCTACGTATAGGTACTTTAAACGGTTGCTTGTACCTATGATTAAGTCATTTGGTAGGGCGTTCCGTTTTCCCCTTGTATACCTACAGTTTTAAGTGATTAGCCCTTATATACTGAAACTCTTTCTATTTTTTATTTGTAAATAAAAGTGAACCAAGAAGCGTACTTATTTCAGTTTTTGATGCTAGGAATGGTTTTAATATGTTTAAAATAGTAAATTGTATGTGACCTTAGTCAATAACAATAAATAAACAAATAAATAATGCATATTACACGCCTTCCAGCCCCAAGCTAAGCAGAGCTTGTGTTAAGGGTACTAGACAACTAATATAAATACAACATTTTTTTTACATACAATACAGACATAAAAAGCACCCAGACTCTAAAATAAATATTCGTAGGTTATACAAGGATTTGGTCCGACCCGGGAATCGAACCCTAGACCTCAACCACAGTAGTAGCATACGCTACTACCAAAGGGGTAAATTACACAGGAAAACATCACTGCAAATGCACTGCATGAATATGTGTTTATAGATAAATAAATAAGTTGTCTGGTTCCCACAGTATAAGCTTAGCTTGATTTGAGAATGAATGACGTGTGCAAGATGTCAGAAAAAAATAGTCAGTCTAATTGTCATAATATTTGTTATTAAAACTCAGTTATGAAGATCTATACGTCCACGAGGTCATGAAAAAGCTTAGCTTAGCTTTATTACTTACTAGTTGTTGCACGCGGCTCCGCCCGCATACATGTCGGTTATCGCGGCAAATAGTATCCTATGTGATATTCTGATGTATAAGCTATAGTACTGTAAAGATTCATACAAATCCGTTCAGTAGTTTTTGCGTGAAATAGTAACAAAGCTCCATCCAAACATCCATCCATCCTTACAAACTTTCGCATTTATAATATTAGTAGGATCGGTATTAGGAAGTATAATATTATTAACGTATTAGGTACAGTTCCATTTGCACAAATATTAAATATGTAGAGAAAATTTCAATTATTTACCCTAATCAAATCAAACGAAAGTAATTTCAAATGTTAAATAACCTCAAAGTATACATTTAAAGTTCAATTGAATAACAAAATCAGAATGTTCTCATTCACAAACTGTGGTTTGCAAAGGACATGAGTTATTGAAAAAAAAGTTTTTTTTTACAGAAGGTGTTGCAAAATAGCCTTGTTGATTTGCATAAAAATTGCTTAATGACATAACACATGCTTACAAATAGTATTTTTAGTTGGGCTTACACAAAGCAATTTACGTTTTTCAAACTGGTTCGTTTTTCCCAATTAGGAATTGGATATCTTCAAGGTAGTAGTTTGTTATCGATCGTAAAGTTGTATGTAATGTGCGGCTATCTGAGAGGATCTTATTGAGTGGCTTGCAGTCTTCCAGATAAATGTCACCCGCCCTCTCCCCGCTCGATTAATGGCCTCTCGGACAGATTGCGTAAGTGCACAGGGCCGGCGTTGGAAACTGTTGAATAAGGCGTTAAACAAACAAAATGTATTGTGATTTTGTTTGTTGTTAAGTTGTAGGTTAAACTATGTTAAGTATATAAGTTTTCTTAAAGTCTAAAATTATTAATTTTTATCTGCAGTGCTGGTAAACTGTTCGTATATAAAATATGTACGAATATAGTTGACTTTGCATCATTATTCTAATGAAAATTTATAAAATAGTAGAATAAAGAACACGACACAAGCACGCAAATAACTAAAAAGTTTAAATGAATATTTTTTTAACATCGGTAGACTATATTGATCTCCACTAGGGACCAAAGGTAATGATATTAAATAAATTGCAATTGATCTATTTTCTTATTTTAGAACGCAAAGTTAGAAGGCTGCAATTGTAATGTGGTTGACTTCTTTTTTAAGTGAATGTAGATATTAACATGACAATATCAAAGAAATGATAAGGCTATGTAACAATTGTAAAAAGTTACATTAACTTTAAATATGCAAATGAAAAGCTACCCAACTACGGTCCTGTTATTTTCCACCCTGTAATACCCCGCTCCGACTAGATACGACTTTTTGCATTAGCCAGGAGTACATCACAGTTCTAAAACTGAGTTAAAGTGTATAGTGTATGTATGTATTTGTAGCTTACTATACAAAGCCTGTACAATTAGTACTCATAGATAAAATACTTTCGTAGTGAATGGAGAGGAGTACCTATAGAGCTCAGTACGTATAGTAATTTTTACTTTGTAATTATTTCTAAACAATGAGCTTTTAATTGTCTTACTTGTGTAAATAATTTTACGATTTTACGAGCACTCTGTTTATAACAACGTACATAACCCTACAAATGTTGTGAGAAAAAATTAAAAAAAGCTAGAACTCGACTGCTTAAAAAAGCACTTTTGAAAACAATTATACAGCCCATGTCACAATATGTGATGTGATACTAGCACTGGGATAAAAGTAAAAGGAAGTATTTTCCGCAGTTCTTTTGTCACATTTTTTTAAAGTATTTTACGAAATTGTTAAATGTTATCAATATAAATAAACGTTTTCATGTTTTTGGTTTATTAAAAACTAGTTGTTGCCAGCGGCTCCGCCCGCCTATATGTCGAATATCGCGGCAAATAGTAGCCTATGTGTTATTCTGATGTATAAGCTATATTACTGTAAAGTTTCATCCAAATCCGTTCAGTAGTTTTTGCGTGAAAGAGTAACAAACATCCAAACATCCATCCATCCTTACAAACTTTCGCATTTATAATATTAGTAGGACTAGCTTTCGTTCTTGACATCATTCACAATAGTAATAGGCAAACAAAGAATGAAATCTACACAAATATAAGACTTGTGCAGAATAAAATCACGTTTCAATATATTAATTTATTAATACATCATGCACTTCTGGTGTTTTGGCCAATGGCATTTTCTACCAGTCAACCATTGGGTGATGCGGAGTAAAATGTAAGTAGGTGCAATTTAGTTAAAAGTGTATGAGAGTAAAAAACTTAACAAAATATTGAATATACGTATTATACATATCTATACGAATACATAAAGCTGAAGAGTTTGTTTGTTTGTTTAAACGCACTAATCTCAGGAACTACTGATCCGATTTGAAAAATTATTTCAGTGTTAGATAGCCCATTTATCGAGGAAGGATATAGGCTATATATCATCATGCTAAGACTTACAGGAGCGAAGCACCAATGAAGAATGTTACAAATACGGGGGAAAATTATCACGCTACGGGCAATAGGAGACGCAAACAAGGTTGCGTTGGTCGGCTAGTTACATATATAAACCTATACGCATTATACATATATCCAAATAAATATACTTACTTATTTAAATACATACATACGCATATAGATACTGATAATAACAGTGGAAGATAATCATGAGGAAGTTGATTCTGCCAATTGTTTTATGAGGTACTGCTTTACTTTTGCCTTGAACGTAAAAGTGCAATATTTATCTCCAGAGTAAAAATTGGGTTGATTGAAAATAATTAATGACAAATATTTGTATCAATATTTTAAATAAACTTGAATTACTATAATATAAGTAGGTACCTAGCGCATAAACTAATGCTAGATATAGAACACTGCTATATTCTGTTATATTTATTTCGGGTTTACTGTAAGAAATTTATTTTTAGTAATAAGACCATCCTTTGTACATTATATAATGTATGTACTCTATTATAACTCTGTGATAACATAACATTGTGTAAAAATAAAGATTTTTCTAGTTATGTATCTATATTTCGTGTCTCGTGTATAAACACCCTTGTAAGTGGGTAAGCCGGTGCGAGCAGACCCTGGTAGATATACATTAGGCAGATTCGCCGTGTACTGAAAAAAGAAAACCTCATTCAAGGCACGCATAACTAGCAAGCGTGTACGTCAGAATAATGGAAAATAGCGCTCTGGATGTGTAACTTTGAATTTGAATCGATTGTTGTCAGAGAGTTTTGTGTACTGTAGATACCCTGATTTCTACTTTTATGTTATTATTACACTCAAATCTGATAAAAAACATTATCTTATGTGTTGACGTTGACGTTGGAATAATGCTAACAAAAATTCATGTGATTTGGTTTATACTCAAAGTTATCCAATCATATTTATCCATGATTTTTGTGATTTGACTGTTAAATCAAACTTTCAAAAGGAGAAGGTATGCTATTATCCTTTTGTACGAGACGTTCAACAGTAAGTTTGTGTAGTGTAATTAGATTTCAACGATGTTTGTTTTATGAGGACTGACCCAGCAGTGGTAGCCCCTATAATTCTAAAAAGTAAAGCCTAAAGTATAAAACCAAAATAAATCACTAATATGAATTTCTAGTTGTATGACTTCGATATCATGAAAGAGCTTATTTAAAAGATAATTATCTGAAAAAATACATTTTAAACCAGAATTAAAACCGTAATTTCGCTTTTGCACTTACGATCAAAGGTTGAGCTCTCCTGCGGCGTCGATTTTTTGCACGCCTAGTTAATAAGCGTCTACTGGCTCGTGAAATATTACAAATTGCGTCCGCCACCCCCCGCACCTCAGTTATCCTCCCTTCAATTTTACACCGCCTTTTTCATGCCACTGCATCAGGGGTACTCGATCACCACGTGTTAAATAAATATTTTCGGTTAGATGAGTAATTACTTGCTAAGAAGACTTTGGACTGGTTAATTTTTGTAAAACTTATTTTGTATTTTTACATGTTTTTTATTTGCCTCATGTAAATCTATCTATAAGCATCAAAAACTAAAACAACTGGAGATTTTAATTAGTAACTAGCTGAACCCCGCGGTGTTACCCACCTTTATTGTTGTACCGCGGGTAACGTGGCGGGACAAAGTTAGTCTAAAAAAGTAGCCTAAGCTACACCTTAGATCATGACCTACCTGCCAGTGAAAATCGATCCAGCCGTTCCAGAGATTACCCGGAACAAACAGACAGACAGACAACAATTGTAAAAAAATATTTTGGTATACATTTATCAAAAAGTGGTTATTTGTATAGTCTTAATTAAAGTGATAATTTCACGGAACTGTTAGTGATTTCATTTGAGTCAGATTTATAACATTTGTTTACCATTTCATTTATTTTTAAGGAAATAGTCGGTTACAGATCAAGTAGACTAGAAGGCACAATAATATAAACTTAATATTATTGTAGCTATAGTCGACTTGTTTCAAACATTTGACACCAAATACTGTTTCGATGGGATCGAAATCTTCAAGAAAAACATTCAAAATTGATAAATTACCAAGTCATCCGTTTTTGTAAATGATATGTTTTTCCGAGGTATGTAATTAAATTCCACTGTAAGACTATCTTGTTCGTTCACGGGATTATCGCAATATGTAAATCAATTTAAACTAGAATTAACTTAACCCTACACAAATTTAAAGAAGGTTATATTATTATAGACTTCCTTTTGGCAAATTTCACTGCTTACCCACCCTGGCTCAATTTAATATTATCGACAATAGAATTGAATCATTACAAAATCAGTTAAGTAGCGATAGAACCAATCAATTTACTTAAAGGATAACTTTATAAAAGCGACTAGGGCCTCAGGAATTGGGAAAGTGAATTAAGCACCCCGCAAAACTGGTTATATCAATCATAAACTTATTCGATTAATTACGTTTTGCGGAGTTAATAGCGACATCTAATATCGATGTTAGTGATGTGCAGTGAACGTTGTCGATTTCATAGTGAAGGATGTGAAATTTAATTTTGCATGATGAAGAGTTTCCTTTCAAAATATTGAGAGAGTAATTTCGTTATAATCAAGTATGTTTTACATTTTCTATGTAGATTATATAGTATTAGTGAAGGGTAATATAATCTGGTACAGTAATAATTTAATTACTTTATAATTTACTTTAGATGTGTTCCCATAGTAATACTGCGGTGATAGTTATAAACCGCTGCACATTTACTTATACAAATTACTTATATTCTTCCTAAACAATATGAGGCCTTAATTGAAATATTTATTTAATTATTTTCGAGGCATTTCATAAATTAATAATGAAAAAGCGGCCAAGTACGAGTCGCACACAAAGGGTTCCGTAGCAGCAAGTAACATAATATAACAGTTCTTGTAGTTCGTTGTAACTTTGATCAATAAATTGCGGTTTACGATTTATGACGTATTAATAAAACTACGTACTAGATCTCGTTCAAAGCAATGTTCGGTGGAAGTTTGCATGGTAAGGCACATCACACATTTACCACTTTGGAAGTATCTCTCGCGCACACTATTAAGTTTGGGAAAAAATGATATTAGAAACCTCAATATCATATATCCCACACGAAGGGTTTTATGAAAAAAAAATTTTTGAGTTTCAGTTTTAAGTATGGGGACCCCCAAAATTTGTTTTTTTTTTTGTGTTTAAATTTTAATGCGGTTCACAGAATACTTACCAAGTTCCAACAGTATAGTTCTTACAGTTTCGCAAAAAGTGGCTGTAACATAGGGTCGGACTGACAGTCAGACAGACGGACAGACAGACATGACGAATCTATAAGGGTTGTGTTAGTGCTATTATAATAAAATCTGGACCTTTATTCGTTTGTTGAACATGCATAACAACAATTTGATCCTAGTCTAAATCTCGAAGCTGATTATTAGCATAAACAGCGATATCGTCAAATAACGTCACTGTTCGTCCCATTTCGGCAGTGTCATTAAGCAGGCTGTGTTAATGATTAATGCGGCGCCGGGCTCACACGAATCCCTCCTACTCCTTCCACTTTACCCTTCACTTCTCAGTGGGCCCCTTGAGCGAATAAAACTCAAACCGACATTTAATCGAGCAACCCCTTTTGATGGAGAGTGCTGTCCTCAAATATACTTTTATATGCCAATAGATCTCGTTCTCTCGATCGTGACTAACCACGCCACTCTGCTAATAATCTAAGGATCGAAAGAAATTGGTTGAGCACGATTTCAGGATTCCAATAGGTAGTTACGAAGATGTGGAAGACCGTAGATAGTTAATAGCATTTAATGGAGCTGTTCAAATAAAAAACTTTATCACTAATACACGCAAAGAATCGCGTATACAAGAAGAAGAGCTCTATAACTCTATAGCATTTGTATAGTTTCAAAAGAAAATTCAACTCTTAAATAATCTTCAGTTTCTTCTTCTTAGCCTTTATTATTTTCAATATTATTTAGGTTCGGTTCCAAGTTCAATCAATTTTTTCCACGAAGCGACTAGCATCGAACCTCTGCAACTTTGAGGGCAAACTAAACTCGAAGGTTAGAATAGTTGTTAGTATATTTGAGGGCACTGACTTCCCAATAACGAATGTTCATGACAACTTAACGTGCTCTCCGAGTCACGGGCGTGAAATACACCCACCCAATAACACTTTTTAGCCCGATTCGTGAATCGAGCCCAAGACCTTTAATTGGGTTTTCTTTTTTTTTTAATAAAAAAATAATAATAAAGATTTAGGACATCTTACACACAACGCCATTTAGTCCCAAGCTAAGCAGAGCTTGTGTTATGGGTACTAGACAACTGATACAAATACATACATACTTTTTTTTTGTAAATACATACATATTATACATAGAAACTTTATTTTATTATAATATAATACTTATTAGATTGGAAGACGTATACGCTAGCCGTAAGACTAACGAGGCCGCTGATAACTTGATAACCTATATTACCCAAACTTTAATAAAAGCGTGTTTAGTCCTTGTCTGTCATACCTATTTGACACAATACCACAAGAGAAAAAGACAAATAATTTAATAATTAAAAACACTTTTTATCAGGGGCTAATGTTACAATCTGGTGTTAAGTTGCTTTATGTAACAAAATACTAAGTAAATATATTATACACATTTTTATTTTGTAAGTGTTAATTGCTACTAAGGAATGACACCTTTCAATACTACATACGCATTTAGATTGAAGGTATGTAATGTATACCTACCTATTGGCAGTTACTTAATAGAAATGGATATGATAGATATACCTATGTGTTTACACAAAGAGTACAGAAATATCGTTTAATCTTTCGTGTAGTCATGTAACAAATCAGTAAAAAAAATAATTAAATGCAATAAACATTTTATTTTATAACAGTCTCTTAACTTTGTTAGTTAAAAGATAAAATTCACCTACTAATGAGTGTTAGAAAACCACTATTTTGTTAGTAACTGATACTGGTGCCGAAAGTCTAGATCGCAGGCTGTGAGCTTGCATGAGTGCTGGTTGTTCCTCAAGAGATTTCTTCGTATTAAAACTGTAGTGAGCTCTTACTCTTATCATTGTTTATTTCACCATAAAGTTTGCTGTAAACATCCTGTACTCTTGTAACTTGCTCATTAAGTAGCACTTATAGCATTTACTTTTTATTCCTACGTTTTCATTTAGCAACCGCGTATCTCGCAAGCAATTATTCGTAACCACTCGCCCCGACGTCGTATAGGTGTTCTGAGGATGAATTAAAAGGATAAGAGAACCAAATGAAGGTAGCAGGCAATTAGTCGCAGCGGATGATGGATGATGCCCTTCGCCGATACCCGTGATGGACACAAAACGAGCAGCGAGAACCACATAACTCATTATACGCCGATGATAACGCGCGGTATAAAGTTGTAGTTAGATACGGAATATTTGATGATTACCTCGAACCCCGTGCCACCTCATCCCGCCGGCGTCTTGCACCAGATTACATTTTTAAAAGTAAGTCTGTATATTTTTTTGTTGATTGGTCACCCTTTAAGGCGCTGTTGTCATGTAATCGTCTTTTAATTTGGTTAGTGTAATAAATAGTGACTTACGAAGTTATAGGAAGCTTCCTTAGTGTTACATTTATTGTTTTAATGTTTCTTCATCTTTTCAAGAGTTTCAATTACATTTATTTGGTTTTATAACAGGTATATATATGTTTAAATTTGATATTTTCTGAATGTTATCAATGCAAATAATAAAGAATAAACTTTCATAGTCTCACGTGAACCATAATAGCTTATGTCGTCACAGCTACATATATATTTAGAAGAAAATATATAATAATTATGGGACTCAACCCGGGATGGGACTGCTATGTAAGAGGTCATTTGTTCGATTTCCACTTTGGACAAATAATTATGTGATCAGTGGTATCATAGTTTCTTCTTTGTTCTGTATCTAAGTATAACTTTTGATAATACAGATGTCGAAAGTAATAATAACTGACTTTTTTTAATGTATGGCTCTACAAAAATGACTACTCTACCTGATGGAAGGCATAAGCAGAATCCAAGAATGGTGGTCATCATACTCATTGCGAATGGAGACCAGCATGGTGACTCACACCATGGTGGCCGAGTTAAGCTCCTGGGTGATCTTCTGTCGACTTACCAGTAAGTTGATTATCAGAGGCTCTGCTTAGTTTATGTCTCAAATTATAAATTATAATGAATAATTATCAGTACAGTACTACGGCAGTACTACTTGCAGATCCTTCGTTAGGTAGTGTAACTAGCCTGTTTGATAAGAATAATCAGAAAGAATCCAACCAAACCCTTTGAAATCTAATTGAGAGTCATAATTATAACATATTAATTGTATAAGTTTTTATCAGACATTTATTAAAAGTAGGGAGTACCAATTAAAATTTAGATAATTAAAAATATTAATTAAAAAGTCACAGTTTTTTTAAAAGTTTGTAATCAATTCGAATAGTAATGTCGAAGAAGCTATATTTTTCATTGTGTTTGTTTCGCATAAGAAAACATAGCCATTAATAGACGATAAATGTTCTGCTCCATAACTTGCTGTAATAAATAGCTATGGTAGCCATTACAACGGAATTGCATTTTTAAATGGTTTAAACATTGCATTACCATGTTAATTTAATAAGGAAATGATGCAATGGATCGGTAACTCTATACCTACGTACGTACTTGTACATTTGTCTTATAAGTACATATTATTAGACTAGTTGTTGCCCGCGACTCCGCTCGTATGTCGGTTATCGCGGCAAATAATAGCATATGTGTTATTCTGATGATATTTATTATTATCATCAGAATAACACTTAACACACACACACTTATAGTAAAGTTTTACTGTAAAGTATCATCCAAATCCGTTGAGTTGTTTTTGCGTGAAGAAGTAATAAACATGCACACTCACAAACTCTCGTCTTTATATATTAGTGTGATAACACATTATATTAAAAAAAATTTTTTTGAATTAAAATAAAAAAAATAATGTGGAAATACTTAAAAAAGAATGGTTGAACACTTCTGTGTGGTATTGCATACTTAGAATAGATATATGCATATTACCAGCTTATAACGAGGCAATGTTTTAAAAAACCTGGGCTAAATATTTCGTTTTAAGGGTTTAGTCCTTTGGACTAATCTTATAACCTTGCTTCGATATTTTAACTATTGTATAAACTATTTCCTAAAAATAACTCTTAACATTTTATAAAATAACCTACATTTTCTTCAAAAAAGATAAATGAAAAAAAAGACTTTAAGGAGATAACTGATGAGTTCTGTCTTTGTTTGCATTTGGTTTTAAATGTTTAACCCTGTTTAGTCTGTCCATCAGTGCTACGTTCCTTTGGAGTGGAATAGGCCTATGGACCTTGTGAATAGGCTTATACGGTCCATAGATATATAAGCTAAGCACTCGTAGACCGATCACTAGTGAACGGAGGTCAACTAGGGGCAATAACACCCCGTTCAATATAATATAAAGAAAATTACTCATTGAGGTGGTAGTTGAGATTTCTTCCATTCCTCGCTGCGGAGAGGTGCGCCTTTTGATGATATCACGCAGATCATATCACATACCACAATCCGTTAACAAATACAACTGAAATCAAAAGCCCGAGGCGGATTTGCCAATACGTACTACACGCCCAGGTTACAATCACTTGCGAGGATTCGCACGACAATTACATTAAGTTTAAACAATTAAAGCTTATCAAAACAGTGGCCGAAACTATTCTCGCACTAAAGCTTCAATCACACTCAGTTGTTAATTATACTAGCACAACATGACCGTTCGAAACCAAAGTTCAAGGTCACTTTACTTTTACAATGACAGGCCCCAGTAGGCACCACAAAGGTGATAGGCCCCCGCAGGCACCACAAAGCTATCAAACTAAAGTCGGCCCGCGCCAAGGTTTCGTTTTCCGAGAAGACACCGTATGGACCATGATATTTCCGAACAATGACAACTTTCCAGAGTATTGAGAGCATTCAAACCGAGTGACATGACACTTCAACTGTCAAACCCTAGTGTTGCCATTACAACATTATAGTTAATACTACCTTTACCAAATTGATTATTTGGTACCGAACAGACCCCTCAGAACTCACCGTGGGAGAGCCACGCTTCGGCATAAATGGGCTGGCTGGACCGGAGTGATACCACGGCCTCACAGAAACCCGGTGTGAATAGTACTTGCGCTGTATTTCACCGAGTGAGTGAGGATACCGGAGGCCCAAAACCCAAACCCCGTGCCCCTATCTCCCCTCCCCATCCCCCAAAGGCCGGGAACGCACTTGTGACGCCTCTGGTGTTTGCAAGTGTCCATGGGCGGCGGCAATCGCTTACCATCAGGCGATGCGTCTGCTCGTTTGCCAGCCAACTCAATGAAAAAAAAAACCATCATTTATAAATCGATTTACACGAAATTCTATTATCATTTTTTCATTGTTAATGGGAAAAAAGAATAGATGCAGTACATACCTACCTAACAGTTATTATGTAGAGAAATTAAAGTCGGTAAGATTTTTTTAAAGTTTTTTTTCTAGGAACATTGAATGGAATAGAGAGTAGAATGGTGGTTAACTAGGTTGTAGATTTTTAATGTAGGAAACATGAATAAAGGTAGTTGAATAATAACAGGGTAACAGTTCGAGTTACTTGGTAACACAAGTGCGGTAAACGCTTCAGGGGTGCTCGAAAACTGGACAGCGCTCATCCGACATGGTGGAGTAAGACAGAGCCCCATTACGGCCCATTAGAATAGCCGCAGGTGTCTGGCCATTAGACACGCTATCGTGAAAGTCAAGCCGCCAGCAGAACTAACTGACTCTGACGGACTTCTGTTTTCACGTGTTATTTGAAGACCACAAAATTCATAAACAATGATTTCTTATTTATATAGTTATCAGTTTTTATTCAACTATTTTTGATATTTTATCAAATAATGTTTATAAAAAAATACATGGAAATGTTTTTTTTAGGCGATGACACTTTTTTGTAGCTTTGTGTAGTTCATCAAATAAATACGCAGCAGACATATTTTTGTTAAAATGTATAAAAATGTTATATGTTATTATGTTTCATTAGCCTGTCACTTGTATTATTGCTAACAGACAAAATTAATAAAAATGATTGTAAGTGACCTGCAAAGAATAATACGATAAATCACTGTAACTGAAATTCGATTTAACCAATTATAATCTATACAAATAAATAAAATTGGAGTGTCTGTTTGTAATATTAAAATAACCGCTTTTTGCTAAATGCATATGTATGTATACACGGTACACATACCAAAGATGTAGTTAAATTTTTTTTTGTCTGTCTGTCTGTTTGTTCCGGGTAATCTCGGGAACGGCTGGACGGATTTTGACGGGACTTTCACTAGCTGGTAGCTGATGATCCGGGGAGTAACTTAGGCTACTTTTTTAGACTAACTTTGTCCCGCGGCGTTACTCGCGGTACAGCAATAACCGCGGGTAACACCGCGGGGTTCAGCTAGTATACAATATTAATTATATTCTTAGATAGACTAAGTGATAGTTCTACCTGTTTAATGCTTGCATATGTGTACTTTTTCAAAGTTCAACTTTTCATTTCAAAAAACTTAAAAAAAAAGTGGTCACAGTGGACAGGCTAGAATGGAGCACGTTGTCTCACTCAAATACCGCTGTGTCTCAAAGACAACCTCAGAAAAAGTGTGCTAGTGTGTGTCGCCTTAAGGCATTAAGACGTAGACGTGGTCTGAAATAGGTTACTTAGAAACTATAACCTAATGTTTGTTACCTAGTTGGTTCCTATAGCTTTAGTTAAATTAACTGCTGGTATTGTTGCTCGCAAGGCGCAAATTGAGTGATTGAGAGTTGTATCAAGAGCCTACTTATTTTCAAATGGCTAATGCCACTTACTGTTACATGCTTAACGCACTAACCTGTTATTGTCTTTCTCGTTTTCATTCCTAGAGTTGATTGCTTCAAAGAAATTGTACATGAAATAAAAAGAAGGACGTTGATAACCAAAACGAACTATCTCTATATTCAGTACCTGAATAACGTTTAGATCATTAACGTCAGACATGTTTAAAGTTGTTTAACATTACAAATGTTTGTAATTGTTTGTGATTTTCTGTGGACAAGTGATTTCCTTAAACTTATTAAATGGTGAAAAACTTATAGAATAAAAATTCATACATGCATATATAGACGAGAAACAACAACAACTCGGACCATAGCCTATGTGAGACGAATTAACCACTACTACGAATTTAATATTGGAATTTTAATTTTATGTGTTTGAAAAATTTCCTATAGTTTCAAACACACACATATAACACCCATTAAATTTAAGTAACATAAAATATAACCATATTTAGTGACAAACTCAACGTAAGACTAAAGTAAATCTAATTCTCAAGTGGACTCAATTTGGTAAGCGACATCAAGAGTCACGTGTTATAAAAATGTTACTGGCCGCTACCGGGCAACATGTTGTCGCATTAGACTCTACATTTCTTAGCTAGAAATGATGCGTAGATAACCAATGCGTTACGACTTGCCCACCGGTTACGCGCCCACTCCGGAAAATGACGCGTTTCTACGTACTTGGCACCGTAGGGTTACCAACTGTGCTATTTATTCTTCTGGGATTAATTAGATACATTATTAAACGAAGGACGTAAGACTATTAGCACAATAATTACAGTGTATTCAAAGAACACGTCTTTATTTATAGGTTTATCGACTTCTCAGAAATTACCGTCAGAGCGAAATTATTACGTGGCAGGGTAGGCCTAAGGCTCCTTTCTACAATGAGGTTTATGTCCAACAGGGTCCTGTTAAAGACTTTTGACGATTAAAATATATTTCTATCATTCAGCAGTCAAACTCAAATTTTATTTGCGGGAATATTTTCCAATTATTTATGTACTAAGCGTTATTCCTCAATAACCAGAGTTTCTGAATTCTCAGAAACTGCGAATGCATTACAATGCAATATTTATGTGTCAAGTACAGAAGTCTTAATTTAAAATAATGATTTGTATAGTAATTATACAGCCATTATCATTTTAGGATGTAACATTTTTCTACAATAAATCTGATCATTAAAATCAGTATTTCCTTTGCGTTTAGAAACAGAAAACATTGCGATTATGCTTCAATGCTTTATTATATTTCATTATCGTATTTGGAGGACGTAATTGCACGCATGAGTATACGTCACTGAAAAACATCTGCGGTTCTAAGTCCTAAAATAAAATAAATAATGATTCTAAGTGTGGGTCACAGAGACGTAAAAGAATAAGTATTAGATTCTTCATTTCATCAATAGTATACTTTGAGGAATATATTAAACTTTTTAAAAATGGTACACAATATAAATTTCTTAGAAACATAGGTAATACAGATATCTATCAGATCTACTTAGTCTGTAAAAAAGATTTAATTTTAGTTTGAAAGATGTTACTGAGTTATTCGTAATAACTCATTAACATATTTATTTATAATTCAGAAATTATAATATAACTACTAAAAGTTCGTGATTAAAATGAAATCGTTAAATTAAAATGTATGAGTCATAAGTAGTTAAAATTAGCATAAGTTTGAGTAAAAAGGTTACTGTGAAAGCTCGAACTACGGTAAATCCTAAAAGATTTACCAACTCTTAATGGTAAAAATCAACCTTATCATTATAAATCTGGCAAGCCTTAGGATTTGTCATATGTTACAACACCTCTACTTTGTTTAAAATATTTTTGCAAAATTGATTAAAGTTAAAACGCGTGAATTTTCGTGGTTACAAAAACGTTTACTTTTATAGTTTCCTCTTCTTACATACCTACATCAGATACAATATAGGTATTATTACTGAATTGTGAAAGTTAGGTTGGATTAGAACAGTGAACACGTTGAGTGAGCAGGGCGGCAGCACGGGACCCTTTCCTTCCGACTGACGCAGGTTCTTTCGGGGCATGGTTGCTTCGGAAAGTACCTACACTCGGTCGCCAGGAGGGAACTGAGTTTCGCCTGCCACTACAGCGACTGCAGTGAGGACTCGGCCCAGCACACGCTGGCGATTTGCCCCGCATGAGCGTCGCAGCGTCAGGCCATCACTGCAGTCATCGGAGGAGATCTCTCGCTACCGGCCGTCGTACGCTCCATGGCCGGTAGCGATAGCAGTTTTACCGCGGTCGCAGCCTTCTGCGAAGACCTAATTTCGCAGAAGGAGACGGCGGAGAAGGCCCGGGAGGATGATATCTACTCGGACTCGATCCGCTGCCGGCGAACCGGGCGGCGGAGTCGCGCCTACCAGCGCCTCATGCCGCCCTGAGTGTAGCAGCGGGCAGGTGCTGGGAGGGGTCCGGATGTGTTAATAACAGCAGTTCCCGGATCCCTCCCGTTTCAGGCGCAGAATGGCACACCGTGGGGTTTTAGTCGGTTCGATTCCGACACACCGCCCCGCCGCAAACCCCGGCGGGGTGACGGCCCGAGGGGCTTCCACATGTTAAAAAAAAATGAAGAACTGTGAACACGACACGACGTGAGAGGCGAAGGCGAGCGAGCGAAGCGAGCGACAGCGGCTGGCCAGCGCCAATTACATTACTTCAAATGGTTTGTTATATTTCAAAAACCAACATTTACCAGTCATTACTGGTAAAACTGAGTGAAACATGTACAAAATTCTAATGATAAAAGCCCGAAAAAATCATTCCTTTTAATGAATTATTACAAAAATTCCCTCACAAGTCACATTCATATTGGTATATCCTAAAATTGATTAATAAAACCTAAAATTAATCAATATTCGGGCTTTTATAGTAGCATAAATGTTTCAGTGCGTCTTGTTAATTTTTTTCTTTCAGTCGGTTTTAAAGTAAACATTGTGTGTAAAGAAATAAATCCACTAAAATATTGGGTTAAAATTCTTTTATTGCATTAAATATTTTTGAGTAACCAGAAAAACACTTAAGAACAATTAACCAGATCGCTTATTCTCAAAATTCTTCTCCAGCGAACAATGTTTCTCGAAGTGGTTGAAAAGGAAAAAAATATATTTCAGGCTACATTTATGTGAGTGAGTGAGTGAGTGAATGAGGTGATGGCAACTCTCTCAGAAAATAACCTAGTTTTTTGGTTGAAAGCGACGGAAGGTAACTTAAGGCAATTCTTTACGACAGATGTGATCACTTCATCCGAACAGCAGCATGATGATGTCTTGTACACATTGTTTTTTTTTTTGTTATTTCATTTCTTTAACTTTCATACGTTTTAATACTTATTTCCTCTTTCGCATACACTATTTTTTATTTAGAAGCAGTCAAATATAACATCGACTACACTAGAAACTGGTGAGCATATTAGTGAGCTCAACTAAATCGCTCCTAACTCTGACTATAGTCAAAAAGCAGTCGCTGTGGGCTACAAAAGACTAAACATTATCTAGGTTTTATAACTTTTTTCTCCATATCTTAAACAGTCTAAATGTGAGTTCGGAACTAGGCCCTTCATTTGAGCTTTTACCTAACCTAAACATGCTCCTGAGAAACGCAGGTCCTACTCGTAACTATAAATAGCTTTGTCAACCCTGAAACTACAATACGTAAAATAACAATTATTTACACGATAATGTATTTTAACGATTCCCATAAAAATATGGAAAAAAATAATGGAGCCATTATCTTTTGTTTATTTAATTACTTCCAGTTAAATTAATTCAAACAGTTCCATTTATAATTAAAATTGTTCGTAGAACACACTTAATTCAATTCTATGTTGATTTGGTGGCATCTGCTACCTGTTTTGAAATTCCAAACAACGTGGTATTTTAGTCGCAGGCATTTTAGACAAATACCTTCAAATCATTAGATATTAATCGGTTTAACTGATCGACGCTTCTCGTGTCCAAAAAGGTCGGTCTTTTTCTCACACAGAGATTTAACATTGCCTTTCAACGTTGCAATACTGCTAATTTTGTGGGAACGTTTTAAGGTATTTATAGAATGCAATCATACATTATTAATATGAAGTTATTAAGGAACAAAATTTGTCGATTACTACATATTTCTAAAAAATTACGTTCGTTTCGCAGGCTACACTGGATTCAAGTCACTTTGGACTAAGCTGGCAACTCTATACAGTTAATGTTTAAATCTTGAAGGTAATTATTCTGAACCCAATGCGATTTAACGACTCTCGGTTGTAGTTTAATATTTAGGTTATATGGTGAGATCTTATCAATGACTATTACTACTAAGTTTATCGTAGGAAGATTGTTTATCATGAAAGTCATTAAGTTTCTCTTCTAACAATAATGGGATCAGTATTTCTTTCACCCTGAATGGTTTCAGAGATGGCTACAAGCTTTTCAATTTCAAATATTTTTGTTGTATACTCATATTAATGCATCATGGTCTGGCGGTTAACCTATGCGACTGCCGATAAAGAGGTCACGGGTACGATTCCCGTTTTTCTTACTATAAATTCTGAATAATAGCCCGAAGGATGGCTATGTACATCTATGGCAATCGTTATTGGGAAGTCGGTGCAATATACTGCCAACTAGTTCAACCTTCGAATTCCTTTCGCCGTCAGGGTTGCCGAGGTCCGATGCCAGTCACTCCGTAGATAAACTGATATTCAGGTAAAACGGGTCGTACTAGTAGCCTAAATTAAATAGTATTGGGAATAATAAAGACCATGAAGATGATGACTCATATTAAACTATGCATTACTTTTTGTACTTAAGATGATGTTCTCCTAGTCGATATCGGGCACGGCGGCCAGTTGTCAACAGAGATCCACCAACTACGGAGGCAAGGCATATTATAGGTAGTGCACAAGTGTGTGCGCAACCACATTTGCACTCTGTTCCCTCACTCCCATAATCCGATATAATATAATATCATTAGTCCTTATATAAATCAACTGTTAAAACAGGTTTGGCGATTGTGATTTTTTACATGAATTCTTTATAGGCAAATCAAACAAAAAAGAGTAAATAAAGTACAGTTATAACACTATATACTAACATAATAAACATTCATTATTATCGTCTAAAAGATCTGAATTACAACGTGCCATAAGTGTTCATAGAATAAAAATCTTGTAAAATACACCCACACACGTGTTAAAAAGATTGAACCGGTACAATAAACAACATGGAACCATTAAATGTCCGTTTAATCAGTTGTTTCGTTTTAAATTAATAGTAAACAGTTCAATAAGTTGTGTCGATAAAGTGAACATGGCTCGTTTATCTGTCGCCATAAAACTTCAACGGTGCATTTATCAAGTTTACTCATTTAATTGTCTGTAAGTTCAACCTTATTCGTCACGTGATGATAAAGACTTCAATATTTATTAGCCTTCCAATAAAAAAACCGTTATGAACTTATGTAATGTCTAAGTTAAAAGTTATACTAAAATAAACAAATTCAAACTAAGCAGAGCTTTTACAATCACAGCTAGATTGACTGATATAATATTTATATACCTTTTTTTGTACAGGCATAGATACATATTATACATAGAAAACACCCAAACTCCGAAACAAATATTTGCAGATCGCATAAATATTTGGTTCGACCAGGGAATCGAACTCGTGATTTCCAGCACAATTAGAATAGTCGTATACGTTACTATTGCGCCACCGAGGGAAATCCTTTCGAAGTTAGAAAAAAAAAACTCGTTGAAATCTATTTTAGCCTTCATTTGTAAAGATACCTCCAGAGAATGTATGAATGTATAATTAAATATTATATTAATTTGCTAAAGTAAATATCAAACCGTTTGGAGAAAACACTTAATACTAATTTAATCGAATTACACAAATTTAATATTTATGCACTTTAGGCCATGTTCAAGAATTCTCAGATTAACCCATATCTACCTCATTACGAAGGATAGTATTAATAAATGCAAATGTGGGGAGGACTTCACGGTTTCTCACATTTTAATAGATTGTATAGCTTTTCAACAGGAAATAAATATTTGTAAAATTCCTAACAATTTGAAAGACTGTTTAAGTCAGGGTGGATATATTAAGACACTCATGTTTTTAAAGATAATTAATATGTATAAATTAATTTAAGTTGTACTCTCAGTGGTCGTTAATGACCTTAGTTGTTAAAAAGTGACCTTAAATAAATAAATAAAAAATAAAAAATAATTCTCAGAATTTAGTAGTGTACAAAGTAAATTTTAAGACTAATATCATTATTAAACCAGATGACCTGGAAGGTTTTGTTAGAAGTAAATATCCTTGAACGAAGAAAGCAAAACAGAAAAAAAGCCTAACGTACTGTTACACTTTAGAAAATTAGAAATTTTCTAAAGTGTTATCGAAGAGCACACCTTTATACAAGTAAGTAAAATCGAAATTATTTATTAAAACTCCACAGTATTCCACTGAGATTAATCCATCTGTTTTTTGTTGCTGGCTGTGAAAGAATACAAAAATCGAAATCACGAATAGAATTTTCGTATAAATGACCATTCTGTAAAAACACAGAGTTTTCACAGAAAGTGACCGGCAATCGTTTAACACCCTAGCTTCTTTTCTTATACCTAGAGGAAGTTATTTCAGACGGCAGACTGAAATGACTTATTCTGAACATCATGTCGCCCGGGTATGTCTACATATTACCGTTGGACAACATTAATGTTCATAGAGTTCTATAAGCATGTGAGTGTTCCTTTATGGGTATTTAATTAGTAAACGTGCAAAACATGCAAGTAGATGAAGGTCAAACGATAACAATAAGTATGTTTGATTTACTATTTCTTAGAGCTATTTAACGGCTTATTGCTTAGTCAGTAATGCCTCCCTACACGCATTGCGTGATTCATTGACCAAGAAAAGTAGGCCATAATTATATTCCGAAAATTTATATATTTGCAGAATATTTGAACCGAAGTTTATAATTATTAGTTTGAAAGTTCTTTCTGTGTGTTTCTCAGTAAGAGACTAAAACAGCTGGACAGCAAACGGTATGATAATGGTTTCAGAACACTTTTACCTAAAGTAATAGATAGTAATTCATGAATAACATAGATTAAAAAAAGGAACTAGTTAAACTTCCTATTCTGGGACGTTTCCAGCCCGTGAGGCACCCGTGTGCAATCATTTCTTTAGCGCTCTTTAGTAAGCATATCGCCCTTCAGTAAGTGCGCAGATTCAGTAGAAGTGCCGCGGCCGGTGCCCCTAACATTGCTGCGCCGGGTGTACCACACACTCTGCTACCACACACTATAGGTAAAGACGCCACTGCTTCCTATTGGATTCTTAAACCTAGTCAGAACATTTATGAGACCAAAGTTTTAGTTGCGTTCACATCTAGAAGAGTAGAGCATTTTCTGTGAGACAATTTTTACTTTGTTTGTTTACCATTCTTGCTCTATCTTTGTATCGTGCTATCAAGTGCTACATATCTGATTCGAAACGAATAAAGTAGATACACATTTACATGTAGATAATATGCATTTATTTGTTGCTTAAATCATCAATACTTTAAATCGCATTTTACAAGCTGTTTCTAAATTGGAGGTAAATCTTACATTCTCTTTCATGGCCCCTGACTTTCCTCTTACAGACAGCCATAAATATCTAACATATTTGTATGAACTAAGCCTAAGGGCACAAGCTTATGCGATACGCATTATATTGTACGTTATTTGTTTTGGTCTCATTATTCAGTTCCTCAGTAAAAGATTCCGAACGAATGACGCCATTTGTCATTTTATACGAATTAGCGTCATACTTTCACCGAAATTGTTAGTGGTTTTGTAACACGACATTTTGATTACCCTGTCGCTGAAATTACAGCAATTCTTTTATTTATAAGTATTAATATCGCTATAGTAATGACATAAAACTTGTCATTAAATATAATTTGATTACAAGTATAAGTGACGACTAATGCATGAAGAGTGTATGTTGTGACGCAGAACTGAACGTATTTAGTTGTATATACTTGACATACTGACTTTGTAACCCTCCATTGTCTATGTGCAATGCAGTTATCTCCAGAAAGTTCTCATTAAGCAATTAAAATTGACTATCAGTCACCTTTCCTTAGAAGTAAAATGAATAAAACCTGAAAAATCCGAGTAGTATAAGAACCACTTGAATGATTTTGGAGTTAGTAAAGCTGATTGCATAAGAAAAGTTATTGTTTAAACTTGATCAGAACCAAACGTTGTACTTAGTGAAGTAGTAAATTGATAAAAGAGAGAAAAACTGTCTAGATTTAACATAATTCACACCTGTTATCTGGTCCCGGGCTGAGTGCACAAGGCGGTCGGGCTCGGCGCTCCGATACCGGACGATGTAGGTATTCACAACGAGTCCCGATACATGTACAAGTAGTATCAGGTACGTATGTAGGTATAGCTCACAGTCGGAGGGTAGATTGTGTTCTGCGGTAAAGCGATAATTCAGCTCAATCTATGTCGTGAGCGCTCGCGCTTTGTTTTATCCGTTGGCTTCTGTGCGCCTTTATTTAGAAAATTGATGAGAAATGGTTTCCATTACGATCTACCGCCTTATAAAAGATATTGCTACGTCGGATTCGCTATACGTTTGTTCCAAGGGAAAGGAAATGAACGCAAATTTGTTTTCGTGATTGCGAGCTTTGAAACGAATATCGAATTGATATCGATATCATTTTCTTGCGCAATCGTATTTCTCATTAGATATTTATGTGTGACCTCGTGAGACCCTTCTCTTCCTTCACGATTGCCTTCAAGTTTACAATAATACACATAACAGACTTTGAATACACATTGTGCTCGCAGATAGCAAAATAAAGGCGGAAAGTTATCTTGTGTTGTCCAGATACCTTATGTTAAAACGTTGATTATAGTATTCATATTCACTATCTGCAGGTAGACTGTTATTAGTTTAGAGTGTGTGAACTCAATCAGATCCGTTAGTACATAACTAAGTAATGCGTGCAAGCTCGCGAATACCGCCTCTAACTATGATAGAGCTCTAAACAGTTTCTGTTTGAACATGCACCGCTTCCAATTTGCGTGTGTTCGCATCTCGCCACGGACAATCGCTTGCAAATTGCCCGGCCACTGATTGCTCACCGACGTTTATCAATATTGCAGCTAGCCGCTACCATTTCTAACATACCGTCGCACTATCATTTCATGGATTGAGTAATTGTATAGGGAAACACGCGACAGATGAAATATTAACAACACGTTACCACTTTTTATTTCTTTTGTTACTGATAATTAAACTAATCATAATTCAACAAAAGAACTTGCTATCATTAATAAGTCGGTCTGTTTTACAAACCGTATTCACCAATAGCCGTGACCTGTTATAATCAATAATTACAATAACATAATGTAGACGCGGAACTAATGGGTCTTTTCCTAGCTGGTGTGACGTCGGGAGAGTGTATGCTCAGCGGGCCGCCACTGCTCATCGAGTACAATACCGGGGTCATCCACCACAATAGCGTTACGTTTATCGATGTGTCGAAAACGAGCATTCAAAGTCGATACCGAAAAAAATATCGATTTCCGTAAATAAGTGAGTGTGGCACATTTATAATAATGATGAATGGATCCATCGGCTGTTGTTCGCATCGATATTGCGTATCGAATCGTGCAACCGCTAGAACGCCACTCGGCTACTATATTCATTGACTACTAATTGAAAAGGAATATCATCATACCACATCCTGCTATAAATCTAATATAAATTGGGGCGTACTTGAGTTCCTATACATTTTAGTCGCGACTTTACTGTTATAAATCAATGTTTTATTCTAGGGGTGTCTAATAAATCTTTTGGTGGTTGCGAAGATTTATCTAAAAATTTGAATAGGCGAATTCCAACTCCGAGTAACGTTGGCTAACAATTGTTTCACAGTTCCATTATTGAGTATTCACGATTTAATGTTTATTTAGCTAGATATAGGTTCAAATTTAAGTAGTCGATTATTGTTGACTATTGCAATGTCGAGTGGATAACGTGAAGCATGCGGCACGATCGGAGCTTAGAACGGCCACAGTAAATGTCGCTCATCGATTGAGTGAGTCTGCTGGACTCATTGCTGATCGTATTTTGATAATAACTATTGTGACGAACTGTCACTAATGGGTCGTATGTTTATGTGGTAACTTCTATAGCCGTGAAAAACAGTGAATGGCAATAGAATGTCGTTACATTGTATTTTGTGTCAATAGACTTCAAATTCCAAACATTTTTTAGTAAGCATTTTTCAAAGTTTGCCATTTTAAGAATAAGTAGGTAAGGATTTAACTTTTTTTATATCTACTTAATGACATGGATATTAGTTTTTGCAATCAATGTTCTTTTTGAAGCCCTTGTCTAATTTTAACCTTTTTTTTATATGTGGTCCTGCCAAAATGACTCTACTCTCACACTATGGCGGGTTCTGATTGCGAGACCGGAGGCCCAATGATGCTTCTGCAAACCAACACTCAACAACGCATTCACCAACGAAACACGACAGCACTAACGCTGTCGTTTTACGTTGATCTTCTGTTAGAGGGTAGTACCGCCCCAGTCAAGCCGGTCCGTTTTAGCTGAAATCAGCGTGGTTCTACTACCTGTCAAACTACCTACTTATTCTACTAATATTATAAATGCGAAAGTTTGTAAGGATGGGTGGATGTTTGGATGGATGTTTGTTACTCTTTCACGCAAAAACTACTGAACGGATTTGGATGAAACTTTACAGTAATATAGCTTATACATCAGAATAACACATAGGCTACTATTTGTCGCGATAACCGACATATACGCGGGCAGAGCCGCCGGCAACAACTAGTATAAGAATAATTTAATTAGAGTGTCAACTTACTAGTAATCTTACTTCTTCTTTCTTTTTCTAGACTGCCTCCATGGCGCCGTGACAGCGTATGCGGTTGTTGCACTTAAGGACTCGAGTTTGATTCCCGAGTTGGATCAAATGTTTGTATGATCTTCAAATATTTGTTTCGGAGATTGGGTGTTTTATAAATAAATAAATAAATAAATATTTCAAACAATTAACACACAACGCAATCTAGTCCCAAGCTAAGCAGAGCTTGCGTATAATATGTATGTATTTACAAAAAAAAGTGTAGGTATATGTATTTAGATCAGTTGTCCATAGTAAAAGCTGTGCTAAGTTTGGGACTAGATGGCGTTGTGTATAAGATTTCTGCAATATTTCTTACCCTTTTGGCATTCTTATATTTTGTGACTGCCACTCTGTCTGCTTATAGAGATTTCCTATTCTATGCACAACTGAGGAGACAAGAAGCAAACACCTTATTATTTTTATATTAGTTCAACATTACTAGAACTCCATAGACTTCAGCGAAATATTACATGGTCTGGTAAATCTGACCTGGACACCATCACTGTACTGTACTGTACACTGTACTTTTTTCATAACTAACAAACCTTTTGTAGCAATAAGATTGTATTGGTTTCCTATGATGTTTCCTTGCGTATTGCCAATTGACTCTTCCCTTTGCTAATAGCTTAAATGAAAAAATTTGGTTTAAGATGGGATAAGTGAGTATAATAATACTATTCTTGTTATTTTTGTGTTCAAATTTATTTAACAAAATATTGAAATAATAAAGCTTCTTTTGATCTTATACTGTAAACATTGACTTGTGATAATTGCATTTCTAATAATAATAAGCTTATGTAATATAGTCTTAAAAACTACAAAACACGCTTACAAAAGTGTAGCTAACAGAAGTGTGTTAAATTAGGGGTAATATAATGTTAGTAAGCTATTTAAAGTTTAGCTGAAAACTTTTTTTCGTTTGGTGTGCTTTTCTAACAAAAACATTAGTTCGGCAATATTTCACACCTAGTTGTTTCAGGTTGTATAGCAAATCGACCTACAGAAGCTTCGAAAAAGTTGTAATCGTTTAGTACTATTTTCATACATGCACAGATATCCAATATTCATTTAAAAACATTTACCTACTGTTGGTATATTATTAACGTTAATGCCTACTTATCATATTAATATCGCCCTCTCATAATGTTAAGCTTGGCTGCCTTTTCTTGAAATAGCATACGTAGACGAATGATTTTAGATCACTTATAAAAAAGTAACAATTATAAAAAAGCTCGTAATTGTCAAACTAGAAAGTCGTAGCGCTCAACGGGCCGTGCAACAGCTGTTGTAAAGTGCGCAGGCGCACGACGAGCGCGGACAAAAGGACCCACAACAAATGCACTTCCAATTCGCATCGCCACTAATTACGTAATTATGGGGGAGGAAAAAACCGAATGGCGAACATTCCCCGGCGCCCTGCAACCGCTCGACACATTAGTTCACGACATTTCTTCAACACATTTTTTTCTGCGAATTTAAAGTCATACGTGTGAGTTTAAAATATGACTTCAATGACTAAACTCTTTAATTAGGGAAGCAATAATTATACGCTTGATTGGAATCAAATGCTTATATATAATTATTTCGGATAAATAAATAATAAATATGATTGTGTTAAGCGTCGAGTTTATTAGTTTCGACTTTTGTATGAATGTTCGATGTCTTGAACAGCTAGTACATATCAACTTTATCCATTTCTTATTTTTTACAGGGAGTAAGTGTCATCACCTATCCAGGTGTAACATAAAAAATATTAAAGCTGATAACAATCCTTTTATAGGTTGAATTTAAGGTAAAATTAATGTTTTGTCAGAATTAATAATTGGTAATTCTATTGCATAGCACAGATTATATGAAATGTTTTGGTTGCATGACATATGCGAATAACTTCAGGTCGTTTTTATTCTTTGTTGTCTCACCTAGTTATTATTTAATGTTAATTTTTATATCGGGCAATAAAATGGTATGTAATTACCTATTATTCTGGCTGGTTTCCGTTACTAATAATATTATTAGTATATATATTGATATAATTTGTCTATTACTTCACTAAAAAGGATTTCGGCTTCTGTTTTTGTCTATGTAAATAATTTTATTTTCATCTGTATTAAAACGTTAAAATTAAAGTAAAAATGAATACAAATGTGAATTGTTTTAAATTTTATCATAAACGTTATTACTTTTTACATTATAATGCTACCAACAAAAGTTAATTGTTGTTGTTATCGTCCAATCGACGAATAGATAATTAGTTAAGCACACACACACACATACCCGCCTACCTTGTGAGCACACATGCAATGTGTTAAATGGTCACTGATCACAAATGCACTGTGTTTTGTTATGTCGTAATGTTGAGCTATTGGCATAATAAATTATATACACGTAATTTATTATACAAACTATGCGAATACACATATTTTGCATATGTGATGTCTTTTAGTATGTTACATAAATTAGAAAGTTTCTAGAGACGAATTTGCAGTATTTTTAACATACATAAATCGATGTAGGCATTCCAATATTTGATGGTGTGTGATTCTATTGCTAACATGGACTTCGAAGTTTGGCGCCCCCATCCTTGTAAGAAGTTGAACGATCTACCAAATATTTAGTGATGCTACTTCAAGAAATTAGGACTTTCTAAATAAATAAGTTATCTGATCTTTATAACCTTAACGTTTCCAGAATGTAGGACGATTCCATTCAAATGCTTAACGATGACTGAGTTACATTGATATTTGATGTGTTTGGATAATTTAAATACATTTACGACTAGTATCATAATTATGTAATTGACTTTAAAGTCAGTGAGTGAAGACATAAAAGTTAATATAATTCAATTTTCTAAATTAATACAATAACGCTTTTAGATATAATATTGAATCAAGAACAGTCGTTTAAACGAACCATGTGATAATTGTTCATGGATCAGTAACCTGTGGTTGATCTTCTCAAAGCTTTTTTGGATATTTACTTGAATTTATTATACAGCTCTAAGAATAATTGAAAATCTTAAATAAAGCCTACCGTAGCAAGAACTAATCTGAATGCCTCTAAATAAGATGTACAATTTAATAAAATTGAATGCATTTTTAATCTTTATTTATTAAAAAAATGAGTAAAATAAATTTAATCAGCATATCATTCAATTGAAATAGCCTTATTAAAATAATAACAATAATAGTAGGTACTGTGACTAAGAATTCACACAAACGATAACACACGCAAATTTTAGTATCGCTAGACTGAAGATAAGCTAGATAATTTTGTCGTTTGACTACATAACTAACTTAAGATTCAAATGTTAATGCATAATATTAATCAAATTCATAAAAAAAAACAACCAATGCATGACGGAACACTGTGTTCTATTCTCACTTAGGTGGAAAACTGACTACGCACAATGGTAAAGGTTGTATGTGTGGCGGTGTATGCACACAGGTAGGCACCGTGCACCGTCACCTGACACCGTCGGAACCGGCCACTTCCGCCGGACACAGCAATTAGTGACACACACCACACACAAACACGCAGTCCGTATGACCACTTATGGTAAGATGCTTAGTAAACGTTTTAGCAAATCCTAGGCTATTAGCTGGTTCTAGTATTACTTGTTTTTTTTTGCTTTATGCGGCTTTCTAATTAGTCTTACATTCAATTCTTTTTATTATCGAACTTTGATTATATTGTTATTAGCCTTTGCACGATAATGTCGATTTTGTGAATTAATTTTGCTATCCCCACATAATGTGCACACATATTCTTTACGATGTGGTGTGATAGTGCTGACAAAATCCATTATCCATCCAATTCTCCTTCTGAATAACTGAAAATGTTCAGTCAAGATCAACAAATGTCAAGTCTTCTTCATCTTTGAAGTGACGACTGAACTGTTTTGCATTTTTTTTTATCGGAATTTGCATTCCATATAGTCGTATTGTCATTAGGTCAGAATGTAGTGATGAGATCTTGGAAAAATCAAAGTCAATTACAGACACGTCTAAGTGATTTAGGTAGTTTAGTAGTTGTCTATCTCGCCTAACGTGTACTCTTGGACTTCTGAAGTAGGTAGTATTTAATTGTTCTGTAGCATCAGTATGTTTGTGAAGCAGAAGTTTACAAGACGATACGATATTATAATTGCAAGATATATTGTTTTTAACACGGCATGTAATCGACTCGAATTAGCCGCTATAAATACTTGTATATTGAAAAAAACAACCAGTGATCGTTAATTTGAGTGATTTGATCGTATTTTTACTTTTTGCGTGACCTATAATCGCCAGACGAACGTGTTATAAAACTGCACGTAGGCACATTTTAGTGATTGCGCAGAAAATTCTTGAAGCTAGTATTATTACACTGTCGAGTTAAAATTACCAATGCATTGAGTTAATTTACCGCTTGAGAGGTATACGGTAAACCCTAGCATAGATGTTATGAAGTAGTATTTATTGTAGTTATTGACTGGGTTCTTCCAAGTTAATCCGACTGTACAGACAAAGGAATGTAGTGGTAAACAATGACGTTAAATATCTTTGGTCATTAAAACCAATTAAGGTAAAAAAGAGTTTTATTTTACTAAAGTTTAAGTTTCTTCATGTAAAGGCAATATAGGCATGGCACAAGAATCGATTTCAAATAGAGATCTGGAATCATATCTAAGAACTTGCCTCTTCCTTGGTTCTACTTTTCGATCGACCTTCAAGAAAGAGCGAATTTCCACTTTAAAAGCCGGCCACATGTCTGTCTTGACTTGTAGTTATTCAGTAGGTATCATCTTCAGTTGACGTATCTGTTTGTTTGACTTCAATACCAGAAAAAGTACGTGTGCCAATTTTATATTAAGAATTATCTTTATAAAATAGTTGTTTTCTATGTTCTGTCATGTCTACATACAGATTCTCATCTAACTTTTTTTTAGTTAAACAAACGTTTAATTTTCTTTTTTGGCATCAATTCTATTTTTATCTTTATTTCATTCATGTTTCCAAAATTTGTTTCTCTATTGATATCCGTTACAAATAAGCTTTGCAGGCTGTGTATTCTAACTCGCATTGTTGCAAAAATTTGTAATAAACATCTCTAAAGTTGATGATTTTTTTAAATTAACTTTTTTATCCCTTGCTATTTAGTATAATAATATAATCACATTAAAAGCTTGCCAGTAACAGGGTCTATATTTTTAAAATGGTGACGATACCAGTTTTGTTTCTGTATCAATATTATAAACAATCACATCAGTATTCCATGATTCAGTTTTAGAGTTGTAATGCCCGTAAACGAAAGTTTAAATTTCTATTCCTTTTGATTTTAATCTTATAAGATTATCATAGATAATATTTTTTAAACAAATTTATATTCTCCCGTTGTCTCACTTGAAAGCCCTATCGCACAAAAGTTACGAAGCTTAACATTCCACTTCATTATTCATATTTTGATGTGTTAAAGTGAAGTTCAAATGAAACCTGTTTGTATGATAATTAAACCGCCTTTTATGGAAGACCATTGTTCTTGTTAATTTTTTATCGATTATAATAAACGTTTTAATGAGTTTATGAGTGAACTTTTTCTTATTCACTGGTTTAAATTGTCATCTTATCTACTGATATGGAACACAGCATGAGCACGGTCGGTTTTTAGCCTTATCGAAATTTGTTATACTTTTCTTTTGTGATTTTTTAAATAACCTGTTTTATATCCAGTAGGAATTCAGAAACGTTACACTCGTTCCTATTTTTTCTCGTACCTCTAAATTAAAGTTCTGAATTCTGCTAAGGTACATTGCTGTTCCCAACAGGGTTCATTATTGTAGTGATTTATTAGTTAAATATTGTGCAATGCATAAAAAATTGACAGAAATAAGAAAAATTCGAAACATTGCTTTGAAATACAATCATTTCTTTAAACATTTTCACTTTGAATCCAAAACAATAGCATTACCCTTTCTGTCTCACTTTTGATGTTCTGTAAAGATTTATTTGCAAAAATATACTTGTCTGTTATTTAGTTGAGTTCAGCATTTTAATATCAAATTATACAACTGAGCTAATCTTTATTTTACTAAATACAAATTAAATACCTTTGAAAATATAATTGATCGCATTAAGCATACAAATGATATTATTATGAGTAATTTATGAAAATAATACTAACATTAAGCAAAAACTTCATCGCAGTTATCATTTATAGCCTATTTTATAAGACTTGAGTGGCAAATGAGCAGTTTAATAGCGACGATAATATCTGCAGGGGTCTGTTGTCTGGATCGGGGGTGTGGTACGGGGGACGTAGGGCGCAAGGGGGGTAGATAACATCGCGATTACTCGCTACAAAACGGGCGATATCGTGCGCTCATTACCAACACAGGTTAGCTGCATAATGAATATCTACTGACCGTCTCTTGTTTATATCCTCAATAGTGGACGGAACGGCTGGCGTAGTGGGTTGAGTGGTCACGTTGACGCTTCGTACGCTAATTGTTGTAGGATCGATCCCACATGGGACAACTTTGCGTGGTTCTCATTATTTTTCTGGAAGTTCTTTGTGTCCGTATCAAAAGTGTTTGTAAAGTCCATCGTTACACGGGATATAGGTATGTCTATTGCGGAAGTTGCCTTTAAAATCGAAGCCACAAAATGGAAGTTTCGTCAATTTTTCTATCTGTATACAGCTTTATATTGTACTCCTAATTACATCAGATCAGCGATAGTAATCTTTACATACGTATACCATACTATAGAAATAATAATACGTTAATTGATGTACCTAGTTAAGATGAAATACCTAGTGCTAGTAATATTAGCATCTGCTAATCCTGCATCGTGATTTAAACAGGCTCATTGTGAGCAGTATACAACATTCCCGTGTCCAACACTATATAAATTAATAATAAATAATCATGTTAACAATACAAATATATTATTAAGGTAGGTATCTAAAAAAACACATCTATTAGAATAAACACAGTAGTATGTACTTATTATTTAGGTTTATTTGAGAAATGTTTTAGGTTTATAAGTAATTTTTAATTAAAAACTTTATGATATCTGATTCTTCGAGAAATCTGCATCAAACTTGAAGAAATTCCATCAAACTTTTTTTAACATATTCTAACAGACTAACACATTTCACAAAACCCTATCAGGAGAATATTAAAAAAACAAGCCTATTTTTTTACCCTTTAAATTACATGGAAAGCGACGTCGCAGAGAATTATGTTTTCTTTGTGTTGTATTATGTTATTATGATGAGTGCAAAAAAAATCAAATATGTAGATAGATACATTGCTCTATTTATTGTTATGGTTTACAATATACTGTAACGATTCCGTCAATTTCAAAAAATATATTACATTATTACGAATCTAATGACACTTCATTCATTAGAATCGGTTCAGTATAGACGCTACGGTGAAACATACAAAGACTGCTAAAACTATAACCCTGTCCTTAAGTTTACGCCATAGTCGGACAAGAAATTCAAGTGTTGCTATTCTAGAATATAATTAGATATCTCTATCTTATCTTTGGTATTCCCATCCTGCAAATAGAGTCCTCTATTTATATTCATCACTAAAATTTCCCAAGATATTATTATAATTATGTGGTCTTAAACCATATAGTAACAATAGAGCCAGACATTGAGTATCTAAGGTAAATTAAAACAATAGGTAGGCACAACGTTTCAGAATTTACTTACTTGCTATACTAGAACAATAAATTTATGTGGTTAGTTGTCGCTAAAAGTTGTAGTAAAATCTAATCCTAATACCTATCTAAAGTTGTAAAGTAAAAATAAGTTGCATTCGTTAATGAAATGAAATGAAATAGAAAATATTTTTTTATCGTGAGCAATGTTACATCTTTCATGTTAGTTTGACAGTTCAAACTGTCCGTATCTCTTTTGAAAAAATCATGTTTAGTTTTAATTTTACCATCAATTTGATAACATATTCATAAGTATGTATAGTCTCAATCGTACACCAAAACAAAAATAAAATGTACCAAATTCACAATGGAAATATAATTTACAAAGATGATATATTAAGTTCTATATGAATCAAAGTAGATCAAATGCATTTAAACTTATGTAGTTTATTAAAAATTGAAATCATGTGATTACGTATCTCGATTATTTGTAACGTACACTTTATTGTTATGCTATTAAATGTGATTAGGTATCATTTAATAATAGGACAAACAAACGAGTGACATAGGTGCGGCCCGTGAGCAGCTAACCGCGAAACTTCCATTTCATTTCCATAATTTCACAAAATAACAGATTAAATTTAAAAACCGCGCTGACAATTGCTCTGCGATGGCAGAACAATGCGATATGCCACTGTTACCGTAGATTATCCACTTTGCTTGTCAAAAACGTGCGCGAACGCAACACACCATGCGATGTGAGCGATGTCTACACATTTTACCTAATAAAAGGTCTTAAATATACGTGATTGCTTATAAGTAAATGTAACGTAACTAATTGGACATATTATAATGACTATAGCTAGTTAACCGACTTAACTGTATTTTTAAATAGCGTAATTTCATACGAAAACAGTTACATAGCTGCATATCATCGTAAACGCTTTACGTATAGTATGAATAAAATCAATCTATTCAAAGAATGAATTACAAAGCGTGCAGCCAGCTATCCGGACAGAACGCGCGGCGTCTAAAATGAAACGACTAATTACCCAGTGGTCGCGCGATGCAATCTCGTGTCGCGCCGACCAAACCCCACTCGCTCGCCATCGTTCCTGCCGTGGTTCCTGCCTATGCCTGCCACGTACAGCGATTTTAAAAACACACCCAACACTTTGATAATCATTTTAATTGAAATGAAAGGAAATGTAGACTGACAATTATAAAAACAATGTAGAGCACAAGTGGTAATCACACTAACCTGAACTTTAAATAGATAAGTAACTATGCATACATCCTGTAAATGAAACTCATTTATAACATTATATTAACATATTCATCGTCATTCGTTCTCAGGCAGAATTATAGCTTTCGAAATCATAATTCAGCTGTTGTTGAAAGAAATTGTAATGAAATAAAAAATACGTTAGCTTTACTACTGTTATTATAAACGGTACGCACGTCGTTACGCACTTTTGTAATTAATGGTGAATTAGTATAACAGTACTTTATATAGCCTAATATTTTATTATTCATTGTAATACTGTTCGTGTTTCAAACGTACTGCCGTATCGCTTACGGGGGTGACTAAAAGGTGGAGTTAATTACGAGGCGATAGTATCGCTCGTGTAATGTAAAATCATTCCGCATTTCTATTCAAATCGCAACGTTTGCGACTGCACAATTACATATCTTTATGGCGACATATCAATAATTGAAGCACTCCAGATCGGACCGGCCGATGCGTGCAAATAAAATTACTTTATAAAACAATTAATACTATTTATAACTGCGTACCCACAAACTATCATAACTAGTGGTAAAACAATTTTGTACAGTTGTATTCAAAGGATATCTACAGCTTTTAATCTAGTGTCGCATTATCTATTCTGGGTCTAAACACAGGTTTCAAAGCTAACTGTTATTTATAAATGTAGTGGTAGTAGTAAATGACAAGAAACAATGACTACCTTTATATTTTTAATTCTTGCGGTTAATAACAAACATGTTATCTATTTTGAAGTATTGTTTTTCACTTATAAACAATAGAATTAATTTGTTTTTGTTTAGCTTGAGTATACCTATAACCTGGATAGTGGCTTTTCTAAGTAAACCTGCCTACCTACTGCCTTGCAGATCTGAATAGCGGTGTTTGTAATACCGTGTAATGTACTTCATCAAGATTGTACTTTTAATGTAACTATTTTACTAATAATTAATTAATATTGTAATTATCTCATTATAAGAATTTATTTTTAACGATCTCGTAGTAAAGATACCGTTAAGCTACTATAATTTAATAACCCAATATAAACTCAGTTTGCGTGTTACAATAGTTAAAACAATTTTAATGCGCAAACTACCTATGTGTATATTCTGTAGTTAAGTTCCGAATAATTTTACCTGTAACTGTTAATTGAAGCAGTTTTCATAAGGTAAGATAGGTTGATCATATTGTACCGTTTGTAACCCCAGTCGACATTAAAACGTCTAAAACGAACTTGATTGTCAGGCTGTGAAACAAAATATCTTTATCTAATCTATCTGACTCTTAAAAGTTTTATAGTACCATATTTAGTGAATGGAAATATAGTTTTAGAGAGAGAGAGAGAGAGAGAATTAAACGATATTACGTTATTTCCAATTTGAAACGATGGTCGCTGGTGCCTAGTTGTGCTACAGTGGTGACCGCGATTAAGCAAACGGTGTGTAGGGCGCCCTGCAAGACCGACGATTCGAAGAAAGTGGCTGGCAGTGGATGGATCCACCACAAGCCAGGTCTTGGACAGTCCGCGTCCAAGACCGGGCTGATTGATTACTTGGGAGTGGCCTTCGTTTAGCAGTGGACGGTGATAGGTTGATTTGAATGTTATTTCTAAAATTGAATAACTTCATTGTACGGATGGTGCTGTCGTAGCGGTGGTGTTATCGGTTTGGTTGATTGATTGATGATTGATTTAAAAACATAAGGAAATGCAAGGAAGATATTGCAAATACAGAATTATAGAACGTGGAGTAAATACACCTGGACATAAGAGATAGATAAAGCTGAAGGTAGGCGTTTAAAAAATTCATTAAACATTAAAATTATTGCATTATCCATGTTATAGGTGCCTTTACCTTTTTTTGGATCTGAAATACAATTGTCTTAAAATGAAGTTTATATTTTAATAATTAATTAATGTAGTTGCGTTCGTAGTATATCACCTAGTACATAGTTACAAATATCTTCAAGTAAGCGGTATATAAAACATTCTAACGGAACATTCTATGTGTCAGTACAAGTATTTGTATACATGTCCTAATGTGCATCAAACGGTGGGTGTCAGTGCTCTGTAATACTTGCATACGTTCTTCTAAAATCAAATAATGGGTGAACTCCAGTTATTATTAACCAGCTGACCCCCGCAACCTCGTTTGCGTCTCCTGTTTCCCGTAGCATGATAATTTTTCCCCGTTTTTAAAACATTCTTCATTGGTGCTCCGTTCGTATTGGTCTTAACATGATAATATACAGCCTTTCTCCATAAATTTACTATCCAGAATTGAAAGATTTTATCTAATCGGACCAGCGGTTCCTGAGATTAGCGCGTTCAAAAAACAAACAAACAAACTCTTCGGCTTTACAATATTAGTATAGATTTTAGTATAGATTCACATGTCTAGTTACCACAATTTAAGTAACGCTTTCTCTTCGCTAATGGTGAAATGTTGAACCTTACGTGGTCAATTATAAATAGTTATATTATTTCATTCGTGTTTAACACAATACACGCATTTATACACATTTTTTACGGTCCGTAGAGACAGGTGTTGCAACGAATCCATTAATTTCTAATGACTACTGTATAGTGGCAATAATTACCGGAGGATAAATAATTGGAAAACAACAACTGAAAGAACACTAAATAAATAGGGCCATATATTCTTATACAATTGTTAGAAAAGTCGTACGTATATGAAATAAACACTTCCCGTTCCTTAGTCTATAATTAGAAAACAATTGAAACAATATTTCTTAGTCAAAACAGTATATTATAATAATAATATATGTTTTATTTGCAGCTCTGCCCGTTTGTATATCGGTACAAAGTAGCCATTGTTCTTCCTGAATCAAAGTATCTAAATGTCAAATTTCATTGAAAGCAATGCAGCGGTTAAGTCGTGAAAGTTTAACAGAAAGGCAGAATTACTTTTGAATATATAATGATTTTAAACTCCTTCCAGATATTTCATAGATGATTTACCAGTGCATCAGTAAAAAAAAACTGACTTCAAGAATATGACTGAATTGAAATGGGACAACACGGGAAGCACCAGCTTTTAATTAAAAGAGAATCATCAAAATCGTTTCACTTAGTCAAAAGTTCTGAGGTAAAAAACGTAAAGAAAAATACAGTCGAGTTAAAAACTCTTCCTTTTTTGAAGTTTGTTAAAAATCATCAAGGTACATGAATAATAACGTGAATATACGTGAAGTAAAAACATTCTATGCATTTTTACGAAATGGAGGAGACATTTGGCACAGTTTAAGTTTATATGGTGGAAAAGTGCAGAAAGTAAAAAAATAAAAATGAATTATGGTTGAATTTCAAACACTATGCGACCACTAGTATTGTTAATACCTTTAGCTAAGGTAAATACCTGTTATATAAGAGTGTACACATTAATAATATACTTGTTAGAGTTCAAAAACCTGCAACCGCTTCACCGCAAGTTCAACAAGTTACAGCGTACATTCGGTTACATGTAATAAAATATGTACTGTTACGAAAATAAATATTTTACAACCATAAATAATTAAATTATACAAATTATATCAGTTGCAGCCCTGTAGTTTCAATACGAAACGAGAGCGAACAGTGTTGCTTTATAACAATTCATTAAATGCACACAATATGAACGGTTCAACTGTTTTAACAGCGGCCATTAGCTGCATTTACGTTACCGACCTGATTAATATGCTAATTCACATTCATATTTTAATATCCCTGGCGGTGACTGAATGCGGTCCCGCTTTTATTCTTTATATCACACCCAGATTATTGTTTTAATGTTGTAAAATATACAGTTGAACTTTATAGTTTTGAAAGTCGTTAGCAGTTAATAACATTTTATACAAGTTCCGTTAATTTATTAATGCGAATGCTTAGGTGGGTTGTATTGTACCATTGCTGTAGTTCTCAGTATATCCAATATATTAGTGTTGTTTTGATACACTGGTTGTCATAGTTTTTAAAGTTGCCGTCTAGTATGTCCTGCAAAGATTCACACGAAACACCGTGATGTCTTTTGGAAAGGTAAATATTTTTCCTTCGTTTGCTTTTTGGATTACTTCGGTTGCATATTTTAATAGACTACAGTATGCTAACCAGGTAATCATATGTGATAAACATTACATTTAACAATCATTTTCATTTTAGTCGAAAGATGTCCACTACTGGATATAATATAGGTCTCCCCCTAGGTTCTCCACAACAACCAGTCCTGTGCACATATATAACTTTTAAACAATGTAACTCCACGTGTTTCTTATACAACTTTATTTGTCATCAATGTTTATGTTAGACTTCGCAAGGCTTATTGTATATCACACAATTTGACTGTCATGAATATCAACTATAACTCTCAGAATGTCTTTACCTGCACCGTTTTACCATGCAAACATTTCGCATCGATACTCTTTCTGCAATCGCTATTGCCGCTATTCTCTCTCTGTTAGGGCTCCCACACATAACAGCGATGCGATACGATGCGGCGTGAAGTTCTTGCTTCGATGCATTCGTGCGAGCTCGCATATATTTGCGATGCGTTGCGAATTCGCAGTTATGTGTGGGAGCCTTTGTGGTTACTATTTTGTTTTTACTGCGTGATTTAGAGTTGAAATGACGTCATTCCCGTAAATTTGTTAGTTTTCTAATAATGTTTGCATTTCTGTAATGTTAACCTCAACTTTACTAGTACCTACCTGCTACGGACCCTAAATAGTTGTACATACAGGGATGTCATTCAGGAAAACACAAATATTTTCCAAATACGAATATAAAGCAGCAATAAATTAATTTTATGTGCCGGACAATACTGTTTAACCAACCGTCCAAACATTGATATCGACGTGAGTCTATCGTTTTCCTGTTGTAATTAGAACGTTGCAGCCCTTTATCACATCGATCACAAATGAATGCGGTAACATAGTCCATAATACCATAGCATTAATGTGCACTGGTCAGTATATCTGTTCAAATTGATCGAAATGACATAAGAGTTTAAATATGGAAACAGATTTTTTTTTTTAATCAAGTAAAGTAATTAAAAACAAAAGGCCTTTTATTTTGGGACTTACCCATTTACCTAAAGTTTTTAACTAAAACATTTTAAAATGAAACAAATATAAACATGTTCAGAGGGCTTACGGTAATATGGGACGAAACAATAGAAATAAATAATGATACCTTCTACAGACTTCGGTCAAATCTAGTAACCATGATCTAGGCAATTCAGTTGTTCTAATATTAGGTAAGTAAGAAATACACAGTTAAGTTTAGAATTTCTAATAATGTTAATGCACACAGCTTAATTTTATTCCGAGCGATACCTTTTTAGATAGTAATAGAGCATGTTTGTCTAGCACACTTAATTAAGTACATATTCTAAGTACAAACAGTTAAACTGCAAATTAGCAGAGCATTCCGCAAAGTGTATTCTTTCCACATAGTAAGAAAACCTACAGATTCATCTACATAAATGACTATTTATTATCACAAAAAGACCAACGTTGTTGGCACTTAACACTGTTTTATTCTCTGATTTTAATAATAATACTTATTAATGAAAATAGTTCGCGGATTCTCTATACAGATATTATCTCTACATACGTAAAATAAATGTTGAAGATGTACGCACAAACAATTTGTTGTCGATTGTAATACATGTATGAGTAGTTGGTTTGATGGACAAAAAGTCTAAAATCGCTTGTAATCAGCAATGAGTGGCAGCGGCGGCGTCGACGGAAGTAGATAAAGATCTACAAGGCACGGGTCGAGTGGGCCGCGGCTAGTTGCCCATTGATTTAGTGCTAAACACTCGTTAAATGCTTTAATGTTCAGCGTTCAATATTCTACACTAATTGTTAGTGTTGGTTAATACTTACTATTAAATTTGTTTTAAGTTGTCAAAATTTTAAATTAAAATAGTCAATATACTGTTCGGTAAATTAAGTTAAAGATTATCTTCAGTTTTCTAGAGAAGGTCAGATCTTTCTAAGTATTACTGCAACATCATCATCATAAAGCTTTGAAAAAAGTTGAAGATAGTAGGAAAAGAGCGGGTATTGTTTCGCACGCTTGATTTGTGTTTGTCGGAGTTGTTAATTAGGTGAGTATCGATACAAATTGTGGTAGACTTGAAAAATACCTACATTTATACCCAAATCTTGATAGTTTTAGAGATGTTTTAAGTGGATAGAATATCAATATTTTAGAGGCGATGTTATTGAAAATTGAACAACGTTTGACATTATAGAAAGACAACTATAGATGTAATGATTTCTAAATCATAGAATAAATATATCAACACCCATTTTATTTCTTTCATTTTTCCTGTACTATTTTGTTTTACATTTACAAAGGCGTAAAAATACGTAATACCTACACGGATCACAGAATATACAAAAACTTTTTATTGACTTAGTTAATAGCCATTATTGAAAAATTGGCTCTTTATACAGCTGTTTGACCCTAACTAGGCCAAAATGGTCAATTTACGATTTAATTTTGAGTTATAATTGTCAAGAAAATTCGGAGAAATCCCTCATTATTGTGCATTATACGAGTAGCTAACGATATTTTGCTTTGTTAACCGAGCAATTATTAAAGCGTAGGAAACATTAGCAGGTGGATGAGTACCAATATAATGTTAAATATTACGCGAATTGAGGAAGCATCGGTCATAACTCACTTAATTAAACAATCTTTTAACGGCATTTACAATCTACAACGCAACTCGAGGAAGTTGTTTCAGTAAAGTACCTAACCGTAATGTTATATTTGTTCATTTTTAGACTTAGGCCGGTAAACGAACTCGGCAGGAGCGGAGCGGGCGCCGAAGCTAAGCAGGAGCGGAGCGGGCAGCGTCACGTTCAAATATATAGACTTATATGCATATGGGAGTGTTCACAAACACAGCGGAACGGGGACTGGGCGACGAGTGGATGACGAGCGGCGTACGAGCGGGAGATTAGTCTTAGACAAAGTATTACATAGACTTGACACGCTAACAACGTTACCACGAGCGTGTGAGATAATTATACCATTTTCAAGTGTTTTAGAGAAATATAGAGATACGCATTTTTTATACATAACGCCGTATCGCCTTTTTAGTATCGCACATAAACAAGACATAAACATAAACAAAACAGTGTTCAAAGCGGCAATTGTTTCGGGAAAAAAAATCTTATTTTTCGATTTACGATTTTCGAAATCATTGTGTGAATTCAAGTGGATGTAACTGCACTAACCCAGACACTTTTTAAACTATGGTCCAGTGTTGTGTTGCCAGCTGCAAAAGCCGCAGTGAACATAAATCTATACAAATTAGTAAAGTCTGTTTGTAATATTAAAATAACCGCTGTCTAATAAATGCATATGTATGTATACACGTTACATATACCAAATATGTAGTTAAAACAATTTTTGTCTGTCTGTCTGTCTGTTTGTTCCGGGTAATCTCTGGAACGGCTGGACCGATTTTGACGGGACTTTCACTGGCAGGAAGCTGATGATCCAGGGAGTAACTTAGGCTGCTTTTTTAGTCTGACTTTGTCCCGCGGCGTTACTCGCGGTACGACGATAACCGCGGGGTTCAGCTAGTTTGAAAATATAGCCTTTCACATGTAAGTACACAATCATAAAAAATAGCGTTTTATCGGCATTATTTTATTTTTAATATTAACTACGATTAACTACATCAATTTTTTTGTGTTAATTTGCAGAAATAATTTAAAATAAATGATAAAAACTAGTTTCTAAACTGTGAAAATTTAGAAATTAACCGACCAAATTGCGTAGGTTGCCACAGTCATAGTTCGAAAGACCATTACCTAATATACCTTAATGTACCTATAGACCTTAATGTGTAATGGTAATTTTGAAAGATCACGATAACTTTATAATTCATGTTATAGAAGGAAAAATAGAAGTAAAGAGAGGAAGAAGAAGACCAAAACACAGTTAAAAAGACAGATCTTGATAGAGAGAGCTGGATAAAGCTGCATACACAAAAGACGTAAGTCTTAAGGCAGTGTTGTCTATCGGCATTTTATATCAGCCCTTAGAAATTACCCCATATGGTGAGAAAATTTAATTTCATTGTGTGTTTAGAAAATGCCTGCTCGCTTGAAACAGTCATCATCTTCTAAGCATTATCTGCCGCTCCGCTTCCCGCTGACTTTGAAAACGCGGCCTTAGAGATAGATGTCTGAACGTAATAGGGACCATAAAACTGGCGATTTTTTTAGTTGAACTAGTGCTTCACTCACAGTGCTATGGACTTACTGAGGTATAGTTATCATCAGGGTAATTTTTTACTGTCTTAAATTCTGAATTCTATTTCAAAAGGGCCTTACTATTTGCTATTTAGAGTAATATTCAGTAGTTTCAAAAATTTATGGATAACTATTTTGCTAAATGTTAATGTTTTGCATTTCCAACATACATAAAGCCGAACTAAGGTCCTTATGAAATTATCTACAGATAATATGTTTGAATGTACACCAAACGTAAACAAAACAAAATGATTTACTAATAGTTAAAATGTTGCCTTTCAATCGATGTTATCAAAAAGCTCAAAACATTTCATGTCGACAATTTAGCACAGTGATTTCATGTTTAGTCAGATATTGATTACAATCGGAAAATATTCATTTCACTACAACTTACAGCAAAAACTATTCGTGTCTGTTGTGATTAAACATCGTTTAAACAGCATAAATATTAATACAGTATGAGTATGTCGACTGGCGTGATAGTAAACAGTCTAGTTTTTTATGTAACGCCTTGTACCTACGTAAATATGTGTAATAAATGGATATGGTTTGCATTTATTCCCCATTATTACATGAGTTGAGACGTTTTTGTTGTAAACGATTGTGTTCTTAAAGTAAACAGTATAGCTTATAATTTATTGAGCGTGTTTGGCCTGGCATGGTTGACGGTAAACGTTCAAAATTACTTAAGGCATTCAACTGTTTCATAAAAATGGTTTTATTTTATTGCTATGTTTGGTGAAAGTTAACATTTAAAGGTTCTGTACGTGCGGAAGAATAAACGAACTATTTTGTTAGTAATATAGTCTTAATAGGACAACTAGTAACATTAGAGTCAAATTGATGTTAAAAGACTGTAAATTTGCTATTATCAATGGATAAATATTTTGCTAAATATAAATGTTTTGCATTTCCAACATACATAATATAGCTACATGTAAAATCGAACACATGGTTCTTTTAAAGTTTATTTTTCATCAACTTTACAAGAATCTTTTGAAAGTTTTGAACTTTACAATTTTATTAGCCTTAACGAGAGATATTAATAATAATCGATGACTTTTGACAAGCTTTAGCTCACGGGCCCAAAAGTGGATGTGCTTGCAATAAAGAGTGGTGATAGATTGTCAAAAAAATCTTCATGGTTGGAACAATACATGATCGTAGTTAAATATGACCACTGAGTTACCCGACCCGACGCTTTGAAACACGCAATAGTTTGTAAAGGCGATTCTAGAAAACGGTCGTTTTGCGATTAGATCTGTGCAGGAGGTAAGTTGGGGGACTGTGTGGTGGAGGCGCTGGGGTGTTGTTAATTGCTCCGTTTTGTGAACACGGCTGGTGGCGTGCCCCGTGGGCAATCAGCGACCTCTGACTGATTGCTTTTTAAATAGGTTTTATGCCCGCTAAAAATGTTTCGAAGGAAATCAAAGAGAAGTTTTCGTGAGGGCCGATTGTGTAAACGCGATCGAGGACAAGTTGTTTTATAAAACGCGAATCTGGCGTGACGACCGTGACTCGCAGGTTCTCTACGACTTTTTAATAACTCAAAGCGATCTTAACATAAACAAACAAATACACCAATCATCAAATAACTCATAACTGACTACTGACATTAAATCTTTACTAATATATAAAGCTGAAGAATTTGTTTGTTTGTTTGAACACGCTAATCTCAGGAATCGCTGGTCCGATTTGAAAAATTCTTTCAGTGTTAGATAGCCCATTTATCGAGGAAGGCTATATATCATCACGCTAAGACCTACAGGAGCGGAGCAACAATGAAAAAAGTTTCAAAAACAGGGAAAAATTATCACGCTACGGACAATAGGAGACGCAAACGAGGTTGCGTGGGTCGGCTAGTTACTACTAAAATATTTAATAACTTTAAAATATCTAAAGGCGGATAAAAAAAATTACATCTTTTATCTTCCTGTTGTATTAAGTCGCATAGTCGTCCTTCGTGCTATTAAGACTTTACTGAAAAAATGATGAGTTAATTAAGTTGTTAGATACTGACGTTAATTTACTCTGCAGGGTTGTCTAAAGTGAGTTTTAATTTTGAACAATAATACTTGAAAGCTTTTATAAAATGGTAAGACATAGAGTGGTTCATATCTACTTAAGCTCATATTGGTAGCAGCCCTAATGGAGCAGTTGCAAATGGAGATAGCACACACAATTGAACACAGGCCTATTAACCGAGTCTGAGCCGGCGTGATGGCGTGACAAAGCGGAGTTAGCTCGCAGTATGGCTGCCCCAAGGTGTTCGTTACAACTGTTACACTGCCCGTAACAATGTATTTAATGCTGTTTTATTTACTGCTTCAAATTAATCTTTACTCGCAAAGATTGTTTGCTTCTGTTTAGTTGAAGATTTAAATAAGGGTACATTTAAAACTTTATATGAATTAATTAATGAATGAAAGCACGATAGTTGTGCATTTGACGACTTCAGACCGTTTCTCACGATAGCAATATCAAGAAATAGCGGTGTATACGCGTAGCTTTTGAATTAAGTAACTTTTGTAGTTTTTATACGAGAATTAGAAAGCTGATTTTTCTCCGTCTTAGAGAAGAATTTTATCTTGTTACCATTGCATCTTTAAGAATGCGCACTCGTGAGCAATGAAACCTGGTCTGATTGTGAAGCTCTAACTTCAAAAGTTCAAAATTTACCATATCTATAAAGTAACGGGTTGAGGTACCGCTTGAACAGTGCATGCGTTAATGAAACCCTTCACCGATCGGGACTAAGTTAATAACATCACATAAAAAACTTATTAACACAAAGCATTAAAATTTGAGAAAATCTTAAAGTTACAGAACATTTGTGGTTTTCTATTAGCGTTTTAAGATGAAATTGGTTATTTATTCTCTACGTAATTCTTTTTTTATATTTCAGTATGTTACAGATACATTTACTTTATTTCATTTAAGACGTACTTATCAAATTGTATAATTATAAAATAAGGTAACTCCTAATTTGATTTGAGATTCCGGGATTAGTATATAAAGTAATCTCACGTCAACACATTAAATAAGATACCTATCTGTTATCGCAAGTTCGACTTTTCACGTCAGTAACTAAATGAGCATTATAATTTCATATTAAGTTATATTAATTGTTTAGAGCAATGAATGAAAATATACATAAAAAGCTGCACTCCTTATCAAATAAAATATGTAAATTATTTCAAAAATTACTTCATCGTAGTTAGTTGAAATACTTACCTAATCTAAAGTATAAATTTATGTTTGTAAGAATTTTATTTTTATTCCGCTTAGATTATTATCTATCTATCTATGAGGTATGCTTATTCGCTTTGTCGGTTTTATTCGGTCTGTCTGTGAAACTTCTTTAGGCGAATTGTAAATAAACGGTCATAGAACTTTGAATATGTTGACTTATTAATAAAAAAAAAAAAATTCGATTAACCTAAAATATTGCTGTAAATCACATGAATACTATGAAGGTCAAAGTTTGTGTGTGTTTCCTTACTTCTTCACGGTCAACCGACTGTACTAGTTTTTAATAATTTGGTACGCACATAAGTTCCTTTTTATCCCGTAAAAAGGAATACCATACAGGCAAGTAGGCTATAATGAGAATTAATTATGTACCTATTACATCACGCATTGAGATGTTTAAAAGTAGATCGATACTGCAGAGTCTGTAAACATTGTTTTAAGGAGTAATAATGAAGAAAAACAATAGCAAATTTTAATTGACAACATTTTAATTACAAAACACCACAAAATCTATGAGACATGGAATGTCACATTTCGGATTGCTTAAGTACATTGGCGTGTCATTACTATAGCATTAGGTACTTCATATATGTACTTCATACATTTAACACTTTAAGTTGTGTATTTAATACTAACAATACATACATCGTATATAATAGCTATATATTTATATTATAATATACAGTATCTTTGCACATGGTTGCGACCGAGTGTTCCGATCTATAAATACATACAGCATCCTCAGTGTTACATCTTATCACTATGATAGATACGCAATGAAGACGCGTTTCTAAATAAAACTTATATAAAAATTGCACACTGTTAATTTTCTACAGATAAAAAGTAGTAGTAATAATAGTAGTACCAGGGAATAAATAAATATTCCGTAAAACAGAGAGATATGGCCTAAGAAATTACATATTTAAAGTAATAATAGTGATGGCAAGTGATTAAATGAATGAATTATGTTTAAAATATCTGTGATTATATCCATTGATTTACTGTAATATTGAAGGATGCAACACTGAAGCACACTGTTTCAGAAATTTCTCTTAAATATAAAATAATCAATAACGGAATGTATCTTATTCCAGCCTATTTATTTTCTATTGTAACTTACAAAGCTTTATCTAATCACTAGCTATGAATAAGTAGTTAACACGACATCAATTATATTTTACACGTTCTTAATATCAAATCTGGGCTTATAATATCACATATCACGGACCCACGTCCGTCTCAAGGAAAATATTCGAAATATTAGATACAGAACTTTCGAATTTAGTGCAAAATAAAAGTACAGCGGACGATCACCCAATCCACAGAACCTATAATGCAACCGAATGCTAAAACAAACGTTATTCAGTCGCATTCACATTAAAAGCACATATCAAACAAGAAGAGTGTCTTTTTATCACTGAGTCTTTGTCACTATTTTCTTTTATTATTGTTCAAAAGCACTTAAATCCGCTCTGCACGAAAAGTCACTTTTAGTTGAGATAAGTCCGAGAATACACAAGTAAAACTCACTTGTGGAAAAAATGATTTCACATTAGACGTGTATGGGTTCGTCGTCATCGTCATCAGAAGGTCTGTCCGCAGGTGTGTGTGGAGTGTGAGGGGTATGAGGAGAAGAGCGGTGAGGAGGCGCTGGGCTGCCAGGATCGAGATCAGGCGAAGGAGAACGCCGTGCATGCGCGTAGTACCCTAGAGCACCCAGCGCAGGTCCTCCAAGACCACCCAGATGCGCAGACGGACCTGGTAGTCCAAGTCCCAGAGGTGGTACACCACCTAAAGGCGCGCCTGGATATAACCTATATGGAAAATAATATTAAAGTTTAGATTGGGTTTATAAATATGTGGGTGATGGGGAAAAAGGGATGTTATACGTTGCGTATATCTTTTGAAAGTATGTATAATAAATGCATTAAACGTGCATTTACCTTACCTACCAACAGGCTAGATTATACATTCATATTCTTAAGAATGACTTTAAAGTCATATTAGTAGATATACATGTACATATCTATGTTTGCATAACACATCAAAAATATGGGAAAAACCTTACCGATAAGGCAATGGCTTCTGTAATGTATTAGCAGAAGCTGTAGCGGCGGCGGCAGCTGTTGCAGCAGCTTGTCGATAATACAGGTCAGCAGCCGGTGCAGGCTGGGCAGGGTACGCTGGCACGCCAGGCCAGTAGCCACCATATAACCGCTGGAATGCCGCGTAGTTACCAGCTTCCGCTAGTAGTTCCAGGCCTACAGCCGTCTGCCTCTTCCATTTAGTTCTGTTAGACAAAAATATGTGATGAAATACTGATATTCACTGTATACCAAAGTAGATAGAAAACATGAGAAATATACAAAGATAATAGATTTTCCGTGTACATATTAACCGCGTGTATATCGGTTATCGCGGTATAGAGTAGCATCTGTCCTTTGTCAAGAATCAATGTATCTCCATGCTAAATTTCGTTATAGTTACTTTCAAATTTATAGTACTTATTACCTAGTAGTATAGTTATATTAAGATAACTGATATTTATTTTTGTAAGCAAAAAAGATTACAGATATTTTAACACGTCCGAAACACACGTAGGTTAAAAAAAAGGCCTAAGTACTTTTTCTTTAATTAATGGAAGAAATTGAGTTACATTTTTATGTATGGCCTGCCATAATGACTCTGCTCTGCCCGATGAAAAGCATAAGCAGAATCCAAGAGTGGTGGTCACCATACTCATTGCGAATGCAAACAATGCAACATTTTTAAAGTGTACTAGTTACTTTTTAAAAGAAAGATTAACTAATTCAGTTCGTATGAGAATTTTAACATAGATATTGATAAGTTCGACAGTAAAAGTGATTTATAATACGAGATTGTTAAAGTATTAAACTTAAAGTAGACATTAAATGTTAAAGCAACGACATCCGCAAAAAACACGAATGACAAAATGTTCACAGTCCATTAGAAATTGAAATAAATCTTTACGCGAATCCCATAAGCACACAAAAACGATTTATGCCACATTACAAACTTAAATCGACTCTAAAATTCTGTGAACTACCGTTTACGTACCCTATAGCAATAGATCACCGGCCCTCAGAACGTGACCCCAATCGTCATCAAATTTGTCACAGTGCACTCGAGACAACAATAAAGATACCGTATTCAAACCGCTAATAAAAAATATAAATAAAATAATAAATTTGACAAAACGTCTTGGGCACTAGTGAGAGCGCTGAAGCGTGGACGAGTACTTTAATTTGATTTATTTGATTCGCTGTGGAAAGGGTGAGCTGGTATAAATTAAGCCACAATGCAGCGTGTATATTGCTCTGGGTTACAATTGCTCTGTCTCCTAGGTACAATGTCGTTATTTAGCAAAAAGTTTAATCACACACCTCGTAACCTTCTAAAGGTTTAACAGAACTACCTAATCTAATATTTTAACGGCTTTATTCGTTTATATTAGTGTAGATTACTACAATCTAATTGGAATTGTAGTCTACCTCTTGCAGAGGGTTCTAGAATAAAATCAGTGCTGTATTTGATTTAAATTGTAAGAAGTGTAACAAAATATATATGGATATAATTTGAAGTGATAAAATCTTGGTTTATTTAGCTTGGCCTCTTTTCAAATTAGGTATTTTGCAAAAAATATGCTTGGTTTTATCATTTTCAGGGAGAGCTGAACAATATATCATCGATGCCATTACATGCTCCTATTTTATTCCATCATCTAAACATACCGACATTTAATGATGGTTTTTTCAAAAGAAATTCCAAATAATACCTATTCAAAACCTAAAGCAAGTGAGATAAAAAATAGTTAATAATAAGAGTAGAGTCATTATGGCAGGGTCAAACATAAAAAAAAAAAAAAAAAAAAATTATAAATATTTCCGACATCTAAACACACAACGCCATCTAGTCCCAAGATAAGCAGAGCTTGTGTTATGGGGTTCTAGACAACTGATACAAATACATATATACTTTTTTTTTGTAAATACATACATATTATAGATAGAACACACCCAAACTCCAAAACAAATATTTGTAGATCATACAAACATTTGGTCCGACCCGGGAATCGAACCCGAGACCTCATGATCAGCAGTCGCTCACACCAAACGCGAGACCAACGAGGCAGTCAAACAACAGAGTTGAAGAGTTGAATCAACAAAGTTGGAGAAACATTATACTATTTTTATTTTACTAATTCTTAATTAAAAACGCTAAGATGAAAATATTCGCATTTATTTCCAGCAATTATATTCGTCAAATAAACAAACGCATCCCCTTTCAAAAATTTAATTTAATTTCGTTTTGGGGTTCTCGATTACTCCAAAAGTGGTTGGTTATTGTCATTGAGTGAAGTTTTTATTAATTCGTAGGGAGTACAAGTATCGTACATTATCATTGGTATTATTAGTCGCGGAGTGCGCGCCCATTGTCAGGAGCCGCGCGTCCTTGCCCCAACATCGTTGTAAAACGAACGCTTCACTGGTTGCCTCATTAATTAATTTCTATAAATGGATCATTTAATTTTATTAAATGCAAATGAGGGGAAGTTCACGTGTTTTGTGGTCCGTCATTCGTTAAATAATTTGTGGTTTCTACAACCCCATTTGAATTAATCTAAGTTTTTAATTTGACGCGAAACCCAGGAGTCTCATATAATAATAATAATAAAGCGTTGGCTTCAAGAATAGCTATAACACTTTAAGCCTATTAAACTCGATCCTAATATAAATGCTACACTTTAATTATCAGTAGCTGACAAATGATCGATAGAAAGCTGCTCTCTCATTTATCTTGTTATTATGACGGCTCGCTCTTAGTGTAGTACTCGAGAGCACTTATTTAATTGTCAAGCGCTGAATAAGAAGCAATCTGCTCAGTGACACTATTCTTTTTATTGCCGCCACAGGCTACAAACAAAAAGCTCTCGGAGCATACTTAAATTTGGATCTGAAGTCGAGACCACTCGTCAGACAATATGCTCCTCTCTTTCTAACATATAGCTAAGGCACAAGAGCATTCCTCTTCCGTCCCTGTTTCGCCGTCCCCCGGTGGAGTCTGAGTACGCTCCGCCCAGTGGTTTAGTGATTTGATGCTGCGTGAACTGATTCAATTGTTGTTCGAAAAGACTCGTCCAAAAACGCGCCTTAACAGTTCTTGTTAAAGACGAAAATTGTCCGGTAAAACGATACACTTACGACCTCTCAGGGGGGGAGGTTGTTTATCTCAGTTTGCGTTTTTCGGAGACGTGATGCGAATTCGGCTTGTATATCCGGCAAACAAAGAGCACTTTCATCGATCGGATAAGTCACGGCGCGGCCGGCGCTTACGCCGTTAAGGCTTTCAAGGAGATGAGACCAATTTGAGCTTTATCGAACGTTATTTATACGCTGCTTAGAAAGTTTCTGAAACATGTTTGTGTGAGCGCTCTTATGGGAATTGTTTGAAGTTCGAGCACTTTTATTGTTGAGGACATTAGGTACGCATGTCTCTTTGAAATATTTTACAACTATTATTTTGGTTTTCAAAGTCATCATTTTCTAAGCAGACTTACATTTAAAGTCTTTTTTTGAGTGGAAACTATTTTGATAAAAGTTATAGGTAGCTATCGTTTTTAAGTACTTTTGAAAATATCAATATATCCTGCTTATATATTTTCTTCTGCTTGAAATAGTGATACTAATGTATATTTTACTAGATAGATATCGTACCTCATAGATATTATAGATATTATATCTGTAGAAATTGATCCTTAGACACTATTAAAGGTGTCCCAGTATCTTAGCGCTTTGCCTTAAATAGTAAAATATATCAGTAGGTATATTTTCTATGGGTATATAAATGAGGGAAATTGCTGCTGAGTTGCTTTTAAGTGTTTTATATAATTATGTTTAATAAACTAGCAGTCAAAACAAAAACATATTATTTATAAATCGAGTCTCATAAATCGAGTTGACACGGCTAAATTTTTTGAAATAATAATTGACAGTAAACTCGATTGGAAAGCAAATACAGAAAAGCTTTCTAAAAACATTAGTACCTGCATTATATAAGTTGGCTCCCGTACTGAATTCTGATGCGCTGTTAACAGCGTATCATGGCTTAGTTTCGTCAAACTTAAGATATGGACAAATTTTTTGGGGCAACTCAATGAATAAGGAACTCTTTTTAAGGCCCAAAAGAGGTGCCTTAGGTCTATGTTTGGACTATGTACTACTCATGGCATATCAATGTACTTCGGTTTTTTAGACCATGGTACGACTGACAGCTGTAAGTCTTATGTATATTAACCTGTGACATGTGGCAATAAAGCGTCATTGTCCACTATGATGATAGATGTTCCTGCGACGCATGAATAGATAGGTTTTCAAATTCATAATTTCCTTCTTTTAACTGCCTTTGATAAGATAACTAAATTTTAAATTTTGTACTGTTTTATATAACTATACCTACCGTTATTAAGAGGTTGATAAGCACCACAAATTGTAACGAAATCTCTTACGAACTTATATAATTTAGAATCTTCCTGCCACGAGTTTACATGTGTTTTATTAAAAATTAAAAAGGTATGTATATGAAGAATTATCTACAGTAACAAGAGTTTCTATTCTGTAATATAAAAGTTCTTGTTATTTGTTTACCTAACCTAACAACTTTATAACGAGTTACATAGTCGTACAGTCGTACCGTAGTACTTATATGATTTCCACCTGACTCTAGCATGTAAGTAGGTATCTAGCAAATGTGAAGCATATCCAAAATGTTTGTGCCAACGTTCACAAGAACTAGAGGTCATTAACATTTTTTTATAGGTGACTAGTTGTTGCCCGCGGCACCGCCCGCGTGTCGCGGCAAATAGTAGCCTATGTCTGTATGTATCCAAATCCGTTCAGTAGTTTTTGCGTAATAGAGTAATAAACATCCATCCATACTTACAAACTTTTGCGCTTATAATATTAAGTATAGATATAGATAATATATCTTATTTGCATGCTTTATTTCTTATATCTATATATATATATATAAATGAATCGCCGAAATGTATGTACGCGCATTACTTCCGATCGACTGCACCAAACTGGGTATTTTGTTTTTATGTATTGGTTACTGTTAGGAAAAAGTTTGTATGTAAAAAAATAAGATAACCGGAAAAGCTAATTTGTAGTCTGCGATTGTACCTTACCTGTAAGATGCTGAAGCGGGTAAAATTACTAAAACAGGTTTTTTACAAATTAAAATAAAATGCAAAAGTAAAATGTAGCGGTACAAAATTCGCCTGGTCAGCTAGTTGCTAGTAGTAAAATAGGCCTCAAATTTTTGTGAATATTCATGATACGTAAGAAATATACCTTCTATATTCATAAAAAAAGCACTTTCATAAGGACATCTTTGCCTTCTGAACTTTTATTTATCACATCAAGATCACATCAATGCAAAGTCATGTTGTGGCCTACAGCTGAAGCTATTCATGGTTCCATAACGATTTACAGCAAGATCAATTTGCTGACACAACTAAAGTGAAACTAAAGTTTACATTTCTTAATTTTAAACCACATTTAACGAACAAGAGAATCTTCTACATGTGGTATCTACCTAAATTTCTTTATATTAATATACTGGTATTTCCATATATACATTGTTAACGTGTGTCCATATTTAAAGGCTAATTTAGTACTATAATAAACAGCTTCCTAGTTCTACAGAAATACCTTCTAACCGTAGGTACTAGGTATTCATCACTACATAAATACTCACATAATAGAAACATTTCAAATAATAAGAAATAACCAAAATGTCGCCATTAATCCATTAAAGCTCGAACTATAAATCTAATGTTACATTAATAAGCAAGTAGTTTTATAACGAAATATTTCCTGCAAGCCCAAAGTCGACTAATACCAGATTGCATCATGATTCAGACTTAGAACAACAAAATTGCTATACAAGGCATAATCCTGCCCACAATCCGCTTATTAAAACCCGACCAAAACTGAAATGGCATTTGCAATATAATGATTAGTGGTTAAATGATAAGCCGGACGACCTGAGCGTCCTTGCTTTGAATCCCGTGTCTCTGACGTGTAATTTGGAAGGGTTCGCCATAACCGATTAGACAAGTTCTCGGTAGCTACGTGAAACTCGCAGAACCCGCGTATTATGTCATTACAGATGTGTGCACACACGTATGGAATTTTGATGTTTATACGCGACCATTTTAGATAGAGTAAATTAATACTTAAAATATTTTGTTCATAAACTAGGCACGCGCCGACAAGAATTTATTTAAGAGTAAGGTCGTAAATTACAACTACGATTGTCGTTAACTATTCTATCGATGTGTGATGCCATTAGTAATCTATACGGTATTCATTAATAATATATTTAATATTAGACGAATGAATTTAATAATCCAGTGTCACCTAGTACTTTTACAAGTCTTATTTTGTAGTATTTACTTACATATGCAATGTGTAGCGAACTCTATAACTTGGAATTCGTCTACTTACGTACGTAAAATGTGTAAATATCTGATAATCTAGGCTACTACTATACTATAGACTACATACTAAGCCCCCTACACATTCCGGTTGAAGAGCCACGCTTCGGCATGAATGAGCCGGATCGACCGGAGTGATACCACGGCCTCACAGAAATCCGGTGTGAAATGTTTCACCGAGGATACTGGAGGCCCATACCCTAACCCCTTCCCATCTTTTTTGATCCAATAAAATAAATTAGATCAAAAAAGAATAAACAAAGAATATTACAAATAGAGGATAAACTTAGATAAACGATATATATAATGACTGAATGACTGCCTCGTTGGTCTAGCGGTTGGCGTGAGCGACTGCTGATCATGAGGTCTCGGGTTCGATTCCCGGGTCGGACCAAATGTTTGTATGATCTACAAATATTTGTTTCGGAGTTTGGGTGTGTTCTATCTATAATATGTATGTATTTACAAAAAAAAAGTATATATCGACGTAGGAAAGCATATTTGCTGTAAGTAGACAAAATACCTAAAGTGACTTTTTACCATCATTAGAATCAGAAAAAATAGCCGCATCGACTGACCCGGGTCCTGTGGCTCTACGATGAAAAAAAAATTACATACGCCGTTGAAAACGCCCGTACTTATATTTTTTTTAGCAAGATTAAATGCTGTATGTAGGCTAAAATCCAGTCATTTTAGACATTTTATACTTACAGCAAAAGAAAGACTGCATTTTTTGCTTTACAAATACTTACTTCTTCCCATTTAAAAACTTTACGCTACTTACAGCATATTTGCGGTGTGTGATTTTTACATTCGTTTACTTACAGCAAGTTTAGGGAGCCTATCGTTTTAGTTTTCGTTATTTACAGCAAATCATCACGTATTTTTAGACACACGGTTTTTTAGAAATTTGAGATAATGCATTTTGATAAATCATTTATATTTCTTCTACTCTAAAAGGGTGACTGCGAAGGCCAGCACGTGTTGTCCTGTAGAGGAATGGAGAAGGGGGGACCAGTTGGAAGAGCTCTTCAGAACACTCTCCATGATACAGGCGATAGAGGACTGCCGTAGAGGCGATATCTCTTCGCAGCTGCAGAGGTTCAAGAAACTCGGTGGCTTCGGGACTACCGATGATGCGGACTGCTCGCCGCTGCAACCGAACCGAAAGCGTTAAACAGATACTGTGCGGCACCATCGCATAGATGAAAACAGTACTCCCCGCACGAGCGAACCTGGGTCTTGTAGAGATGACACAGATGCCCGGGCGAGAAGAAGCGTCTCACCTTGTTAAGTACACCTAACTTTCGCGAGGCCGCTTTAATGACGCTTTCGATGTTCTCACGCATGTTGAGTCATGGCAGTTATCCATACCCAGGATACCGAGCTTATCTTGTAGGGGCAGTTGAGTGTTCCGAAAAGTGGAGAAGGGAAGGAAGGGAGACTTTTTGGTAGAAAACGCGCACACCTGTGTTTTCTTGGCGTTAAACTCGACCAGATTCTCAGTGCCCCATTGAGAGATGCGGCTTAGGACCAGGTTGAGCTCAGCGACAAAATCCTGTCGCTTATCCTCAACACCTGCAGACTTGGCTGTAGGGTGACCAAAATATCGCCCATGAACTGTACTGTCGTCTGCATAGCAATGTATATTGTCTAGGGCCAACATGTCATTGATATGCAGAAGAAACAGCGTGGGCGACAGGACAGAGCCTTGAGGTACACCAGAGTTTACCTGCCGATAATCAGAGGCCGCACCGTCGCAAAGGACCTTACTGCGGCGCTGGTGCTGGAATGCGGAGACCCATGTGAAGAGTTTGGGAGGCAGGCCGACTGCGGGAAGTTTGGAGAGAAGCGAGCGGTGCCAAACCCTATCAAAAGCTTTGGCCATGTCGAGGCTAATGGCCAAGGACTCCCCATGACCATCAATAACTTCACCCCAAAGGTGAGTGACATACACTAAAAGATCACCCGTGGATCGGTTCGGCCTAAAGCCATATTACCGATCATTTAGCAAGGAGTGATCTTACAGGTAGAGGACCAATTGCTTGTTGATGATCCTTTCGAGCACCTTGCAGACAATGGAAGTTACGGCTATAGGTCGGTAATCAGCCGGGTCTGAACGGTCACCTTTTTTGGGGATAGGTTGAACGTTCGCCTCTCTTCAAGCCCCCGGAACAAGTCCTGAGGAATAGGACAGGCGGTACAAGGGTGTCAGTACGGGAGACAACTCTGGTGCGTAGTTCTTGAGTCCTCCCGGAAATGGTCGCCTGGTCCCACCGTCCGGTCACCAACCGGCACGACGAGCCACTCCGTGGATTATACGCGACCTGACGGGGCAGCCTCCCAGCGTGGTTAGCCGTGGTTGGATCCCTCTCTATGCCGCGGGCGGCCAGCGGCACCACCGTTTCTACGGGTCTCCCTAGCCGACGGTTCGATCCAACCTTACTATGACTTCGCGGGCACTCTTTCGCTCACACACTTATCACGTTAACCGTCACTCCTGCATCTATGGGCCTCCAGTCTCGCACTCACCAACGAAACACGACAGCACAAATGCTGTCATTTTAGGTTGGTCTTCTGTGCGAGGGTAGTCCCGCCCCAGTCGAGCCAACCCGTTCGTGCTGAAATCAGCGTGGCTCTACTACCTTTCCCTTATTACATGTTTTTGATTGAACACAATGTCTTCATGTTAAGTTTCAATTATAATTGTATTTTCGTTCTAAAATAAGGCAAATTGCTACTAAGTTTCTGTTTTTTACTTTTAAATAAATATTTTTTGATTGGATACAATGTTTTTATTTACATCTAGCGTTATTAATTAGTTTTAAAGCCTTATTTTTTTTTGTATTTTTTTATGTTTTATCTCTTATATATAAGTGGAAAATACTTTCTTAATTCATTGTATTGTTGAAAAGAAGTTCTGGCAGTATAATTAAAGTTTAAAATTTTGTTTCAACAATTTAAAAGACCATAAGTAAGTTTTCCTACAATTGTAAAATAAAATAAAATAAAATAATTATTTAATTAACCATTTACGAAATTTTATTTCAACCAAACATTACATTACCAACTAACCCACTGCATTTCTAGATCTAATCATAATTATAAATTTAATCTTACACCTTGAATTGCAGTACCCATATAAATAAATTTACTGCATACAGCACATTTACCGCCTGTAAATTGATAATATTTCCATCTACGCGTACATTTTTCTTCCTTAGTTACAGCGTTTTAAAGGTATGTGATTTAAAAAACTGATTGCTGTAACTAGCCAAACACATACTTATAGTAACTTTGGATAAAAAGTTTACATTGCAAATGGTGACTGGCAGTTAAATAAACCTATGTTCCAAAAATGGTAGCAATATCATGGATAGGTCAGAAACTATTAATTTTTTTCCGAAATCAATAAAGTTTTTTGGCTCTGGTGAACAATTGCAATATGCCTACTTACAGCAAATATGCATTCCTACGTCGATATGTATTTGTATCAGTTGTCTAGTACCCCATAACACAAGCTCTGCTTATCTTGGGACTAGATGGCGTTGTGTGTTTAGATGTCCGAAATATTTATTTATTTATTTATTTATAAATAGTATAACATTAGAAAATAAAATTATAGAAATAACACCATACTACAGATAATAAAAAACAGAATAAAAGAAAACATAATCCTTTAGCTTATATTTGGATTTACTACATTAAAGATAAGAAATTGATATTAATACTACCAATAAATAAAGATAATAGAACACAAGAAATTAAGGTCGAAGCTTTAAAACAAATATATAGAAATAAAGGCTATAGTGATTGAAATAGTTGTTACAGAATAATAAGAGTGGAAAATTAAAATAACATCCAGTAAAACTTAGGAGCTAGAGGCACTTGGTGCGAGATACATCACGAAAATGATAAAATATACCAGAACAAAAAGGTCCTGTCGTAATCTTGGACGGGGGAAAGCAGAGTTATCCCCAAGGATAACATTTATAAAAAAAAAAATACCCCTTCCCATATCCCTTTCCCCATCACCCCAAGTTCGGCAACGCACTTGTGACGCCTCTGGTGTTACAGGTGTCCATGGGCGACAGTAATCGCTTACCATCAGGGGATACGATTTCTCGTTTGCCCCTATGTACTGTTTTTAGAACTCAAGGACAGTGTTTGAGTTCTGGAAACACGGATAAAAACACTGCCCCTGATGTGATACATACAGTAGGTAAGTTGCTTTACTTGACGGGAGCAGAACATATTTTAACAGCCTAGTGTCTAATTCACTTGTGTCAATAACGCTTGTATTTAGTGGCAAAACTTATCGCTTGCCATTACGTTTGTGGCTAATAGAGATTTGTTTTTGTTTCTTGTTCCTATATAAAATGTACTTCAGATTCAATTTAATATTTTTTACTTCATACTACTTTTAAAATGTGAAGTGATTAAAATAACCATAAATAACTCTTATATACTTTCAAATGAATTGGGCGCTTGTCAATTTACGAGGAAAAGCTAATTAATTCATATTAGAAATAAATGACGAATTTTACGCACGGCCGCCTGATCCCAAACTAGTTAGAGCGCGCAATTATAACCCGACTGTTGATAAACATGCTTATATTATATTTCTATTTTAAGGTAGTAGAGTCATGCTGATCTCAGCACTAATGGGCCCACTCAACCGAGGCGGTACTACCCTCTCACTGAAGACCAGCCTAAAATGACACCAATAGTGTTCTCGTGTTTCGTTGGTGAGTGTGAGACCGGAGGCCCAATGATGCAGAAATATCAGCATCTCAATAGACGGTCACAATGAGTATGGTGAACTTGGTGAACTACTTTTGGATTTTGCTCATGCCTTCCATTAGGCAGAGTCGAGTCACTTTGGCAAGCTCAAATTTATTAAAAAATTAAAAGAAATATTCAGACCTACATATTATGATAGACTATTTATTCTGGGTAAGAACAAATATCGAACACACGACCACTGACTCATCCGGTTCATCCATCTTATCTATGGTTGTCCTATACTCTTATTTCCGTCAACGACGAAAATCTTGTGTGTGTATCAAACACAAGATTTTCTTCCCTAAATTTTGCTTATCTTATCTCTATGAGCATGCTAATACCTATGTAAAGTCCACAATTAAAGTACTTATATCTACAAAGGAGCACTTCTAGGATGTCTACATTTATATAATCTGAATCTCGGAAACGTATGTAACTATTTTCATGAAATTTAGTATGCAGGGGGTTTCGATTGCGACGGTGATAAATCAATTTAAGTAGGATTTTTTTTTTTGAAAATTGACCAAGAAGGTATCAGGCAACCAGGAACTTAATTTTATAGATCTTGATGAATGAATGGTCGGATGCTGCTATATCAACCCCATTAGTAATAATTAGATATGAATTTAAGTAGTCCTCTCCATTTTATACTTTAAAATTTTAAATAATGACATTACTACATCATAGACAATGGTGGCCACAAGCACGATATTGTATCGTATATAGTTTTTATTTTATATTTTAAATCAGATGACTTAAAATGGCCACGCAGAAGCCATATACAAATTAGTTCGAATTGTGACATTCGAGCCCAACATTTTGACTTGACCTGACCTGACCAATAGAAATTGTAAACCGAAAGTAAGTAGATACATTTTATTTCCTTTCTTTTCCTTATCTGCCCATTTTAGAGTTTGTACAATAAGTTTGTTCCCCACTATACATACCTATAAACAGACAAATAAGAATCAAATGCGAGATTTAATAGGTACGCCTCTGCCTATCAATTCGTTGATATAATCGTAGATTTATGTATTTATATTTTTTTAAAGACATCTACCGCACTGGGAATGTTCTTGTGTAACAGGGAACTTCACAAATACATATAAAAGGACACAAAGAACATCTAGACGCAGGACAACAATTTCTGGATCACTCGAAATGTTACTCCATGTAGGGTTTAAACCGGTCACAGTTAGTAGAAAGCATGGATGTAGTAATTTAATATGCTTTCAAGGTAGTAGAGCCACGCTGATTTCAGCACGAACGGGCCGGCTCGACCGGGTCGGTACTACCCTCGCACAGAAAATCAACGTAAAATGACAACATGCGTGCTGTAGTGTTTCGTTGGTGAGTGCGAGACCTGAGGCCCAATGATGCAGAAGCATCACTAGGCCACCATAGTGTGGGTCGTCATGCTGCATTGTCTGCATTCGCAATGAATACAGTACAATCATTCTGGGATTCTGCTTATAGTTTCTATCAGGCAGAGTAGAGTCATTTTGGCAGGGTCTATACATAAAAAAATAAAGTTTAAAAAACTGAAACGGTTAAATAGTGCAGGAAATATCGCGTGGTGTGATCCGATTCCTCTGCGGCATCTTAAAGTGATTCACCGTTTAAACAAATGATACAAGTTTACGATTCGTAAGTCACTTTTGAAACCCACACTTACGCGAAGGTTTCCGTTTCCATGCCGGTGCAGACTTTATACGATCAATTTCAAATATTAGTAACAATTGTTGTTTATATGGCATAAATACGCAGGTTTATGATTATTGTTGTTAACAAAACTTATACTAAAAATTAAGATAAATTGAAAAACCACCTTAAAAATATATAATCGACAAGTAGCATTAAAATCATGTCAATTTTACGTTAATTTTATATCAGTAAAAAAATACATTAAACACCATTTGTTCATACGTCATGACGGTATTTAACCTAAATTTTAAATTAATCACTTTACTTTTCCTACAAAACTGTAGATTTATTTTAATTCCGAAACTCGCAACTTTTGTCTTTACAAGTATTTCGGTCCATCGGTTTCTAACTACAACAATATTTACGACTTGTTAAGTTTTTTATAAACTGAATTGATGACGAAATTAAATTGCGAGTGCTATTGTAGGACACATTAACAAGAGAAAGCTCTGAAGTCTCTGCAAGCTCAATAATAAAATTTTGGAATTTTAGCTAACACTTGCCGCTGGCCAATTGCGATTGTTGAACACTGTATTAAGTAATTTTACAGTAGACGAAACCCACAACGGTAACAAGTGACGCAGTTAAGTCACAACACAAGTAGGTTCGTTGCGTACCTACGTGTGTCATTACATATTACGTCAGTGAGTAATCGTGATGGATTACACGTTTCGTCGACTAAACGTCGATAAACGACATTTTGCGCACGGCCATGACTACTCAATTATTGTGCATTCCCAATCAAAATGCGAAAAATATAACGTTGTAGTCGTCGATCATAATGCGAACAGCAATTTTCATTTAAATAATTTACCAATGCTAAAGTAGTAGATTTATGTATAGTTACTTCAGGTTTAGGTTTATTATACATACACATACGACACTATAGTAACCTACCAGCTACTAATATTATCAGTAAGTTAAAGTACTTTTTCCTAAATTAATATCTTTCAGGCTAAGATTGGTTATTTTGTTACGACTTAGTAGATAACTAAAATCTCATTTAACACTAGGTATATAATAATTGCTTCGCTGTAATAAAACAATATAAAATGGCATATGCTTAGCAAGCGTTCCGGATAATAAATCAGAACTTACAATAAATCTACAGAACCGTAATTTACTACTTTACGTTTCTATTCGGAAAGACAATAAGATATAAAAAATGTTATGAATTATACAGTAAGTCAAATTTAGAAGCTATTTCAAAACAATTAAGAAAACACACATGCGGCGGTGTGTCGATTAATAGGAGGTGAGGTGCAGGGCGCCGGCGCGCCGGTGACTTGCATGCGCCCTTTGAGGCGGAGACCGATCGCCGACGGTCTCACGATCATATCAAATCCGAAAGCTGTTTAAGAACTTTTCATTTGTTTTAATTATTATTTCTTACTAAATATTTCGCTAATGTCTTCATGTTTTAATTTCTTTTATGATTGAAACAATCAATTGTCAATTTTTAACTATAACAAGGTAGATATAAGGCCATTAATATAATGTAATTTTAAAATTATCAGGTACGCAATGAATGTAACCACCCGGCACCCGGTATCACCACTTTTGTAATCAAATTATAAATGAATAACTTATACCTACTTTATTAAGTAGGTATGCGGACTATTTGGTTATTATTTGCGTTTATGTACTACACATAAACAGGTCGTTATATGTATGTAACTGTTTAGTTTTAGTTAAGGCCATTATTAGGAAGATATGAACATTATTTATTCATTTTCATCGACAAACAACATTTAATCGTTTGTTTAAATTTTTATTAAATGTGTAGTACAAAACAAGTCGACATATACATGTTGTACATACATACATCGATATATACATACCAGTGTAGTATATGTTATATCAGTTAGATACACATTTAATATTTAACAGTATTTGATCAATACCACCTACTGGTAGCGTTCCTAGAAATCTGGAACTGGCCACGTTGAATAGTAATGTTAATTCAGTATTACTTTTATTATTTCTGTAATTAATTTAAGAAAACCTTTTTTAAACAGAGAATTCTAATCATATAATTAAATTCCTTTTTGAATAACACACAAAATGGCGCTAAAAGGTGCTTATATAAAAGCAATAACATTTTAGTGAGACTACGATGATATTATGCCCAGTAGGCCGTAAAATAACAAAAAATAAACGTGAAGGTCAGAGATTGACGTTCCAATGTCATTCAATTTCAACAATTCATTCGTGTTTAACTATTATAATAAAAAGTAATAAATCGATTTCAATTATGAAATGTGAACATCCTTAGAACTAATATACCGTGTGATAATTTTCTTTTATTTGTTTTAGGTTTCAGGGTAGATTTAGCATGTGCCAAAGTAATGATTCGCAATTCTGTAAAATAAAGTAGTGCTCTAGTAACAAGAAGATATGAAAATTAAAATGCTTCAAACTTGATAAAATTGTGGCAATGATTGGCTTTTTGACTGCTTACAATCAAATAATTAAGAGAATAACAGGACGTGTAAGTACGTAATTATTTATAATTAACCAAAAAGCGAACGACGCGTCTTGTTAATAAGTAATTTAAATTAATTGCTTTAGTTCGACTCTAAGTTATTAAAATAATGTTGCTCCGTGTCCTTCTAAATTATAAATAATCATTATTTAATAAAAATTCATAAGTCATGTGCTCATTCTCTGTTCGTGCACCAGAAAATCGGTATTCATTATTAGTAGGTAGGTGCCAAGCCAAATTCTATTTGGGTAGGCTCACAAAAACTAAAGGAAAGTGACCGCACACAAAAGCCATTACATCCTTCAATTAACTCCGATTTCACACCCTTTCACGAACCGAAAAATCGAAGCCCAAACATTAGTTTAACCGAAATTATAGAAAACCAACAAAAAGTGCGGCAAAAAGACAGACTGGGCAGATGCGGAGAGAATCGCAGCTCGGCGCCTGCGCAGCGGCCACCCGGTTTTGTTCGACTGTCACCGGACATACTAACTGCAGTTTGTAAACTAAGTGTCACTTGACTACGAATTTGTCGTTAAAACAAAAAGCATTGATATTAAATATGCGAAATTACATTCAAATTATAAAACTAGTACCTAATCTCTCAAAGCCTCTTAAATTTGCGAGACTATTAAAGAAATATGACGTTACATTTTTATGATCATATAGAACCTATTAGAGGTATGCATAAGCCCCACTAAAGTGTAAAATCTAATAACAATAAGAAATAGTTAAAATACACGAATTACTGAAATTTCTTTTAAATTAAGTATTAAAAGGCTTTATATAAATAGACTTACCTAATTTAAATGAAATTCGATGATGATTAGAAAGATAATATTCAATCAGTCGATATTAGTATAGTTTGATGATGGCTACCGTAGTTTTTTTAGACAAGGCGCAGTGGATCGAAGGACGCCGCCGATAGGTAATTACAACCATTTGTTTTTTAAATCGCTGACAGCCACTACCGTCGATACAGTTCTAATATCTATAGTTTTAATAGGTGTTTAAGGATGTATTAAATGCTTTTTACGATTTAAATTAGTATTAATGACAGGGTTTTCATTATACTTAATGTTTGCAGTCGCAAAAAAGGCTAGATATAGTTTGGCATATATTTTATGTTTTCATAAGTGACAAAATATTTTTTTATAATATTAATAGATAGATGCTCGCAAGATTTTAGGATAGTGAAGCCTTAGAAATAATGACGATGATGATGAAGAAGAAAGTTGAAGTTTAGCCTTTCACATTTTTTTTTTAATATGTTACACATGTCTTTTTTAGATTCCTTTCTACGAGTCTGAAATATAGGTATTATTTAAAACTTCAAGCCACTTTGACAATTTCTTAAATTAACCAAATAAAACCCATTTTGGAAATTTTGAGTTGAACTAAACTCTACATAAGTGTTTAAAAATCATGTAATGTAAATCAACAAAAATACATTTTACATACAACACCTAGATTGTTGCCCAGAGTAAAAGTATATATTATGTAGAATATTAAAAATTCAAAATTAGACATGTATAAAAAACTAACTTTTCCTATACATATATATTTAGTGACAATTACCATGAGCTACACTTAACATGTTCGTCGTAACGATTATAAGGGAAGTAGGTAGTATAAATCGTTTAGTGAGGTTACAATAACGGTCGGGCAAAGCAGTAGCAGTAGCATGTCGACAGTCCCACTGACTCAGCATTGCTTTGTACAGTCACGCCGACGCTCTCACGGGTAACCGCCTCGTCGAGTTCCTGTCACTAGCGGTAGCGTGATGCAACGCCAAATGTAACAATAAATAGTGTCGTTTTATGCAAGCTGTGTATCCCTATTTCATTTAGTGCGCGTTTTTCGGTTAAGATGATATTAATGACAAAATTAAATATTTAAATACATATTTAAGTGGAAATAATGTTAAAAAACATCAATTAATAGAATTGAAATCTGCGATAATGTCTTGGAATTTTTCTCTCTTTAAAGGAGACAAATCCTGCAATGAGATTGGATATATCCAGTATATGTGACCGTGACTGTAAAATAGATGACCAATACAAAGTTATTCAATGAGTCTCAAATAATTTTTTTACACTCAGAAAGGTAATATTTTTAAAATAGACGATATTTTAATAATAGTACATTATTATATAATCGTTTTTTTTTAATAATTTGTAATTATTGAAAGATGCGAAACAATTTATGAATATCTTATATGTATATGTGTAACGTGTGTCTACAACTTTTTGAAACTGTAAATAAACTTAAAATATTTTATACGAGTATTACTTGAGTTATTTAATGTGTGCCGCTCATGATTATTACTTGGACCACACGTAAAAATGATATTAACTCCTGTGATTGGCCTACTAAAATGATAGTTAATTGTTTTCTTCACTCCGTCTTTACTCTACGGGTTTTTTTTTTTTACTAAAATTGTAATCATCAGTTAGGGCTGAGTTAATAGAATAAAGGCTTTTATTACACGTGGAGATTGAACTGAAGAATATACAGAAGAAGAATGATTTTCATTTTAGTTCTTTATTTTTAAAAACCTATTTTTCAATTGATATTTTTGTTTCTACACGAAACCTATTATTTGTTATAGTATTAAGTACCTACCTATACAATTTAGCAGCGCAATAAGCAGTGTGAAAGTAATATAAGAATGGCGTAGACAATTACCTTCTATTCTGATACCAGGTTTTGACCTGAGTATCCGTTAGTCCTAGTTTGGCAGCTAGTTCCATTCGATCTTGAACGCTAAGGTACTTCTGTCTCTCGAAAGACTTTTCTAAGGTTTGCAGCTGGTGATCCGTGAACGCTGTTCGCGCTTTCCGCTGCTTCTTGGCCAAGCCTGATGAATCTCCTCCGCAACTTTTACTTGAAACGTCGTCTGAATCATCCTTTACACCTGCAGAGGAAACATATATAAATGTTAACAAAATTAGCTTCCACAGTATTTTTAAGTAAAAACTTCTTTAGGGTGTTGGACACTTTTTGGGTGAACTAAAATCATGGAACTCGCGTCATCGTCACCGAACGCTTTCCATAAGCTATATTTTTTACTTATTTTTGAACTGCCTCGGTGGCGCAGTGGTAGCGTACGCGACTGCTGTTCTTGAGGTCTCGGGTTCGATTCCCGGGTCGGACCAAGTGCAAATGTTTGTTTCCGAGTTTGGGCGTTTTCTATGTATAATATGTATGTATTTACAAAAAAAAAGTATATAAGTATTCATATCAGTTGTCTAGTACCCATAATACAAGCTCTGCTTAGTTTGCGACTAGAGGGCGTTGTGAGTTAGATGTCCGAAATATTTATTTATTTTTATTTAAAGAGAAAAGAGGTTCATTTCAGGTGAGCTTAAACAACTGTTTGTTTATAGTTTTGCATTTTTACTTCTGTCAGCAGTCCTCGTGACTGATTTGTTTTTTTTTTTATATTTGTGTTATCCGCGGTTATCGCCGTACCGCGAGTAACGCCGTGGGACAAAGTTAGTCGAAAAAAAGTAGCCTAAGTTGCTCCCTGGATCATCAGCTACCTGCCAGTGAAAAACCCGGAACAAACAGACAGACAGACAAAACATTTTTTAAGTACATTTTTGGTATATGTACCGTGTATAAATGCGTATAATATGCATTTATTAAAAAGCAGTTATTTAAATATTACAAACAGACACTCCAATTTTATTTATTTGTATAGATGTATAGATGAAGTACCTAGGTAGTATAATTTTTAAATGCCAATTATTTCAAAAGATAAATTCTGCTCTAGTTTCTAACCTATGTTATGTGAGTCAAAGTCTTTGCCTTTGTGAATCCTTAATGGCCATGATCGTAGAAGTCATTTTCAGTCCAGGGGGTTTTTTAAGGTTCATAAACCACCCCCGAAAGGTTGCCACACTATTGATGTTTTTTACAGTTAATTACAGTAATATACATACATACATACAGTAATAATACAGTTAAAGGGACATAATCAGTTTATTATCTTGCACCCCCACACCCCTCGAAACTAAAACCTGGCTTCATGATTATTTGGCAACGTCAGAGTGTATTTTATTTATAATATACATATATAATATATACACAGGTTTGCATGTAAAAATATATAAGTATATTAATCAGCAGTTTGGTTGACCACAACTCTATATAAACTAGATCAGGAATCAGACTTCATTTAATTATAATTGATAGAATTAGAAACAAAGGGAGTTCTGGAACTATCTATACCTTATTATGTACTTTTATACTAATACTAGCTGACCCACGCAACCTCGTTTGCACCTTATATTGCCCGTAGCGTGAAAATTTCCCCCGTTTTTGAAACATTCTTCATTGTTGCTCCGCTCCTATTAGTAGTAGCGTGATGATATATACCCTATAGCCTTCCTCGATAAATGGACTATCCAACACCGAAAGAATTTTTCAAATCGGACCAGTGGTTCCTGAGATTAGCGTGTTCAAACAAACAAACAAACAAACTCTTCAGCTTTATATATTAGTATAGATTATGAAGCGGAAGAGTTTGTTTGGTTGAATGCGTTGGTCTTACGAACTAGTTGTAATATAAAAAAGTATCATATCTTTAGATAACCCATTTGTCGAAGAAGGTTACAGATTATTTAACATTAAGCTATGACTATTAAGAGCTGAGCATCAATGAAAAATGTTGCAAAATCGGAGAAAATATATTAGAAGTTGCACAGGTCAGCTAGTTATAAAATGTTGACATCTATTTTACGATATCGTTAATAAAGGGCTTAACCTACTTATTTAATGACGGTTTCACTTTTTCTCGGAAATCCTATAATCTAATGATTATTTTCATAGTAAACAAAGCAAACAACACTATTTCAGTTTTTAACAAGCATTATACCGGCGACCTTATAACAACGTCCTTTAAATTGTTATCTCGCTTAAATAATTATTTTATAGTTGTAGAACTTTCTAATTATTACAATATACCTATGTATATAATTAATCAACCTCGTGAAAACCACGAATTAAACATTTAATTAACTACGTATGGTAAAGAAACGTACACACAGTAACGATTTCATTTTTTTTGAAACTGTTACGTTCAGACTCCTTGTGCAGGATTAAGAATACGAAACCACACCACTCCTATTTATCCGGGGGAGGTCATCAGAGGCAGAAAAAGTAACACACGGCGCAGGAAAACGTCACTACGAAGAGAAGGAAAACTTAAAACAAACGTAAACGTAACAAAAGTAGGCCAAAACCTCCTGGCTATTAGTCCATTTCAAACAGTGGACTGTTAAAGGCTGACGATTACGTGTTCTGTTGTTGTCTATGAACACGCCATTTGTTATGGCCTAGGGGGACAAAAGAAAAGACGTGTGAAGACTGGTGACTCAAAAGTCATAAGTGCGTTTCCCAACTTTAAAGACCCCTCGTCACAGACTAAGGGGAACAGGGATTGATCCCCACTCACTTGCTAAAAAGTAAAGAAAAAATTCCATAATACCGGTTTCTGTGAGGCCATGGTTTTACTCAGATCAAGCCAGTCCATTTATGTCTAAGCTCTCCCACGATGACTTTGTGAATGTCTCCCATGAATGCTTTTTATTACTGTCCTATAAAGTTATCATATCATGAGATGGTGTCCTATTAAATATCAATCAACTTTCACCCAAAGAACTGTATAAGTATACCTAGATAAGCACCTGTCTTAAACTCGACTCGATTGAAAAACTTGATCGATTTTATGCTTATTACTAGATGAACCCCGCGGTGTTACCCGGGGTTATTGTCGTACCGCGAGTAACACCGCTGGACAAAGCTAGTCAAAAAAAGTAGCCTAAGTTACTCTTTAAATCATCAGCTATCCGCCAGTCAAAGTCCCGTCAAAATCGGTCCAGGCATTCCAAAGATTACCCGAAACAAACAGACAGACAGACAAAAAAAATTGCAAACAGACACTCCAATTTTTTTTATTTGTATAGATAAGCTGGACTACGCACGGATAGGGTAGTGATTTCCACACTGCTTTCCACTGCGCTAAATCTTATGGATTCTAACCCCACATGGGACGATACTTTGTGTCATCCATGAATTTGTTGTCCTGAGTCTGGGTATTCTTTGTGTTTCATGTATGTTTGTAAAGTTCCGTGCGTCGCAGACTTGTCTCTAAAAAACAAAACAGAAAAGAAAGCTGTCTTGTGTTCTTCGATGTCACAAAAATATTGATCGAACACTTTTTGTCCGTAAGCATAATCTCAGTCAACGACCTCACACACTAAACGTGTTTCTTATTAAACTAGAGTAGGTGCTGTCCTCGAGTTTAACCGAGAAGCCTTCCCTCTCGATAGGGCTTCTTGCGGTCACCGTTTCCTCCCACATCACTTACCTTCAACTTGAGCACGCTTTGTGGCTACAAGTACAGATTAAAGACTTTACGACGTGCGCCTTCATTGCTATGTACATGCTATGTATTGTATTCCAACCATTTTTATTGTCTATTTTCTCTAAGAAAAAATATTATAGTACGAGTACCTTGATCTTCTTTTCCTACAAACTTTATTCTCCCTAAATCATTTTTTTTGTATAAAAAAACTCCCGTGTCTGATTGTATGAAATGCAATCATTTGTTTCGGAGTTTGGGTCTTTTCTATGTATATTATGTATGTATTTATAAAAAAATATAAATGTATCTATATCTGTATTATATACTACCAATAATACAAACTCAGCTTAGCTTACTTAGCTACTCAGACTAGATGGCGTTGTTATATGTACAAAATATTTATTTAATTATGTATTTAACTATTTTTAAAGTTAATTGTATAGATAGTTATCCAATTAGATTTTTTTTCAACACTGCCTGACAGTATTGATATTACCAATGTGTTAATGCTAAGAAGAAAAAAATTAACAAAAAAATCTCAAATCTCTCTCAATCAAAAAGGTTTTAATACGATTTAAAGATCGATCTAATTAAAAGCACCAGCTTTCAAATAAAAAAGAATCATCAAAATCGGTTTATCCAGTTAAAAATTCTGTAGTAAATATATGTTTCATTTAATTCGCAGATATTATATATTTACTTAAAATAACACTTGTGATGCACTACCAACTGCCAGCATAAAAGTTGTTGTGGTAGTGACGTGAAAATTGTACGGCTTTTAAATGAATATATAATAACATTCACAGCGATAAGAAAAAACACAAACGCAATTTGCGCTGTTATTTTGTTGGGGATTTCCCAATTAAATTATTGCTAACTTATCCTTTTGCCGGAAGTATTAGATTTTCCGCAAGATTTTAAAGGGTAACCATCAACTAAAAAGGATGTAAATACATTTTCAATTGAATACTTGAAATGTAAACGTAGATTAAAATGATAGGAGTGCTTGTATCTGGAACTCTTCTGATCATATTTCTAAATCTTTAAATAGATATTTAATAAACTGTAATGAACACTTCAATACTCGAAAAATCTAAAACGATTTTGACTATCTGTTATGAAGACTATAAATAAACATAACAATCCTGGAAGATATGTAGATCACGAAATAACGATAACGTCAGCAGTAAAATATTCAGAGCAAAAACTCTTAACGAAGTACCCAATTTGCAAATCAGAAGCTACTTTGTTTCAATCACAACGGTTAAATGTTTACATATAAACGTTTTCCGTAATAAAACTACAACCTTGGACATAAATTGACCGATGGAGGTAGGTATAAAGCGATTTTTTACCAGCGACCCTTTAGCAGTTTGTAATATTGAGTATAATTATGTACGGGAAGCCCATTAGGGTACACCGCCGTTAATTTATTATAATAAGGTCCAACTGCCGACCGAACTCACTCGACTGTGAAAATTATTATCATTAGCGGACAATAATGTACGTTCACAATTCAAAACTGCAACTACATCTCTTATCAAGCCTACGATTGATTTCTGGTACTAAAACCAGACAGGTACAGTAACGAATAAAATTAGTTTGATTACGCAAAGCTATTCTTAGAGGGTACCACCGAACTATAATGGAAACAGATAAGCGCGGTAAACTTTTTTAGTTTTTTTGAAATCCGACATTATAGTTTAAATTAATTAGGTTTTTTAAAATTATTAGGTATTCGTAAAATGTATTAGTAGTAAGTACTGGGACAATGCAACCTTTTTTTTGCAATCGTTATGAGTTGTAAAATGAAACTCCTACAAAAAATAATTCTATTTATTGATTTTCTTTGAAAATGTGTAATAGGATTACACCAAATCAAAAATAGATTTTGGTATCTACCTTGACCCCAAAACTTCAATATTTTGAATTGCATTAACGAAAATTGATTTAAAAAAATATGAATTATGTATCTGTGAGCTAAGGTTTTATCACCAATTAGTTGTTTGTAATTAGTAGGTAATTCTCTCACAATGAATTGTTATTATCATTTTTATTTTATAAAAATGACAGCTGGAAATTATCATAGTCTTTTTTTAATATTATTTTGCGAAACAAGTTTGATAATTACAAATTATAACATAAATAAAAATGAACCATACACATACCACATGATAGGTAGGGTATATACATTGTTAAGATACTCGTAATTCGAATATGTCGATGTACATAGTTGATATGTTAAAATAATGCAACCACATGGCACGAATGCAGTCAAAGTAAAATTAATTTTGATATATTTTGGTCTATCTTCAATATGATAAAGGTTCGCAGAACTAAACAAAATAT